>CM038677.1:381647774-382247774 GCA_021605205.1 Aegilops longissima | reverse complement strand
AGAGTTATCCGTTGCTGACGAAGGCAAATGGTCAGTAAATTTGGAAAGCTATGCTCACGAGATCTTATGGAGATCAAGAGATCCACTCTGGGTATCTGAACCGTCTTCATACAAGCCATGACTTTGAGGCCGGCTTAGTCAATCTTATGGAGGAGCGTTTTGAGGTAAACGCTACAATCTTCTTCATATAATTATACTTCTGTCAGCCACCAAGTCTACTAGATATGATAGAATTGAATATGCTGTAGACTTTAGATAGCCTTATATATATTAACATCAAAACAAGAAGCCCCTAAGGGCCGGCTTAAACTGTCAAGTTAAGCTGGGACTTCAAATAGTAGTGATCAACTTTGCACCTGTACACCCCAAGGGCCGGGTTAATGAACATGGATAAGCTAGGACTAATTACCATAACTGAATAAAATACAAGTATGTAGCCCGCATGAGTCTGCTATAATTTGACCTGGCAATCAGGTCGGGTTTCATCAGGTTGACCTATACCAGATTCACACCCGAATAATTATTGGGTTCATCTCAAACCCATGACCCTATCCATGGGTCTAATTCCATACCCATGCCTGAACCTGGCAGGCAACCTGACCCATTAGGGTGCCCATCGGGTCCAACAGTTTCAATTTTCTTTTCCTTGCGTCTACAGCAAACATGTGAAGTAGGATTCGGTAGCCAGCCCTAAGGAAAAGGCGGACTGGTTGCTAGCTTTATAGCATTGCTCACGCCTCCTTGCTCAGCAGCTAGTCGAGGTGGTACTAAATGTGAGCTGAATGCACCGGCGCATGTGCGCTGCAAGTCTGCAACTACTACTGTATTTGGCATGGGCTGATTAATGCACTCGTTTTGGGCCATACACACATGCACGAAGGGTAGTGAACAAATGAGTGCTCATATGGGCCTACTTGTTGTGCCTTGTTTCTATTATTATTTTTGTGCGTGATGACTGCTACTGCAGCTTGTGGTCGAATTTTACGGAGTAGGTTAGTACATACTCATACTAATATATGTAGTGCATTTATATAAATTACCAAATGTAATACATGATAAATAATTTATTATGTTATTAATCTTAAACGGGCGACCCATCGGGTAACCGGCGGGCATCAACTTGTACCCATACCCTACCCACGATTAATTGGGTCGCCCATGGGTAAGACCCATGGGCGAAGTCGGCGACCCATACCCTACCCATTCGGGTCGGGTGCCCATGGGCGCCCGTGCCCATGGGCAGGATTGCCAGGTTGAGCTATAATCACAACAGTGTAGCCGGGTCATCATAGAATTGTCTTCAAAAAGGAGGAATATGCATTAGCCCCCAAGTGCCAAGTGAAATACTTGTATTGTGCTTGGGACTTCAAAGAAAATGATTGTAATACTTCCTGTCATTTGCATACTATGGGCAGAGCTAAATATGAAAGTTGCCGATCTTCAACAAAATATCAAGTATCAACAATCTGAAACTTCCAAGGCCAAATCAGAATTAACAACCGCCTTGGAAGAGATGGAAAAGTTGAAAAATGACTTCAAGGCTGACAGGACAAGCCGGGAGATTGAGAAGACAACTCTGTTGAAAAGAGCCAAGGAGGCGGAGGCTGCCCTTAAGCCGGTGGCTGACGAGCTTTCCTGCTTAAAGCGTCAAATTAATACCATGACGGCCACCATCTTTGGTAAGTAACACTGTACTTCAATTTTTCCGTAGCAATTTATATCAATCTTTACCCGGTTTACCAATACTTTTTAATTGATGCAGGCCCGAGAAGCTCCAACTTTGGTCAAGATATGCGTATCAAACTTAATGCTACATATACTCTTGTGGAGCAATTGTATACTGGCGGTCAACGAGCCATCTCTGCCACCTTACACAAAAATCCACCACCTTCTCTCATCAAGGAAGTGCTGGAGAGGCTATATGTGCTGCCGCAACGAATCGAAGAGTTGAAGCGATCAGCCGCCAGGGCCGGTGCCATCATTGCATTAAGCCGGGTAAAGGCGTGGCAAGCAGATCTTGATCCAGAAGATTTGGCCAATGTCTGCCCAAGCGTAAAATAAGATGGGTCTCCCTTCAGCTCTACTGACTTTGCTGAAATAGTAAGGGCAATGTGTCCATTAGCAAGCAAGCTAGCTGAAGATACGAACCTATCCCAATACCAGGCGGTTTATGATGCTGAAAACAAGAAGGTAAAAGCGCCAGTTCATGAATCTCAGGACCATATTCCGCCAATTCGTAAGCACCCCTTTGCCCCTGATATTGACTCGTCAACACTTATTCATGATGAGGTTGTGTTCCAAGCTTTGACTGGGATCGATTGTTCAACGCCTAACTTCCAGACAACAGATGAAGAAGAAGAGCCAGCGCAGGATGATCTGGAAGCCTTGACCTGCCAAGACTAGAAGTCTTGATTCACAAGCCGGTTTACCATCCATAGCATTTGGATGTTGTGTGTCTCATAACATTTATTCTTTTTGGTCGTCCGATGCCTTGTAATTGGCTAGGTGAAAACAATGATCTACCATGCCATGTGCATGTTGATTTGCATAACACTTTCGAACCGCCAATCTCATGTTGAAGATCTGGCACTTATGCTTTATAATATCATCAAATTATGCAGACCATAGTTATCATATTTCCTGCACATAAGCATATAACATGTGCCCTGGCGATTTACCCCAGGGCGGGTCACAATGCCCCACAGAAAATCCACGGGTGACTGCATAGTCCAAAACCAGGGTGGGTTTATCAAAACCTCATATAATCATAACAAAGTAAATATCATACCTGTGATATTTGTTCATAATGCCGGCTTACCATGCCATATGCAGTAAGGGTAACAGCCCAAAGACTTAGAGCGCAGCGCCCTATTCAATTTATTCATACTGCCGGCTTACAACACCATATGTAGCAAGGGTAACATCCCATAGACTTAGAGCGTAGAACTCCAAGCATATAATCAAGACACACTAGTGACTTATCGTCCAAAGCCAGGCTGGTTTATCAAAACTCCAGATAGATTCAAATATGAATCATAAGGATCAAGGAAACATGGCCTGAACTAATTTTAAACCATATATCAATACGGTACACAAGATGAACTTAAAAATTTAAATCAAAGAAAAATCAGGAAAACAAGAAATTCAAAGGCCGCCAAGCCTCAATATCAAGTGCTATTCAAGGGCCGCACAGCCACTGAGTTGCTCCTTAATTCAAACCTATAAGGCGGGCCTCACATGATGATGAGCACATCAATACCATTGTTACACCCACATCCCCTACTGTTACATATACTGAACCAATTACTAGAGCTCGCGCACGCCAATTAAATTACCAGGTACTTTCGTTTCTTGATAATGATTTTAATGTTCATGAGAATATGATGCTGCCTAAATTGGATACATTTGTTTTGCTTACAAATGAAAGGCCTAGCTTGGAGAAGGATGAACATTGGAGCAAGAACACGCATGGAGTTGATGGCATGCGCAAGGGGATCAAGAACGGAGTTACAAGTGATGATTTCAGGACTTTGAAGCCACCATAAGGAGTGCATGAAGCCTTGGACGAAATATACAAGATGCCACTTCATAAATTTCGACTAGAGGCTATTCTAGGTGCTGCGTCACCTTATTATTGGGCCAGGCCCATGTATTTTTGAAATACTTAAGTATAGGCTGTTTTTAAAGTTCGTATGTGTGCGGAAACAAGAGTTAGGGTCGGTTTCGGACCCCTCTTCCAAGGGCCACAAAATTCCTCCCTCTTCCTCCATATATTCAGCCCTTAGGGCGTCGTTTAGACTTTGGGTTTTGCTTAGATTAGAAGTTCGCCATAGCTGCAACTTCACGCACTTTGTTTGTGTTCAACGACTAGACCAAGGCGTCACAGAACCCCACCTTGATCAATAAAGCGTTCCTCTTATATTCGCAATATCCAGAATTGCAATCTTAGTTTCTTGCTTTTTCTTCATTTGCCTGCAGGAAACAGACCTTCATGGTCAGGTTGATCGTGCTCCGGCATGGTCAATAACCTCTCGGATTTGGTTTAGCGATTGCTAAGGCGCGACGTCCTCGCACGTTCGTAGTCGGATCGTCAAAGTCGACTTCATCCTAAACGATAGCCACCATCTCATCGAAAGACGGGACACCTTTGCCTCTATCAAGTGGTATCAGATTTCCAGGTTGCTCGGTGATATTTTACAGTTTTTCATAGTTTAGATCGAGTCTGTTCTTCATAACAATAGTCCACGAAAAAGCCAAAAAAATTATGGTTAGTTCATCCCATCCGAACCAATCAAAGCCTTTGCATAATCTTTTATGTATTTGCTTTGTTGAATTTGCGGTTGCATCGTCGTGTCAAGTTGCTGGTCTTAGCATCTAGTCCTTTAGAGTTTCTAGTTCTGTTCACAGGTTGTCACGTCGCCGCTGCCATATATCACCACCGCGTCATCATCGTCGCTGCTGCCATATACCACCACCGCACCAACTTCGTCACCGCTACCATATACCACCATCAAATATTCACCGCCAATCCGAGTCCATATACGCCACCACATATCCGCCGCCATCACGCCAATCCCAGTCCACCTGCAACATATATCCGCCACCAGTCCGAGTTCCACCAGATTCATCTCCGCCACCAGACCGAGTTCCACCAGATTCATCTCCGCCACCAGACCGAGTTCCACCAGTTTCATCTCCGCCACCAGTCCTATTCCGAGTCCGGTATTTTGTTACTCTGTTTTGGATTTCCAGATCATGCCATACTCCGAGTCGTGACAGAGAAGGACTCCCCAACTTCCGTGCTACCCGCAGTAGTCGTGACATCCATACTATCCGGCCATCTGGATAGAAGTGTGCTGTGGAGTAGAATTGCATTATGAGCTCCTCATTCCACTTTGTGAGCTTCTGCCCAACAAAGTCTGCCACTCCACAAGCACTGAAGCTATCATACACACCAGAATAGTGTTCTTCATTCTCCTTTATGTAGGTCTAGTCAACCCACCTCATGTCACACACTATTGGCTTCTTGTCCAACAACATTGTCTCATAGAAGTCCTGTTGTTCCTTTGTGTGGAACCTGTAGTCAACAGCAGTCCTCCTTCTGGTGGCATATGGATCTGACTCTCTCCATAGCCTCAATCCTGAGTCCTTCCTGGTCTTCATGTTCTCAGCTACAGGATGGGCATCATTATGATCTAAAATTTTAAGCTTCAATTTTCTCAAAACATGTGTCTCATCATCTTCTTCTTCAGCAACAGTTTCAGGCATTGGGGCCTTGTTCTTCTCAGCAGCTGGAATGTTCCTAGTACTCCTGTTAGGTACAGTCTTGGGTTTGGAGGTAGCTTTGGGTGCTTCTTTGGGCTTTGATGATGCAGCCCCTGTCCTGATAGCATCACCCATAAGCTTCTGAGCCTTGGGTGCTGGTGCAGCAACCTCTTCTTCTTCCTCCTCTTCCATCATGGAAGGCTTTCCAATAACTCTAGCCATGGTCTTCTTGACCCTTTCCTTCCTCTTCTTCCCTTCAAAGAAGAGCCTCTTTGGGTTCGGATTCCAATGATGCTTGAGTGGAGGCTCGCTTTAGACATGGGAATCCTTTTGGTGTACTTTGGTCTTCATACCAGTGCTTGGTGGCAGCAACTGTGACATACTCCTTCTTGAGCACCTTTTTCTTGGATATGGCCTCATCCTCAATAGCCACATAGTCTTCATCCTCAGATTCTGAGGTTCTCTTCTTTCTTGTCCTGGTGGCTGCTTTGGGTAAGTTGCTTGGGGTGCTCCTGCTACCCTCATTAGAGCTGCTAGAGGGACTAGTGCCCTCACTCATTTGAATCTGCTCCTCTGACTTGTTCTGGCTGTCACTCTAACCAGACATATTGCAAACACTGACTACAGAACCTGTGAATAGATATAGATGAGATAGAGTGGATGAGCATCACAAAATACAGAGATTTTTGCAAAAGAATGAGACAAAAACTTAGTTCTAGTTTTCCACAGAACGCATTTCAGATCAACCGATTTGTAAACTCGGTGATACCGAAGCAGCTTTTGGAACCTAAACTAGTGAACTCGGTCAGATCGAGTCACAGTTTGGTGGCACCGAGACTGTTAGGGTTTCACAAAGTCCTGAACTCGGTCACACCGATTTGCAATTCTCGGTCAGACCGAGAACCACATGTGCAATGGCCTTAGCCGAATCGGTGGAACCGAGTTCTACAACCCGGTGGATCCGAGATGGTTTCGGCGGAAACCCAGCCCTAAAGTTTCAAATCATCTCTAATCTACGGAGTGTTTTGACTGGATAGAATAGTTTCAATCGTGGCAAGATTCATGTTGAACACAATGTGCTAGGAATCGGACGGGGATAGCACAGTGATCGAGTCCATACCCTACTTCGGCGATGAACTCGCTATGGCGGCAACGGCGGGATGATTTCCGCTGACAACAAGGAGACCAGCGACGAGGAGGTGGTCAAGGCGGCGAGGAGGACGATCCGAGACCCTAGAGGCGAAGCAGGCTACGCTGGGTGAAAGAGTTTGGAGAAAGTTTCAAATTTTGCCCATGGGTATATATAGCCCGACTGCCGGTGTGACCGAGTGGAACAACTCGGTGGCACCGAGATGCATAACTGCAGGCAATTACAGCAACTCGGTGTGACCGAAAAGTTCAAATCGGTTGCACCGAGATTGAAAACCTAGATCAACTTAGTGATCTCGGTATGACCGAAATGTAAGAATCGGTCAGACCGAAACTCACAAAGAAGTTTTGGAAGTTTAAGTCTATGACGAATCGGGGACTCCGAGTGCTCCTCACACAGAGTGGTTCGAATCTGACTTGACCAAATTTTGTGATGCAGCATGAATAGAGTTTGAGACGAGAAGAGCATAGATAGCTAGAGAAGGTTCTTAGGCATTCTTGTCCATCCACTTGGCAAAAGAAAAGGAAACCAATCAATCAAAACAACAAGTGGATGTCCTCGAATGAGTAAAATATGCAACCAACATGCTCGCACAATAAAATGGCTAATGAAATATGTGGCAAAGCATGCACAACCAATTCTAGCATCTATCAAGCAATTGGCGATGACTAGGTCATCTATATATGAGTGTATTGACTTAGGAGTCAAATGAGAACATTTGATCATAGGTCATACTCATCGTTTAAGCTCAAGTGGGGTTACCACTTTTACATAATGCATTGATGTGTTCACATCATTAGAGTTGCTTTAGCTCAATTCTTAGAGTAAAGCTCCCCCTAGATGAGAAATCCCCCCTTAGAGGGATGAACTAACCTTGGGTTTTGTCGATGATGACTTCATGTAGGTGTTGAAGATGTGGATGCTCAATGTTGATGAAGATCATTTGGAGCAATCCTTTTGGAGTGAGTTGCACTTTCAATACCTATACAGGTTAGTCCCAAAAGGAACAAACAAGGATATCCATAGACATAGAGTGATGGACACATAAGATGAAGTCTATGAAAGCATTGGGTTAACTTTGTCGGATTTCGGGTTCCGGTAGACCCTCTAGGTTCGAACACTGGGGTGCACGCAGGGATCTCGCCCTCTACCTACCTGCACCTCGCCGCCTCGCTAGGATCTAAGCTATGAAAGGAACAACACAAGAGACACAGGGTTTATACTAGTTCTGGCCACCATTGTGGTGTAATACCCTACTCTAGTTTGTGGTGTGGTGGATTGCCTCTTGGGCTGATGATGAACAATACAAGGAAGAATAGCCTCGCGAGGGTCTGTTCTCGGCTGGCACGATGAACTGCTAGGGGGAGTTCAATCGCGCTCTCTCTCTCTCTCTCTGATTGGTGTCTTGGCGCCAGATCGGGCTCTCTCTTCCAGATGCCTCTACCCTATGGGTGGCTAGTCCTATTTATAGGCAAAGGCCCAGGGCCTCTTCCCAAATATTGAGCGGGAAGGGCGCCAACAATTGGCCATTTTGAAGGGGAACATCTAGTACACTTATCCTGACTAAAGTTGGTCCTCGCCTGTCAAAGGGTCTGGTGGTGACGCTGGCTTGGGCTCCACAATGACTTCCTTCCTGTCGTTGCGACGGTCTTGGTCTTGTTGCACCAAAACGTATGCCTTTGCTTGATACTCTTGCATGCGCTTGCTCCCTTTGCACCAAAGAGGAAAGGAGGACATCGCTGGGTCTGGCGCCTTGCCTGCGCCCTTGGTCGTCATGGTTACATCATGGGCACCTCGTGAGGTACCCCGCCTTGATCTCTCCGCCTCCTCGCGAGCCAGCTTGACGAGGCTGCGCCTGAGGAAGCTTCCTGTCGTCCACCCCGCAAGGCTTGGCCCCTCGCAAGGGTCTTGAGCTTGTGCTGATGAAGATGGGCCTTGCTGGGCCACCCCTTGAGCCACGCCAGCAGCCGCAGTGCAGCAAGTCTGGTACCCCATTCCCAGAACACCGACAGTAGCCCCCGGACCCAAGGCGCGCCTGGACTTGGCTGAGCAGAGAAGCGAAGGGGCAAGTGCGAAGCGCCGCGGTCCCTAACAGCCTGCGGCCTCAGGCGCCGCGTGGCGGTTGGTTGGACGTGGGCGCCTTAGCAACTGCGCGAATCGACAAAAGAGCGGCGTCTGTCTAGGCTTTGCTTCCCTCGGTCATTGCTCAGATCCCCTTTCTTGCGCCTTCCCTTCCTGCCTTCGAAATCTCCAGATCTACTTCGACCGCGTGCCCTAGCAAGACATGGCACCTCGCCAGACCCCGGCCGGAGCTTGGTACTCAGCCGCCTTGGACTCGCCGAATGTGTCGGAGGAGAGCCTTGCCCGGGTGCGCCGGATGGCGGTGGCGCAAGGCATCGACGGGGCACAGGTGTTCAAGGCTGGTTGCGCCCTTTCCGAGGGCCAAGGGAGCACCTTCTATCCGCTCTTCATGAGCGCCATTGCTGCCGGTCTGGTGCCTCCCTTTTCTGAGTTCTTCTTCTCTGTCCTCCGCCACTTCAAACTGCAAGCTCTGCACCTTCACCCCAACTCTGTTCTTCTTCTGGCGATCTTTGCCTACTATTGTGAGGCTCATGTCGGGGTGCAGCCCTCAGTGGCCTTGCTGCGCCACTACTTCTCCCTCCGGACCTCTCGCGGTCCCGTCTCCGCATGCGCGAGCTTTGTCGCGTATGGCAGCTCCAACGCCATCTCGAAGCCCGGGAAGAGGATTGAGGGCTTCAGGAGCAAGTGGGTCATGGTAAATGCTGGGCGCATCCACCCTCGGCTGATTCTGCCCACGGAGCATCCCGCGAGCTCCGATGATTGGTCTCGCGTGGAACTCGTGGATCCCCGCGCGAAGCCGGTGCTGGAGAAGATGGACGCGGATCTGCGGCCGAGCATCAAGGGGACGGCGAAGCTGACTGGTGCGTCGCTCCTGAGGGAGTTCCTGGAGCATCAGGTGGCCCCGCTTCGTCAGTACTCGCTTCCGCTGTGGAGGCCCCGCCCGAGCCCCGTAGTCTTGGACGACGAAGATCTGGCCGCGGTCCTCAAATCTTTCGTCGGGGGAGACGTGGCGAGGCTGGAGGGCACTCCTGTACCCTTGTTCCTTCGGGATGATTGGGAGCAGGCAGTGGAATCCATGTCCTTCTTCAATGGGGACGGGCCCGTGCCCGCGGAGGTTCCGAGGACCCGGCGGCCCTGGCGACAGTGAACGTGTCCTCCGGCGACACCAGCGAAGAGGAGGAAGAAGAGGAGCGGGATGCAGGGCCTGACTCCGAGGCGACCGACGGGGAGTCGAGTGCGCCCCTCCCCCGGCGCAGGTCCCACGCTCTCCGCCTCTTGCCGAGCGACGACGACAAAGATGGCGATGAGCGGGGCGGCGAGAGCTTGCCCCTGATCCCGAAGAAGGACAAGACTGGGTTGGTCCCCCGCGGGTCTGCCCCAGCTCCGAGGCGGTCCGCAGACGTGCCTCTTGCTCCCGGGCCTCTTGAGGCTGATCCCTGCAGCCGGCTCTCGGGCTTCAAGTAAGGCCAGAGGTTGCTCGAGCTCGCGAGCGATGACCGGGAAGTGCTTGATTCTTGTTTTATTCCTTGCTTTGTCGCTGAGGCTTGATATATGTATCTCTTGGCTAGGCTGGCGCCTGCGGCGAAGAAGCTGAAGGGGGCTCCTGAGGCTCCGTCTGGGGCAGCACCTCTGCCCGCGAAGGAAGGCGACGGCAAGACACGGGCCTCTCCTGCCCGGTCATCCTCGCGAGGTTTGGCGGACCTGGCTGTGGCGAGCTCAGCCCCCATGGCCCAAGCGACTCCTGAGGTGTCCTTGCCTGATGCCTCCGCCACAGCAGTTGGGGCGCAGCAGGTTCCGCCTCCGGATACTGTGATTACGCTGCCGTCCTCTCCTCCTACTCCACCAACTGCTGTCTCTCTGACTCCTCCCACTGTCCTGGATCGTGCTGCTATTGAATTGGACCGGCTGCGGCAAGATCTTCGGGCGCCGACCTCGCCAGGCCGGGCGCTTGAGCTGGCCTCTGGTTGGATTCGCTCCGACGCTTCGATTCGAGCGGCGCTGGTTCAGGCCTCGACGGCTTGCGATGAGGAGAAGCAGGCCGTCCTTGGGGCAAAGGCTGCTCATGGCGCCGCCTTGGGGGAGGTAGCCGATGTCCGAGGTTGCTGCAAGGCGCTGGAGAGCGAGCTGCAAGGCCTGCGGGACCAGCTTGCCGAGGAGGCCCGCATTCGCCAAGAGAAGGAGGAAGACATGAAGGCTCGCGAGGCGGCTGTCAAGGACCGGGATGCCAAGCTTAACAGGCGCTGTGACCACCTGGGTGCGCTGGAGCAGGAGTTGGAGGCGAAGAAGGTCGAGCTGGACGGCAAGGCGCGGGTTCTTGCCGATGACCGCCAGGCCTTCACGAAGATGGAGGTGAAGGCTCGCACCTTGCTGAGGTCGCTTCGACAGCGCCCGAAAGCCAGCTGGCGGCGCCGAGGACGGCCCCGCTGCTGCTTCCTTCCTAATCCGCGCCCTTGAAGATGTCACCCTTGGCCTTGGCCCTACGGCTGAGGCCGAGGCGCGTGTCTTGTCTTCTGCAGCGCTGACGCGGGTCCTTACCCACGTCTACCTTCGCGATCCCGACGTCGACCTCGACAGCCTGCTGGAGCCAGCGAGCGGCAAGATGCCGCTGCCGCTGCTGAGGCCATGAAGGGTCGAGCGGAGGCTCTGCTGTCGAAGTTCCGGGCCTTCAGCACCAAGCCGAAGCGAGGCACTGCTAGTCCTGGGCCTTCACGAGGCGAACCCGCTCCTCGCAGCTCCGCCGCCAACAAGTGACTCCGTCGTGGCTCCTGTTCTGCTTCCTGCAACATGCATCATGCCTCGGGGAGGCGTTTAAACTTGTGTTTGGTGTTGTGATAACAGTTATGGACTGTAATATTTGCTTTTGAATTCCTTGAGATTTGCGCTTTTCCTTCCTACTTGCTTATGTTCTACGCCGGCAGAGCCCGGCCCCGCGCATACCTCAGCCGCCATTAGCCCCGACCGGAAACCAGAACGGGACCAAGGAGTGAGAGGCTACGTGACAAGTTAGGCTCCTGAGTCGCGATGCTCAGGAGTCCCCCTTGGCGCTTAACAGCAAGTAGGGAGGTGAGATGTGTGGGTGAATCTACCATTCTAGGTCTGCAGAGCCCGGCCCCGCGCATACCTCAACCGCCGTTAGCCTTTCGGAACTAAGGAGTGAGGGGCTAGGTGACCAGTTAGGCTCCTGAGTCGCGATGCTCAGGAGTCCCCCTTGATGCTCAAACGGCCTTCGTACCTTTGCTCCGCTTGGGGAGAGACGTGCGACGAACCAGGCCCGAGGGGCCTGGCTGGGTGGCGTGTGTTTGGGCATGACCCATGCGTAGCCCCCGTGCCCAGCCCCCCTCGCGCGGCACTCACGAGGGGAGGCGTTGCGATGAGGCCAGACACTGAGCTCTAGGCTCCCTGAGGTTGATGTGGCCGGGGGCCACCCTCAATTGTTTATCACCAGCGCGGAGCATAGCGCTTCCGCATGTGTACGGGCATAGCCGCTCCTCGGTAGTGTCGTCAGCCAACGCGGAGCATGGTGCTTCCACTGGTGCGTGGGAGGGGGCTCCCCTCCGGGAGGAGCCCCAGGGGCATGTACAGCCTCGCCCTGACACGTGGCAGGCATGGTAGGGCCTGACGAGGTGTATCTAGGCACCCGTGAGCCAGCGCGGGACTCACGGGGCCCTACCTCAAGGCGGGTTGCGCCTGGCACTAGGCCTTAACTTGTGATGTGTTCCGGCAAATTTGGTTAGATGCCGGTGCTCTACGTCCTCGGGTCCCGGCCCTCGAGCGGGTCTCAGTCGTCGCTGGTATGCCAGGTCGCGATGCCGTGGACAAGGCCAGAGGGTGAGGGCTGGAGGGCCAGTAGGAGCCCTGAATCGCGATGCTCAGGTACCCCCCTTTAACGTGCAAGCGGCCGACATGAAGGAAGAAGGGGTGCCGTGGACAGGTAGCAAATAACAATCATGATGAGTCGAACGCATGACCTGGAATAAACGCAAGAGGGGTACATGCCGCTGGGTCTGGCCTGAGCGACTTGGGGATGATGCAGCCCGAGGGGCGCCCCCAACAAAGTAAGCTAGGAACATGAAGTAAAGGGGATACACGCCGCAGGGACGGACCCACGCGGCCTGGGAATAATGCAGCCCTGGGGGCGCTCCCAGCTGGGAATGAAACTTTAAGGATGTCACCTGATAACGTTGAAGACGAAAGGATGTTGAAGTAGCGGAAGTCGTGGGCTGCGGAAGCCAATCTTCACGACCCCCCAGGCCCAGGAGCCTCGGGAGGCTCCGGAGGCGCTGGTGGCTCCTCGTGGACCATCTCCATTTCCGCCAGGCCTGCGGAACGCCTGGCCTCTTGAGCCTCCAGGATGCTCCTCATGAGGCGCTGGTACGTGGCGGCCGCGTTCGGCATGCCGTAGGGAATGCGAATGTAGCTGTGGGGTGGACCTTGGCGCCCGCGCATGAGGGGCCAGGCGCTCTGAGGCGGCTCGGTTGAGCCCTGGGATGTCGATGCAGACGCGCAACCCGCCATCCTCGCCTGGATGGGGAGCTACGGCGGGTAAGCGGCGGCTGCCACTCATGACTCTTGACTCCTGCAACTCATGCGTGATCTGACTGATGAACTCCTAAGGGTTCAGCCCTCCTTGCCTTGCTCCTTCCTGAGGGAAACGTGCTTTGAAGCACGCCTCCAAGTGGTGCCCAAGCGCCTCGCTCGTGACCTTAGCAAGGTTGGTGGCCCTCCAGGAGAGAGCCCCCGAGCCTTGCTTGAGGAGGGCGCCGGGCGCACCTTCCTATGCGACAGAAGGAGGTGCCCCCTGAGCAGGAGCGGACCCTGAGGGGCCTGCCTCCCGAGGGGTCGGGCCTGGCGATGTCTTCTTCTTCTTGGGAGCGGTCTCAGGGAGCCTCACGCCCCTGCGATCTGGGTCTTCAAGTGATGCGGCTTGAAAGGCTCGCTCCAGGGAGCACACTGCGTCTCTCTCTTCACAAGGCACTGTCATGACTCCGCCGCTTCCTGGCATCTTGAGGACGTTGTAGCCGTGGTGAGTCACGGCCCTGAACTTGGCCAGAGCTGGGTACCTGAGGATGGCATTGTATGGCAGGCGAATGTGGGCGACGTCAAAGTCGATGAGCTCGGTGCGGTAGTTGTCGCGCGCCCCGAAGGTGACAGGGAGGCGGACCTGCCCAATCGGAACCGTGGAGCCATCGGTGACTCCGGAGAAAGGCTTGGTTGGCTGAAGCTGATTGTAAGGCACTTGGAGATTGTTGAATGTCTCTACGGACAGGACATTGAGCCTTTCTCCGCCATCGATAAGGGTCCTGGTAACTTGCACGTTGCTGATGATTGGGGAACAAAGCATCGGGAGGACTCCTGCTGTGGCCGCGCACTTGAGCTGAGCCGCTGAGCTGAACGTGATGGCGCACGCTAACCACCTGAGAGGGCGCGTGGCTTCGAGCGTGGGGAGGAGTGCATTCACTTCACGGGCGAACTGCTTGAAGATGCGTTGAGAGGCTGGGGCTTGAGCTCCGCCCAGGATGCAAGCGATCGCGCGTGGCTCCTGGAAGCCCCCAGCCCCCTCATCCTGATGATGGTCTTCGTTTCTCCTTGGCTGCAACGGCAGAGGAGGGAGGCCTGCGTTTCCTTGCGGGCGATCCTCGCGAGGCTGATCCCTCCAGTCTCCCTCGCGAGGCTGATCCTGCCAGCGATCCTCGCGAGGTCGGTCGCGCCACCCTTGGCGAGGGCCTCGGTCTTCCCAGCGTCCTGTGTTCCTTCCTCCTCCTCGGTCGTAGCCTCGATCCTTGCGGTCGGGGCGCCGGTCGATCCTCCCTTCTCGCACGGCCCGGAGCTCTTGACATTCGTTGGTGTTGTGGGTGTGGAGGTCGTGGTACACACAGTACCGGCTGCCCTTGGAAGACGAGGGCTGATCTTTGCGCCGCTTAGTGTCTGGTTCTGCCGCGAGCACGGCAGCCCCCATGCGCTTCACGTCCTTGGCCTTGGATTTCTTCTCTTCTGGGTTTGTGGCTGGCAGCTCGAGGAGGGAAAGGCGCCCTTCCTCAGCTCTGGCGCACTTGGTCGCCAGGTTGAACAGCTCCAAGGAAGTGCACAAATCTTCATGCATCGCCAGCTCCTCCTTCATCTTGACGTCACGCACACCGTCGGAGAAGGCAGAGATGATGGCCTCCTCGGTCACCTTGGGAATCTTGAGGTGTGCATTGTTGAAGCGCTGGATGTACTTCTGCAGGGTCTCCCCTGGTTGCTGCTTGATGCGCCGCATGTCACTCACGGCAGGAGGCCGGTCACGAGTACCTTGGAAGTTGGTGATGAAGCGGGTGAGCATTAAGTCCCAGGAGGAGATCGTGACAGGAGCTAGGTTCAGGAGCCAGGTGCGGGCTCCGTCCTTGAGTGCCATGGGAAACCAGTTCGCCATGACCTTCTCGTCCCCGTTGGCGGCTTCGCTGCCCAGCTCGTAGAGCTAGAGGAACTCCGCAGGGTCGTCCGTGCTGTCATAGCGAGGAGGCAGGTCTGGCTTGAACTTGCCGGGCCAAGTGACGCTGCGTAGCTCGGTGGTGAAGGCGCGGCAGCCTGCCGTGGCCACGGGCGGCCTTTGGTGACAAAGAGCCTGGTCTTGCGGGTCCACATGCACTGCAGCTGGGAGCAGCGCGGGGTCTTGGCGTGCTGGAGCAGGAGCGTGGTCGTGACGAGCCGGCGCAGGGAGCACTCGGGCAGCTTCTTGGGGGCGAGGGACCTCTTGACAGCTCTGCTCTTGCTGCGCTGGCGCCGGACGGAGTGGGTTCCGCCCAGGGGCCACGCGCCTTGGGGCCAAGGCGCCTTCTTGAGGGGGAGGCGGCTGAGGCGCCCCCGGAGCTTCATCGCCCGTGCAAGGCGGGGCGCGGTGCAGCGAGAAGGACGGCGCGGGGGAGCCCCCTGCGGCGCGGACGAGCTCGGCGACGCGGTCGAGCCACTCCTCGTAGACGTCGTCGACAACGCGGTAGCGCAGGAGCTCGTTTGCCGCGATGAGTGCAGCTCGAGCCTCCATGGGCGCGCGGAGCGCGCGAGACGAAGAACCAGCTGGGGCGAGTGAGGGAGTAGCGGTGCGGCCGTCTCGCCTCACGGACGGATGCTGGGACGATGCTTGCTGCTAGTTCCCTACCGGGCCGGTGGCGGCGTTGACGGCAGGCGACGGGGAACAGCGGGGGCGGCCACCGACGGGGGCCGTCTGGGCGACGCGGGAAGCGAGAGTGGCTCGGTGCTCGGCGCGGGCCCGACGAGCGTCTGACATGGATGCGATGGTTGGTGAAGGACAGGGCGGCGGAAGACGAATTCCGGCGCACCCCTACCTGGCGCGCCAAATGTCGGATTTCGGGTTCCGGCAGACCCTCTAGGTTCGAACACTAGGGTGCGCGCGGAGATCTCGCCCTCTACCTACCTGCACCTCGCCGCCTCGCTAGGATCTAAGCTATGAAAGGAACAACACAAGAGACACAGGGTTTATACTAGTTCGGGCCACCATTGTGGTGTAATACCCTACTCTAGTTTGTGGTGTGGTGGATTGCCTCTTGGGCTGATGATGAACAATACAAGGAAGAACAGCCTCGCGAGGGTCTGTTCTCGGCTGGCACGATGAACTGCTAGGGGGAGTTCAGTCACTCTCTCTCTCTCTCTGATTGGTGTCTTGGCGCCGGATCAGGCTCTCTCTTCCAGATGCCTCTACCCTGTGGGTGGCTAGTCCTATTTATAGGCAAAGGCCCTGGGCCTCTTCCCAAATATTGAGCGGGAAGGGCGCCAACAATTGGCCATTTTGAAGGGGAACATCTAGTACACTTATCCCGACTAAAGTTGGTCCTCGCTTTGTCAAAGGGTGCAGTGGTGACGCCGGCTTGGGCTCCACAATGACTTCCTTCCTCCCGTTGCGACGGTCTTGGTCTTGTTGCACCGAAACGGATGCTTTTGCTTGATACTCTTGCATGCGCTTGCTACCTTTGCACCAAAGAGGAAAGGAGGACACTGCGCGGGCTGGCGCCCGCCCGGCGCCCTTGGTCGTCATGGCTTACGTCATGGGCACCTCGTGAGGTACCCCGCCTTGATCTCTCCGCCTCCTCGCGAGCCAGCTTGACGAGGCTGCGCCTGAGGAAGCTTCCTGTTGTCCACCCCGCGAGGCTTGGCCCCTCGAGAGGGTCTTGAGCTTGTGCTGATGAAGATGGGCCTTGATGGGCCACCCCTTGAGCCACGCCGCAGGCCGCAGGCAAGCAAGTCTGGGTACCCCCGTTCCTAGAACGCCGACAACCTTGTCCCTTGTCTTACCAACAAGAGGGTTTGTGACTCCTTGAACTAGTGCAAGATGTGAAAGTTGATTGCACTAGTAGTTGCCAAAATGATATGAGTGAAATATGTTGGCGGAGTCACCCTCAAGAACTCTCTAGTTTTTCTTCTTCGGGATCCACATCATCTTGATGGGAATCCTTGGATTTGTAGTCGTACTTGATGAGGTAGAGCTTGACGTAGTCTTGGGAACCCACTTGACCAAGGCCTTTGGAGCTTCTTCAAATGCATCAATCTCCTCTTGAAGCTTATCCTTGCCTTTTTGCTTGTGGTCTTGTGGTGGAAGATCATCTTGAGCTTGTGTCCCCTTGAAGTAAGTAGGATCATACTTCTCTTGTTGAGGGATAAACTTCGTCTTGGGGTATTGATCTTCTTCCCACTCAACTCCATTGGCATTGAACTTTCATTCAAAACCAACACCTTGGTTCTTCCGGTGCCTTCCTTGCTTGCGTACAATTTCCTCAAATTGCTTCCTCCCGGCAAGGCTCTTGTAAACACATTTCTCTATAATTCCCTTCAATAAGATATTTTCTTGCTCAAGTGTAACTTGGCTAAGAGAATCATTAGTGGAATCAAGAGAACTACTAGAAGCAACATCATTGGGTTTAGCATGATTATTGTTACTACTAGAGGAAGAATCCTTCTTGTTCTTGTTACGAGACTAGACTTGAGGCATGTAAGTAGATAGAGTAAACGCTTGGCAATGTAAGAAGAACTTTTCTTACGGAGATCATCATTGATTGCCTTTAAGAACTCATGCTCTTGCTCAAGGTTGAGCTTTTCAAAGCGTAGCTTCTCATGAGTCCTTAAAAGTTCTCGATGATCTTCTAAGATAGTTTCATGAGCTAACTTAAGAGTGTTTAGTTCTTTAGTTAGAAGCTCAATCTTCTCCTTATCATTGTCATTCGTTTTATCTTGATTAGCATGATTAATTGACGTTTCATCATAGTATTCATCACTAGAGTTGTCAACAAGTAAATCATCATCACCTAACGAGTCATCTTCATCACTATTGAAGTCAACATACTCGGGATGTGTTACCTTTGGACCTTTGGCCATGATGCATCTTCCAATTCCTTCATTTGGTGAATCAAATATGTCGTAGGAGTTGGTTGACACAAGTGCTAGACCGGCAACACCTTCATCTTGAGTATATTCGGAGTCGGAGTGATAGCTTCTCTCGGAGTGATTGTCGGAGTCGGAGCCGGATACCCATTCACCAACATGAGCTTGATGTCTTCGTTTTGTGTAGCTCCTTGATGACTTGTCCTTCCTTTCTGAATCTTTGCTTCTCCGTGAGGGTCTTCGTTCATAACGATCATCTCTACTCCTCCTCTCTCTTGGTGGTGATTCTTCTCTTCTATTTCTTCTCTTGGGTGATTCTTCTCTTCTATTTCTTCTCTTGGGTGATTCTTCTCTTCTTTTGTAGGGTGTCGTACACTCATTGGAATAGTGTCCGGGCCTCCCACAATTGTAGCAATTGCGCTCTCGACTAGAAGATCTTTTGTCATTGTAGGACCTTGACTTGGAGCTTCTCTCTTTGCTTCTAATCTTGTAGAACTTGTTGAAGTTCTTCACCATTAAGCTCAATTCTTCATTGAAGGTTTGTTTCTCACTTGATGATGTGGGGGCTTCACATGAGGCTTTGTAAGCACCACTTGTATTGTTGTGAAGTTCCTCCTTATCCTTGAGTGACATCTCATGCGCAACAATTCTTCCAATGACTTCAGTTGGCTTGAGATCTTTGTAATTGGGCATCATTTGGATCAATGTGCACACGGTATCATATTTTCCATCCAAAGCTCATAGGATCTTCTTGATGATGAATTTGTCGGTCATCTCTTCACTTCCTAGGCCGGCAATCTCATTTGTGATAAGAGCAAGCCTAGAGTACATTTCAGCGACACCTTCACCGTCCTTCATTTTGAACTTGTCAAGTTGACTTTGAAGCACGTCCAACTTGGATTCCTTGACGGAGTCGGTACCTTCATGCATATCAATCAAAGTATCCAAAATTTCCTTTGCATTCTCAAGACGGCTGATTTTGTTAAATTCTTCGGGGCACAATCCGTTGAAGAGGATATCACAAGCTTGAGCGTTGTATTGCAGCATCTTCAACTCTTTCGCGCTAGCTTCACGGTTTGGTTCTCTCCCATCAAAGAATTCACCTTGCAAGCCAATACACACAATAGCCCAAACGGCGGGGTTATGTCCAGGAATATGCATTTTCATCTTGTGCTTCCAACTAGCAAAATTAGTACCATCAAAGTGAGGACCTCTACGGTGATAATTTCCCTCGCTAGACGCCATACTCTCCTAGGTTGTGAAACCAAGGCTGTGACCACCAAAAGGTATGGAAATCAAAGCAATTGGAGACCAAAGCTCTGATACCACTTGTAGGATCGAAAGTATGTCTAGAGGGGGGTGATTAGACTACTTGACCAAATAAAAACTTATCCTTTTCCCAATTTTAGTCTTTGGCAGATTTTAGCTATGTTAGCACAAGTCAAGCAATCTTAACACAATTCAAGCAAGTATGCAAAGAGTATATGAGCAGCAGAAAGTAAAGCAAGCAACTTGCAAGAAATGTAAAGGGAAGGGTTTGGAGAATTCAAACGCAATTGGAGACACAGATGTTTTTGTCGTGGTTCCGATAGGTGGTGCTATCGTACATCCACGTTGATGGAGACTTCAACCCATGAAGGGTAACGGTTGCGCGAGTCCACGGAGGGCTCCACCCATGAAGGGTCCACGAAGAAGCAACCTTGTCTATCCCACCATGGACGTCCCCCGCGAAGAACTTGCCTCACTAGCGGTAGATCTTCACGAAGTAGGCGATCTCCTTGCCCTTACAAACTGCTTGGTTCAACTCCACAATCTTGTCGGAGGCTCCCAAGTGACACCTAGCCAATCTAGGAGACACCACTCTCCAAGAAGTAACAAATGGTGTGTTGATGATGAACTCCTTGCTCTTGTGCTTCAAATGATAGTCTCGCCAACACTCAACTCTCTCTCACAGGATTTGGATTTGGTGGAAAGAAGATTTGAGTGGAAAGAAACTTGGGGAAGGCTAGAGATCAAGATTCATATGGTTGGAATGGAATATCTTGGTCTCAACACAAGGGTAGGAGGTTCTCTCTCAGAAAATGTGTATTGGAAGTGTAGGTTCGTTCTGATGGCTCTCTCCACAAATGTAGAGTGGGTGGAGGGGTATATATAGCCTCCACACAAAATCTAACCGTTACACACAATTTACCAATCTTGGTGGGACCGAATTGAGAAACTCGGTCAGACCGATTAGCAAATCTAGTGACCGTTAGGATTTTCGGTGGGACCGACATGCAACTCGGTAGGACCGATATGGTTAGGGTTAGGCCATAACGTAATCTCGGTGAGACCGATTACACAAACTCGGTGAGACCGACTTGGGTAATAAGCTAACCAGAGAGTTGGTCAGGTAAACTCGGTGGGACCGGTTCGCTCATTTCGGTGTGACCGAAATGTTACGAAAGGGAAACAGAGACTTTACATTGCAATCTCGGTGGGACCGATCGCTCATCTCGGTGGGACCGAAATGTTACGAAGGGAAACAGAGAGATTATAATCCCATCTCGGTGACACCGAGATCCTTAACGGTGAGACCGATTTGCCTAGCATTTGTGGCAGTGGCTATGACATGTGAACTCGGTGGCGCCGGATAGAAATAATCGGTAGGGCCGAGTTGGACTTTGGGGGTTTAGGTCATATGTGGATGTGAGAAAGTAGTTGAGGGCTTTGGAGCATATCACCAAGCACTATGGAGCAAGAAACTCATTAAGCAACACTTCATCCCTCCTTGATAGTATTGGCTTTTCCTATAGACTCAATGTGATCTTGGATCACTAAAATATAAAATGTAGAGTCTTGAGCTTTTGAGATTGAACTAATCCTTTTATCCTTAGTATTTTGAGGGGTCCACTTTCCTCATCCATGCCATGCCATTCATTGAGCTTTTCCTGAAATATTCATCTTGGAATAATGTTAGCTCAATGAGCTATATGTTGTTAGGAATTACCAAAACCACCTAGGGATAGTTGCACTTTCACTATCACCGTTCTCTATAGGTATCCCATTCCACGCCTTGATGATATGCTTGATGAACTTAGCGGTGCCACTATCTTTTCCAAAATTGATCTTAAAAGTGGTTACTATCAAATCCGCATGAAAGAGGGTGATGAATGGAAAACCGCTTTCAAAACAAATTTTGGTCTATATGAGTGGTTAGTCATGCCTATGGGTTTATCGGAAGCACTCGGTAATTTCATGCGTCTTATGCATTATGTGTTTCGCCCTTACATTGGTGAATTTGTTGTTGTCTACTTTGATGATATCCTTGTGTTTAGCAAATCTCCCAAAGAGCATGTCACCCACCTTCGCACCGTGCGACAAACTCTTCGAAAAGAGCAATTTTATGCTAATATGAAAAAATGCCTATTTGGTGTTGATAAGCTTGTTTTCTTAGGTTTTGTAGTATCTTCTAAGGGTGTTCATGTTGATGAGTCTAAGATCAATGCTATTAAAACTTGGCCCCAACCAACCAATTTGCAACAAGTGCGTAGTTTTCTTGGTTTAGCCGGTTTCTACCGTAGATTTGTGAAGGATTTTAGCACCATCACTTCACCTTTGCATGCTTTGAGTAAGAAAAATGCACTGTTTGTTTGGGGAACATCCCAAGATATCGCTTTCAATGAGCTTAAGAATTTGCTTACTCATCCTCCCGTGCTTGCTTTACCGAACTTTGACAAACCTTTTGAGATACATTGTGATGCTAGTGGTAGTGGCATAGGAGGTGTGTTAACACAAGAGAAGCGCCCTATTGCTTATTTTAGTGAGAAACTTTCCGGAGCGCAACTAGATTATCCCATCTATGACAAAGAGCTATATGCTTTAGTGTGAGTTTTGCGTGAATGGGAACATTACCTCCACCCTCATGAGTTCATCATCCATACCGACCATGAAACGCTTAAATACCTTAAGGGTCAAACTAAGTTGAACAAGCGTCATGCTAAATGGAGTGAGTTTATTGAGTCTTTTCCTTATGTCATCAAATATATTAAAGGTAAGGAAAATGGTTTGGTGGATGCGCTTTCCCGTATATGCATGCTTGTTAATCAACTTGAATTGAATTTCATTGGCTTTGAGCACATAAAAGACTTGTATGAGCATGATCCTACATTTGCTATTCCTTATGCCAAGTGTTTGACGCATACTTCTTGGGATCGATATTACCTCAAGGATGGTTATCTTATGAGAGCTAACAAACTTTGCATCCCCGAGTCTTCTCTTCGTTTGTTACTTTTGCAAGGATCTCATGGAGCAGGACTAATGGGACATTTTGGACGCGACAAGACATTCGCCACGCTCTCCAAGAACTACTTTTGGCCTAAGATGTTTCGCAATGTTAACCGCTTCACCAACCGCTGCTCTACATGTGGCAAAGCTAAGTCTAAAGCCCAATCTCATGGCCTTTACATGCCACTTCCAATTCCATATCAACCATGGGAAGATATTAGCATGGATTTTGTGCTTGGTTTGCCTAAAACTAGAAATGGCAAGTATTCCGTTTTTATTGTTGTGGACCGATTCTCCAAAATGGCACATTTCATTCCTTGCAACAAGATAGACGATGCTTCACATGTTGCACATTTGTTTTGTAGATAAATCTTGCGCCTTCATGGAGTGCTAAAGACGATTGTCTCGGACCGCGGCATCAAGTACTTGAGTTACTTTTGGAAGACCTTGTGCACCAAGCTCGGAATCAAGCTTTTGTTCTCTTCGGCATACCATCCACAAACCGACGGCCAAACGGAGGTGACGAACCGCACGCTCTCCACTCTACTATGCGTGGTGATAAAGAAGAACATCAAGGAGTGGGAGGAGTGTCTACCTATCACCGAGTACGCCTACAACCGTGCAAGACATTCAACTACCGGCAAGTCCCCCTTCGAGGTCGTCTACGGCTTCAACCCATTGTTCCCATTGGACATTCTACCTCTACCACTACAAGAGCGCACAAACATGGACGCGACTGCCCGAGTCAACTACCTCAAGAAGATGCATGAAGATACAAGGCACACCATCGAGTGCCAAGTTCAACGACTCGCGACCAAGCTCAATGTCAACAAGCAACCCATTATATTCAATGTTGGAGATCTTGTGTGGCTACACCTTCGCAAGGACCGCTTCCCCAACGAGCGCAAGTCCAAACTTCTAGCACGAGCCGATGGACCCTTCAAGGTGCTTGCACGCTACAACAACAACGCATACAAGATCGACATCCCACGCGACAAGCACTCCGTGAGCGACATCTTCAACATCAAAGATCTCTCCCTGTACCATGGTGATGAGGATTTTGATCCGAGGTCGGATCTTTCCCAAGGGAGGGGAGATGATGCGGAGGATCCAACGATCATCCCCATGGACCTACCATCGGCTCATCAAGAGTCAAGAGGACCCATGACATGAGCACGAGCTAGAGCTCTCGAGAACGAGGTGACTTCCTTCCTTAGTGATATCACATATGATCCACTCGAGACATGGCTACTACCTAAGTCCGATATGCTATGCATGATCAGGTGTCAAGAGGACTCTCCCGAAGATGCACGTGAAGAAGGACAAGCCGACAAGTCCATGGATGAAGAGAACCAACGGAAACAGTCAAGATCGCCTTCCAGGCCCCGGACATCCGGCCCTGGAGCGACCACATCAGCAGGAGCCCTGCCAGCCACGTCTACAGGGCCCGGACATCCGGCCGGACATTCGGCCCGAAGCCCGGAAATCCGGCGCCATGCACCACAACCTATAGAAGCTATCGCTGTCAGCCCGGACATCCGGCCCCTCCCGAAGCCCCGGACATCCGGCCCGATGCCCGGACATCCGGCTCCGCCTGTCTGTGCACAGTAAAGGGCCGAGGCCCATGTACCTCTTCGGCCCCCTAGACTATATATACTCCATCCCCTTCCTCTTTCTAGGGTTAGCATTGGTTTAGCTCATATGTGAGAAAGAGCATTGCTCATCCATTACGGATCTACTCCACGAGAGAGACCGCGGCCCCTCTACGGAGAAGATCACCTTGGATTCAAGACCCCCTCTTGGGTGGCCCCCATCAAGACCTCCTTACGGAGAAGAACCGGTTACCTTTGTATCGTCCTTTGTTGGACTTGGATCTTGTATCTCACCTTTGTCTTCATCGATCTAGTGCATGTGTGATCTATTCTTGTTGGTTGAGTGATTCTCTCGTGTTTCCTCTTGTGATTTTCCCTCGTTTTCCCCTCATGTTCTTCGTGTCCTTACTTGGGATCCGCTCCATTCGTGAAAGATCGGCCGTCTAGGGTTCCACCCTACATCAGCATGTCACGAAACACTAAATACCACATGGAGTGATGAATGAGGTCTTCTCTTCTTCTTCCTTGGACTTGAAGATCTGATGATATCCAGAGTATGCATCCAGGAAAGAGAGCAAATCACAACCCGAAGTGGAGACACAATCTGGTCAATGCGCGGCAAGGGAAATGGGTCCTTCGGGCAAGCCTTGTTGAGATATGTGAAATCTATGCAAAGCCTCCATTTTCTATTAGCCTTGCGTACGACCACTGGGTTTGCTAACCATGTCGGATGCAGTACTCCTCTGACACGACCAGCTGGCTCAAGCTTCTTAATCTATCCGGCAATGAACTGTTGCCTCTCCAAGGACTGATTTTTAACCTTCTTATTGACGGGTCGAGCATTTGGGAAGACATCGAGGTGGTGCTCGATTACCTCCCTGGGAACACCGGGGATATGAGTTGGTTGCGAGGAAAACACATCGATATTCTCCCACAGGAAGGCAACAAGCGCGCTTTCCTATTTGTCAGCAAGGGTGGCACTGATAGTGAAGGTACCGTCAACGCCAGCCAGCCTTGCCGGGACCATTTTCACATGTGGTGCAGCAACCTTGGATCTCTTGCTGTTGGAACTCTCCAGCAAGTCATCAACAGGCGTAGCACACTCCGAAGAGGTACGCTTCCTGGATTCCTTGCTGATGTCCCTGCCATCATTCTTCTTCCCTTTGCTTTCCATGCCGGGAACTACTGCTGCCGCGGCCTCTGCCGCAACTGCGTCCCGGTACATCTTATCCACGCAAATGATTGCGTCTTTCTCATCTGACAGAATAGAAATGACACCTACCAGCCCTGGCATCTTCAAAGTGTTGTCGGCATAGTGGGATGCCGCCATGAATTCTACCAGAGTTGGGCGGCCAAGGATCCCATTTGTCGCGGGAAACCACGGCCGCCTATGGGACCAAGGGTCCATTGCTAGTTTGGCGGGGGGACGACACGTTGCCCGAAGAGCAGAGAAGCGTGAGGCAGCACAGCAGAGATCAGACATGTAGTTTTTACCAAGGTTCGGGCCGCCGTGAGGCGTAAAACCGTACTTCTGCTTTGGTGGATTAATGGTGAAAAAATGGTGGTGAGAGCAACACGCTTGCCTGGCAGGGTTGCCTCGGGGCGAAACAGCTACGCACATATGAATGTGTAAGGGGGTGGATTCTCTAGCCCTTTATTCGGTTGCCTTAGGCCTGCTTTTATAGATAAACGGGTCACTACAGTGGAAAATCAGTCATTATGCACAGATTTGACAGCAAACAGTGCTATCATACCTAACTCTGCAGGCTGATAGAGCGCATTAAATGCGCCGCTCAACGTCACATCATAGCTTGACCAGCGGATGAGGACATCAATACCTTTGTTACACCCACATCCCCTACTGTTACATATACTGGACCAATTACTAGAGCTCGCGCACGCCAATTAAATTACGAGGTACTTCCGTTTCTTGGTAATGATTCTAACGTTCATGAGAATATGATGCTGCCTAAATTGGATACATTTGTTTTGCTTACAAATGAAGGGCCTAGCTTGGAGAAGGATGAACATTGGAGCAAGAACAAGCATGGAGTTGATAGCATGTGCAAGGGGGACAAGAACGGAGTTAAAAGTGATGATTTCAGGACTTTGAAGCCACCAAAAGGAGTGCATGAAGACTTGGACGAAATATACAAGATGGCACTTCATAAATTTCGTCCAGGGGCTATTCTAGGTGCTGTGTCACCTTATTATTGGGCCAGGCCCATGTAATTTCGAAATACATAAGTATAGGCTGTTTTTAGAGTCCGTATGTGTGGGGAAACACAAGATAGGGTTGGTTTCGAACCCCTTCCCAAGGGCCACGAAATTCCCCCCTCTTCCTCCATATATACAGCCCTTAGGGCACCGTTTAGACTTTGGGTTTTGTTTAGATTAAAGTTCATCATAGCTGCAACTTTGCGTACTCCGTTTGTGTTCAACGACCAAACAAAGGCGTCACAGAACCCCATCTTTGATCAATAAAGCTTTCCTCTTATATTCGCAATATCCAGATTGCAATCTTAGTTTCATGCTTGTTCTTCATCTGCCTGCAGAAAACAGACCTTCGTGGTCAGGTTGATCATGCTCCGGCGTGGTCAATAACCTCTCGGAGTTGGTTTAGCGATTTCTAAGGCGCGACGTCCTCGCACGTGCGTAGTCGAATCGTCAAAGTCGACTTCCTCCAAAACGATAGCCACCATCTCATCGAAAGACGGGACACCTTTGCCTCTATCAAGTGGTATCAGATTTCCATGTTGCTCGGTGAGATTTTACAGTTTTTCATATTTTAGATCGAGTCTATTCTTCATACCTATAGTCCACGAAAAAGCCAAAAAAATAGGGTTAGTTCATCCTATCCGAACCAATCTGAGCCTTTGCATAATCTTTTCTGTTTTTGCTTTGTTGAATTTGCGGTTGCATCGTCGTGTCAAGTTGTTGGTCTTAGCGTCTAGTCCTTTAGAGTTTCGAGTTTTGTTCACACGTTGTCACGTCGCCGCTGCCATATATCACCACCGCATCATCATCATCGCTGCTGCCATATAACACCACCGCACCAACTTCATCGCTGCTGCCATATACCACCACCACATATTCACCGCCAATCCGAGTCCATATACGCCACCAAATATCAGTCGCCATCACCGCCAATGTTGTGTCTCATGTTTTAAAATAATTCTCTCAATCCATTACAAATATGGAACAAAAATACTCTACATGAAAAAAGTTCTTTTCTATTCAACAACTTTCCTAGGGGTATATTGTATGCTCTACTTAAAAAATAAATTGGTTTTCAAAAATACGATTTGCAGCAGCTTTCCAACGACATATTATTTGCCTCGTTCTGATAAACGGTTTAGAAATGGGATCGAAAATATGATCATGTTTTTTGTATAAAGAAAAAACGGTTTTCAAAACTGCTCTTAAACCGCTTAGATTTTGCCAAAAATTTAACTTGGGACTTGATAATCGTGTCCATAGCTTTCCAACGGTATATCTCAAGCCCCATATGGGCAATGTTTCATGGAAGTTCAACCTAGCACTAGGGGAAGTTCAACTACTACTGCTGGGACAGGTTAGGTAGTTATCAGAATATTATTCTCATCCCATGATCAGAATATTATTACTCTTTCTAAGAAAAATAAAACTATGAAGTTCAATTTACAAAAACCAAATGTTTGATGCTTATTTAAAAACATATTTCATTCTAAGAATATGACTAAGAAGTAAAAATTAAAATAACAGAGAAGTTCGAAGTATATAAAAAACTCAGATTTGTTCCAAGAAGTTAACGTGCCCCTCCGTGCACGATTCAGAATTTATATCGCGGGACGTCCGACCTCCAATTACACGTTTTAAAAATGAAAAAAAATGACGTCCGACCTTCAATTGCGTGTGATTCGACGTACACACAAAAATGTGACCGAAGTTCATAGTGAATACAATGAGAAGTTCAAGTACTGCAAGGAATACATTTCAGGTGAGAAATAAAAGTATAGAAAAATAAAAGTTTAAAAGGTTTGTTTAAAGAAGTTCAATTGCTCTGTCTGGGGAAGTTCAAATTTTTTTGCCAGAGTGGTTCACCTTGTATTTCCATGTTCAAAAACACACAAAAAAAATTGCATTTTAAAATAATTCTCTCAATCCACATAGAAGTGCAGTTATTATTTGGGAGCAATTTGATTTCAAAAATAAAAAAAAAAAATTCAGATTATAAAAATGGAAAAAGTTCATGTACTACATGGTGTGTGTTTAATATCAGAAAAATGAATTAAAAGGCAAGGTCCAATTTTTGTTGTTGTTATAAGTTCAAGTCCTCAGTCGGAGAAAGTTAAAAAAAATTGTGAGAGAGGTTTGTGCAAAAGGAATATCATTCGTGTAACACTGACGAATGGATGAGAAAATTACAAACGAAAATACGTCACAGAAGTTCAACGTGAAAATAGCAGGAAGTTCAACTACTACATTGAATGAATTTCACATGAGAAAATTTTAAAACCGGCGCGAGTATGAAAAAATGATCAACACAGGCAAGTTGCGTGTTTACAACAGTTTTCCGTCGGTATATCACTTGCTCAATTATGGGTAGTGGATGGAGAGCTACGAGCCAAAAATGCACGTGAAAAACAGAGTGAAGTTCAAGTAGACATGCCTAGAAGTTCAAGTTCTTCATGCGGTGCATTTTTAAAGAATCTTTTTCGGGATAAAGGCAGACCGCATGATCTGGACGTTTTCGAAATTACTTGAAAACGGCTAGGAATCGGAAGACATGGAGAAGACCACTCCTTCACCACACGCGTCGCCCTCCTTCCGAAGGCTTCGCAGAGGCCCTAGGCCCATGGTCTCCATGTCCAACATTCCTGAAGAGGATGTGCAAAACACAAGCTCAGTAGCACGTCAAGTGTTTCCTGAAGCCAAAGCGGCTGAAGATATACCGGCAGCATCAGCCTATGAAGAAAAATAAGAAGATCGAGAAGTTATACCCCCTACCATTGAACCAGTTGTACAAGAAGAAGTGATTGTTCCCGAACCACTTGTTGTTCCATCCACTGAAGCTCCTGCATCTGATGATGCTCCTGTCGCTACTCCTGAAGCCAATGATGTTGTCATGGCTGAAGATAATGTGCAACCCAAAGTCAATGATGCCATGGAAGACACTGCGCAGCCATCCACCTCGGATGTGGCTGTTCCTCCCCCTATGCCTCACACCATGGAACGTGCGTTCTATCGTGGTGAGCTTGTTACTATTAAGTGGCCAATCTTGATGCCTCCAACTGCTCCTGGTCCCCAATATGACTATCATGTGGAGCAAAGGCCTCAAACGCAGAAGCCAGAGCCCATGCTGCCAAGGCTTCCAAGTGCTATCACTACACAAGGCTCCTTCAGTGTGCTAAGCTTCATAGAGCACAACACATTCTTCTACAAGGCCAAGAATCCCTTCTGGAAGCCAAAGATCTCATCTGACAGGTTCTGGAGCCACCAGCAAAGGAGCTACTATTCTTGCATTCTCTACAATCAAGACATGATTTTTCCTCACAAGTGTTTTGACGGTGATGCCATTGCTGGGCTGCCATGCCTTCAAGAAGCCCTAGACTACTTCTGTGAAGTTGGGCTGCTCCCATTTGTCACTGACAAGGAGCATTGGAATGAAGAGCTTCTTATGCAGTTCTATGCCACTCTACACATATCAGGCTACAACAGGGATCTGAAGACATGGGTCCTTGAGTGGATGACAGGAGATATCCATCATGAAGCCAAAGCTCAGGATATCATCGAGCTAACTTCCCTGCCCACTCCTGGTGATTTGTATGAGCCAGGTTGTCAGCGTTATGAGCAAGAACTGTAGTGTATCTTTCACAAGCCTGAGCCCAATATGAGTCAAATGCTCAGCATGATGAAGCCTTTGCCCATTGATGCTGAATATCCCAAGAGTTCTATGTCAAGGACCTCGAGTACCTGCCCCGCACTATCTATCACATTTTGATGTGTACTCTGTGGCCTATCAAGGGACATTCTCCTGGCGCTAAGCTTGAAGGCACCATGAAGACATTGGTCTTCTACATCATCAATGGCATCAGCTTCAACACTCAAGACTTCTTCATTCGACAGTTGGCAGCTTCTGGCATTGATTTTTTTGGCTTTAAGTTTCACTCAACCATCAACTATCAAGCTTCAGCGCAACCATGTTGTATCCTTGCCTGAAGTGGACATGTCTCATGAAGCTATTTATCATGTGTCTGCCAAGGAGCCAATACGCGAATACAATGCCCCCTTTCAAAGCTTCACTCAACCTATTGAAGGTGTTCATGTGCCAAATCCTCCTGCTCATGCTGGTCCTCTTGCTGGTCAACTTTGTCTGCCGCATTGTGCAAAAACTGATGCAACTGCCAGCACGGTAACTCAAAGGCCTCAGAAGCATGCTTGTGTCCTGAATGATAGAGAGCTTCTTGTATCACTTAACCAGAAGCAGGATAGGCTTCATGACTGGCTGAAGCGCCAGATGCAGAGTCTGCTCATCGACGTCAATCGTATTCGCAACCTTGCAACCAAGAATTCTTTTGTTGCACATGAAGCCTGTCGGCGGTCCTGGAAGAGCCTCACAATGCTCTATTTTGAAGACGATCTTCGAGCAGATTGCTTCATTGAATGTTCAAGTTTGACTCCAGGCCTCCCCAATCAGCAAGCTGGCATCCAACTCCTTCTCTTGAAGATTTTGACTATTCATCTTCGGCTCCCACTGTTGTTGCGTGAGTCATAGATGAAGAGACGACACCACTTCACCAGCGATGGCTTCACTGCATCACGATTCTGCACCAGGCCCCTCTGCACCGTCCTGCTACCTCTTCACCGACTGGGAACGAGTAAGCTCTCTATGTCTTCAAACCTTTTTGGTCCTTACTGACAAAAGGGGGAGAAGCATATGAGTTGATAGTCTTCAAGCGGGTCCATATGGGTCGGGTGCTTATTTTTGCTAACTTCTTACAACTCTCGTTCTAGAAACTGTTGGCTTTTGAGTTGTAACACTTAAACTTGATGGTCGTCTGCCACTTTTTCTGCTACCTTATGATGCGATGATAAATCCCGCATGAAGGCATTCTGCAGACGCCCATTTCTCATTATTGTCGGGGAAACGACACCTATAGGATCACAAATAATCCCTTCTACGGTTGACAGGGCGCGGGGCTGTGGGAAGAGCGGGATTAGAAGGTCAACACGGGGGAGTTTATCCAGGTTCGGGCCACAAGAAATGCGTAATACCCTACTCCTGCTGGTGTATGTTTATCTGGTGTTCTTGGCCTTGCTACAAAGCGTGCAGGGTCCAAAAGGTTTTAATCCTCTCTCAGTATGTCGCGGGCCTCCTTTTATTGTCAAAGGGGCTGCCATAGTGGCACACAGGAGGTGGAAAGTTGTACAGTAGTCGAGTTTATCCCTAGCACCGTAGGACAAAACGCATTTAATGCGCTGCTGACGTGCCCTTCTTGCTTTATCGGGGACGGCAAGGAAGCTTGTCCCACCTGTCCCCGCCTCGCCTTGCTTCGACACACGTCTAGGCTGACAAGGCGTGTAGTGCCATGCTGGCTGGCTGGCTGCTGAGTTGGTGTGGTGGTAGAGTCTTCACGAAGATCTGCATGCCACCACGCAGGTGCTTGCTGAGTTGACCTGGGAGCTGCATGCCACTACGCAGGTGCCTGCTTAGTTGGTAGGCTGGCAGTTGTGTGGGAACGGCGGTGGAGCCTTGGCGTGAGCCTGGCTGCGGCCTTGTAGATGTCCTCGGCAAGAGCCTAGCCGGGGCCCCGTCAAGGATCTTGCTGGGGTCTTGCAGATGTCCCCGACAAGGGTCTTGCCGGGGGTCTTGTGGGCATCTCCGGCAAGGGTCTTGCCGGGGGTCTTGTCGGCGTCTCCGGCAAGGATCTTGCCAGATGTCTTCGTCTTCTGGTTCTAATCTAGTCTTCTATGCTCTTGGCCTTCACAAAGATCTGCATGCCACCATGGAGGCGCCTCCGGAGCCTTGGTTCCAATGTGTCGATGGTGCCGGAACTCTCAGGCTCAAGGGTGGCGGCCTCGTTGGTGTTGGGCACGTTGCCCTGGCAAGGCTCTTGCCGGGGCTGTGGAGGCCGCCCTGTTAAGGGCCTTGCCGGGGGAGTTTCACCTCGCCCTTCTGCTCTTCATGCTTCTGGTCTTGAGCACTGCTCTGGTAGTCTTGCGTCTTTGCTTTCTCTTCTGCTCTGCCAAGCGCGGCCGCAAGCGTGGCTCCGACTGCCCATGCACAAGTAAAAGGGGTACAGAAGGCCCCTACTTTTGTACACCGACAGGGGCCCCCGGGCCTGGGCCACATATAAGCGCGGAGCATTATTGGGCTAGACCCAGAACAGTGCACGGGCATGCGTGGCAAAGTCTTATTCGCAATAACTCCCTTGCTCGTTGCGCTTCCCCACGACCCGTGTTGAATGCCTAACATGGGGGTCATGCGTGGAACGACCACAGCATGCTTGCGTCATCCCGTAGTAAATAGTAAAGAGGCGGCCTGTGTTTTCCCTAAAAAAGAGGGAAAACTGCAGGGCCACTATGTTGGGGAACGTAGTAATTTCAAAAATTTTCCTACGATCACGCAAGATCATGGTGATGCATAGCAACGAGATGAGAGTGTTATCTCACGCCCTCGTAGACCAGCAACGAAGCGTTGACGCAACGAGAGGAAGTAGTCGTACTTCTTCCCGATCCAACCGATCCAAGTACCGAGCGTCGGCACCTCCGAGTTCTGCACACGTTCAGCTCGATGGCGTCCCTCGAACTCCGATCCAGCCGAGTGTTGAGGGAGAGTTTCACAAGACGACGGCGTGGTGGCGATGATGATGTTCCACCGGCGCAGGGCTTCGCCTAAGCTCCGCAGCGGTATATTCGAGGTGTAGTTTGGTGGAAGGGGCACCGCACACGGCTAAGGAACGATCCGTAGATCAACTTGTGTGTCTATAGGGTGCCCCTGCCCCGTATATAAAGGAGCAAGGGAGGAGGAGGCCGGCCCTATGTTTGGTGCGCCAGGGGAGTCCTACTCCCACCGGAGTAGGATTCCCCTTTCCTAGTCCAACTAGGAATCCTTCCATGTAGGGGAGGAAGGAGAAGGAAGTGGAGGAGTAGGAAGGTGGCGGCCCCTTTCCCTAGTCCAATTTGGACTAGAGGGAGGGGGCGCAGCAGCCTTTTTCCTCTTCCCACTAAAGCCCATCAAGGCCCATTACTTCTCCGTAACTACCCGGTACTCGAAAAATACCGAATCACTCGGAACCTTTCCGAACTCGAATATAGTCGTCCAATATATCGATCTTTACGTCTCGACCATTTCGAGACTCCTCGTCATGTCCCCGATCTCATCCGGGACTCGAACAACCTTCGTACATCAATATCATATAAACTCATAATAACTGCCATCGAAGCGTTAAGCGTGCGGACCCTACGGGTTCGAGAACTATGTAGACATGACCGAGACACCTCTCTGGTCAATAACCAATAGCGGGACCTGGATGCCCATATTGGCTCCTACATATTCTACGAAGATCTTTATCGGTCGACCGCATAACAACATCGTTGTTCCCTTTGTCATCGGTATGTTACTTGCCCGAGATTCGATCGTCGGTATCCAATACCTAGTTCAATCTCGTTACTGGCAAGTCTCTTTTCTCGTTCCGTAATACATCATCTCACAACTAACACATTTAGTTGCAATGCTTGCAAGGCTTATGTGATGTGCATTACCGAGAGGGCCCAGAGATACCTCTCCGACAATCGGAGTGACAAATCCTAATCTCGAAATATGCCAACCCAACATGTACCTTCGGAGACACCTGTAATGTACCTTTATAATCAGCCAGTTAAGGTTGTGACGTTTGGTAGCACCCAAAGTGTTCCTCGGGTAAACGGGAGTTGCACAATCTCATAGTCATAGGAACATGTATAAGTCATGAAGAAAAGCACTAGCAACAAACTATACGATCAGGTGCTATGCTAATGGAATGGGTCATGTCAATCAGATCATTCAACCAATGATGTGATCCCGTTAATCAAATAACAACTCCTTGTTCATGGTTAGGAAACATAACCATCTTTGATTAACGAGCTAGTCAAGTAGAGGCATACTAGTGACACTCTGTAGGTTTATGTATTCACACATGTATTATGTTTCCGGTTAATACAATTCTAGCATGAATAATAAACATTTATCATGATATAAGGAAATAAATAATAACATTATTATTGCCTCTAGGGCATATTTCCTTGATCTCCCACTTGCACTAGAGTCAATAATCTAGTTCACATCGCCATGTGATTTAACATCAATAGTTCACATCTCTATGTGGTTAACACCCATAGTTCACATCGACATGTGACCAACACCCAAAGGGTTTACTAGAGTCGATAATCTAGTTCACATCGCTATGTGATTAACACCCAAAGAGTACTAAGGTGTGATCATGTTTTGCTTGTGAGATAATTTTAGTCAGCGGGTCATCACATTCGAGCCGTAAGTATTTTGCAAATTTCTATGTCTACAATGCTCGCACGGAGCTACTCTAGCTAATTGCTCCCACTTTCTATATGTATCCAGATTGAGACTCGAGTCATCTAGATTAGTGTTAAAACTTGCATCGATGTAACCTTTTACTTACGAACCTTTTTCACTTCCATAATCGAGAAATATATCCTTATTCTACTAAGGATAATTTTGACCGCTGTCCATTGATCTACTCCTAGATCTCTATTGCACTCCTTGCCAATCTCAAAGTGGTAGGGTATGCAATAGATCTGGTACACACATGACATACTTTATAGAACCTATGGCTGATGCATAGGGAATGACTTTCATTCTCTTTCTATCTTCTGCCGTGGTCGGGTTTTGAGTCTTACTCAATCTCACTCCTTGTAACACAGGCAAGAACTCTTTCTTTGACTGTTCCATTTTGAACTACTTCAAAATCTTGTCAAGGTATGTATTTATTGAAAAACTTATCAAGCGTCTTGATCTATCTCTATAGATCTTGATGCTCAATATGTAAGCAGCTTCACCGAGGTCTTTCTTTGAAAAACTCCTTTCAAATACTCCTTTATGCTTTGCGAATAGTTCTACATTATTTCGATCAACAATATGTCATTCACATATACTTATCGAAATGCTGTAGTGCTCCCACTCACTTTCTTGTAAATACAGGCTTCTCCAAAAGTCTGTAAAAACCATATGCTTTGATCAAATCATCAAGCATATATTCCAACTCGAGATGCTTGCACCAGTCCATAGATGGATCATTGGAGCTTGCACATTTTGTTAGCTCCTTTAGGATTGACAAAACCTTCTCGTTGCATCATATACAACTCCTCTTTAATAAATCCATTAAAGAATGTAGTTTTGACATCCATTTGCCGATTTCATAAAATGTGGCAATTGCTAACATGATTCGGACAGACTTTAAGCATCGCTACAGTTGAGAAAATCTCACCGTAGTCAACACCTTGAACTTGTCAAAACCTTTTTGCGACAAGTCGAGCTTTGTAGATAGTAACACTACTATCAACATCTGTCTTCCTCTTGAAAATCCATTTATCTACATGGCTTGCCGATCATCGAGCAAGTCAATCAAAGTCCATACTTTGTTCTCATACATGGATCCTATCTCAGATTTCATGGTCTCAAGCCATTTCGCGGAATCTGGGCTCATCATCGCTTCCTCATAGTTCGTAGGTTTCATCATGTTCTAGTAACATGACTTCCAGAACATGATTACCGCACCACACTGGTGCGGATCTTACTCTGGAAGACCTACGAGGTTTGGTAGTAACTTGATCTGAAGTTTCATGATCATCATCATTAACTTCCTCACTAATTGGTGTAGTAATCACCAGAACTGATTCTGTGATGAACTACTTTCCAATTCGGGAGAAGGTACAAATTACCTTATCAAGCTCTTTACTTTCCTCCCACTCACTTCTTTCGAGAGAAACTCCTTCTCTAGAAAGGATCCATTTTAGCAACGAATGTTTTGCCTTTAGATCTGTGATAGAAGGTGTACCCAATAGTTTCTTTTGGGTATTCTATGAAGACGCATTCTCCGATTTGGGTTCGAGCTTATCGGTGAAAACTTTTTCACATAAGCATCACAACTCAAACTTTTAAGAAACGACACTTAGGTTTATCGCTAAACCATAGTTCATACGGTGTCATCTCAGCGGATTTAGATGGTGCCCTATTAAACGTGAATGCAGCTGTCTCTAATGCATAACCCCAAAACGATAGTGGTAAATCGGTAAGATACATCATAGATCGCACCATATCAAAATAAAGTACGGTTCTGACGTTCGGACACACCATAATGTTGTGGTGTTCGGTGGCGTGAGCTGTGAAACTATTCCACATTGTTTTCATTGAAGACCAAACTCAGAACTCAAATATTCATCTCCACGATCAGATCGCGAAACTTTATTTTCTTGTTGCGATGATTTTCTACTTCACTCTGAAATTCTTTGAACCTTTCAACTATTTCAGACTTATGTTTCATCAAGTAGATATACCCATATCTACTCAAATCATCTTGTGAAGGTTAGAAAATAACGATACTTGCCACGAGCATCAACATTTATTGGATCGCATACATCGGTATGTATTATTTCCAATAAGTCAGAGCTTGTTCCATTGTTCCGAGAACGGAGTTTTAGTCATCTTGCCCAAAAGGCACGGTTCGCAAGCATCAAATGATTCATAATCAAGTGATTCCAAAAGTCCATCGGATGGAGTTTTCTTCATGCGCTTTACACCAATATGACCTAAACGGCAAGTGCCACAAATAAGTTGCACTATCATTATTAACTTTGCATCTTTTGGTTTCAATATTATGAATATGTGTATCACTATGATCGAGATCCAATGAACCATTTTCATTGGGTGTGTAACCATATAAGGTTTTATTCATGTAAACAGAACAACAATTTATTCTCTTACTTAAATGAATAACCGTATTGCAATAAACATGATCAAATCATATTTATGCTCAACACCAAATAACACTTATTTAGGTTCCACACTAATCCCGAAAGTATAGGGAGTGTGCGATGATGATCATATCAATCTTGGAACTACTTCCAACACTCATCGTCACTTCCCCTTCAACTAGTCTCTGTTTATTCTGTAACTCCTGTTTCGAGTTACTAATCTTAGCAACCGAACAAGTATCAAATACTCAGGGGCTACTATAAACACTAGTAAAGCACACATCAATAACCTGTATATCAAATATACTTTTGTTCACTTTGCCATCCTTATTATCCACCAAATATTCAGGGCATTTCCGCTTCCAGTGACCATTTCCTTTGCAGTGTAAGCACTTAGTTTCAAGCTTTGGTCCAGCTTTGGGCTTCTTTGCAGGAGTGACAACTTACTTGTCTTTCTACTTGAAGTTCCCTTTCTCTCCCTTTGACCTTCTCTTGAAACTAGTGGTCTTGTCAATCATCAACACTTGATGCTCTTTTTTCTTGATTTCTACCTTCGTCGATTTCAGCATCACGAAGAGCTTGGGAATTACTTTTGTCATCCCTTGCATATTATAGTTCATCACGAAGTTCTACTAACTTGGTGATGGTGACTAGAGAATTCTGTCAATCACTATCTTATCTGGAAGATTAACTCCCACTTGATTCAAGCGATTGAAGTACCCAGACAATCTGAGCACATGCTCACTAGTTGAGCGATTCTCCTCCATCTTTTAGCTATAGAACTTGTTGGAGACTTCATATCTCTCAACTCGGGTATTTGCTTGAAATATTAACTTCAATTCCTGGAACATCACATATGGTCCATGACGTTCAAAACGTCTTTGAAGTCCCGATTCTAAGCCGTTAAGCATGGTGCACTAAACTATCAAGTAGTCATCATATTGAGCTAGCCAAACGTTCATAACGCCTCAGATCTGCTCATATTGAGCTAGCCAAACGTTCATAACGCCGCATCTGCTCCTGCAATAGGTCTGTCACCTAGCGGTGCATTAAGGACATAATTCTTCTGCGCAGCAATGAGGATAAACCTCAGATCACGGATCCAATCCGCATCTTTGCTACTAACATTTTTCAATACAATTTTCTCTAGGAACACATATAAAAACACAGGGAAGCAACAACGCGAGCTATTGATCTACAACATAATCTGCAAAAAACTACCAGGACTAAGTTCATGATAAATTAAAGTTCAATTAATCATATTACTTAAGAACTCCCACTTAGAAAAATATCCCTTCAATTCTCTAAGTGATTGCGTGATCCATATCAACTACACCATGACCGATCATCACGTGTGATGGAGTAGTTTCAATGGTGAACATCAATATGTTGATCATATCTACTATATGATTCACGCTCGACCTTTCGGTCTCCGTGTTCCGAGGTCATATCTTATATGCATAGCTCGTCAAGTATAACCTGAGTATTCTGCGTGTGCAACTGTTTTGCACCCGTTGTATTTGAGCGTAGAGCCTATCACACCGATCATCACGTGGTGTCTCAAAGACGAAGAACTTTCGCAGCGGTGCATACTCGGGAGAACACTTCTTGATAATTTAGTAAGGATCATCTTATAATGCTACCGTCAATCAAAGCAAAATAAGATGCATAAAGGATTAACATCACATGCAATCAATATAAGTGATATGATATGGTCATCATCATCTTGTGCTTGTGATCTCCATCTCCGGCACCGCCATGATCACCATCGTCACCGCGCGACACCTTGATCTCCATCGTAGCATCGTTGTCGTCTCGCCAATCTTATGCTTCTCGACTATCGCTACCGCTTAGTGATAAAGTAAAGCATTACAGGCGATTGCATTGCATACAATAAGCGACAACCATATGGCTCCTGCCGATTGCCGATAACTTCGTTACAAAACATGATCATCTCATACAATAAAATTCAGCATCATGTCTTGACCATATCACATCACAACATGCCCTGCAAAAACAAGTTAGGCGTCCTCTACTTTGTTGTTGCAAATTTTACGTGGCTGCTACGGGCTGAGCAAGAACCGTTCTTACCTCGCATCAAAACCACAACGATACTTCGTCAAATAGACTCCGTTTAACCTTCTCAAGGACGGGCGTAGCCACTCAGTTCAACTAAAGTGAGAGAGACAGACACCCGCCAGTCACCTTTAAGCAACGAGTGCTCACAGCGGTGAAACCAGTCTCGCGTAAGCGTCTGGCGTAATGTCGGTCGGGCCGCTTCATCTCACAATACCGCTGAACCAAAGTATGACATGCTGGTAGGCAGTATGACTTGTATCGTCCACAACTCACTTGTGTTCTACTCGTGCACATGACATCAACGCATAAAACCAGGCTCGGATGCCACTGTTGGGGAGCGTAGTAATTTCAAAAATTTTCCTACGATCACGCAAGATCATGGTGATGCATAGCAACGAGATGAGAGTGTTATCTACGTACCCTCGAGACCAGCAGCGGAAGCGTTGACGCAGCGTAGAGGAAGTAGTCGTACTTCTTCCCGATCCAACCGATCCAAGTACCGAGCGTCGGCACCTCCGAGTTCTGCACACGTTCAGCTCGATGGCGTCCCTCGAACTCCGATCCAGCCGAGTGTTGAGGAGAGTTTTTCGACAAGACGGCGTGGTGGCGATGATGATGTTCCACCGGCGCAGGGCTTCGCCTAAGCTCCGCAGCGGTATATTCGAGGTGTAGTTTGGTGGAAGGGGCACCGCACACGCTAAGGAACGATCCGTAGATCAACTTGTGTGTCTATAGGGTGCCCCTGCCCCGTATATAAAGGAGCAAGGGAGGAGGAGGCCGGCCCTATGTTTGAGTGCGCCAGGGGAGTCCTACTCCCACCGGAGTAGGATTCCCCTTTCCTAGTCAACTAGGAATCCTTCCATGTAGGGGAGGAAGGAGAAGGAAGTGGAGGAGTAGGAAGGTGGCGGCCCCTTTCCCTAGTCCATTCGGACTAGAGGGAGGGGGCGCAGCAGCCTTTTCCTCTTCCCACTAAAGCCCATCAAGGCCCATTACTTCTCCGTAACTACCCGGTACTCGAAAATACCGAATCACTCGGAACCTTTCCGAACTCGAATATAGTCGTCCAATATATCGATCTTTACGTCTCGACCATTTCGAGACTCCTCGTCATGTCCCCGATCTCATCCGGGACTCGAACAACCTTCGGTACATCAATATCATATAAACTCATAATAACCGCCATCGAAGCGTTAAGCGTGCGGACCCTACGGGTTCGAGAACTATGTAGACATGACCGAGACACCTCTCGGTCAATAACCAATAGCGGGACCTGGATGCCCATATTGGCTCCTACATATTCTCGAAGATCTTTATCGGTCGAGACCGCATAACAACATACGTTGTTCCCTTTGTCATCGGTATGTTACTTGCCCGAGATTCGATCGTCGGTATCCAATACCTAGTTCAATCTCGTTCTTGGCAAGTCTCTTTTCTCGTTCCGTAATACATCATCTCACAACTAACACATTTAGTTGCAATGCTTGCAAGGCTTATGTGATGTGCATTACCGAGAGGGCCCAGATACCTCTCCGACAATCGGAGTGACAAATCCTAATCTCGAAATATGCCAACCCAACATGTACCTTCGGAGACACCTGTAATGTACCTTTATAATCACCCATTCGTTGTGGCGTTTGGTAGCACCAAAAGTGTTCCTCGGCAAGCGGGAGTTGCACAATCTCATAGTCATAGGAACATGTATAAGTCATGAAGAAAAGCACTAGCAACAAACTATACGATCAGGTGCTATGCTAATGGAATGGGTCATGTCAATCAGATCATTCAACCAATGATGTGATCCCGTTAATCAAATAACAACTCCTTGTTCATGGTTAGGAAACATAACCATCTTTGATTAACGAGCTAGTCAAGTAGAGGCATACTAGTGACACTCTGTAGGTTTATGTATTCACACATGTATTATGTTTCCGGTTAATACAATTCTAGCATGAATAATAAACATTTATCATGATATAAGGAAATAAATAATAACATTATTATTGCCTCTAGGGCATATTTCCTTCACACTACTCATTTACTCTCTCAGCCTTGGAACCGCTGTTCCACGTTTCCCATCGTGCCGCCATCTTCGCCACGTATGACGCATGCACAGTGCAGGGTAGGTGACGGATGCGCGGGATATGAGGAGATGCGCGATGGCTGATACTTATGCGCCTTTGATTGGGCGGGGAGGGCGATCGATGACCCTGCACGCTGCCAACTTAATGAGCTGGATTTGAACGGGCTCTTCAGAGGCGTAGAGTCGGTCTTTAGCCTTCCCCGCTTGGCTATAAAAAGGGACTCAGGAGGAGGAGGGGAGGCATCTTCTCGCGCCTTCACTTCGCCTCCATCTTCCATTCACTGCCATGGCGAGAGGGCGTGGTCGCGGCTGTTCTCCTACGGAGGCGACTAGGTATTCCTCCCGCCAAAGAACCGTGGCGGTCAAGGAAGACCCAACCGTCCAAGGCAAGACCATGCTTGAGGTGGAGGTGCCGGACGGGGCCGCGGTCGGCGAGGCGGTCAAGGCAGAGGCGGTCGTGGAAGGGGAACACCTGCGTCATCGCCATCTCAGTCACCATCTCCGCCACCATCTCCTCCTGCTTCATCGATTGGCCATGTTGGGGACACGGCGCTGGAGTTCATCCTGCAGATGCGTGAGACACCGTGTAGCCGCCTTCGCCTTCCCGAGGCATTCGCGAGGGTGCTGGAGATCGACCAGCGGCCGAGTATAAGGCTTCACATGAAGGGGTGTTGCAATGGCGATATGTGGGTCAACACAGGGTTCCCCGCCCCTCATGTGATGTTCCTTCGTCGGGGTTAGAAGACCTTCGCACGTGCCCACTGCTTGATGAAGGGGCACGTTCTCCTCTTCAAACTAGTGGAGAGCGACTTCCTCTCCGTCAAGGTATTTGGGCGCTCAGGACACAGGCTAGGGTGTTGTGCTGAGAGCTCGACCGTCGACGAGAGCTCCTCGTCGAGCGGCGATGAGGAGGGAACCGGCGGGGAGGACGACGGGGACGGGTCCGACTAGTCGTCAGAAGCCCCGTCCTTAGGTGGAGCTGCAATCAACACCATCTACACCTGGCCCTCTCCCCGGCAGGAAGTTTGCCAGGGGGAGGCAGTTCTTGGTGGTGGCTCCTTGAGCTAGCTCCTTGAACTTCTCAGGACCGTCGCTCTGGCGGCTGGCGCTAGAGGTTTGGAGAAGACGAAGAAGGCAGGTGGCGGACCGTCAAGTCGGATTACGTGTCGACACCTTCGTCTCGTATTGCCGGCCCGCTGCCTCATCTTTCGGCCTCTTCCCCGGCACCGTCATCACCAGCCTTCTTCTGGGCGGCCGCGGGGACGTTCTCTTGGCGTCTTCTGCTGCTCGTACCTCGCCTAGGCGCTCCTTTTGCCCCTGCTATCCCAATCCGCTTTCTGAGGAGAGGGACAAGAAAGGGATTACGGGCATCTTATCCTTTTTTAGATCTTAAGCCTGCGGGCACTTGTTGAATTTTAGAATTTGTAACCCCTTGCTCATGCTCTCATTCCGTATGAATTGTACTTGTTTATTTAATGTATTAATGAAAAAGGGTGTTTGCCGGGTTCTTTTGTGCGTGAGCGAGGCTCGCACTGAGGAGTGAGTCCTTGTTATTTTAAATAAACAATGTCGCCCGGCAAAAAACCTTGCCGTTCTCCTGCCTTAAACAACGCCTAAACCCACACCCTTGGCGGGGAGCAGGGGTAGAGTAGGATCGGGCTCCTCGCTTGTTTCCCCTTCCACCGCAATTACAACCAGACTCCGCCCTGAAAGGGATTTCGGGCATAGGAAGGAGGGAGCACGGTGGCGTAGGAACGAGCAAGGTTCCATATGTTCAAGTTTCATACGGAAACGCATAGCGGGGGAGAGAAAACTTATCTGAATTTGCAGCCCCACGGCAACCTTGGCTTGTCGGGTTCAGGGTGTCGATCCATCTTCTTTTCTTCAAATGGTTCTGTACAAATGCCTGCGCAGCCTGCAAACCAAAAAGAGGACTGAAAGAGATAGAAGGACATGCACTCGACCTCTATGCTAGTGGTTACACTACAAAAAAAAAGACACATCCGTGACATTTTGGGCCGAACGAAATTTTTTTCTGTCATACATATGACACTTCTAGCTATGACGATAATTGTGACAGAACCCGGTAACATCATAGATGTGGTGGGCTCCTACTTCTATGACAAAAAATCATGACAGAAAATGGGCTTTTCGTCCTGGGCGGGCCGGAGACGCAGCTGCATGGCATTCTTTGGGCCGTCCATGACGGAAAAACCGTGGTAGAAGCGAGGGAGGAAAATTTCGGGAGTTGCTCGTTACGGTGGGAGGTCGGGGCGGCGATGCGCGCTTTCTCTCGTACGTGCAGCTGCGTGTGTGTGGCGTTGGCTCTAACTAAACCCGGCGAGGCATTAGGCTCTAATCGAACCCGGCGATTGCGCTGCGAACTCGCGTTCTTGAACCCGGCGGCGATCGATGGCGGTTAATCGAACCCGATCGGCGATTCGCCGCTGCTGCTTTGCTAATCAAGCCGATCGATGTTGCCTCGAGGATGAGCGGTGGCGTTGCGGGGGGTTGGATGAGCGGTGGCGGTGGCGTTTGCCTGCGGATGAACATGACCCGTGGTGTGGAGGGCTGGATGAGCAGTAGATGGTGGAGGGGTGCCCGTGGAGGGTGGTTGAACAGGACCCGTGGTGTGGAGGGCTGGATGAGCGAGAGACGGTGGAGGGCGGTTCAACGAGAGCCGATGGAGTAGCGGCGGTGGAGGCTGGATGAGCAGGAGCCCGTGGAGGCTGGAGGAGGTCGACGGTAGCCCGTGGAGGCTGGAGGAGGTCGACGGTGGAGATGAACAGTATCCCGTGGAGTCCCGTTTTGCGGTACGCCACACCCCTCCTGATGAACAGGACCCCATTTCGACTATAGGAGGTCTGTTTTCTCCGTTTTGCGGTACGCCAGACCCCTCCCGATCAACATGACCCCGTTTTGAACATGGCCGGTCGAACACAAGGCCGTTTCCTCCATTCTGCAGTACGCCAGGCCTCGTTTCCATCGCCTGTTCCGTCCAAGCCGGTTGGCTCCCACGTGTTCCGTTGCCTCTCGATGAACACGACGCATTCCGTTGCCTCCCCATGAACACGACACATTCCGTTGCCTCCCCATGAACACGACGACGACGCTGTTTCTCTGTTCCGACCCAGCCATGTACACGAGCACTCGCCGTATGTATGTGCGAGTAAGCGTTTGAGACCCTGCATGCCCGTATGTACGTACGTGGCCGTATTTTCTTTCTTGCACCCTGGCCGCTGTACGTACGTGTACATGCTACGTGCGCGCCTCTACTACGACACGTGCGCGCCTCTACAACGACCAGTATGTACGTACACGTTCGCGACCAGAATGACAACGCTACATACGCTTCGACCAAGTGGGTCCCGACTGTCAGGCACTTCCTTACGTGCGAAAATGTAGCTGGTAGGTCCCAGCAGTCAGAGGGGCGAATCGTATTTTTTTTGCACGGACGCACTTCCTTTGCATGCGAAAATGTAGCTGGTAGGTCCCAGCAGTCAGGGGGCGAATCGTTTTTTTTTTGTCCAGACGCACTTCCTTGCGTGCGAAGATGTAACTGGTGGGTCCCAGCAGTCAGGGGGGCGAATCGATTCTTTGCTCGGACGCACTTCCTTGCGTGCGAAGATGTAGTTGGTGGGTCCCAGCAGTCAGGGGGAAACGTTTTTTTGTGAAATACGGTGGCCCGTCTGGTGGGTCCCCGCTGTCAGGTGGAGGAATCATTATTTTGCGCGTAATAAGGAGGCACTTCCTTGCTGCGGCCGTGGACCCAGTATGTCCCTCTCCACGTCATATCCACGTCCGATGGAAGTCATTCCTTGACCATGTTGACCACGCCGCGCCGAGAGCACCACGGCGGTGGTCGACGGCGAGGCCTAGGAAGCGGACGACTCGGAGCCGGGGAAGACACAGCAGTGGATGCCCACGCGAAGAGGAGTACGAGGGTTCACTGTTCGGCTGCGGTGTGAGGCTGCTTGTCGCCGCAGAATAACGGGGGTGTGGGTGAGTAGAGGATGGCCTGGCCAGCGGTGGGAGTAGTAGGGGCGGTGAGGCCTCCATGGCATTACAGCCGGCCACGGGAGGCGGAGCACGCAGCGACACGACCGGCGCTGGTTTGGGCGCCTGGAGCAAGAAGACCAGAGGTTGAAAAAGCACTACGGCTGTTGGATGAACATCGTACGGTAACAGGAGCTAGAATAATTCATATTGACTAAGTTGACAAAGCCCTCCGTCCCGTCAACTTGGTAGGCCCTAAGTCAGCCTCCCACTATCTTTGGGTTCGGTGGTGAGGAGTATTCATTTTTTTTGTGCGTAATAAGGAGGCACTTCCTTGCGTGCGAAGATAGCTGGTGGGTCCGACATGTCAGCGGGGGCCACGTTTTTTTCGCGAAATACAGAGGCCCTTCCTGTGGGTCCCAGATGTCAGGTGGAGGAATCATTATTTTACGCATAATAAGGAGGCATTTCCTTGTGTGTGGCTGTGGACCCAGCTGTCAGCCTCTCCATGCACAGTCTACTTCCGATGGTGTCGTTCGTTGACCATGTTGACCATGCGCGCCGGCGCATCCAAGGTGGTGGGCGGCGGCGAGGCCGGACAGCAACGAGCGGAGATGGGAAGACGCGGAGTAGAGTCGCAGATGGAAGGTGTCGAGGTTAATGGTTCTAGTGCGGTGTGGTTGGCAATCGGTGGAGAAGAACAGGAGGTGTGGAGGGGTGGAGGGATGGCCTGGCCAACGGTGGAGTAGCGCTTCATCGAGAAGCGTGCTAAGCAGATATGCTAGCAGCAGGAGGCGGGAGGTGGTCTCGGCGGCGCTGGAGGAAGAAGACGAGAGATTGAAGATGGATGTCGGTCGTTGGATGTAAATCCAACCGCTAACATGTCAAAATCATTTGTTGACTAAATTGACAACGACTTGCGTTGGCTTCGACCTATTGGCCCACATTTCAGCCTCCAAAAATATGGCACGTATTCAACCCATTTTTCAGAATTTACAGTCTTTTTTTTCGCGATAGAATTTACAGTCAATTTGATCTTTTTTTTGAATTTCAGCCATTAGCTGGGCTAGGTGAACAAATAATGTAGCGTCCATGCGTCCCATTTATTTTATTTCCTAAAAAATTACAGGACATTTGCACTTTCTCGAAATACACGATTTTGTTGGGCTGATTCTAATTATAATGTTGGGTTGGGCCAGCAATGTTATCAAAAAATAAAAAGGGGCTGAGCATTTTGTTATAAATATATTTAAATAATAAGTGATATTATTACATTCGTCCTTAAATCTTACCAAGCTTTTGTACACAATCACTAGGATTTTCGTGCCAAAACAATCCAGGATTTTATTTGTTAAGAAATTATTTTATAAGTTAATAAGATGTGGGATATTGTTTTCTTACATATGTAAGTATCATTAAATATATGATGACAATAAAAATAATATATAATAACATATAAAATAATTTAAATATATATAATATAGTTAGAAGGGTAACATAAGTTGGACTCGCGTTCCTATTCTTATATAGAAAAATAGAACAGACCTCTGCGTTTTCTTCAAAAAAATACATAAATTGGGCTGCCAAAAATAAAACCTCGGATGGGAGGTCCATAGGCCGGTCGATACATGAGGGCCCTAAGAAAATACAAACAGTCCTATGGATCTCCCATCCGAGGTCGTGGGCTGCGCATGTTAAAAATGAAAGCCTAGACGGGGCAGCCCAAAACCACGTCCAACACTTGCCAAAACTTCGTCCCTCGTTTTCTCTGTCTTTCGCACACTCGACATTATGTGGGCATTTTGACTATGCATCATATGAAGATGTGCTATGCATGAATGTTGATCAGCATGATGTTAACTGGCTGGTAGTTCCATTTTCGACCATGAATAAAACTTCCAACATGATGTTAACCCTGTTTGAAAAGGCCGTGTTAATATAAATGCTCTGCCTCTGAAAGTTACAGTTTCTTATCTGAAACTGAACTTGCAATTTCTTATCTGAAACTGAAACTTGCGCTTCTTCTCTGAGAATCACATTATGCGCACTTTTATACTCCTATGAAACTACATTTTTAAGTGCTAAAAATAGATCCTAGAATTCATAAAATACTCATATGCTCAATACTGCAAATCTGAAATTCAAAAGACATTCATATCTGAAAGTACTCTCAAAATACACAACACAAAACACAATTCACAACCTGCAAATCTGACAACCCTAAGCTCCTCGACAATTCACAACCTGCCCGACTATTGGGCTGGGGGCAACCCCTCCTATTCCTCGGCGGCAGGCAGACACCCGTGAGGCGATGTGAGCGGCGAGGAGACGATGGCGGGGAAGCGTCGTCAGACCAACTGCTTTTCTCCTCTTGCAGTTGGGTTCGGTCGACGAAGACTCCACCGGCTCGCTCTGGCAGGACACCCTCACAAGCGGCACCTCAGAGATGCTCGATCCTTCAATCTCGGTGGATGCTCCATCTGGATCGATACTCCCACCACCGCTCCCTCACAATCAGATTCGGTGAATCTGTTTGCTCCATGCCCCGGAGGAGCAGCTCTATGTACTCCGGCGCGACTCCCTCCGGGAGTATCACCGCCTTTTCGCTCTGTTGCAGATATTTGGCCATGGATGTCGCCGTTGCCGCTAGTTGGTCCTTGTTGTCAAACCAAGACTGTATCTCCAACATCCTAGCTAGCTTCACAGGGTCGCCGACTGCGGTCCTCACGTATCGGTTGTACTCCTCCATCGATCTACTTCTCCACTGCACCTTCACTGCTTGGCGGTGGTTTTGAATGGAAGAGGAGAGGAGCAGCTGGTTTTGGATTAGAACGGGAGAGGAGCGGCGCTGGTTTTGGACTGGAGCAGGAGAGGAGGGCGGTGGTTTTGAAATGGACGAGGAGAGGAGCGGCGCTGGATTTAGATTGGAACAGGAGAGGAGCGGTGGTGGTTTAAGAGGAGAAGAAGCGAAGAGCGGCGCTGGTCTTGGAAGTATTTTTTGTTGTTTTATGTATTTTGGTTCAAAGTTTGACCACGTCTTCGTATTTGACAAGCAAAATGTGAATGCATGTCACCAAAAATTGTATCGTTTGGTTCAGTATCTGAATGTACTTTCAAATTATATTATTTTTACAGCGATAACATATACTTTATGTGCGAAAATCATGGTCAATTATGACCCGAATAAAAGGAGACTAGTTAATGTGGGGTCGCTTTCTTAATTGAAGGGTAAATTGATTTTGATTTTGATCCGATCCACAGATGCGGCCCTCTCGCCCAATCCTAAATCGTTGCCGCACGCTCCTCTCCCTCTTCTCCATTGCAAAACCACCTCGTCTCCTCTCCATCATCTCCATTCCAAAACCACCATCTCGCCTCTCCCTCTTCTGATCTTCTCCACTGCAAAACCACCTCCTCTCCTCTCCATCATCTCCATTCCAAAACCACCGTCTTGCCTATCCCTCTTCTGATCTTCTCCATTGCAAAACCACCTCCTCTCCTCTCCATCATCTCCATTCCAAAACCACCGTCTCGCCTCTCCCTCTTCTCTATTGCAAGACCACCGTCTCTCCTCCCATCTTCCAAAGCTAGCACCGGACCACTCAGAAGGACATCTATGGAGAGGATGCAGCAGCGAATCAGGCAGATCGCCGGTGGTGATCAGGCAAAGTTAGCCAGGTTGAAGGAGATCCTTAGTTGGTTTGACAATGAGTGGGAGATTTCGAGGATGGTGCGGGCCATGTGGCAATGTATGTGAAAGAGCGAGACAGCGGTGATGTACATATACTCCTTGGCGGCAGTCACGCCGCAGTCCTCTGAGTTCATCGAGTATCTCCTCTGGGCGATGGAGTAGACAGATTCGCCCGAGGCGACAGTCAGGCGGAGGTGGTGGGCGTACAGGTCGAAGGTTGAGCACCCAGAGGATAACAAATCGATCGAGTATGGTGTGCCGTTCGTGAGGGTGCAGAGCCAGCCGGAGCCACATGAGTCTTCGTTCTCCCACAACAAGAGGAGGCCGGATGGCGCGACTTCGCTTCCCCGCCGTTCTCCACGGTTCCCTCGACGCTCGCCTCATTTCAACGGCGGCGGTAGGGTTTAAGGTAAGCTTCGCACTAACCTAATCTTCCACCTGCTCATGCTTACAATCAGTGTGACAGCTAATGAAAATCATGCTTACAATCAGTCTCCGAGTACTACGCCAATCACCCTAAAATAGCTCTGGACCTTTGGGTCAAAGTTGTGACACAATGTACAAATAAAGAAAAATAGATTGGTGCTTCTTTCAGAAAAGAGTACTCCCTAGAAAACTGGCAATATAAGCTACTAGTATTTGGTTAGAGGATTTGCTGCCGAGAAAGATCCGTCCACAGAGAGCACCACACATCCCACTGGTGGTGGTGGATGCCAATGCGTGCATGCAACATAGTTGGTGTCGGTAATTTTTACTTGGCACACCTCGCACTTTGCATATATGCCGGTTCCATACGTACATTTGTGCAGTTCCACAAAAATGCAGCTGAATAACCCTGTTTGCACAGATAATGAAAAAGCGTGATTACATTATAGTGGCACTAGTTGATGAAACACACAAAATAAATAGAAGAAAATATTGTGATTGTATCATAGTATGCCATGTCTGCGAGGCGTGATGGGCCTCTGACGCCTCATATGGTGCGCCTCATCTTGGACATCGTCCCAAGTCTCCCAGAGACACCTTACGCGATGATGAACATCAGTGTACAGCGGTAGTACAAGGAGGCGCCTTGAGACATTCAAATCTTTATTTTTGTACATATCAACTAAATTAAGCACCACAGTTTGTAGAAATGCTTAAACATCAACAATGGGACTAGTTGATGAAACATACTTTAACAAAGAGAAGAACTTTCTTTATCTACATTGGAAATGAAATGATAGAGATGACACTCGCTCTACTTTAACTGTATTATTACTTCATTTTATCGGTGACACTAGGGTTGACGGTGGCAAGCGAGGTGTACCGTGCATCGCAAGGATGGAGGCCGGGGTGCTTAGGCGGGATCTTTGGCTGGCTCTTCAGTCACCAACATGGATGATTCAATTCATGGGACCTTTTGGTGCAGTTCACCTAAAATGAAGCAATGTCCCGTGAGCTAGCAGCTTCTTCTTCAAATTTTTAAAGAAAAGGGCTCCAGTCCCGGTTCCATTTCCATCAGAAAACGAAACCCGCAGAGCTTCTTCTTCATTAGTTGCAATAAAATTGAGCAACATCAAGGTTGGTTGTGAAGCTCCTGGAATGCTCAACTATAATTTGGATATCATTTGTGCAGTTCAACTAAGATCGAGCGTGAAATGTATATCTCTGTTTGCACAAAAATGGTGGAAAGGAGGGTGACTAACAAGTGATGAAACATGCATCAAATGAAAAGAAGCATGTTCAGAATGGCAATCCTACAAGGACAGTAGCAATTTCTAAACAAGTGGCATTGCTAGATATTAGTGTGGGCATTAGGATTAACTATGACAACCGTTAAATATGACATTACTTTGGGCACGGGAGAGTAGACGGACCAGGACAGTTGCATTTCTAACGAAAAGAACCAACTTATCTTAATGGGAAATTTTAGCAGGACATGTAAAGAAGTGCCATTGATTCATATTACTGGAGGCATTACATTGAAAACTACATTGGTTTAACGTGTCCTTACTTTTAACAGTGCGACTGCTACATTTTACCAGTGGCATTACATAAGAGTGGCTCGGGGCAACAAACATCAGAACATGATATCTGGGTTAGTCCCATTTTTGTTCGGTATAGCCACCTTATACTGTGTGAGGCTAGCAAATCTTGTGTTGTACTTACTCTGTTGAATTGTCCCCCAGTCGCCACTTTCTTTCCTTTTTCAACCAATAGATCGGGTTTATATTGAGTTTGTACTGCATTTCCTTTTATTTCCCTATTAGACCTAGAGACCAGTTGGATAGCCAGTCTCTGCTACTTTTCGCCCCCATTATTTCTTCTTTCGACCAAGTCCTAGATTCAGGTAACAAATCTTCCCCAACCCCCACCCCCTTTCTTCCTTGTTTGAACCAGGTAGTACTAGATTCGAGTGCATGAACTAGTTTTACCTCTTAAGCGTAAAAAATTAGGGGTTTTTGAACAGCCGATCGATCCTATCTATGAGGGGCACGAGAAATAGTAAAGGATACAAATGCAGCGGCGTCGGGAGCTCGGGAAATAGAGCAAGGCCGGTTTGAAGGAAGTTATACCGATGGTCGCCGGATGTCGCTAGGTGGGCGGCGGAGGCGGATCTGCCCACACTACGGCAGCGAGGAAGAAGGGTGGAGGCCCTCTCTCGCCAGTGCTTGAGAGAGAGGCGGCAATGCAAGGCTGATCGATCACGCGCCCAAAGAGTGGGTAAGAGCCGTCGCCGAGGACGACCGCGTGAACATTGCACCTTCTCACCTTCCCCGGCGGAGAGGATCCGGCTGGATCTGTGACCAGCGGTGAGCAGAGAGAGAGAGAGTGTGGCCACCGCTGTCATGTTTAGATCTGGAGAGGCCGAGACAGTGTGAAGAGAGCAACACTAGCAAGCAAGCGCGGAGGCTCCTGCCTAAATAGTGGAGTAGTACAAGTTTAATTTTGTCTACCGTAGCCGGCTTGACCTCATCAATGACTGTCGAGTAGTCTTCATGCACGTGGCCTGGAGGTGCAGTTGTCGTCATTTTGATCTGAAGCACCGGATTATAACATATAACATGAAAAAATGCCACATGACAAGAAATCATAACCTCACTGCCCAAAGGAGACAACATGAATCCCGACGGACAAACTAGACGAGGAACAAAGCTCATATTAAAGATAAACTCGTAGAAAGGGGGTCCGTCGATAGATGTCCTAATTAACATAGCCGGCTTGACCTAAATAGCAGCCGAGTAGTCACTGTTCGTGCATGTGCCCCCAATGACTAGCCCAACTCAATTGTCGCTGTTTAACCCTCACAGTGATCGGAAGCACATGACACCTAATTTTGCGAGATGACAAGAAACCTTTTTTTAAATTTCTCACCACAACTACAGCCATGTACAACACAGCCTGCACGATATGTAGACGATAGCCAATCCAGGCGTGTCTACTGGAGTCTGGTCACATGCATGGACGAACTGATCTTCCGTGTCTTGCAGGGATCGTCCAGGCACCAACGTAGTACTACAACACTTCTCTAGTACTATCGCTCGTCTCCCTCTTCTATTAAGTCACCCGACTTGCGGGGCTGGGGAGTGTGCCTATGGTCGGTTCTCAATTGCCGTCCCACATGTGTGTGCGAACAAAATATGACGCGCGTTCCATTCGGAGAGCAGCGTGCCAGACCGACCGACCGTCTGGGGTGCGACGCGAACGCGACGGGCGTGCTGTATACTCCGTACATGTGTACCGCTGTTTTCTAGATGCTTTGCTCCATGGCGCGGGCGCAATCCATGGATACAAAATTAGTATATCAGTATACTATTTAAAAGTCGAGGGCGGGCTTTTCTGCTGGTGGCGGCGGGGCAGTTCAGCCTAGTCGGTTCGACAGAGACGCGAGAAGACGAGGGAGTAGGCTGCTGCAAACGTAGGGTTGTGTGATTTGACAGCGAGTTACTGCTGGACAGGTGGGGCCCTGTGATTTGAATTCCTATTATCATTTTAATTGCGGCACTACGATCGGCATGAGTCTCCCGATTCCTGACCACCTCCATACAGGTGCCTCTCCCAATGCTCCACCATGTAGTAGAGGCTGGCTCTTGCATGAGAGCCCACTTCTCCACTTTTTCCTTGCCTCTCTTTCCTCCACATATGCAAAATGCCATGTAAAGCGCACTATTGTACTTACTTTCTCCTATGGTGTTAAGCTTGCCACATAAGCATAAAGTCTGATGTGGCAAGTTAATCAAGAAGAGAGAGACTAGTTTGGTGACCCAAGGAAGAAATGGTGCTAAGCGCGTGTACCTAGGTGAAAAGACAATTTTGAGTCTATAGCCAATTAAATGAAGCAAACTTAGCAACACCATTTCATTGGAAGAGGTCACTCCTTGGCAAATGCAATAAATACTAGTACTCCCAGTGTCCCATAATATAAGAACGTTTTTGGCACTACACTAGTGTCAAAAACGTTCTTATATTATGGGACGGAGGGAGTACGAAGAAAGGGATAGAGAGGAGTAAAAAAAATATACACTTATAGCCAACATTATAGCTAACCTTGTTGTAGTATGAGTGACTAAGTGATGACTATGTATGACATGCCAATATCAGATAGCCTAACGCACCATGTTAAATCTCCAAGGGCGCAACCGCGCGTGCGACGCGACGGTCGTGGTAGGTGCGACCATGATACGGGGTGCTGGCAGCCCTTGGATCTGAGATCAAACGGTCGCATGCTAAGTTGTTGAAAATTTGCAGAATAACCCTCCCGCGACAACCGGCAAATTTCCTCCCGCGGGCCGGAGTAGGTTTCTTGGTTTGCATGCGGGTTTAATGGAGGCGAGGAGGCGTTTTCAGACGGGCATGCAGTGGACGGCGCAGTACTATTCGATTTGACAACTACAACTAGTATATTATAAAAAACAAAGAAGAGTAGTAGAGATAGAGATAAGAATAGAGACTAGGGAGGAGCACCATCTACTGCTTCATGTGCTACTCCTGCGCTCCATTCAGCGGCCGCAACGTCCCCTACAGCCACTCCCTCCTGTGCTCCATTCAGCGGGCGCTGTTGACATTTGGGGAGCGCACCCTCGCGACTGCTAGTAGCCACGACCTCACCGACGACGACTTCTTCCCCGAGCTTGGCAACCTCTTCCTCAACGACATGGGCGACAACCTCAATGCCAATGGTGCTGCTCCCGTTGCACCGTATGTGTTTCTGTCCTTCCTGTTCGAAATCATGGTAGAATTCATGTTTCTACTCTGTGTCCTAGACTCGATCTGTTCATCTACTATGCTAGCCCGCATGATTAGTTTAATCTCTGTTATAGCCATCATGATTTATTTTGTAGTAAATCTCGTAGTAACTTGCTCATATATTCAACTGGCTGAACGTCCACTACAGCCACTCCCGTTTCATGGACGGCCTGGTCGATGCCTCCAAGGAGCCCTTCGTCTACTGCTATGAGTGCCCGGTGCCGTTTTGGGGCTCGCCGGTGGACATCGTGCATCACCTGACGCAGGTGTGCGGTGATCACTACTGGCCCTTGGCGAAGAACATCAAGTACGAGACGTGCTACCCGTTCACCGTGCCGGAGTCGCTGGAGGATCAGCGCCGCCTGCTAGACTCGGAGGAGGACGGCAGCGTCTTCCTCTTGATCGTGGCCACCGGCGAGGCCCGCGCAGGCCGCCGCCACATCTCTGTAGTGTGCGTGAGGGGCAACACCGCTAGTGCTGACACCGACACGAGGCTGATGTACGGGTGCATGCTCACTATTACTACCCCTCAAAGGTTCGTGGGCTGCGACACTGGCTATGTCAAGCTGACTTGGACTCTGCCGAGCTGGGACCTTCCCGCCGATGTGGACATGGAAGATGCATGGTATTATTTGACCCCCAACAATGTGCATGGGGACTCCAAGAAGGTTCACCTGGACATATGCATTACTAAGTTAAATGTTGATCATTAGTCTTCGCTCAATGTAATCCGATGTCTAAGCATGTGGAGACTTCCATGCATGATCTTGCTCTATTGGAGTATCGCGCGTGAATAAAAGTGTATCCATTTATGGTTTAGTCTAGAATCTTCCATGTATGAATTTTTACTACAGTACCGGTGAAGGCTTATGATGAACCATTTCCTGCAAAGCACAATAAGAGTTATTTCTTCACAAGTTTTGGATGCAGGTTTAATAGTTGAACGCTTTTGTTTGCAAAAGATACTTTTTTATCTATTTCACCCGGATGTTTCTGAGCTCTAGAGATGAAATAATATCCGAAGAAACCTATCGATACTTGTTACACATGAGATGACCCCCACATCCTTTGTCAAAATAAACAACAACCCGATCAATGCATTTCACTCTTCCGTGCAACGGACGGGCACCTTACTTGCTCCTACAGGTGCTTAAGCTTGCCACATAGGCATAAAGTCGATGTGGCAAGTTAATCAAGAAGAGAGAGACTAGTTTGGTGACCCAAGGAAGAAAGCAGTGCTAAGCGCGTGTACCTAGGTGAGAAGACAATTTTGAGTCTATAGCTAATTAAATGAAGCAAACTTAGAAACACCATTTCATTGGAAGAGGTCACTCCTTGGCAAATGCAATAAATACTAGTACTCCACATGTCCCATAATATAAGGCGTTTTGGCACTACACTAATGTCAAAAACGTTCTTATATTATGGGACGAAAAATCTGAAAAAGAGATAGAGAGGAGTAAAAAATACACTTATAGCCAACCTTGTTGTAGTATGAGTGACTAAGTGATGACTATGTATGACATGCCAACATCGGATAGCCTAACGCACCGTGTTAAATCTCAAAAGGCGTGACCATGCTTGAGTGACGCGCGCCGTGCTAGGCGCAACCATGATACTGACTCTTGGCAGCTCTTGGATCTGAGATCAAGCGGTCGCATGCTAAGTTGCTGAAAATTTGCGAATAACCCTCCGGGATAGGATATTCACCCATAGGTCTAGAATCACGCCATGCAACCGTTTGATCTCAGATCCAAGGGCTCTCGGAAGCCCGTATCATGGGAGAATGGAAAGCCACTACCCTGCCGTTCGCCGCGCCGGCGATTCGCTCCTACTCGTCCCAGCCGTCCTTTAATACTACGGCGGTTCGCTCCTAGTCGTCTCGTCCATTCACATTCTGGCAGTTCCACTAATCCTAACCTTCCTCCCAAATCCATGGCATCCCAAATCTCCCCGATCGGCGGTGAGTACAAGGTCGAGAACCATCACCGGCGATGAGTTCGGCGTCATCTACACCCGTTCTTCCGCGACGGTGAAAGGATGCCTTTCGCTTCAAAGCATGTTGAAGACTCGGATGATGAGTGGGTCGCTGGGCTAGATGTTGAGTACACCACAGTCTGGGGACGAGAGAAGGATCTAAGGGCGAAGAGAGGAAGAAGCCGCCGTGATCCAGGTTTGCGTGCATGACTTATGCTTGGTCTACCACATATGCCATGCCGATGTTGAGTGCCAGGATTTTAAGGACTTCCTCGAGAGCAACCTAGTCAAATTCGTAGCTGTAGACTTTGGTAACGACAAAGAAGTCCTGCGTCGGATAGGCCTCGTTGTAGGCAACACCTTCGACCGCCAAAAGAATCGGTGGTGTCCTCTCGTCACCTTCAATCTTGACCTGGCAGGAGCCATGGTTCATCCTTCAGATGCGTAAACCGGAGAAACCTCCATACCGTTTCATCATCACGCATGGCAGCGGAATGTACTAGATATAGACCACATCCACTACGCTGCAATGGATGGCTACCTTTGTTTCAATATCTACAAGGGTTGGATGAAGAGCAACAGCCAAGTTGGCGGTTCAAGCAAAGAAGTATCGGCCAAGAGGAAGAGGGACAAGGACGAAGTCGAGGGGCGTGGGCGAGGACTCCGAGTAAGGTGGCGAGTGTCGTTGCTCTGGTGGTTCTAATCAAGGTGTCTACGGGATAGTTGCAAAGTTTAATTTCAGGTGTGCTTAATTTAATTTGAGGGTGTGTTGTGCTAAGCCCCAGCGGAACTATGTTATGTTTCTTCTTGTTACTTTAACTCTTCAGTATGTACATACTAGTATTTCTTACATTTCATCTTTTAGTTGGTATAGTACTACCACTCGTTTGTTCCCATTATATACGTACAATATATATGGCCAACATCATATAGCCAGCAGTTTAGTTGTCAAAGAATTTCAGGGTGCTTAGTTTTGTCAAAGAATTCGGGGTGCTTAGTTTTATTTGAGGGTGGGTTGTCTTTGGACACCATTATTGTGACTAGCCTTTTTAATAGTACTATATGCATAATTGGCGACCAGCTCTCTCTATATGTACCACCTTTTTTTTAATTTCAAGTTTTGCTCCATGGCACAATCCATCGATACTACTGTTGTACAAAAGTATACATTTTTTAAAAGGCTAGAGGGCGGGCAGTCTAGCTTGGTCGGTTTCATGAGGCGAGGGCCTTTGTGATTTGATGGCTCATTATTTGCTGGAAGGCGGGTGAGGAGTCTGGACTAGGGGTGTCGGGATAGCGAACTATCATCACGGCGGACTCCAAGACTATGAAGATACAAGATTGAAGATTTCGTCCGTGTCCGGATGGGACTTTCCTTGGCGTGGAAGGCAAGCTTGGTGATACGGATATGTAGATCTCCTACCATTGTAACCGACTACATGTAACCCCAACCTATCCTGTGTCTATATAAACCGGAGGGTTTTAGTCCGTGGGGCGAACAACAATCATACCATAGGCTAGCTTCTAGGGTTTAGCCTCCTTGATCTCGTGGTAGATCTACTCTTGTACTACCCATATCATCAATATTAATCAAGCAGGAGTAGGGTATTACCTCCATCGAGAGGGCCCGAACCTGGTAAAACATCGTGTCCCTTGTCTCCTGTTACCATCCGCCTAGACGCACGATTCGGGACCCCCTACCGAGATCCGCCGGTTCGACACGACATTGGTGCTTTCATTGAGAGTTCCTCCGTGTCGTCACCGATAGGCCCGATGGCTCCTTCGATCATCAACAACGGCGTGGTCCAGAGTAAGACTTTTCTCCCGGACAGATCTTCGTGATCGGCGGCTTTGCACTGCGGGCCAATTAAGCAGCCATGTGGAGCGATCGAAGCTTCGCCCCAGCCATCAGGTCAGATTTGGAGTTTGAACTATCGGCCGATATCTGCGGAGACTTGATCTTGACGGATTCGAGCGCGACCGGCGTGCCGCCTTGTCTCGATGGGCATGATCTAGCTCGCAGCGAACAATGCCACGGAGGCCGCACTAAAGATCCACTCCGACCCTTAATCTGGGCGGATTCCCGATCGAGGGCGAGTGGTTGGACACGCCTCGGGGCTACAATCTCTCTGGCGATTGAGCCAAACTCCATCCCTGTCGCTGCGAAGACCTCGACTCTGGTGCGGACTCCTCTCCGGACTCGAACCTCCGCCCCTACCAATCGAATCCGATTGGGCGCCGGTCATGGAGTTCACGGCCGCGGACATCTTTCAGCACTCGCCCTTTGGCGACATCCTGAACTCACTAAAGTCTCTCTCTTTATCCAGAGAGCCCTGCCCGGACTACGGACAGGAAGGTTGGGATACGACGACGAAGAAATTCAACGCCCACCCACCACCACTTTGTAGCCACTGTCGATGATTTTAACCGACATGCTCGACTTCGACTCCGAAGACATCGACGGTATGGACGACGATGCCGGAGACAACCAAGACCCAGCACCTACGAGACGCCTTTGGAAGGCCACCTCGTCATACGACATATACATGGTGGATATCCCAAAAGATGGGAACGGCGATGGAACAACGGAGGATGATACCTCAAAAAAGCAACCGAAGCGCCGACGTCAGCGACGCCGCTCTCAATACCGCCACAGCAAAAACGGTGATTCTGGCACGGGAGATAATAACACCCCAGACAAGTCAAGACAACCCCTCCAGCAGGACTCGGCGCGGAGGAGGGAGAAAGCAAGCCCGCCTGACGGTGCGGCGAGAAAAAGAGGCCGAGGGCGATAATTACGCGCCTCCTCGAAGATGAGGCAAGCCTCGACGACGACGCAATTTGCGTGCACGAGGATCCCGCCGAACAAGAGCGTTTCAAGCGCAGGCTTATAGCCACGGCAAGAAGCCTCAAGAAAAAGCAACAACAACTTAGAGCTGACCAAGACCTCCTAGGCGACGGATGGACCAAGTCCTTGCAGCCAAGAGTATGAACTCGAGCGCCCTCCCAAAGCTACCCCAAGCGCAGGCCGTTGCCTCGTCGGAGGAGGAAGCACCCAACTCACGGCATACGACATGGCAGACCGGACACCCGTGGTCACGACGGAGAAGCCTCTTGGCCCTCCGCTCAAGCCACACCCCGCCGCTCAAAAAGTACCAAGGCACGGAAAATCGCCCGGACTTGCGAGATATATTGGAGGACAGGAAAAATATACAAGATCGATCTACGGATCGCGTTGGCGTAGCGACACGGGATGATTACCGTCGCGCGGATCGAGCAAACCGGCGGGCGAACCACGATGAACTAAGCTCATATGAGCTACGTCGCGATATAATATCTGAGGCGCCACACACCCACTATGCTTCACAGATGAAGTAATGGATCATCAAATCCCGAGGGTTTCAAACCCGTAAACATCGAATCATACGATGGTACCACGAGATCCTGCGGTGCGGATCGAGGACTATCTCATCCATATCCACATGGCCCTTGGTGATGATCTACATGCCATCAAATACCTCCCACTCAAGCTTAAAGGACCAGCTCGACATTGGCTCAATAGCTTGCCCGTGAGAATCAATTGGTTGTTGGGAGGACACGGAAGCCGCATTCCTTGATAACTTCCGAGGGCACATATGTGCAACCACCGGACGCCGATGACCTTAGCCACATAATTCAGCAGCCCGGAAGAATCGGCGGACAATTACGGACACGGTTCTAACAAAGAAAAATCAAATCGTTGACTGTCCGGATCACGAGAGGCCCTTGCGGTCTTCAAACATAACATCCATGACAGTGGCTTGCGGCACCTAGGACAGGAAAAGCCAAAATCCATGGCAGCCCTCACAACACTCATGACCCTCTTTTGTGCGGGAGAGGACAGCTGGCTAGCTCGAAGCAACAACTTGGCCAAACATCCTGATAGTTCGGATACCAAGGACAACAGTGGCAGGTCGCGATTGTGTCATTCCTTTTCTCTTTTCCTTTTTCTTACTTTTTCTTACTTTCGAGACTCCGTCTTTCAGAAGTCCTGTCTGGCGCTAGAATCGCCGAACTCACGATGCAACAGCCAGGGAAGCAGAAAGCCACGTCGGGTGTTCAGGTGGTCTCTATTACGAGCATTATACCTGTTTTACATACCATCCCGCAGCTTACCCCTGGAGGGGGACATGTTAGATAGTCCCATCCCTTGCTTATCACACTATTTGTATCGTTCTGCTTTCATCGCAGTACCTTTTTGAATAAACAATACATAGCTTTTGCTTATTATTGCACTACTTCCTTTATCTATACATATGTTCATTTCATGACATGTTGCAACCGTACACTTTGGTACGGCCAATACACCAGGGGCTTAAGTATCCCAAAATTATGGTGTGACAAGTCCGAACACTTTCAAAAATGCGGCACCCCGAACTTATATCATTATATGAATCGTCTCCGAATCATGTCTTGGGTCAATAGTAGGGTTTGCTCGGCTCCCGTGTTTTGGTACCTTACGTTCCGTTATATCGGCTAAGGTAGCACCGGGAGAACCACCGCAATTGTGCCCCAGAGAGCTGGGTCGAGCACCTTAGTGGAAAAGCTAAAACTGACCGTCATGATAGAGGCGAGAGCGATCGCTGTTCGAGAGGTTTTTGGGTCCCTAAAGACTTATGCCGCTTAGAGCGAGGAACCGAATTGTGCGGCCAAGGGGTGGATAGCGCCCGATTCGGTCTTCGAATACTAGGGGCTTCACGAAATTTAAAATTATAGAATTCTATGGCTAAGTGAGAGTGTTCAAGCATTATAAGTCCGGTTGCCTTGTTTGTTGTGTTGGCGCCTCCTAGATGGACCCAAGAATGGGAACAAGAGTGCTCAAGTTTATCCCGAACACCCCAAAGACTTTCGTGGCATGGGGGCTGAAATAACGACTTGCCATCTCTCAATTTTGATAAACGGCCGCACAAAAGGTAATATTTTAAATTAACAATCGTTGCTTAGCGCATATGAACAAGTTTTCAGCGTACAGGATAACAAATGCGAGCCTATTCAAAAATTACATCTTTGGAGCACTCATCCGCTACTCGGCGGGCACCCTTCAAGAGGCCCTCATAGTACATTTCGGGCGTGCGATGCTCCTTGCCCTTCGGTGGCCCGTCCGTCACAAGCTTCTCCGCATCCAGCTTGCCCCAGTGCACTTTAGCACGGGCAAGGGCCTAACGGACACCTTCAATGCAGACGGAGTGCTTGATGACTTCAATCCGTGGACAGGCGTCCACCAGCCGTTGCACTAAGCCGAAGTAGCTCCCAGGCATGGCTTCCAATGGCCATAGTCGCGCTATAAGGCCCTTCATGGCCTGTTCGGCGACCTTGTGGAGCTCGACCAGCTGCTTCAGCTGGTCGCTCAGGGGCACCGGATGTCCGGCCTCAGCATACTGAGACCAGAACACCTTTTCCGTCGAGCTCCCCTCCTTGGCGCAATAGAATGCGGCAGCATCAGACACACTACGGGGCAAATCTGCGAATGCTCCTGGAGAGCTCCGAATCCGGGTAAGTAATAGGTAATTCACTTTCACATGCTTGCTTTGCATAAAGAATGCCCTACCCGCCGATATCTTCTTTAATGATTCAATTTCTTGGAGGTCTTTTTGGGCCTCGGCCTTAGCAGCTTTGGCACTCTCAAGAGCCGAGGCGAGCTCGGACTCTCGAGTCTTCGAGTCACGCTCCAAACTCTCGTGTTTTTCCACGACATCTTGGAGCTCTTACCGTACCTTGGCCAGCTGCGCCTCCCCCTTCTCTCGCTCGATGCGTTCCGCAGCCGCTTTGTTTTCGGCCACGGACACCGCTTCCTTCAGGGTCGCCACCTCGTTCGTGGCCCCTGCAGTACCCATGTTATTCCTGTTATTTTTTGCAACCGAAACCTTTCTATAAGGTATTTCTGTAATAAGGTACTACTTACCTTCCTTGTCCTCGAGCTGCTTCTTGCCTTGGCCGAGCTTGTTCTCGGACCGCTCGAGGTTCTGCTTCAATGCATTGACCTCCGCAGTCAGTGCGGCAGAGGTAAGCAGCGCAGCCTGCATTCCCATATTGACATACTTATGTTAGACTCCTGCGTATATCTTTTTAGATCCTTAGTCCGTCTTTTCTTTCCGAACACCGAGCTAAGCATCAGGGGCTACTGTCTATGCGGTAATATTTTTACATATTCAAAACTTACCTCAAAGCCTGTTAGAAGGCTGGTACAGGCTTCGGTCAGCCCGCTCTTGGCGGACTGAACTGTCCGGATCACCGTAGTCATAACAGTGCGGTGCTCCTCCTCGACGGAGGCGCTGTTAAGCGCCTCCAGTAAGCTATCCGGTGCCTCCGGTTGGACGAAGGACACCGGCGTCTTACCCTTCTTACGAAGGGACCGCTTGCCGGACTCCGGAACAGCTGAAGGTTCCGGCATGGAGTCCGGACAAGGGTCGGGCTTAGAGCCCCTGGGGGTCTTGAACCCCACGCGTCTGGAGTCCGGGAGGTTGCCTTGTGGCGCCTCCTGTGCCACCTCCTCTTGACCAAGCCACCCTTGGGGCCCCACCGCGCGTCGTCCACAGCGTGAGGCGAGGAGGCGGTCGGAAGTGAAGTACTCTCCATTTCCGACGAACTCAGGGACTCGCTCGATGAAGTGGCGAACTCGCCCTTGGGCGGGCTGCATGATTGTTCGGCATTAGAGTACACTATGCGATGATAAAAAAAAGCCATGGGTACCCGGACACTTACGATCTCGCCAGGGGCTTGGCCCTTGTTGGCCAATCCTCCTCATCGTCGTCGACGTTGGTGAAGAAGTCCGGAGGAAGGGTTCTTCCCTTCTTGGACCCTCCGGCCTCCCAGGTTAGGCGGCCTTCCTTTTCCTCTCCTCCCCATGGGGAGAAGCTTCTTTACCTCCTCCTCGTCCTCGGGAGAAGATTCGCTTCAGAATCGGCGGCGCTGGCGTCGGGAGCTCCTTCGTGTTCCCGTGGCCTCCTTCTTGGCCTTCTTCTCCGGCACCACATGGGGTACCGGAGCCAGTAGCCCCGTCAATCGGGCGTCCGCTGGGTCTTCCGGCAAAGGATCCGGACAGTTAATCTGTCCAGACGTCTTCAGCCAGTCTTGTCAAAGATTAGGGAGTTTTTAGATCCCACATAGAGTCAATCTATGAAAAAAGAGTCCCGTAAAGGGTAAAATAATTTACCTCACCGGCTTGACGCCGTGAGCTGTATCCGCGATCTTTGTTAGCGGATGTTGGGGCTTCAGCGCCCTTGAACAGCACCTTCCAGGCATCTTCGTACATAGTGTCGAAGAGCCGGCTCAAGGTTCGGTGCTGTGCCAGATCGAACTCCCACAAATTAAAGGCTCGTTGTTTGCATGGGAGAATCCGGCGAATGAGCATCACCTGGATTATGTCGACAAGCCTGAGATTCTTGTCCACCAGGTTTGGACGCATGTTTGGAGTCCGGATAGCTCGTCGAATTCCCCCACGTCGGACTCGTCTCTTTCCATGACGAGAGCCGTGTGGGAAGCCAGATCTGGTCGGGGCCACCACCCATTCGAGGTCACGTGGCTCGGTGATGTAGAACCACCCCGATTGCCAGCCCTTTATTGTCTCCACAAAGGCGCCCTCGAGCCATAGGACCTTGGCCATGTTGCCGACCATGGCGCCTCCGCACTCCAGCAGCGGCCGCCCACTACCTTGGCCTGACATTGAAGATCTTCAGCCATAGGCGAAGTGGGGATGGATGCAGAGGAAGGCCTCGCACACGACGATAAACGCCGGATGTTGAGGATAAAATTCAGGTCCAGGTCGTGGAAGTCCAGGCCATAGTAGAACATGAGCCCCCAGACAAATGGGTGAAGTGGAAAACCTAGTCCGCGGAGGAAGTGGGGGACAAACACCACCCTCTCATGGGGCCTGGGGGTTGGAATGATCTGCCCGCGTCGGGCAGCTTGTGGCTTGATGTCGCCGGACAAATATCCGGCCTCCGCAGTCTTATGATGTGCCCCTCCGTGACGGAGGAGGCCATCCACCTGCCTCCGCTCGACATGGTTGGAGAAGGTTGAGGTGGGATGTGCGGACTTAGTATTGGAGCTCGAGTCTTGAGAAATGGATGAGCAAAGGAGGAAGAAGGCGTAGGTGAAAAGGTGGATCCTTATCCGCTTATATGGACGGACGAAGCTACGCGTCCCCCACCAGCCTGGTAAAACTCGCTTATCTCCCAAGCGCCATAATCAATGGCGCGGATGGGTTACCCACGTCCGTATTGATGAGAATCCCGGAATAAGGGGGCACGATCTATGCTTTGATAAGACGTGCAAAGGAAACCGCCTCGCTAAACGCGCTAAGGTGGAACGGTAAAAAATGATTCATATAAATGCTTGGCCGGGGTGTGATGTCACGCCGCGGAATACGTCAGCAGATCTGTGCAAAAATTATTCTCTCTACGTGTTATGTGGAACTTGTTTTGCAGAGCCGGACACTATCCTGGTGTTCAAAACCTTCTATGAAGTATTGGAGGAGGAACCCGCCTTGCAATGCCGAAGACAATATCGCGCCGGACTAAATCGTCATTGAAGCCTGGTTCGAGGAGCTCTTGTGGAGTCCTAGACTAGGGGTGTTCGGATAGCGAACTATCATCACGGCGGACTCCAAGACTATGAAGATACAAGATTGAAAACTTCGTCCCGTGTCCGGATGGGACTTTCCTTGAGTGTGGAAGGCAAGCTTGGCGATCTGATATCGTAGATCTCCTACCATTGTAACCGACTCTGTGTAACCCTAACCTATCCGGTGTCTATATAAACCGGAGGGTTTTAGTCCGTAGGACGAACAACAATCATACCATAGGCTAGCTTCTAGGGTTTAGCCTCCTTGATCTCGTGGTAGATCAACTCTTGTACTACACATATCATCAATATTAATCAAGCAGGAGTAGGGTATTACCTCCATCCAGAGGGCCCGAACCTGGGTAAAAACATCGTGTCCCTTGTCTCCTGTTACCATCCGCCTAGACGCAGAGTTCGGGACCCCCTACCCGAGATCCGCCGGTTTTGACACCGACAGCGGGGCCTTGTGATTTGACTGCTCGTATAAATGCCGACGACCTGATCGAGGAGGAGCAAAGAACCGTGCGGTATACTCAAGTTTTCCACTGGAGTAGTACTGCGACGGAGGAGCATGAAACACGGCCGCTTTTGTACAGGTGAAGATAGCTGGCTAGCCCGTAAAGGAACCAGCGACCCCAGCACATCCGAAATAAGGGATGGCAACGGGAAGCCACGGCGTAATAAAAACAAACGCCCAAACAAGGAAGAGAGACCGGATAACACAACGATTAATGCCGGATTCAGGGGCTCTCAACCTGATCAGCAAAATAAGCCATTTAAAGGCAGTAATGTGGGACCGTCCGGTCTGAATAGAGTCCTAGACAGACTATGCCAAATTCATGGCACCCCTGAAAAACCTGCGAACCACACGCACAGAGAGTGCTGGGTCTTCAAGCAGGCGGCAAATTAAATGCGAACACAAGGAAGGAAACACCAAGTGAAGGCGAGGATGAACCTCGCCCGGCAACAACGAGGGACAGAAAAAATTCCCGCCAGAGGTTAAAACATTGAACATGATCCACACGACTCACACATCCATGAGAAGGCACAAACGCGCGCATAGAGACGCGCTCGACATAGAGCCCATTGTACTCACACCTAACCACTGGATGTCTTATCCGATCACCTTCGATCACTTGGACAACCGAACTAGTATTCGGCGTGGAGAATCAAAGGCCTTGGTGCTTGACCCGATAATCGACGGATACCGTCTCACCCGTGTCCTCGTGGACGGCGGCAGTAGTCTCAATTTAATATACGAAGACACTGTCCGCAGGATGGGGATAAACCCATCCAGAATTAGCCAAAGCAACACCACCTTTGAAGGGGTGATACTAGGCGTTGTAGCCCACAGCACGGGCTCCGTCGTACTGGAGGTAACATTCGGCTCTCCAGGCAACTTCAGAAGCGAAGATCTACTCTTCACCATCGCACCCTTCCAAAGCGATTATCATGCATTGCTTGGAAGAATGGCCTTCGCCCGTTTCAACGCATTGCCGCACTACGGCTACCTTACAGTCAAGATGCCGGTCCGTGGCGTCATCACCGTTAAGCGGAATCACAGGCGCTCTTCACGCCTTGAGAGGAACTTCATGACGGCCCTAGCGGCCGGACTATAAGCGACCTCAATATTAGAAAACATGACTGGTCATTAAGACCACAGACACGGTTAGACGAGTCCGGTCGCCCGGATAAGATTGAATCAGGCACCGTATATGCAATCCCATAGCGGACACCAGGGGCTACAAATACTTAATACAGCCCCACACTTGGCTCAACCTTATTGGCAGGCCAACATCTTACACTTTTATTATCCATCGCATACTTACGTTGTACTCTTCTATGAGTTTTCTTTTTTCACAGACAACGTTCGCGTGACACCCTTCCAGGATACGGTACAACAGAGACAAAGGTGCAGACGTGCAGCAGGGCCCCGTTCAACAGGTTTCTTTTTAGATTAAGCCCTTGTGTAAACCTTTTCTATTGGCTCTTGTTGTTTAACCATCCCATGGGTTCCATACCCACAGAGGATACTGCCGTTATTGGCATTTAGCCCACGACAGATAAACACACGTGCACAGAAGCGTGGGGTTTATAATGAATGGGCATTCTGAGCCCATCATACATTATAAAGTCCGAATACCTTGGAGTGTTGGCGTCACGAGTTTGGCCTTATATGCATCAACTCCGAATCATGTCTTTGGTCAAATGTTGGGTTTGCCGGCTCTGGGTTTGCCGCCTTACGTTCCGTTATTATCAGCTAAGGTGGCCAAAGGAGAACTCTGCGATTGTGCCTGGTTATTCCGGATGACCACCTCGAGAGAAAGCGAAACCGATTGTCATGATACAGCGAGAGACTGTTCAACCACTCGAAGACTTATCGGAATCTTTAGGATCCTCCGCATTAATGAAGGACTGTTTCCGGTCATGTACACACGCCCGTATTCGGATGCAGCGAAGGTACCGGGGCTACATAGTAGCCCCAACATTGAACTCCATGGATAGCGAAAGTGTTACGGCTGTATAGTCCGGTTTCCTAGTTCGACGTCGATCACCTCCTTCTTGGACCAAGGCGTTGGATCAAGTGTGATTAAGCATATTTTTCGCGAACACCCCGCATTGTCTGCGTGGGGGCTGAAATAACGACTGCTATCTTTTGGATTACACATTCATATATATATATATATATATATATATATATATATATATATATATATATATATATATATATATACAGGGGACACAATCATACTTTCGGGCAAGCAGTATAAATATTGTCTAATAATCAAAATAAACATTGTTTTACAATGATATGGTTCATCACTTTCGAACATGATATTCTTGAGCACTGCGCCTCTATTAGGCGGGCACCTTGATGACCTCGCCAAGTAGTGCTCGGCGGATATTAGCCCCCGCCGGATCTTGGGTCGCTATAATGGTGGCCTCCATATCCGTCCGATGAAGCCTTACGCTGGCAAAAGCCATTCGTGCACCTTCTATGCACGCCGACCTTCTCATGGCGTCGATCCGAGGCACGACCCCAAGGAATTGATGCACCAAGCCAAAGTAATTGTCCGGCTTAGGCCCCTTCGGCCAAAGATGGTCTATCACAGACCGCATTGCAAGACCGGACAGCCTGTGAAGCTCCGCTACAGCAGCCAGCTTGTCACTTAACGTTAGCGGGCGAGTGGGAGCATTGAATTGTGACTAGCTTCTCCACTTCCTTATCACCCTGACCCTCGAAGAACTTGGCAGCGTCAGCTGTACTCTTCGCCAAAACCGCATACGCGTCCGCAGGACTCCAGCGTCCATCCAGGGGAGCGTACTTCGGGTCGAAAAACTTCATCCGCAGCAAGTAGGAACCTCCAGCCGCGATTTTACCGGCCTGTTGAAGCTCCTCCCGTGCACCCCTGAGCTCAGTCCGTATTTCCTTGGTGGCATTACGCGCCTTGTTCAGATCGGCCGAACTATCCTTATGCTCCTTTCTAAGGAGCTCATACCGGTCAACGACATTTTTTAACTCCACAGCCATTTCGGCTATCTTTTCCTCACTTCGGCGATGAGCAGCCTGTTCGGCTCTCAATTCCTCGGCCGCCGTTAGGGCAGCCGCATTGCTAACCCGAGCTTGTTCCTTGGCCTGGGAAAGTTCTGCCCTCAGGGCCTCCATGGCAGCAGCACTATCTGAAGCCTGAACATGTTACATTAATATCATGCCGCCTCCATATTTTCCTATACAATGGAAGGCAGAGCACATACCTTGTGATTTGTCCAGCCGCTCGTTCACCAGCGTGATATCGGCATCAATCAATCCAATCTGCCTAATTAGTTCGGCAACTTCAACGGACTGGTCGGCGGCCGGACCCACAGGTACCTGCACGTATTTACAGCGTAATCATTGATTTATGATCCCCCGTTTGCCGCCTAGGGCGGGCAACCAGAGTCTCAGAGGCTACTATCTATATGGAGCACACCTAACGTGTGCCTCACAGCCAAAAACAGTGTATTCCTCACTACATAGCTCAAAGCCTCTGAGCAGACTTGTAAATGCTTCATTCAAACCGCTGGTAGCGGAGGAAATCTTCTTGAGCACCGCGCTCATTAATGAGCGATGCTCCTCCGAGAGCACAGCTCGCTCCAGTAGGCCCGTCAGCACGTCCGGCCGGACATCGAACTGTGTCGGACCCTTCCCATCGCCCCTTATGGGAGCCAAATGTTCCGGGCTCAGGGCGGCTGACGCATTGGCTTCTGTCTTCGGCAGATCCGGACTCCTCCGTGATGGCACCTCGGTGTCACCCGCTTCATGAGCTGGAGAGGTGGGTGGGGTCTCGCTCTCCATCATCTCCGGAGGAAGATCCCCCGAAGACGAACTCTGTTGAGAAGGGCTTCTAGCCGGACTGCGAAAGACGAATCCTGGTTATTAATCTAGGAGGAACGTAGTACTTTCGAATTAAAAATTAACTTACAGCTCGGTGGAGGGCTGGCCCGTTGGTGGGCACGATGCGGTGAGGGTGCCTGTCAGGGCAGAGCCCCCTGGTGATATCTTTTTCCCTGGTTTGGGCATCTCCGTCTCCGAGTCTTCGGAGGCAGCTCTCTTCTTCCCGCGTGGGGAGGAGGCCTTAGTCTCCCCTTCCCGACTATCCTCCTTAGGGGAGGCAACAATTCCCCCGGTTTGGATGCGTAGCGTGTGAAGTTCGGTTTCTTCGTTCTTCTCCTTGTCCTTCCCTGAGGGCATTCTGCTGAGTACCCGGTCAAGCATCTTGGCCATGGTGGGACCCGGCGAGCCTTCGGGAAGCGGCGCCGGACACCTGATTCTCTCTGCCTTGCTGAGCCATTCCTGGCCACAGATGACTTTCAGAATAAAAAATTATGACAAATACTAAATAAGGTGTCTGGTATCAAGTTTACTTACTTGGGTATCTAGGCGATTGCAGCTTAGGCCCGCATCCTCGGTGGTGTCCGAACACTTTACTTTCGATCCAAGAATAATTTGCACATCCTTGAGCTTGGGCCGAAGAAGTGCTTAACGATCCGCGGACCCTCTGGATTGAACTCCCACATCCGGAGAGGCCGGCGTTGGCACGGCAACATCCGTCGGATTAACATCACTTGCATTGTGCTGACAAGGTTAATGTCCCTCTCAAGAAGCTCTCGGATGCTGCTCTGCAGTACTGGAACATCACCAGTGGGCCCCCAATTCCGTCCTATAATAGGCACAACATTCCATGGGTTAACTTGATTTGGGAAACTTATTATGCAAATAATTAGTTGCCGGGCAGCAATTGGGTTGGTTCTTTTTGGTGGAAGGCGAATCTCAAGATCATTCATAATTTCAAATCCTTGGCTAGATGTCACATAGGGGATGGTAAAAGTGCTCTATTCTGGTCTGATCTGTGGCATTCAGCTTGTTTACAGGACTTGTTCTCTCACCTCTTCTCATTTTTGAAGGACCAGAACAGTACTGTGCACACCATTATTCATACTGAATACCTGGAGGATCTATTTCAACTTCCTCTCATTGCAAGCCTTCCAGGAATTTGAAAGTATGGAAGATATTTGTTTTGCTCTAAGGAATTCTGACTCCCTGGATTGCACTGACACTTGGAGCTACATTTGGGGTAATGAGAAATTCTCAGTTGCTAAGGCATATAAATTAATGATGGGAGTTAAAATAGTGCCCCAACAGTTCAATTGGATTTGGAATAGCCCTTGTCAGCCGAAGCACAAGGTGTTTTTTTGGATATTACTTCATGACAGGCTCAATACTAGGAATCTTCTTCGCAGGAAAACTTTCCAGTTGGCAAGCTATAATTGTGCTGTCAATAATTGTCCTCAGGAGGAAACCTTACACCATCTCTTCTGGACCTGCCCTTTTGCAGCTCAGTGTTGGGATATTATTTGTCCTTCCAGGCAACTTAATGTGTCTGTGCTTTAAGCTTTTGAGGATCTCAGGCAGAAACTTCATGTTCCATTCTTCATGGAAATCATCATTCTAGCCTCTTGGGCCATATGGATCTCAAGAAATAATCTGATCTTTCAAGCCATTCAGCCTTCCATTCAGAGGTGGAAAGTCACTTTACTTGATGAGCTTAGCCTCCTGAGATTTAGAGTGAAAAAGAGCTATGCCAGAGCCTTCTGTACTTGGCTTGATAACCTTGTACTGTAAATTTTTGTTTATCTTCTGTTTCTTCTTCTTTTTCTTTCTTTTTTGGCTTACCTCAAGCCTTTGTACTGTTGGACCTTTATTTTTAAATTAATATAAAAATTGCAGTGGGGCTTTGCCCTACTGTGTACAGTCAAAAAAAATTCCGTCCTGCGTCGGTCCAAGACGCTAGTTGTGACGGAGGGCCCGAGCGGAACTCGGGGGCGGCCACCCACTTTGTGCCTCTGGGAGTCATGACATAAAACCACCTCCGTTGCCATACATCGGATACTTCTGGGAAAGAACCCTCCGGCCATGGGGCATCAGCGTTCCTGCTTATTACGGCGCCCCCGCACTCCACGTGTCGCCCCTCGATCATCTTTGGCTTCACATTGAAGGTCTTGAGCCATAAGCCGAAGTGTGGGGTGACATGGAGGAAGGCCTCACACACTATAATGAACGACAAGATATGGAGGGTAGCGTCCGGAGCTAGATCATGAAAATCCAACCCATACTAGAACGTGAGCCCCCTCACAAAAGGATCGAGGGTGAGACCAAGCCACGGAGGAAGTGAGGAACGAACACGACGCACTCATTGGGCTCCGGTGTAGGGATGACCTGCCTGGGCGCGGGAGCCATGTCTTTGGATGTCGTGGTCGATATCCAACATCCCTAAGCTTCCCAATGTCCTCCTTTTGAACCGAGGAGGCCACCCATCGGCCTTGAGGGTTGGATCCAGACATATTGGAGGATCCGGGGTGTTGGAGCTTAGATCTCGGGTGTTAGAACTCGAGGTGCGAGAAGGCGCGAGCGAGGTGGAAAAGAGGCATAGGCCTCGGCCCCTTTTATAAAGGGGGTGAATATCAAGAGTCCTTAGGGTGTCCGCTTGAGGTTTACCTGACGACACACGGAGTCATACCAACGGCCGTCGTTGGGCTACGCACGCCTCATTAATGGAAGATCTCGTAATAAGAGGAACATGATCTCTGCCTCGACAGGACGTGCCAATAAAGCCGCCTCGCAACGCGAGTCTAGGTGAGGCGAGAAGCACCGGTTCGTGTTGATCCGGGCCACGATGCGAAGGCACGGCGTACGAAGATCGCCAGTGGATCAGATATATGCTATGTTCCCTACAACAGTGTGGATCCGGACACAATCTAAGTGTTCGATTATTACTTTGGAGTATTCGGAGAAGAAACCCGCCCTGCAATGCCGAAGACAAGACTGCGCGCCGGACTCATCGTCATTGAAGCCTGGTTCAGGGGCTACTAAGGGAGTCCTGGATTAGGGGGTATCCGGACAGCCGGACTATATACAACGTCCGGACTATTGAAGCGTGAAGATGCAAGACTCAAGACTTCATCCCGTGTCCGGATGGAACTTTCCTTAGCGTGGAAGGCAAGCTTGGCGATCCGGATATTATATTTCCTTCCTTGTAACCGACTCCGTGTAAACCCTAGCCCTCTCCGGTGTCTATATAAACCGGAGAGGTTGGTCCTTAGAAGGCCGATCACAATTACAATCATACCATCATAGGCTAGCTTCTAGGGTTTAGCCTCTACGATCTCGTGGTAGATCTATTCTTGTACTACCCATATCTTGAATATTAATCAAGAAGGAAGTAGGGTTTTACCTCCATCGAGAGGGCCTGAACCTGGGTAAACATCTGTGTCCCTTGCTTCCTGTTACCATCAGCCTAGATGCACAGATCGGGACCCCCTACCCGAGGTCCGCCGGTTTTGACACCGACGCTCCCCAAGCGGAAGTATGTTGCAGTGGTTCAATAATTGTCTCAAGCTTCGCCTTGTCCTTGTTTGTACTCTTCATTTCCTGATGCTAGCCCTTGGTTGATGAGGCCGACGTCTTCGCGAAGAAGAGAGACGAGGATACGGCGGCCGTGCCTCCCTCCGTAGAGAAAGGAGGTAGCAGCGCCCGCATCTCCCCAGCCCCGTCGTCCTCACGGGGCCAAGAGGAACATCGCCGCATGGAATCAGCCCCCATGGCCCCGCTGGCTCCGGAGGTGCCGGCACCTGGCGCGACTGATGAGGTCCCAGCTGCTCCAGAACCCACGATCTCCCAGGCCCTGGTGATGATGTCGCCTCCTCCCGCTGCTGCTGTAAGTGCATCTAGTGCCACCCATAGTTGGTTTTGGAGTATTGACGACAAACCTGGTTGACGGACTAATGTGTTTGTCAGAATTGCAGGATAACACAGGTAGTAGTCCCTCATTAATTCGGTTTACCTACCGGAGATGACCCCTAAAAATGTATGAGGACATTGGTGACAATGCTGGTATATGAAGATATTCACATTGAAGACTATGACATGAGAAGACATTACGTGAAGACTATCAGGCGCGAAGACTTAGTTGTTTCGTTGTTTCCTTTTCTTCTTTATTGAGTCATAGGAACCACCGTACTGTTAAGTGGGGTCCCAGTGAACAAAGTCAGAGTGACTGAAGTGATGCTCAACCAAAATCCTATGTCTTCGAGTGAAGACAATGAGAGCAAATCTTATCCAGAGCTGGATGAGTCAGCTTTACTTGCATCCCAAGTAAAGTTGCCGTGTGTGTTTGAAATCTGACCATTGGAACATGTGTCAGTTCCTTAGTGACCCAGGGTCATTTTGGACAAATCAGGTCGGTTTGCCTAGTGGCTATAAATAGCCCACCCCTACACCATAAATTGGTTGGCTGCTCAGAGTTAGTACACGACTTTTGTCGTTTGAGAGTGAGGGAGTCCTGGACTAGGGGGTGTCCGGATAGCCGAACTATCATCTTTGGCCGGACTCCTAGACTATGAAGATACAAGATTGAAGACTTCGTCCCTTGTCCGGATAGGACTTTCCTTGGCGTGGAAGGCAAGCTTGGCGATACGGGTATGTAGATCTCCTACCATTGTAACCGACTCTGTGTAACCCTAACCCTATTCGGTGTCTACATAAACCGAAGGGTTTTAGTCTGTAGGACGAACAACAATCATACCATAGGCTAGCTTCTAGGGTTTAGCCTCTCTGATCTCGTGGTAGATCTACTCTTGTACTACCCATATCATCAATATTAATCAAGCGGAGTAGGGTATTACCTCCATCGAGAGGGCCCGAACCTGGGTAAAAACATCGTGTCCCTTGTCTCCTGTTACCATCCGCCTAGGCGCGATTCGGGACCCCCTACCGAGATCCGCGGTTTTGACACCGACATTTGTGCTTTCATTGAGAGTTCCTCGTATGCGTCACCTATAGGCCCGATGGCTCCTTCAATCATCATCAGGGCGCAGTCCGGGTGAACTTTTCTCCCGGACAGATCTTACGTATTCGCGGCTTTGCTGCGGGCAATTCGCTAGGCCTTACGGAGCAGATCGAAGCTTCGCCCCTGGCCATCAGGTTAGATTTGGAAAGCTTGAACTATCGGCCGATGTCGCGAGACTTGATCTTCGACGGATTTGAGCCACGCCCGGCGTGCGCCTTGTCTCGATGGAGTGCGATCTGGCTCGGCCGCGAGCGATGCCACTCGAGGCCGCACAGTGCCCTCCGACCCCTAATCCGGGCGGTTTCACCGATCGAGGGCGGTTGGTTGGACACCGCCTCGAGGCTGAAATCTCTCTGGCGATTAGGCGAACACCATCCCTGTCCTTTGCAAAGCTTCGTGACTCCGGTGCGGACTCCTCTCTGGACTCCGAACCTCCCGCGCCTCTACCAGACGAATCCGACTGGGCGCCGGTTATGGAGTTCACCGCCACGAACATCTTTCAGCACTCGCCCTTTGGCGATATCCTGAACTCATTAAAGTCTCTCTCTTTATCAGGAGAGCCCTGGCCGGACTACGGTCAGGAAGGTTGGGATGCGGACGACGAAGAAATTCAACGCCCACCCACCCCCCACTTTGTAGCCACTGTCGAAAGCTTAAACGACGTGCTCGATTTCGACTCCGAAGACATCGATGGTATGGACGTAGGAGACAACCATGAACCAGCACCTATAGGCTACTGGACAACCACCTCATCCCATGATGTATACATGGTGGATACACCTAAAGGAAGTGACGACGAGGAACAACGGGACACTACGAAGGATAAATCCCTCGAAAAGCAGTCAAAACGGCAACGTAAACACCGCACCAAGTCCCGCCTCGACAAAGACCCAGCCATAGAGCAGGGCGAACCGGTAGACGATGAACATGCTATCGAGTAGCCGTCCAAACAGGACAACTTGGATAAACAACCCGTCCCCGGCGAAGATAACACTCCGGATGATATCACGCCGGACAAATTGTTGGAGCAGAAGAACCTCCACAAAAGGCTCGTCGCCACTACACGTAGCCTGAAAAAGCAGAAGCGGAAGCTCAAAACAGCGGAAGATGCACCGAGAATCAGATGGAGCAAAGTACTCAGCACCGCATGAACAAATCTGGCGACAATCACCGAACAAAGAGCTACCCAAAGAGAAAACTACTGCCCGAATTTGATGAGGAGGCCGTAGAGCCCCCACGAGCAAAAAACAAAGAGGCCACCGGGTCGGATAGACGACCACATGGCAAACATAGGGCGGCAAGCGGCGCAGCACACAAGCCGGCATGCGATCCGCATAAGGATTCGCACCAAAAGGATGGCCCAGTTAGATCTATCTACGGGCCAAGGAAACAAGTTCTGGCGAGCAATACAACACGTCAAATATCCGAACATCACGGCACACCCAAATACAGGGGCGCCGCACACCCTCTATGTTTCACCCATGAGGTGCTGGACCATGAATTTCCAGTGGGATTCAAGCCCGTAAACATAGAGGCATACGACGGAACCCTGGAGTCCTGGACTAGGGGGTGTCCGGATAGCCGAACTATCATCTTTGGCCGGACTCCTAGACTATGAAGATACAAGATTGAAGACTTCGTCCCTTGTCCGGATAGGACTTTCCTTAGCGTGGAAGGCAAGCTTGGTGATACGGGTATGTAGATCTCCTACCATTGTAACCGACTCTGTGTAACCCTAACCCTATTCGGTGTCGACATAAACCGAAGGGTTATAGTCTGTAGGACGAACAACAATCATACCATAGGCTAGCTTCTAGGGTTTAGCCTCTCTGATCTCGTGGTAGATCTACTCTTGTACTACCCATATCATCAATACTAATCAAGCGGGGTAGGGTATTACCTCCATCGAGAGGGCCCGAACACTGGTAAAAACATCGTGTCCCTTGTCTCTGTTACCATCCGCCTAGGCGCACAGTTCGGGACCCCCTACCGAGATCCGCGGTTTGACACCGACATTGGTGCTTTCATTGAGAGTTCCTCGTGTCGTCACCTATAGGCCCGATGGCTCCTTCAATCATCATCAATGACGCAGTCGGTGAGACTTTTCTCCCGGACAGATCTTCGTGTTCGGCGGCTTTGCATCTGGGCCAATTCGCTAGGCCTTCCGGAGCAGATCGAAGCTTCGCCCCTGGCCATCGAGGTTAGATTTGGAAGCTTGAACTATCGGCCGATGTCGCGGAGACTTGATCTTGACGGTTTGAGCCACAGCCGGCGTGCCGCCTTGTCTCGATGGAGTGCGATCTGGCTCTGCCGCGAACGATGCCACGGAGGCCGCACCGATGCCGCTCCGACCCTAATCCGGGCGGTTTCACCGATCGAGGGCGGTTGGTTGGACACCGCCTCGAGGCTGAAATCTCTGGCGATTGGGCGAACACCATCCCTGTCCTTTGCAAAGCTCATGACTCCAGTGCGAACTCCTCTCACGGACTCCGAACCTCCGCGCCTCTACGGGCGAATCCGGTGGCGCGGTTATGGAGTTCACCGCCACGGACATCTTTCCTTTTCGCCCTTTGGCGATATCTTGAACTCATTAAAGTCTCTCTCTTTATCGGAGAGCCTGGCGGACTACGGTCGGGAAGGTTGAGATGCGAGACGACGAAGAAATTCAACGCCCACCCACCGCCCACTTTGTAGCCATTGTCGAAAGCTTAAGCGGCGTGCTCGATTTCGACTCGAAGACATCGATGGTATGGGCGGCGATGTAGGAGACAACCATGAACCAGCACCTATAGGCTCTTTGGACAACCACCTCATCCCATGATGTATACATGGTGGATACACCTAAAGGAAGTGACGACGAGGAACAACGGGACACTCTGAAGGATAAATCCCTCGGCGCAGTCAAAACAACAGCGTAAACACCGCACCAAGTCCCGCCTCGACAAAGACCCAGCCATAGAGCAGGGCGAACCGGTAGACGATGAACATGCTATCGAGTAGCCGTCCAAACAGGACAACTTGGATAAACAACCCGTCCCCGGCGAAGATAACACTCCGGATGATATCACGCTGGACAAATTGTTGGAGCAGAAGAACCTCCACAAAAGGCTCGTCGCCACTACGTAGCCTGAAAAAGCAGAAGCGGAAGCTCAAAACAGCGGAAGATGCACTGAGAATCAGATGGAGCAAAGTACTCAGCACCGCAGACAAATACGGCGACAATCACCGAACAAAGAGCTACCCAAAGATAAAACTACTGCCCGAATTTGATGAGGAGGCCGTAGAGCCCCCACGAGCAAAAAACAAAGAGGCCACCGGGTCGGATAGACGACCACATGGCAAACGTAGGGCGGCAAGCGGTGCAGCACACAAGTCGGCATGCGATCCGCATAAGGATTCACACCAAAAGGATGGCCCAGTTAGATCTATCTACGGGCCAAGGAAACAAGTTCTGGCGAGCAATACAACACGTCAAATATCCGAACATCACGGCACACCCAAATACAGAGCGCGCACACCCTCTATGTTTCACCGATGAGGTCTTGGACCATAATTTCCAGCGAGATTCAAGCCAGTAAACATAGAGGCATCGACGGAACCACAGAGTGCGGATTGAGGATTATATCCTCCACATACACATGGCCAGAGGAGATGATCTCCACGCCATAAAATACCTACCGCTCAAGCTCAAAGGGCCAGCCCCGCATTGGCTTAAAAGCCTCCCCGAAAACACCATTGGTAGTTGGGAAGAGCTTGAGGATGCTTTTAGGGCCAATTTCCAGGGAACCTATGTCCGACCTCCGGACGCAGACGATCTAAGCCACATAACCCAACAGCCCGGAGAGTCAGCTCGAAAATTCTAGAACAGGTTCCTCAGCAAAAAGAACCAAATAGTCGATTGTCCGGACACCGAAGCCTTAGCAGCTTTTAAACACAACGTCCGAGACGAATGGCTCGCCAGACACCTTGGCCAGGAAAAGCCAAGAGCAATGGCCGCACTAACAAGCCTCATGACCCGCTTTTGCGCGGGAGAGGATAGCTGGCTAGCAAGATGCGTTACCAGCGACCAAAATACATCTGAAGTCGAGGGATGGGAATGGGAAACCACGGCGCAGCAAGGACCAGTGCGGATTAAGGAGCGGTCCAAAGAGCGCGGCGATCAACGCCAGATTCAAAAGCTCACGGCAGAACAATAAAAACTGCCCTTAAGGACAATAGCGATGAGCTATCAACAAACAAAACCTTGGACAAGATATGCCAAATCCACAGTACTCCCGGAAGCACGCAAACCATACCCACAGATTGTTGGGTCTTCAAGCAGTCCGGCAGACTCAACGCCCGAACACAAGGGGCTTGACACACCAAGTGAGGATGATGGCGAGCACCACAAGCGAGCCCGGAAAACAAAAGAATTTCCCACAAGAGGTCAAAACAGTAAACTTGCTTCAAGTAACAAAAGGGAAAAGCAGGCGGCACCCATTGAATTACGCGCGCACAATCTACCCAATGAGTCCCAACACCGGTTGTCAAAACCAATTACCTTCGACCATCAGGACTACTCCGAAAGTATCCGGAACGCAGCATGGACTGCCTTGATACTCGAACCTATAATCGACGGTCTTCAATTTACGCAAGTCCTAATGGACAGCGGCAGTGATTTGAACCTGCTATATCAGGACACAATCCGCAACATGGGGATAAACCCAAACAGGATTAGACATAGCAACACTTCCTTCCAAGGAATAATGCCAGGCACATATGCCCATTGCACGGGCTCCCTACTATTGGAAGTTATGTTCGGCTCACCCGACAACTTTCGTCGGGAAAAGTTGGTCTCCCACATTGCCCCATTTAAAAGTAGCCATCAAGCAATACTGGGACGCGAAGCTTTCGCCCGCTTTAACGCAATACCGCATTATGCATCTCTTAAACATAAAATGCCCGATCCACGAGGCATCATTTCATTAAAGGGAAACTGCGTGTGTCCCTCAAGGAAAGAATGTGAGACTGCCTTAACAGCCTCACACTAATACGGCCTTGCTGGCTAAAAGCATCTAAAGCAGGTCATTCAGACCCCGGACACGGTTAGGCGAGTCCGGCATAAATAAACATGATGCTTACTAGCCGCGTACCCCCCTTACAAGGGCTCCACGCATGTACAACAAGAGACAATAAAGCTCAATTTTACTCATTTTGAATCATACTCTATTTTATTTTCAATTACATTTTAGCGCGATCTTTTTCAAAACTAAGTTCCTCTCTTTTACGAGATGAGCGTCGTGCTATACCCGTCCTGTCTGACTGCTTGGAACACAGTATGAGCGTGCAGCGAGGACCCGTTGCAAGGATTCTTTTCAGATTAAGACCCTGCGTAAACCTTCTTCACTGTCTCTTATTGTTACTCATCCCCCGGTCTCTTATTATAACCGAGGAGGAGGCTGGCGTTTTGGCATCGGCCGCGTCAGAAGTTTGCACGTACCTGGACACCAGGGGCTTGTTACCAAGGGCATTTCTCGGCCCTCTTTATAAACGACCGAATACCTTAGGGAGTGTTCGGCATCTCGAGTTAGGCCTTATATGCATCAGCTCCGTATCATGTCTTTGGTCAAATGTTGGGTTTGCCCGGCTCCTGTGTTTTGCTGCCTTACGTTCCGTTCTATCGGCTAACGCGGCACCAAGAGAACTACTGCAATTGTGCCCGGTTCGGCGGGCGAGCACCTCGATGAAAGCGGCGGCTGTCATGATATAGCGAGACTGGTCAACCACTCGATGACTCACCAGAATGTTTAGAATTCCTCCGCATTAACGAAGGACCGTTTTCGGTCGAGCACATCGCACTTGAATTCGGGAGAGTGCGGTGCCCCAGGGGCTATATAGTAGCCCCACCATCGAACTCCTATGGCTAAGTGAAAGTGATAAAGCATTATAGTCCGGTTGCCAAGTTTTCTATGCCACCACCTCCTTTATAGGACCAAGACGTTGGATTAAGTGTGAAAGCGCGACTTCTTTGCAAACACCCCCGCACTATGTGCGTGGGGGCTGAAGCCGAAGACTGCCATCTTTCAAGTTATATACATATATACGTCAACGGCCGCACAGGAGGAGGTTTGCTACTTGAAGGCACAAGTATAAAAAGCTCTAACATTAAATTGAAATGTTGTTTCATAAAATTATACATGTCATTCAAACATAACATCCTTCGAGCATTGCGTCTCTATTAAACGAGCGCCCGGAAGAACTTCCTCAAAATAGAGCTCGACTGGTACTCGGCAGTCGTTCGAGTCTGGGGACGCAATATCGGTGGCCTTCATCTCAGCCCAGTATGCCTTGACACGGGCAAGAGCCATCCGCGCCCCCTCAATACACGTCGACCGCTTCATTGCGTCGATACGCGGTACCGCACCAAGGAACTGCTGCACTAAGCCAAAATAACTCTTCGGCTGGGGTCCGCCTGGCCACAAATGAGTCATGACATGCTTCATGGCAAGTCTGGATAATCGATTCAGCTCGGCCCATTCGGCCAACCAATCGGTCAACGGAAGAGGACGCTCCGGACTATGGAATTGCGACCAAAATAGCTCTTCCCTTTTGTGCCCCTTCGGCCTCGGGCGCTCAATCGCGTCCATGGCGCTTCGCCGCTAAGTCGAGATAAGCATCCTCGAACTCCACAGCTTGTCCAAGCGAGCATACCGGATCCGTTTATTTCCTCCATGGCGAAAGCGGTTTTCCAGCCGCAATATCCCGGCCTGACTCAGCTCCTCCTTGGCAGCTCTCATAGCGGAGCAGGCATCGTTGGATTCGGTGGTGGCCTTTTTCAGGTCCTCTTGTTCCGCTTGCGTTCTTTTCAAGAACCTCGCAGCGGTCGGTAGTATTCTTCAATTTCAGGGCCGTCGGCCATTTCCTCTTTGCTTGGCGATGAGCAGCCGTTCGGCTTTCAGCTCTTGACCGCCTTTAAAGCGACGCGTACTCTTCGGGCTTGCTCTTTAGCTCGGGCAAGTTCCGCCCGCGGCCTCTCTACAGCAGCGGCACCGTCTGCATCAAAGCATACAAGTAGTAAGGAATGGGCGTCAAGCTCCCTTACCAGGTGTCCGCGGAGAAGTCGCATACCTTTTGACTCGTCAAACCGCTTATTGACCAGCGCGATGTCCGCATCCGCCTCGTCAAGTTGCCACTTTAGTTCGGCAAATTCATCAGTCCAGCTAGCCACCGGACGCCCCGCCACCTACATAGGAACTGCGACATGTTAGTACTGAGATTATGATCCTCGGCACACTGTCAGTTGTGACAGCATACCGAGTCTCAGGGGCTACTATCTATACAGGGTGCATTCTATATGCATAACTGTCAGAAGGTACATCATTTTTTTTGTACCTCAAACCCCGTTAGTAAACTTCTGGCGGCTTCATGCAATCCGCTCTCAGCGGATGCAATTCTTTCAATTACCGTAGCCATTAGCGCATGGTGATATTCTGAGATATACGCTCGCCCGAGCAGGTCCTTCAGCTCCTCCGACCGCACGCCAGTTGGCGCTGGACCGTCCAGCCCCGCCGGACTCGGGGAAACTCTTCGTGTCGACACTTCAGGGTCGCCCGCCTCGCACGAGGGCACGATAGGTGGAGTCGTTTCGCTCTCTATCATCTTCGGACGAAGATCCTCCGAAGACGAGCTCTGCTGACAAGGGCTGAGATCCGAACTACAAGGTACAATTTCGGTTATCTTCAGAAATAAATAAAGGGATGTTCTTTGTTCACAGGACCCCTTCTTTTTACTTACGGCTCGCTGGAGGGCTGATCCCCTTGGGGAAATAGTGCGGCTGGGGTACTTCCCGGCGCCGGACTTTCTGACGAAAACTTCTTTCCCCGTTTTGAGGCCTTGGCTTCCGGGTCTTCGGAAGCGGTCCTCTTCTCCCCTTGGGGGGGGGGGAGGATCCCTGATCTCCTCTTCCTTGAAAGCCTCCTTCGCGGAGGCAATTGCTTCCCTGCTCCCCCCTTCGCCTTCTTTAAAAGGCGCGGCCTTCAACATCTTGGTCAGCATGGGATCCGGCGTGGTCTCTGGGAGGGGAGCCGGACACCTTATCAACTTTGCCTTGGCTATCCACTCCTGTTCAAGAAACGACTCCCTTAAAGGGCATATATATGATAAATGAATGAACAGCCTGTCCGGTTACAGGGTTACTTTCTTGAGTATCTGGGTGATTGCAGCTTAGACCTGCGTCCTCGGTCAAGTCCGGACACTTCTCTTGTGGTCCGAAGAACAGTTTGTACATCTCCTTGGGCGTCACGCCCATAAAATGTTGAGGCTCGTGGTCCCTCGGATTAAACTCCCACAGACGGAGGGGCGATGTTTGCAGGCGAAGGGGCGAATCAGCATAACCTGCGCCGCCACGACCAGATTGATCTCTCTTTCTTGGAGGTCTCGAATCGGCCCTGCAGAGGCGTCCTTGGGCGGCCCCAGTCGAGCCCTCGGTTGACCCATGAGGCCAGCCGCTGTGGTGGACCTGATCGGAAGGAGGTGGGCGCCACCCATTTGGTGCCCACAGGGCGGTGATATAAAACCACTCCGTTGCCACAAACTAAGCTCCTCTTGAAAAGATCCCTCGGGACCACAGACATCAGCACACTTGTTTATGACCGCCCTCCGCTTTCTGCTTGTTGCCCCTCGATCATCTTGGCTCCACCTTGAAGGTCTTGAGCCACAATCCAAAGTGAGGGTAATATGGAGGAAGGCTTCACATCGACAATGAATGACGAGATATGGAGGATGGACTCAGTTCAAGTCATGAAAATCCAGCCCATAATAAAACATGAGCCCCCGCACAAAGGGATCCTTGGAAGCCTAAACCCGAAGGAAGTGAGACACGAACACCACGCTCTCGCCCGGGCTCGGGTGGGAATGACCTGCCTGGAGCAGGCAGCCTATGTGATCTCGCGGTTAGATACTGGCGTCTCGCAGCTTTAGCACATCTTCTTACGTGACGGAAGAAGACATCCATCGACCGAGCTGGTGGGGCGGACATCGTCGAAGGTCCGAAGTGCCTAAATCTAAAGCTTTGGGTGTTAAAACTTCGAGCGCGGCGAACTTCGATGGAGGGTGGAAAAAGAAGGGCCTTGGTCTCATTATAAAGAGGTTGAATACCAAGAGCCCTCCCGTGGTCGATTGGGACTACGCCCGGTAGAGGCGTGCCAGCGAACGCAGTTGGGTTACTACGTCGTATTGATGAGAATTCCGGAATAAGGGGCACGATCTACGCTTCGATAAGGCGTGCCAAGGAAACTGCCTCGCTAAGCGCTTTGAGGTAGGACGGTAAAAAAGCGATTGAATAAAGGCTTGGCGTGGTGTGATGTCACGCCCGCGAATCGTCGACAAATCTGTGCAAAAATTATTCTCTCTATGGTGGTATGTGGAACTTGTTTTGCGAGCGGACACTATCCTTGTGTTCAAAACCTTCTATGAAGTATTCGAGGAGGAACCCGCCTTGCAATGCGAAGACAATATCGCGCGGACTCATCGTCATTGAAGCCTGGTTCAGGGGACTCTTGAGGAGTCTGGACTAGGGGTGTCCGGATAGCGAACTATCATCATTGGCGGACTCCTAGACTATGAAGATACAAGATTGAAGACTTCGTCCCTTGTCCGGATAGGAATTTCCTTGGCGTGGAAGGCAAGCTTGGCGATAAGGATATGTAGATCTCCTACCATTGTAACTGACTCTGTGTAACCCTAACCCTATTCGGTGTCCATATAAAACCGAAGGGTTTTAGTCCGTAGGACGAACAACAATCATACCATAGGATAGCTTCTAGGGTTTAGCCTCTCTGATCTCGTGGTAGATCTACTCTTGTACTACCCATATCATCAATATTAATCAAGCGGTAGGTATTACCTCCATCGAGAGGGCCGAACACAGGTAAAACATCGTGTCCCTTGTCTCCTGTTACCATCCGCCTATACGCACAGTTCGGGACCCCCTACCCGAGATCCGCCGGTTTTGACACCGACAGAGAGCAACCCACCTCCGAAGCTTTTGAGAGAGAGAGAGAAATCCTTGCGAGGATAAAACCCAAACACCCAGAGCCAAAGAGTGTTAGGCATCACTGGAGTCTTTCTGTCTGCGTGACCTAAAGACTTGTTACACTTGAGGACGGTGAATCCTCCAGCCGGTTAGGCGTCGCGTTCTGAGCATCCAAGAGTCATTGTGGATCGCCGGTGAACGAAGTCTATGAAGGTTTGGAAGACTTACTAGAGTAATTGGGCGAGGACTGGGTGTCCTTAGCTCAAGGGAATAAGGTGAAGACGCGGTCTTCTGAGTTGAATCTCAGCCTCCCTAACCAGACGTACAGTTGTCACAGCAACTGGAACTGGTCCAACAAATCCTGTGTCCTCAACAAGTGACTGGTTCTATCCTCTCCCTCTCCTTACTTAATGTTTTTCTTCGTGAAGTCATTGCCTGTTTGCTTTACCTATTTGTCTTCACTGTTTGACTGCTATCGTTGATTGTCTTCATACCATCTTCCATCCCGATCCTTACTACCTAGCTGCTACTAGTCTTCGTGCTTTCACTTCATTGCATACTTGACTATGGCTTGCTCAGTGTAGTTTACCTTCCGCTGCATATCAATAGGATCATTTCTATCATTTGTCTTCAAAACTTCCATGTTTTGAAGACTTCAATAAAAAACGCCTATTCACCCCCCTCTTGTCAATAACTAGCACTTTCAATTGGTTTCACAGCAAGGTACTCCCTTGTTCTGTGTGATTCGGTTTAACCACCTGGAGTTTTAGCTATGCCGACTACAGGGATAATCAAAGTCTCCGCTGCTTGCCCCGTCTTTGACGGAACTGAATATCCCTACTGGAAGAATAAGATGCTCATGCATCTTGAAGCCATTGATGTCAACCTCTGGTATGTCGTCAAGAATGGCGTTCCCAAGACTGGTGAATGTGTCACCCCTGCTGATGTTAAGAAGTTCGTTCAACTGCATTCTACTCCCGAGAACATCATCTGTGGTCATCTGACCAAAGGATAGTATGGCCGCGTGAGTGCTCTGGAAACGTCGAAGCTAGTCTCGGACTGGCTTTCCAAGATCAAAGAAGGCGTCTCAACCCAGAGAGATCAAAGGATCAGTGTTCTTCGCAACCTCTACAACCGCTTCAAGAGCAACGACAATGAGAATGTCCAGCTCACGTTTGATCGCCTCACTGACATCACAAATTAGCTTCGTGCTCTCGGTGCCACTGAGATTGCCAAGCATGAAATCGTCAAGACACTACTAAGATCACTTGATAGCTCCTTCGACACCCTTGCCCTCATGATACAAGAACGCCCTAACTTCAAGACACTCGATCCGTCTCATATACTTGAGAGGCTCAACACACATGAGTTCCAGCTATCTGAGAAAAGAGATATCTATGGTCCCAACTACGGCCGAACTCGCGCTTTGAAGGCAAAAGATGTTTACTCATCTGAAGAAGAATCTGACTGCAGTTGTGATGATCCTGAAGACATTCGAAAGGAACTTGCTATGCTTGTGAAGAAGTTCCAGAAGTTCACTAAGAAGAAGGGCTTCAGAAAGTCTTCACAATCCAGCTCAAGAAATTATGAAGCTTCCACTCATGACTACAAGAAGAGAACATGTCACAAGTACAAGAAACCTGGACACTACATCTCCGAGTGTCCACAGTGGGACAATGAGAAGAAGAAGAAGAAGAACAAGAAGAGCAAGGAATATGATTCTGATGACAAGAAGAAGAAATCCTCAAAGTCTTCTTCCAAGTCCTCATCCAAGTCTTCATCTCATAAGAAGAGCTCATCTGGCAAGGCTCGTGCTTTTGTTGGCAAGGAGATGGATTCAGAGGAGGAGTCTGCTTCAGAGGAGGCAGAGGTGGAGCCTGAGGAGGAGTCCGATCCTGGCGTTGCACGTCTGGCTCTAGCCACAACCTATGTTGCCAAGTCCATCTTCAACACTGAAGACAATGGCTCCGCACCAATGCTGAAGCTAATGACAAGGACGACTCTGCTCCCACCTACTGCTTCATGTCACGTGGTGCCAAGGTAAAATCATGCGATGCTTACTTTCAAACATCAAGTGTAGATGACTCTGATTGTGAATCCAAACCAAGCTACAAAACACTTGCTAAAATTGCAACTGGCCAACAGAAAGCTATGGAACATACTAAAAAACTGTTAGACAAAAGCGATGACACATTGGGCGCGAATGACCCGTTCTCAGTCCTTAGTTGAAGACATAAAAAATCTTCATGCTAAGTACCAGGAACTTGAAAGTCGTCATGAAACGCTCTCAACCACTCATGAAAAGCTCTCCTATGATTATCTTCAAAGGAAGCAAGAGCTTGAGAAATTGAGAGCGGCTCATGAAGATCTTCAAAAAGAGAACGAGTCACTTCGTGCTCAACAGATCAGTTCCGCTCAGGAAGGATTTGAACCACCATGTCTAAAATGCCTTGAGCGTGACAACGCTACCTCTGTAGCTGAATGTTCTACTGCTGCTACTATTGCATTGTCTTCAACTGCTAATGTGGTAACTAACCCCTCTGCTGAGGATGCCACCACTATTGCTGATGAAAATGCTAGGTTGAAGACATTGCTTGAAACAGGGATGTACAAAAGTCTGAAATGGCATCAGACAGTTTGCGGTGTCCTCAAAAAGCATATTCTGAACTGAAACCCTAGGAAAGAGGGTGTTGCGTTCGAGAGGAAAATGAATGTTGATGGCTCCTACTAGAAGCCTGAGCAGTACCCCAAAACCACATGGGTTGATGCAAAGGGACCTTCAGTGGATCCATCCACCTTATCTGGCTTTACCTGTGCTAACCCTATTATCATTGATGAATCCTTTGATGCAAACTATAAACTGTTTAAGAATCAGAATGGTGAAGTGTTTGCCAGGTATATTGGTACTAACTACAGGAATGGGCCACCTACGAAGAAGATCTAGGTTCCCAAAAGTTGTCTTGAGAATCTTCCTGTGAATTTCATCATGACACCACCTGGGAAGAAGACAAATCCTAGGCCTAAGGCTTCATATGGCCCAAAGGCTTCATACAGACAGAGGACTCACCCGAGTCACCCTAACACCAATGTTTTGCAGGGAAACCATACTCAGACATGTGAATATGAGCGTGTTTCTTCAAACATCTATGTTCATAAGACTAAGAACTTTTCTGCTTATTCATATGAGTATCATTCATCTCCTGCAAGGCTATTTGCTAAGGCTCCAAAGCCAAAGTTCTCATATGCTGCACTTAGACTCATTGCTTCTAAGCCACCCCTTAAGATGTGGGTGGTTAATAAGAATTAACTTTCTTTTGCAGGGAAAGGTCTCCAGCCGGAAATCAAAGGGGTCTGATGCTATTGCTGGGGACCTAAAACATCTTGTAGGGTGCAAGATCACATGCCCAAATGGTCTTACTATGTATTTTGTTCCTGAATCGTTTGCCAAACATCCTATCAGTCCTAATCTTGATCTGAGCTTTGATAATCCTCTTGCCCGTCAAATGTTTATACTTCACAATACTCTTGGTGAAGCCTATCCCCTAAGCTGTCTTGTGGGTATGACACCTCATGCTTGAGAATGGATTATGGACAGCGGATGCACTAATCATATATTTGGTGATCAAAGTCTTCTCATGGACTCAACTTTACGTCCATCGACAAGAGTCACATCACATTTCTTGACCTTTGGTAAAAGCAAGGTATTGGGTCAAGGTAGAGTTGCAATCTCAAAGGATCAACACATGGATAAAGTGATGCTTGTTGAATCCTTGGTTTCAACAATATACATCTCAATGCTTTGTGACTTGAACATGATTGTGATATTTGGAAAATATCATTGCCTTGTACTAATGGAGTCTGACAAGTCTCTAGTCTTTGAAGGGTACCAGAAAGATGATCTATACATGGTAAATTTCTCAGCAGGGCCACAGCTTGCCGTATGTCTTCTTGCAAAAGTTTCAGAGTGTTGGCTCTGGCATCGGAGGCTAGGGCATGCTGGGATGAGGAACTTACACACTCTCGCAAAGAAGAAGCATGTCATAGGCATCGAGGGTGTCATGTTCAAGAAGGATCACTTGTACGGTGCCTGCAAAGCTGGAAAGATGACTAGGGCCAAGCATCCCTCGAAGACAATTATGACGGCATCTCAACCCTTCGAGCTGCTACACGTGGACTTATTTGGCCCTACTCACTACTCTACTCTCACTATAACTGCTTATCTCTATGGCTTCGTCATTGTTGATGATTATTCAAGATATACATGGGTTCACATAATTCTCTACAAGACTGAAGTGCAGGATGTCTTCAGATGCTTCGCCAACCATGCCATGGACAACTATGGCATCAAGATCAAGCATATCAGGAGTGACAACGGCACTGAGTTCAAGAACACTGTCCTCGATATTTACTTGGATACATTGGGAATCACTCATGAGTTCTCTGCTCCGTACACACCTCAGCAGAATGGCATTGTGGAGCGCAAGAACAGAACCCTCATTGAGATGGCTCAAATGATTCTCGATGAATACAAGACTCCAAGAAAGTTATGGCCTGAAACTATTGATACTGCATGCCATGTTATTAACCGTGTTTATCTTCACAAGCTTCTGAAGAAAACATCCTATGAACTCCTCACTGGTAAGAAGCCAAATGTCAGTTACTTTAAAGTATTTGGTGCTAGGTGTTGGATCAAGGATCCACATCACACTTCAAAATTTGCACCGAAAGCACATGAAGGTTTTATGCTCAGTTACGGAAGGAACTCACACTCCTACAGAGTCTTCAACCTCTTTCTCTATAAATTGGTTGAAACTGTGGATGTGCGGTTCGATGAGACTAATGGCTCGCAAAGAGAGCACCTGCCAAATGTGCTAGATGAAGCTCCACCCAGTGAATCTATCAAGCTAATGGGAACTGGTGAAATCATGCCGTCTGAAGCACAGCCTGAAGAGGAACTTATCATTTCTACACCTAATCAACCTGAAGACAATGCTCAGCCTGAAGACAATCCTCCCAACGATGACAATGATCAGCAAGAGCAAAATCTTCGTCCAGTCCATCCGCTTGTTGCAATTGAAGTACAGATTGAGAAGATAATTGATAGCATAAATGCGCCTGGTCCACTCACTCGTTCAAGAGCAACACAGCTAGCAAATTTCTATGGGCACTTTGCTTTTGTCTCAATATCTGAACCCAAGAAAGTTGTTGAAGCCTTTATGGAACCAGAATGGATTCAAGCTATGCAAGAAGAGCTTCAACAGTTCAAGCTAAACAATGTCTGGGAACTTGTCAAGCGTCCTGACCCTCGCAAACACAACATAATAGGCACAAAATGGATATATCGCAACAAGCAAGATGAGCATGGTCAAGTTGTCAGAAACAAGGCTCGTCTCGTCGCTCAAGGATATACTCAAGTTGAAGGAATTGACTTTGATGAAACACTTGCTCCTGTGGCTAGGCTTGAAGCTATTCGCATACTGCTAGCCTATGCTAACCATCACAACATCTTGCTATATCAAATGGATGTGAAGAGTGCATTTCTCAACGGCAAGATTGGAGAAGAAGTGTATGTTGCACAACCTCCTGGCTTTGAAGATCCAAAACATCCTGATATGGTGTACAAGCTAAACAAGGCACTGTATGGCCTCAAACAAGCCCTTCGCGCTTGGTATGATATGCTCAAGGACTTCCTGAAGAGCAAAGGCTTCAAACCTGGTTCCCTGGATCCTACACTCTTCACGAAGACATATGATGGTGAACTGTTTGTGTGCCAAATATATGTGGATGACATTATCTTCGGCTGCACCAACCAGAAATACAGTGATGAGTTTGGACACATGATGCAAGAGCAATACCAGATGTCCATGATGGGTGAGCTGAAGTTCTTCCTTGGTCTTCAAATACGTCAGCAAAGAAATGGCATCTTCATATCTCAAGAGAAATACCTCAAAGATTGCCTAAAGAAGTTTGGAATGCAAGACTGCAAAGGTTACACGACGCCAATGCCAACCAAGAGTCATCTGGGTCCTGGCGCCAATGGTAAAGAATTCGATCAAAAGGTATACCGCTCCATGATTGGTTCTTTACTTTATTTATGTGCATCTAGGCCAGATATTATGCTTAGTTTTTGCATGTGTGCTCGATTCCAAGCAGCACCAAAGGAATCGCATCACTTAGCTGTGAAGTGATTTCTTTGATATTTGGCTTACACCCCAACATTAGGATTATGGTATCCAAAGGGCTCAGAGTTTGATCTGGTTGTATTCTCGGATGCTGATTATGCTGGTGACAAGGTGGATCACAAGTCTACATCAGGCACATGTCACTTTCTGGGATGATCACTTGTCTGTTGGTCTTCAAAGAAGCAGAACTGTGTATCACTCTCCACTGCTGAATATGAATACATTGCTGTTGGATCTTGTTGCGCTCAGCTTCTATGGATGAAGCAAACTCTCAAGGACTATGGCATCCATCTGAAACAAGTACCACTCTATTGCGACAACGAAAGCGCCATCAAGATTGCCAACAACCCAGTTCAGCACTCGAAGACAAAGCATATTGAAATTCGTCATCACTTTCTCAGCGATCATGTCATGAAGGAAGATATTGATATCATACACGTCAACACTGAAGAGCAACTGGTAGGTATCTTCACAAAGCCCTTGGATGAGAAAAGGTTTTGCATGTTACGGTGTGAGCTAAATATCTTGGAATCCTCAAATGTCCTGTGATCAGGCACACATCCTAATACTTATGCATGATTGATGACTTAGATGTGCAACACACGAAGTAGAGTATATCTTCAATCAATGAAGACTTACATTTTGAGTGTGAATACATTAACGTGGAATTTGACTTCGGAGCGCCACGATAATTGTGTGCCGTGTCTGGGTCTAATACTTCCTATACGGTGGGTAACGCCACCACCAAATTCTTCTGTTTGAAGTGTTTTTGTTATGGCATTATTTTGCTATGTCTTCACATTTGGTTTGCCTTCAATATCATCGTGTCTTCTTGATTATCTTCACTATGTTGACTTGGTTGCATTACGATATATATATATATATATATATATATATATATATATATATATATATATATATATATATTATATAATCATCCTCTGACATTCACTTATAGCTAAACTTCTCATTTGAATCTTTTGACCTAAGTGAATGTGATCGGACCCTAATCTCTCTACGCTTTCTACCAAAACTCTATCTATCCAAATCATATGCATTCTGTTGAAACAGTCGAATGTCTTCTATGTGTCCTTGTCAGTAGAAGATACAAAGACAAACATTAACTCTGTTTTAAATGCTGAATTCTTATTGCCTGAAACCCGGAGAAGCCGGAATGACCATCAAGCAGTCCAGTAGGCGTGGGAGCGATGGGACAACTCCAAGTATGTTGCATGTTTGACACGTGTCCCTCAGATGTGAACCGCCAGGGGCACCTGCGTAATTATGATGTGCCGTCCCTTTCCCTATAAATGCAAGTCCAGTCGCTGTCAAAATCCTTCTTCCACCTCTCCACCTCGACAAACCCTAGCGCCACCGCTAGCTCTCGAGGACGCCGGCGACGAAGCGCTTAGCTGCCGCGACCTCTCCGACGCCATCTTCACGTCGGCCACGAACATCGTCTTCTCCGCCGCCGCCGTAGGTGTCTTCCGACGCCAAGTTAGGGCACGGAAGATCGAACTGCTCGGCATCCTCTTCTACTCCATCTAGCAGTTCATCGTTGTGGTAAATAAAACCCTCTTTTTACCGTCTTTTTGATCCTATAGATTCATCCTTTTTACCAAAAGTGGTTTCTGCCTCCACAAAGTTGGATCTATCCTGTCTGCATCTCATACAATGCCTAGTATATTCACTTATGCTTCACACATAGTTAGATTCCTCACTTGTACTTATTCTTGGATTCGTACAAATCTGGAACCAACTCTCAACATATAAGTGAATGTCTTCGCGCTATGAGGTCAATGTCTTCTAAACTGATTTATCTTCAAAATCTTCTGAGAATGCATATGACCTCTTCCCCTTCCCTCGCATCTCTAATGATGTCACAGGTACATGTCCGTGGGAGAATCCCTTGGTTCTCATAGTCTGCATTCATTTGCAGAATTCTTAATCATCACATCAATTCTCCCGAAGCCAGTTCCTGTCTGACCAGCAGACGGAAGCCTCTGACAGTGTTGAAGCCTTTCAGTCTAAACTTCATGGCAACTGAGAAATCGGCAAGAGTGGCAGACAGCGCCGTGGGGGTAGATCAATGGATCTGCCCGAAGATCTCTATGAACTATACAAAACTGATCCCGAAGAAAGCTATGGTCAGCGCAAGACACGAATCAATGGATTGAAGATATTAAGCGAGCAATGGTTCAAATCAGATTAAGTCACCAAGGAGTGCGCTGGGAAGAATGCTACCAAGCGTCCTTGGGGAGATATTCTCTATAAAAATCTTCAACCCAAGACCAGAATTGAAGCCATTGCACAGGAATTCTATCCATTCATGGTCCAAGGGCCACAACCTGCTGATGCCGACCCATCATCATTGCTACGGTGTCGAGATGACAATCTGTTCAAGCGCAACTTTCACTTTGCCAAGAACTCGGCCAAGGAAAACAAGAAGTCTTGGGGATTAGACTTCAACCCAGGCCCCTCATGCCCGCGTGCCGATGGCACACGCCGGTGAACCCAATCTTGTTGGGCCTTCTACAACAGAAGGTCTCATCACTCATATAATGGTTCAAGGGGCAAACGTGGATCAACCTACAGACGACGCAGACTCTAACGAAGCGCCTGCACCACCGAAGCCGAAGAAGCAGAAGAAACCTAAGGCTTTGAAGCCTTCGACTCCACCAAAAGCTTCACGAGTGAAGCCCTTGGCCACTGCTCCTCCTGCACCAAGTGTGCAATCTGAAGATCTCTCTCGCATCTCCAAGACCGAGAAGAAAAAGAAGAAGCCCATGCACTGCTCTAGTCCTGCTCTGACTCCTACTGCTGTTTTGAGAAACGAGAATGACTCCATTGATCTGTCGAGTGACGATGATCTTGCTGATGACGCTCTTGAGCAATTGATAAAGAGCAAGCAAGAGGCAGAAATCTTCAACGACTTGCCTCTCTTTGACGTGGTAGTATTAAACAACTTCATTGATGAGTGGTTTGACACCCCCAATCTCAGCTTTGATGATCTGCAACTTTCAATTGGCCTAAGCGTCTCCTTCCACGGCGCCGTCGCTCCTGAGCTAGCTCTTGCTCAGAAAATTGTTGAGCTGAAGAACAAGATCGATTTTGAAAAGGCTCAGTTCAAGAAGCATATGGCCAGGCTCAGCGTGGCAGATGTCCAGAACTTCAAGGTCATGCTGCATGAGCTCAAGGAAGCGTTTCACAAGAAACGTGATGAAGCCAAAGGTTCTCGTGAGCGCATGAAGACTCTTGCTGCCAAGTGCGTTCAAGCTTACAATGAAGCTGAGAAGTGCAAGGCTCTTGGGCGTCCTGGCATCGACCCCAGGATGGCTGCCAAGAAGAAGAAGCGATCTGTGGACCAAACTGAACCATCCAGGCGGGAAGAGCCATGAATTGTCTTCCCAGCTAGCATGAAAGGCGTGAAGCCTAAGGTCCCCACAGTGGCTTCAGAGCTTCAGAAGACCATGGCAGCTGAAGCCAAGGCCAGAAAGCGCAAAACAAGACCACCACTGATGAAGCTCCACCCACCAAGTAGCGCAAGACAAAGAAAAGCAATCGGGCTGCTCCCATAGAGCCCCTTGTAGTCGAGCCGATTTCTGTTGCTCGTCCTGAATCTGCACACCAAGAACGACGTATGATAGTTCATGAGCCTGCTTCCACAGAGGCTCCTGAAGCTGAAGACATTCCAGCTGTTGACCCCACCGCAGCTGAAGACATTGGTCATCAACACAATGTTGAAGAAGATGAAGTCCTTACTCAGATCGAGCACAATGTGGTATCATCGCCCGTTCTCACGAACAATGAACTCATCAGCATTGGTCGTCCATTGACGCCAATTGCTCAGGATGACTCATGGGCTGATCACCCTCAAGAATCCCCATGTGATGAAGAAACACCAGTTACTCCCCCAACACAGGTCACCACTCCGGTGATTGTCGATGAAGACTTTGAGGCCCAACCAACTCCATCTCCACAAGCGTGCCGCCACGTTTGTGAGCTTCACAAAGGACCAAGGCCACAAGTCAATCTGTCAAGTGTTCCAGATGGAGATGAGCGCCAATCTGTTTCACGCCAAGTGTTTCCTGAAGCCTCTCCAACTGTGAACAACCCTGAGTCTGAAGCCAAAGCGGCTGAAGATATTCCGGCTGCATCAGCCAATGACCAAGAAGAAGAAAAAAAAAGAAGCACGTGTTGCCACACCCCCTACCAACCAAGTTGTTCTCGAGGAGAGCATGTCCGACCCTCCAGCTCCTGAAGTGGAGGTTACCAATACTGAGGCAGCCACCAACACCAACATTGAAGCCAATGTCGTTGTCATGGCTGAAGCTAATGTGGCGCCTGAAGTGAATGTGGTGCCTGAAGTGATAGCACCTGAAACCAATGCTGCACCTGATGCCAATCAGAAGCCTGGAGTCATTGCCACTGCTCCAGTACCGCCTCCAAGGCCACATACCATTGAGCAAACATACAACTATGGTCAGCTGGTCACTGTCCGATGGCCCATTTTGGTTCCTCCTCGTGCTGCTAGTCCCCAATTTGATTACTATGTCGAGCACAGGCCTCAGGTCCAGAAGCCGAAGCCAAGACTGCCCAGGTTTCCAGGTACTGCCACTTCACCAGGGTCCTTCAATGCTAATGGCTTCAAAGCGCACAACACCTTCTTTGATAGCGCCAAGAACCCCTACTCAAGGGCAAGGATCTCCTCTGATCGGTTCTGGAGCTATCAGCAGCGCAGCTATTATTCATGTGTCCTTTATGATCAAGGGCGCATCTTCCCTCATATGCGTCTTGACTGTGAAGCCACTGCTGGATTTCCTTGCCTTGAAGAAGCCCTTGACTGCTTCCGTGATGCGGGCTTGCTCAACTTTGTGACTGATAAGGAGCATTGGAATGAAGAACTTCTGCTTCAATTTTATGCTACCCTCCACATTCGTGGATACAACAGGGATCTGAAGACTTGGGTCCTTGAATGGATGACAGTCAATGTCCATCATGAAGCCAAAGCCTTTGACATCATTGAGCTTACCGGCCTGCCCACTCCAGGAGAATTATATGAACCTTGTTGTCAGCTTCACCGCAATGCTTTGGAGAGCATCTTCCATAAGCCAGAGACCAACATGAGTCAAATGTTGAGCATGATGAAGCCTCTGCCACATGACGCTGATTACCCAAAGGAATTCTTTGTCGAAGACCTAGAGTATCTGCCCCGCACCATTTATCACATCATCAGGCGAACTCTATGGCCTGTCAAAGGACATTCTTCAGCAGCAAAACTTGAAGGAGCAATGAATACTTTGGTATTTTATATCTTCAATTGCATCAGCTTCAATGCTCAAGACTTCTTTATCAGACAGTCGGCTGCATTCGGCTCTGATCTCTTTGGCCTGAAGTTCTACGCTCCGTGGGTCATGCGCCTCATCAAGCTACACTCAGCTGTCAACTATCAGCCCTCTTTGATCTTTCTTCCAGAGGTTGATACGTCAGTTGAAGCCATATACCCAGAGCCTGCCAAGGAGCCTGTTTGTCCTCACAATGCTGATCACCAAAGCTTCTTGCAACCCATTAAAGGAGTCCAAGCAGTTACTCGTGTCTATCCATTGGCTGGCAATACTCGCTTACCTCACCGAGCTCAGACTGAAGCCACTAAGAGCACTATTGCCCAAAGGCCTCGGAAGCGCTCTCGTGTTCTAAATGACCGAGAACTTATTGTGGCACTGCATCAGAAACAAGATAAGCATCACTTCTGGCTGAAGCGCCAGATGCAAAGCCTCTTGGTGGACGTCAATCGCATTCGCAATCTTGCCACCAAGAATGCTTTTGTTACACATGAAACCTGTCGGAGGTCATGGAAGAGTTTGACTTTACTCAGTGCTGAAGCAGATCTTCAAGACGATGGCTTCACTGAAAGATTCAAGTTTGACACCACTCCCCCAAGGAATGTTGTCCTACGTCGAACTCCATCTCTTGAAAACTCTGACTACTACTCCTCCGCTGCCATGGTGAATGCCAGAGTGATCGATGATCAAGACGATGCTACTTCAACACCAATGACTTCAGCGCGTATCGACACTGCATCGCCAAACCCAGCGCCGACCACCATCTTCTCCTACTCATACGGGAGCAGTAGAGGCTCTATGTCTTCAAACCTTTTGGTCCTTCTTGACAAAGGGGAGAAGCATATGAGTTGATAGTCTTCAAGTGGGTCCATATGGTAGGTGCTTTATATTTTGCCTAGTGTTTACAACTCTCGCTTTTGATACATTTGGTTCTTTGAGTTGTCACACTTAAACTTGATGGTCGTCTGCTACGCTTTCTGCTACTTTGTGATGCGATGATAAATTTCGCATGTGCGATGATAACTTCCGCATTTAGTCATTTTGCAGACGTCCATTTTTCATTATGCATGTCATTATCTTCGTTATATCATATCATGCATGATGAATTGTCTTCATAAGTTGAAGAGGATCTCCACAAGTACAACCTGCCATGTGCATTTGCATTCCAAAAGCAAATTACCTATATGCACATCTTCAGGGGGAGCCTTTTGCTACTTATGAAGAGAATACCTAAATCCCTACAATTTCACATACTTTATCCCCGTTGAAAACTTCAACCAGTTTGTCATCAATCACCAAAAAGGGGGAGATTGTAAGTGCATCTAGTGCCACCCCTAGTTGGTTTTGGAGTATTGACGACAAACCTGGTTGGGGGACTAATGTGTTTGAGAGAATTGCAGGATAACACAGGTAGTAGTCCCTCATTGATTCGGTTTACCTACCGGAGATGACCCCTAAAATGTGTGAAGACATTGACGACAATGGTGGTATATGAAGATATTCACATTGAAGACTATGACATGAGAAGACATTGCGTGAAGACTATGGGTAGCGAAGACTTAGGTGTTTAGTTGTTTCCTTTTCTTCTTTGTTGAGTCATAGGAACCACCGTCTCGTTAAGCGGGGTCCCGATGAACAAAGTCGAGTGGTGAAGTGATGCTCAGCAAAATCCTATTTCTTGACGAAGACAATGAGAGCAAATCTTATCCAGAGCTGGATGAGTCAGCTTTACTTGCAACCCAAGTAAAGTTGCCGTGTGTGTTTGAAATCTAACCGTTGGTACACGTGTCAGTTCCTTAGTGACCCAGGGTCATTTTGGAGAAATCAGGTCGGGTTGCCTAGTGGCTATAAATAGCCCACCCCCTACACCATAAATTGGTTGGCTGCTCAGAGTTAGTACACGACTTTTGTCGTTTGAGAGCAACCCACCTCTGAAGCTTTTGAGAGAGAGAAATCCTTGCGAGGACAAGGCCCGAACACCTAGAGCCAAAGAGTGTTAGGCATCACTGAAGTCTTTCTATCCACGTGGCCTGAAGACTTTTTACACTTGAGGACTGTGAATCCTCCAGCCGGTTAGGCGTCGCGTTCTGAGCATCCAAGAGTCATTGTGGATCGCCGGTGAACGAAGTCTGTGAAGGTTTGGAAGTCTACCTTGAAGACTTACGAGAGTAATTGGGCGAGGACTGGGTGTCCTTAGCTCAAGGGGAATAAGGTGAAGACGCGGTCTTCTGAGTTGAATCTCAGCCTCCCTAACTAGACGTACAGTTGTCACAGCAACTGGAACTGGTCCAACAAATCCCGTGTCCTCAACAAGTGGCTGGTTCTATCCTCTCCCTCTCCTTACTTAAAGTTTGTCTTCGCGAAGTCATTGCCTATTTGCTTTACCTATTTGTCTTCACTGTTTGACTGCTATTGTTGTTTGGCTTCATACCATCTTCCATCCTGATCCTTGCTACCTAGCTGCTATTAGTCTTTGTGCTTTCACTTCATTGCATACTTGACTATGGCTTGCTCAGTGTAGTTTACCTTCCGCTGCATATCAATAGGATCATTTCTATCATTTGTCTTTGAAACTTCCATGTTTTGAAGACTTTCATAAAAATCGCCTATTCAACCTCCCCCCTCTAGTCGATAACTAGCACTTTCAGCTGCACGTCCACTCCCAGGTTCTTCTGCTCCTGCTGCTGCTCTGGAACGTGCTCTTTCGGAGATGACCCAGCTGCACGCGGATCTCCTGAGCACGGACCCATGCCTTGTGGACGGGCGCCTGGAGCTGGCCTCAGGCTGGCTCCACTCCGACTTGGCGGCTCGCACGGTGCTGGGCCAGGCCGCTGCGGCTTCTGAGGAGGAGAAGCAGAGTGCCTGCTTGCCGCAGCCGATCGTGAGGCGCTGAAAACGCCAAAGGCCGCCGTGACCGCTCCAGTCTTTGGAGGGCGAGTTCACGAGCCTGCGTGACAAGCACACCGAAGAAGCATGCTGCCATCAAGCAAAGGGGGAGGAAATGAAGGCCCGGGAGGACACCATCAAGAACCGTGATGCTGAGCTGGTGGAGTTGGGGAGGCCGCAGGCCGCCGAGCGCAACCGGTTGGAAGAGCTGGAGCGGAAGGCGGCGACGAGGGAGGCCGATCTCGACGCCAAGGCGCGAGTCCTGACCGAAGACCTCGCGGCCTTTGCCAACCTCGAGAAGAGATCCCACAAGGCACTGAAGACGCTCTACGAACACGGCCTGGAGAAGTCGCTGGCCACTGATGAGGACGGCCCCGCCCGGCTGCTTCCTCTCTTGGTGAAGGCGCTCGAGGAAGTCGTTGATGGCATTGGTCCCATGGCGGAGGCGGAAGCTCGCGTCCTGTCTTCAGCTGCATTGACCCGTGTCTTTAGCCACCTACACCTTTGCAACCCTAGCGCTTGTCTTGATGGGCTGATGGAGCCTGTGGCTGAAGATCAATACGAGGCCGCTGCCGCAGCCGTGCAAGGTCAGGTGGAGGCCTTGCTGAAGAAGTTCCGCGGATTTGTCTCCGCTCCTCTGTCCGGCGATGTCGCTGATCCTGCAGCTGATGGTGAAGGTGAAGACAACGTCGCTCATGAAGTAGCGCCTTCCGCAGGTGATGGTGGCGTCCGGGGGTGACCTGCGGCTATTCTCCTATTTCGTTCCTGCAACATGCATTAGGCCTCGTGGAGGCGTTTAGACTTTTCATTTGGTATCGTGAGAACAATGTGTTTGTAATATTTGCTTCGAGATTTTGCGATTTCCTTCCTATTTGCTTTGCGTTCTGCGTCGGCGAAGCCTGGCCCTTGCATCGTCAACGCCATTGGGCGGCCGGAGACCAGGGCGGACCAAGGAGTGAGGGCCACGTGACCAGTTAGGCTCTGAGTCACGATGCTCGAGAGTCCCCTTGGCGCTAAACAGCCTATAGGGAGAGTTCGCGAGATAGATTAATGTTCTACGCCGGTGAAACCCGGCCCGCGCATACCTCAACAGCCATTGGGCCGACAGGAGACCAGGACGGACCAAGGAGTGAGGGGCTATGTGACCAGTTAGGCTCCTGAGTCACGATGCTCAGGCGCCGAGGCCTCGGGAGGGGCGCGCGACGCCCAGGTCCGGGAGACCTGGTTGGGTGGCGTGCGCTTGGGTGTGACCCGAGCGGGTGTGACCCGAGCGCAGCCCCCATGCCCAGCCCCCTCGCGCGGCTCTCCCGAGGGGAGGCATTGCGGTGAGGCTGGACACTGAGCTCTGGGCTCCCTGAGGTTGGTACAACCGTGGGGCCGCCCTCAGTTGTTTATCACCAGCGCGAAGCATAGTTCTTCCGCTTGTGCACGGGCATAGCCGCTCCTCGGCAGTGTCGACGGCCAGCGCGGACATGGTGCTTCCACTTGTGCGTGGGATGGGGCCCCCCCTCGGGAGAGCCCAGGCGTGTACAGCCCATACGACCACGTGGCTTGCAAGGCAAGGCTGCGAGGTGTATCTGGGCACTCGTGAGCCAGCGCGGGACTCACGAGGCCCTACCTCAAGGCGGGTTGCGCCTAGTCTTGAGTCTTGGTGACTGTGTGTTCCTATAAGGCGGTTAGGTGCAAGCACTCTACGTCCTCAGGTCCCGGCCCTCGAGCGAGCTCAGCCACCGCTGGTATGCCAGGTCACGATGTCGTGGTCAAGGCCAGGGGGTGAGGGCTGGAGAGCCAGTAAGAGCTCCTGCGTCGCGATGCTCAGGAGCACCCCTTTTAACACGCAAGTGAATTGCACAGGGTGAACGGACCAGTGGCGGGTGGCGATCGAGCAGGCGATAACCGTAAGCAGGTAAAGCATGGAAAGCAAATCAACTTGGGTAAATCCAGGAAGATACATGCCACTGGGTCTGGCCCGAGCGGCTTGGGGATGATGCAGCCCGAGGGGCACCCCCAGCAAGGTAAGTTAAAGACATAAGCAAAAGGGATACATGCTGTAGGGACGGACCCACGCGGCCTGGGAATAATGCAGCTCGAGGGGCGCTCCCAACTAAACGAGCTTGGAAGATGTCACCTGGTTCTGTAGACGAAGTAGAGTTGGTGCAGCTGAAGGCATGCGTCGAAGAAATGAATCTTCATGAGCCACCAGAGCCCTGAGCCTCGGGAGGCTCTGGGGGCTCGGGAGGTTCCCTGAAGACCATCTCCATTTCCTCCAGGATGGCGTGGTACCTGGCCTCCTGAGCCGCGGGACACGCCGCATGTTGCGCTAATAAGTGGCGCCACGCTCGGCAAGCCGAAGGCGTCTGAATGTAGCTGTGTGGCGGGCCCTGTGGCAGCCCCCTGCGAAGGCGAGGCGCTCTGAGATCGAGCCTGTTGAGCCACTGGGACATCGATCGGACCACGCAGCCAACATCCTCGCTGGATGGGGTGCTGCGCCTTGTGTGGCTGTAAATCGCACATGGCTCTTCGTCTTGCAGTTCCTATGTGGTCTTGGCGATTAACTCCTGAGTGGTGGGAACCCCTTGCCCTGTGTTCTCCTAAGGGAAACGTGCTGCGAAGCACGCCTCCAAGTGGTGCCCAAGCGCCTCCCTCGAGATGTTAGCAAGGTGCAGGCCCTCGAGAAGAGCCCCGAGGCCTGCGAGGAGGCGCCCGGCGTGCCTTCCTATGCGATGGAAGGAGGCGCCCCTGGAACGGACGCTGATCCTGATGAGGCTCCTGCCGCGATGCTATCCTCCTGAGGTCCTGCGCGGTGCAACTGCTTCTTCTTGGGGATGGCCTCCGGAGGGCCCTCACTTCTGCTGTCGGGGTCGTTGATTGCTGCAGCTTGGAAGGCGCACTCGAGGGAGCACACCGCGTCTCTCTCTTCACATGGGATCATGATGATCACGCCGCTTCCCGGCATCTTGAGGACATTGTAGCCGTGGTGGGTGACCGCCATGAACTTGGCCAGGGCCGGATACCCGAGGATGGCTTTGTACGGTAGGCAGATGTGTGCGACGTCGAAGTCGATGAGCTCGGTGCGGTAGTTCTTGTGCTCTCCGAAGGTGACAGGCTCGCGGACCTGCCCTATCAGTGTGATGGAACCGTCGGTCACTCCTGAGAAACGTTTGGTAGGCTGGAGCTGCTCATATGGCACTTGGAGGTTGTTGAACGTGTCAATGGACAGGACGTTGAGCCCTGCTCTGCCGTCGATGAGGGTCTTGGTAACCTGTACATTGCTGATGGCTGGGGAACACAACATTGGGGCGCCCGGCGGTGGCCGCGCACATGAGCTGATCTGCCGAGTTGAAAGTGATGGCGCATTGGGACAACTTGAGCGGGCGCGTGGCCTCGAGCTTAGGGAGCACCGCGTTCACCTTGCGAGCGAACTGTTTGAAGATGCGTTGAGAGGCTGGGGCCTAGGCGCCGCCCAAGATGTAGGCGATTGCACTCGGCTCTTGGAAGCCCCCAGCCCCCTCGTCCTGATGGTGGTTGTCGTTCCTTCTTGGTGGCGGCAATGGGGGAAGACCAGCGTTGCTTTGGGGGCGGTCCTCATGAGGCTGGTCCCTCTAGGCCCCCTCGCGAGGATGGTCCTGCCAGCGGTCCTCACGAGGCCTGTCGCGCCATTCTTGGCGCGAGCCACGGTCGTCCTAGCGTCCACCTCCACGTCCTCCTCCATGGCCGTAGCCCCGGTCGCTGTGCTCGGAGCGTCGACCGAAGCATCCTTCTCGTATGGCTCTGAGTTCTTGACAGTCGCTGGTGTTGTGGGTGTCCAGGTTGTGGAAGGCGTAGAACGGTCGGCTGTTCTTGGGCTGATCTCTGCCCCGCTTGGTGTCGGGCTCCACTGCTAGCACTGCTACTTCCTTGCGCTTCATGTCCTTGGCCTTGGCTTTCTTCTCCTCTGCGCCCGCGGTCGGCAGCTCAAGGAGAGAGAGGCGCCCCTCCTCAGCTCTTGCGCACTTGGTCGCCAGGTTGAATAGCTTCTAAGAGGTGCAGAGCTCCTCGTGGATATGACTCTTCCTTCATCTTGGCGTCCTGAGCCGTCGGAGAATCTGAGAGATGATGGCCTCATCCGTGACCTTGGGGATCTTGAGGCGGGTGTTTTTGAAGCGCTGGATGTACTTCTGAAGGGTCTCTCCTGGTTGTTGTTTGATGCGGTGCAGGTAACCCGCGGCCGGCGGGCAGTCGCGAGTGCCCTAGAAGTTGGCGACGAAGCGGTCGCGCATCTCGTCACAGGAGGAGATCGAGCCGTGCTACAGGTTCAAGAGCGAGGCGGGCTCCATCCTTGAAACCATGGGAAACCAGTTCGCCATGACTTTCTCGCCGCCGTTGGCGCCCGATGCTCAGCTCATAGAGCTGCGGGAACTCTGAGGTCGGTGGTGCCGTCGTGGCGAGGCAGATCCGGCTTGAACTTGCTGGCGAGCGGCCTTCTGTGGTCGGGGGTGAAAGCGCGGTGGCGGCCGTGGTTTACGGGGCAGCAGGAGGTGGAGCTTGTTCTTGATGAGGTCCATGGCGCCGCCCATGGCGGTCTTGTGATCTTAGCGGTGGCGGCGAGAAGCGGGTGCAACTTCTGTGGGCGAGGATTTCTAGGCAGCTTCTTTCTTCACGCAGCGGGCACCTGGCGTGGCGGATCACGCCAGGGGGGCGCGTGCCTTGGTGCCAAGGCACCGTCTTGGGAAATGAGGTGGCGGGCGCGCCATGAGCCTCATCGCCCGTGGCTGGCTGAGGTGAGGTAGAGAGGGGCGGTGCCTTGAGCCCCTTGCGGCGCAGACGAGCTCGGCGACAGCGATCGAGCCACTCCTCGTAGAGGTCGTCGACTGGGCGGTAGCGCAAGAGTTCGTTTGCGGCGAGGAGTGCGGCCCGTGCCTCCATGGGAGCGCGACGAGCGTGAGACGAAGAACCGCCCGGGGTCAGCGATGGAGTGGCGGTACGGCTGTCCTGCCGTACCGAAGGATGCAGCGAGGAGGCCTGTTGCTCGCTCCCCACCGGGCCGGTGGCAGCGTTGGCGGCGGGAGACGGAGAACGACGAGGTGGCCCGCCAACGGGAGCTGTCTGAGCTACGCGGGCGGTGAGGGCAGCCCGACGCTCAGCTCGAGCACGGCGAGCGCCCGCCATGGAGACAATGGAGCGACGGAGCGACAAACTGATGGAAGGGAAGCTACGGCGCACCCCTACCTGTCGCGCCAAATGTCGGATGTGGGGTTCCGGCAAACCCTTAAGGTTCAAACTCTGGGGTGCGCGCAAAGACTTTCACTCCTACTGATCTACGCCCTAGCTCGCTAAGATCTCGTGGACGAACTCGTCGAACTTCATAACCACGAAAGATCTGAGATTTATCTGGTTGGGCCATCGTTGTGGTGTAATACCCTACTCCAGTGTGGTTGTGGTGGATTGCCTCTTGGGCTGATGATGAACAGTACAAAGGGAAGAACAACCTCCTGAGGTTGAGGTGTTCTTGTGGCTAGGGTAGGCTCTCGATCAGATTGGATCAAGCTAAGATGAGATGCCCCTACTGTGGTGGCTAGCTCTACTTATATAGGCCCTGGTCCTCTTCCCAAATAGTGACCGGGAAGGGAGCCGACAACGGAGGGCAAATTTAAAGGGGGCCAGCTAGTACAAGCTATCCTGACAAAAGTGGGCTTCGCCTGCAAAAGGCTCTGGTGGTGACGCCGTCTTGGGCTCCACGATGACCTCCGTCTTGCCGTCCTCCTGGTCTTGGTCTCGTTGCACCGATATAGCAACCTTTGCTTGATGCCTCGGTACTCTTCGCCTACGCCTGCTTCCATAGCACCAAAGAGGAAACAAGGACGATGCGCGCGCTGGCACCCGCCTGGCGCCGATCGTCATGGCTCACGTCACAAGAGCCTTGTGAGGTTTGCCCTGCCTTGATATCTCCGCTCCTTGTGATCCTGCCTAACTAGGCCACTCCTGAGGAGGTCTTGCGTCATCCTCCTCGCGAGGCTTGGCCCCTCGCGAGGGTCTTTGATGCCTTGTTGATGAAGATGGGCTGTACGGCCCGCTGGCTTAGCCTCGCCGTGGGCTACAGGCAGGCAAGTCTAGGGACCCCCGTTCCCAGAACGCCGACAAGAATATTTTAAAAGAAGCAACTTAAAGCAAAGAAGTCATATGATTCTTACAGCTGGTGGTTTGTTGGAGGTGCAGAAAGGACTTAATCCGGTCTAGCCGCAGAAAGCCTCCGGTTCATTCAACATTTTCTCGACAGCCTCAGTAACTTCATCCTCTGTTAGCTGAATATTAACATGTCATTGAGGGTCGGTCAAACTCCCTGTGTATTCAGACATCAAACCGGGGGGGGCGGCTTAAGGGCAAAATGCTCCAGTTTATCCAACAACGAGCAAAGTCAACACCTGTTAAACCGTTCGCCATAAAATCTCTAAGCTTTGACAGTTGTGGGGCATAGTTGGCCCTTTCCTTTGCAGTTAACCTCTGAGGAAAGGGATGTGTATTGCTAAGACGGTGAGGACGGTAACCCGGCAAAGGGTTTTCATCAGTTGGGGATGTGTCTTTGCAATAAAACCAAGTCTGCTTCCACTCCTTGGGGTGACTGTGAAGCTTGGCGTGAGGGAAGCTGACTTCCTTCCTTTTTTGAACCGCCATTCCACCGAGTTCAGTATTGGGTCCATCTGTGAACTCTGTGCGACGGTTTAAGTAGAAGAAATCCCAAAACAATTCAACTGTAGGCTCCTCTTGAAGATAAGCCTCACAAAAGACTTGGAAATGGGAGATGTTGGACACAGAGTTTGGACCGATGTCCTGAGGGTGAAGCTAAAAACTGGCAAGCACATCTCGGAAGAATTTTGAACCGGGAGGGCTAAAGACTCGACCCGGATGGTCAACAAAAACGACTACTTCTCCGTCCTTGGGTTCAGGAGGATTTTCCGGACCAGGGGCCCTCCAGTGGATGACCTCTTTCTTGGCTAAAGCGCCAGTTGCGACACATCTGTTTAACTAATCTTCAGTGACCCGGGAAGGAACCCAGTTGCATTCATAGACTTGTTTAGCCATCTCAATGGAAGCTAAAACATAGTTATTGCCGGTTTAAGATTTATAATGAACAAGTATAAAGCGATGCAAGTTAAAGCAGAGGTGTACGCATATTGTTAAACCGGAATATTGCTAAGCCGGAATATTGTTAAAGCAGAGGCCATTACTAAACAGGAGTCTGATATTTCTAATATGGAATCTTATATTGGAGAAGGTGCAAAGATAACTGAATATGCGGTTTAAGAGGGGACTAATGGTACTTACCGGATTATCATTTTTTCAAAGCTAAACCGCCTATATTGGTATGAAAGGTACAGATCCAAAGTACCTAAGTGAAGGAAAAACAAGTTCCGCAGATTGATGTGATAAATTTCAGATCTGCGGTGTGATAGAAAACTAGAAAATATCCAGACCTAATTTCAAGTGCTTGAACAAGTTCATCAAGTTCAGATGAGCTTTTATATAAAGGAGATGCTCCAATAAGGAAAAAGGGGATTATGGCCACGGCCGCACAAGAAGTATCAGATCCAAACTAGTCGTTTGTGCTACTAAGAAGGATAGGGAAGAATGGCGTCAGAGCTTCAATAAACTCTGATGAACACTGAAACCCTAATGGTGGATCTAGAGCGAAGAAAAGAGGAACTTACTGAAGCTGAGGGAACAGCGGAGGAACGCCGCATTTCTCTGGTGCGGTCAGGTTGATGCAGCGGCCGTTGTTGGGGCGGAAGCGAAGGTCGACGGTGGCGGCAGAGCTCCAATGGTCGGGCGTTGCGAGGAAGAGGACGATGTGAAGGGGCACGAAGGGGAAATGTGAGAAGGACCCTCGGCCTTATTTATAAGTTGAATGGATAAGTGGTAGGCGCGAGAATCGAGGAGCCCAAAAGTGGGACATATGACAGATCTGTCGCCTCGATTGTCGGAGGCTCATTAATGGAGGTGAGTTATATGCAATTTTTAAATAGATGACGTTATGGTGGTTTATCATGATCTTGGAAGATGATGCCCTGGCGGTTTACAAGGTTTATGCGAAGGTACTGAAGAAGAAATATTCTTAAGTATTGAGGATTGACATGAACCAATTCAAATCAATCTGGGGCCTAATGTTGGGGATATTACTGCTGGGCGTAAACCGGCCAGGAGAGGCCAGGTTATCCCCATAATGGATTATTGTATCTGAAGCCCATGAAGATAAAGATGTAGGTGCTTTATGAAGGCCCAGGGCCCAAAGTCGGTTTAAAGGTCTGTAGATGTAAACCGACGTTGATATGTAAACTTGTATTGTAAGATAGAAAGAGCAGAAACCGAGCCGGACACGTTTATGAGCCGGCCTCGGAATCTTGTAAACGGGCAGGCATCAACCCATGTATGTAAGTGGACGACCCGGCACCGGTTTAGGGACAACAGACAACAACTCAAGACCCAGGCAAAGCATATTCGCTCCCTGGTCATTGAAACCCTAGCAATCCCACAACAACTGGATCGTAGGCTTTTACCTTCACCGCAAGGGGCCGAACCAGTATAAACTCTCTGCGTCCCCTGTCCGCTTTAACCCCTTTAAGCTAACCCGTTGCGATGGCTCCACGACTAAGTCCTTTCTCTAGGACATGTGGAAAAACCACGACACCCCAGGAAAAATCGACGAACAATACGGCGGAGTACGAGGGGTTGCTTGCCGGTCTCAGGATCGCGGCAGACCTCGGAATCAAGAAGCTCATTATCAAAGGTGATTCGCAGCTCGTCGTCAAGCAAGTTAACAAAGATTACCAGATCCCGTTGATGGAGGCCTACGTGAATGAAGTGAGGAAGCTAGAAGAACGTTTCGACGACCTACAAGTAGAACATGTTCCCCGAGTGGAGAACAGCCTAGCCGACGACCTGTCGAAACACGCTGCCCTCAAGTTGCCCGTGGAACCAGGTACCTTTGTACTTCAGTTAATACAACCATCTGTAGAGCCATCAGCATGGCAGAACAAGCGAAGGAAGACAATCCCTAGCAAGTACCTTCTCGTCGAGCTCCCAGGAGCTGCCGGCAAGGAGGTTGCCGGGTACCCCCAAGCTTGCCGAGAGGAAACTACCTCCGACGGGGCCCCAGCCCCTAACCGTAGAGGCAGTCGCCCCTGCAGCCGAAGATGTGCCTTTGGTCCTTACCGTCGAGCCCCAGGCTCTGGCATGGGCGCAGCCCACCATCCGTTTCCTCCAAACTGGAGAGCTCCCCGAGGAGCAAGAAGAAGCAGAGAAAGTAGCCCATCGGTCCAACATGTACCAGTTTGTGGATGACACCTTTACAGAAGAAGGCCAAACGTAGTCAGGCTGAAGTGCATTCCTCAGGAGGACGGACTAGAGCTGTTGGCAGACATACATGGAGGTATGTGTGGCTCCCACATAGGGTCAAGGGCCCTTGCCGGCAAGGCACTCCGGCAATGTTTCTTCTGTCCCACAGCCCTCCAGGATGCAGCTGCGCTAGTAACCAAGTGTGAAGCGTGTCAGATCCATTCGAAGAAGCTTCATCAACCAGCTCAAGCCCTTCAAACAATCCCTCTCTCCCGCCATTTTTGGTCTGGGGGCTCGACATACTGGGCCCCTTCCCTTGTGTTGTCGGGGGCTTTGAGTACTTATACGTTGCAATCGACAAGTTCACAAAGTGGCCCGAAGTGGAGGCAGTGAAGAAGGTGACGGCACAGTCAGCCGTCAAGTTCTTCAAGGGCTAGTTTGCCGTTTTGGTGTGCCTAACAGGGTCATCACCGACAACGGCATGCAGTTCACAAGCCGCACCTTCATTCAATACATCCAGGACCTCGGTAGCAAGGTATGTTTTGCTTCTGTGGCACATCCACGGAGCAACGGCCAGGCGGAGAGGGCAAATGCTGAAGTACTGTGAGGCCTAAGGACAAAGACTTTTGACAGGCTGTCACAGCCCTAGAGCTTGCTTGTAACTAGTAGCATTGCATCCATGCATCATGTTTAATTTTCATGAAATTTGAAATGGGGATTGCCTAAACCCCTAGCACCAAAATAATGCAAATAGGTTCAACTTCAAAATATTTTCAGTGACCCAAATGGCCTTCAAAATGTTCACCATTTTTGGAAAAATCTTGAATCGATAACGGAGATGTTGCACATTTTCCATGACATTTGGACTTTTGAATTAATTCATATGGTATTTGCATTTGGGCATTTAAATACTATAAAATATTTTAAATGCTCAAATAATCATAAACTGAAATGTTTGTTGTTGGAAATATTCCAAGCAGTGACATTGACCAGTTTCATGATTTTTGGAAATGCCACAGCATTTTATTAAAGCCAAACATAATTACAGAAAATAGTAAATGGAAATAAAAGAGAGGAGAGAATACCTTACAGCTTACTTCTGCACACCCACACAGCCCAGCCTTCTCTCCCCCCCTCCTCCTCGACGGCCCAGCTGGTGGCCCAGCCCACTACCGCCTCGCCGCTCGTCGTCTTCCTCTGCCAGATGGCAGGCGGCGTGGCGCTGCCCCGGCACCCCGACGCCACCTCCTGCTTCCCGGCCCTCCTCCTCGGCCTTGGGACGCCCACCGCGCCCCAGGCCCCTCACTCTCCCCGAGCTCCTCTCCCTCCTCTGTCTCGTTCCCTCTCGCACCACCGAACGCACCCGCCGCCGCCGATTGCCGTACCCGCGGCCACAGCCATCCCCGAGCCTAATTAGGTTAGTTTTATTTTCTCTGTTTAGATTAGTACTAACCCGTGGACCCCACGTGTCAGACTTTGACTTAGTCAAGTCAACATTGACCAGTCCCACCTGTTAGCCACACAAACCAGCCTGAGACACTAACATATGGGTCCCACAGGTCAGGTTTGACCCGGACCAGCCCTGTTGACCTGATGACGTCATGCCAACGTCATGCTGAGTGATAAACCCCTTTTCTGGATTTAATTTAATTCAGGAAATTTCAGAAAATACCCCAAACTTCAAATATTCATAACTTTTAATCTGTAACTCCAAATTAAATAAATTATATATGAAAAATGATCAGAAAAATATGAAGAATCTGTTTATGCCATGATCATGCATGTTTGAACAAGTTAACCTCACTGAATAAGATGAATCATGATTAGGTTAATTTATGAAATAGCATTTGGAGTTGGAGTTCAACCTTGTTTGAATTCCACTTCAATTAACTTGGATTACTGTTGCACTAGGTGAATTCAGTACCTTAACATGACATGTCATTCATGTGAGTGTGCATTGCATTGATTGTGTTCTCTCTTGTTGCGGTAATTGTCCCTCTCGGTGGCGTACTCAGACGATGAGTTCAATGACACCGATGAAGAACTATATTATCTTGAAGTGCCGAGCAAGCAAAACCCCTTGTTCATTCGATATAATCCCACTCTCTCGCTCCTGCTCTATTTTACTGCATTAGGACAACAACGACTCATGTGTTACTTGCATGGTAGCTGAACCCTTTATCCTCTGCATGACTGTCATTCCACGATAATTAGATGAAACCCACTAGCATGAGTAGGAGTTGTTTGAGCCTGTTGTGCCTACTCATTCATGCTTGTTGTCATGCACTCTTGCTTAGAGTTGAGTCAGGTCGATTCATCGGGAATGAATTGGAATTGTTATGAACATGTCCTATTGTGTGTGAGCTAAGTGTGTGAACACGATTTGGTAAAGGTAGCGGTGAGAGGCCATGTAGGAGTACATGGTGGGTTGTCTCATTGAAACCGTCCTCGGGAACTGAGTTACGTGTTTGTGATCCATGAAGCAGTTACTACCACGCATTGGGATCCTTAATTGACCCTCTCGGCTTCTTAACCACCCTTGTCCTCGGTCAGGGAGTTGCAAGTAGTTTACGGTGTTTGTAGCATCTTTGGGGGCCGCATAGCATAGCTGACCTTAGGGGTGGGTTGTGTTGCGGTAGGCACCGTGTTGCCGGTGTACGAATGCCCGTTTGGTATCTCGGGAACCCTGCACACATCGTTCGGGGCTGTATGGGAAACCTCGCCGGACTCCTGCGGATGGAACCGAATAGGCGATAAACCTGCACTAGGGACTTGAGTGTTTAGGTAGGCCGTGGCCGACACCCACGTTGGGCTTCGCTTGAAGGTTGCCGAGTACATGTCGTAAACGCGGTAAGTGGTGAGCGTGTGTGAAGAAGTACACCCTGCAGGGTTTAATATGATCTATTGAATAGCCGTGTCCGCTGAAAAGGACTTACGGGTTGCCTATATCAGTTCATAGACAAGTGGAAGTGGATACTCTAAAATCGCAAGATAAGCGTGAGTGCTATGGATGGCGTTCTCGTGGGGAGGCGGGGCGGGTCCATAGTGGTGTATTGATATGGTGAATATGTGGACTCGTGTGCGCCACCTCAAAAGAGTTACTTGCGATCGTAGTTCAGGCTAGCCACCGAGTCAAAGCTGGCTTGCTGCGGTCAAACTCCACCACCCCTTTTGATAATGATGCATATGTAGTTAGATCGATGTAAGTCTTGCTGAGTACAATTGTACTCACGTTTGCTTATTTTATGTTTTGAAGAGAGAGCGTCGGTCTAGCTAGTAGTTCCATGTGGACTTGACGTTTAGCTTGTTACCTCAGCTACGATCTTGTGCCCTCGGCGGAGATCTGGTAGATAGTCGGGCTTCTCAGCCTTTTTCATTTATAGTTATGCGTACTCGGACATGTTTAGCTTCGCTTGTGCTTTGACTTGTATGCTCGAGTGTTGGGTCATGAGACCCATGTTTGTAATATCTCGCTCCTCGGGCCTAATGAATAAATAATTGAGTCGTAGAGTTATGTTGTGATGCCATGTTGTATCTCGCATATTGAGCATAATGTGTGTATGTTTGAAATGCTTGGTATGTGTGGGATCCGACAAACTAGTTGTTTATCCTTGGCAGCCTCTCATATGGGGAAATGTAGTCTCGTGATTACGGCGATAGTAGTCCGCTTCTGCCCGGTTCACGGAGTCCTGCTAGCCCAGCACTCTGCTTGGACACTTGATTGGCGGCATGTGTTTCACTGTTCCTATATACATCCCTTGAAAATGTCACGCGGTGTTATTCGAGTCCTGCCTAGCTTGCTACAGCCGGGATACGAAGTCCTGTTAGCCAGTGCTACAGCCCGAATTTATCGTTGATGATCGACATGCTCGATGTGATTCATGTATGCTGTCCCCATAGGTTAGCGCCGCTTTGGGTTCACGACTAGCCATGTCGGCCGGGTTCTTTGTCATATGGATGCTAGCGACACTATCATATCGTGAGCCAAAAGGCATAAGCGGTCCGGGCCATGGTAAGGCGACACCCGTGGGAATACCGTGCGTGAGGCCGCAAGGTGATATGATGTGTTACATGCTAGATCGGTGTGACTTAGGATCGGGGTCCTGACAGCGTTGGTATCAGAGCCTGACTGCCTGTAGGTTTACCAAGCCAAACTGGTCGAAGTTGTGTCTAGAAATGCTTTAGTTATGTAAGGGAATTGATTGTGGAAGGGAACGTAAGGCTCTTTTTACTCCTTATACCTCATGGCCTTCTGATCTGAGTCATCCTCTTCTCTTCTCTGGGGTTAAGAACTAGGTTTCTCATCTATCTATCGAGGATGACGTGTTACTAATCCATAGACCTATAAGATTGTGGGTTTAATCCCGGTTCAGTTCCTACTATTTACGTATGATAGCTGTTGATCTCGTAATCTTGTTATGATGTTGTTGAGTGGTTATGCCACCATTTTTGCAGGATGTCTCAAATCATTTTGAGCATTTACAGCCGTTATCTGTCCGAGTCATCCTGTCTCTAAATAGTCGATGCATTTGCAAATCCTTTCCTTCCGTTTCCGATGTCCTTTTGGTGAGAATAAGCACACTAACCCGTCGGTTGAGGTACTCTGTTGCCTCGACATATATATTGGAACTATTATTATGACCCTAGGTGTTTAGGAAGTCACCTAGCAATTTAGCAATGCTTTTGTATCCCGTGTGATGATTACGGGCATTATTCTTGAAAACATCCGTGATGTTATTAGTTAGTAGGTATTCTATTCACGGGTTCTTGAACCGAGATTCACCCCACTTACTTCCTGTTGATAGTGTTGCTAGTTCCCTCAGGATATTAGTAACCTTTGCGATAGTCCTCGAGGTCCGTGGTATTTCCTTCTTCCAAATACTACGAACCTCTTATGGCAGAAGTTCCTTGTTGAACCAAAACATCACGATAAGAGTGCTCTTGAGGAGTTCTCCATTCATAATTGTGAATCTGCCAATTCTACCTTTCTGCATGGGTTATCCGGAAGAAATGTTGAGCTTCGTTCGACATACTAATCTGTGCATCCACAACTCAGAAGATTATATGTTCCTTTGAGTTGCTCTCTTTAGTTGTATTCCGACCATCCTCTATCAGTTGATAATCAAGGGTATGCGTGCATTTGTTTATCGATGCCTATTACTTTTGTGGTCCGTCAAGCCATTCTATCTGAATGACTTGGAGAAACAAACTCGATTACCTCATCCATTTCTAGGATTGGGTCAAAGTAGTTGTATCCCGCAGATCAAAATGCCAATTCAGCTTTTGATTCTGTTCCACCTGAGTGTTACCATCTTTATGTCAGAATATCATGAGAATTGCACCTTCTCTTATGAATTCTTGGCGCAGTGATACTTCTCACTATCATTATTCATTCCTCGGTTCCGTGTTGTTGCAACCGGAATGCCGACAAGTGAATTGTGATGTGTGAAATCAATACTCCGAGCAACTCGTTGCTTGGTAGTTAATGGACAATATCCTCATTCTTAGCGTGTTGATTATTAAATCATCATCCTAAGATTGATCGTGCTACCTAGTCCTTATTTACGGTGCGCACTTGATTGATGAGTTAGGATCTTGTCAAGTCCTCACCCCTTAATCATATCATCTTGCCTTGAAAAGCAAGATTGTTCTCGAGCTTAGTAACATACCGGTGGTTCGTGACTTTCCAAATATCCTCTTGGAAGTGTTACGGGTTGTTTCTGACTGTTATGTTGAGCTCGTGATCAAGTTGGTTTCTGTGAACCACCCTTTCTCCAAGAATCTGTGTTGGATACCCCGAGCTAGTTGGTTAAGCCAAACAACAACTTGGAGAGTTGGAAGATAAAAGCTTGCCTAACTTAGTTCGATCCAAAGGGATATTCTTGTGTAGTGTGTGTTGAAGAAAGATGATATCTTCATCGATTGGTTCCTGTGATCGATTCTTGGACCTATTGTCTTATCAATCCTTTGATTTGAGTGTGGGCTAACGTCAAATCAAATCAGTACCAACGATGCTCGTAATGTTGTCTTACTCGTGGTTGATCCCTCGAGCATACACCATTACATCTTTTGGTCTGACCAATGCTATCACCGTGTTCACATGATGGTGGAAGTCCAGTGATATTGAAATTCCGATGAGTTGCTGTTGAGCCCATCAGTAGCATTTTGCCTCCCCCATGAGTCATGTTGAACATCAACCTAGTGTTGGAAACTTGTGTAAGCATTTCTTCATGTGCCGTTCATGAAGCTTATGCTTGGATGGTTGAAGTGACTTCCTCTAATTCATGTGCTTTAGGTGTAAGTTGCCGCCATGAATTCGAGAAAGCTTGTTTGCCTCCTGTGGAATCATCCCAAGTCAGTCATGCATGTGCAAAGTATTCGGTGGTTTGATAGACTGATCATCTTCACTCCGTATGTATCCCTAGCACACCAAGCCACTGATTGATTTGTTCAAGGAAAAGGAGTTCTTTCATAAGAGCTAATCATGACTTATGTTAAGACTTCGATATCCTCGATGATGGTTCCCAACAAGAACTCGGTAGTGTTTTAATATAAGACTACTACGTGGTCATGCTTGTCTTGGACAGCGTGTTCACATGTTTGTAGCAAAACCAGCTCATGTTTTGGAGCTTGCTATCGTAGTTCATTTCCGAGAATCTCGCAACATCTTTCTGTCGATTTGTGTTGCAAACTTTCATTTTTCTTTCTAGACTCGATGAGTCTGGAATATCCTAACACCAACCAGATCTGAATCTCAGGCAGATATGATGGTTGGAACATTCCAGCAGTTGCATTTCGTTCCCATCTTGCACCGTCCTTGTGCCATTTCACTATGGGCTGCCTTCTTAGTAATTCTTGTCTAGGATCATCCTCAACAGTGGACTTACCATGGGTCCCCTCCACCTCCGACGATAAGCAAAAATCATCCATTGCGTTGTCTTCAACAAGGTAGTCCACATCATCCATTCTAGTCCGGGTGTACCATTCCTTTGCATTCCACCAAATGATCGCTTGTGATTGCCTTAGGCTGGTATAAAGAGTCCCAATGATCTATGGATCAAAAGTAATTCTTTTTGCCACTTAAGGGAATAGTTCTTTGCGTCACCTTTCTCGAGGTGCCCCGTTATTGAATCATGGTAAATATTTTCTCGCCACCTTGACACCATCCACCATCTCCCTAAGCGTGGAATTGTTGCCACCAATCAAACCCCGTCGTTGTTCTCCATCCCTCTCGATGTGTTTTGTGTCTCAACTCGAGATGTGTCACCGTCTCAGTCCGTGAGTCGATCATGTTTACTTGATCTTCGTGAAGATCGAATCATGTAGGGTTTCCCCTTTCTTTCTGTTGCCGTGTCGGGTGAAGATCTCGAAGACGTCAAGACTAAGATGATGGAATGAATCAACATATTCGAGAAGGGCAAATGGATCATGAAGATTGTGATAGTTTGTGACTTCCCTTTTCCTCTTACCTCACGTCTTGAATCTCGGGGCGAGATTCTTGTTTAGTGGGGTTGAGTTGTCACAGCCCTAGAGCTTGCTTGTAACTAGTAGCATTGCATCCATGCATCATGTTTAATTTTCATGAAATTTGAAATGGGGATTGCCTAAACCCCTAGCACCAAAATAATGCAAATAGGTTCAACTTCAAAATATTTTCAGTGACCCAAATGGCCTTCAAAATGTTCACCATTTTTGGAAAAATCTTGAATCGATAACGGAGATGTTGCACATTTTCCATGACATTTGGACTTTTGAATTAATTCATATGGTATTTGCATTTGGGCATTTAAATACTATAAAATATTTTAAATGCTCAAATAATCATAAACTGAAATGTTTGTTGTTGGAAATATTCCAAGCAGTGACATTGACCAGTTTCATGATTTTTGGAAATGCCACGGCATTTTATTAAAGCCAAACATAATTACGAAAATAGAAAATGGAAATAAAAGAGAGGAGAGAATACCTTACAGCTTACCTACACAGCCCACAGCCCGCCCTTCTCTCCCCCCCTCCTCCTCGGCGGCCCAGGTGGTGGCCCAGCCCACTACCGCCTCGCCTGCTCGTCGTCTTCCTCTGCCCGATGGCGGGCGGCGAGGCGTGGCGCTTGCCCGGCGCCTGACGCCACCTCCTGCTTCCCGGCCCTCCTCCTCGACGCCCGGAGACGCCACGCGCCCCCCCAGGCCCCTCACTCTCTCCCCGAGCTCCTCTCCCTCCTCTGTCTCGTTCCCTCTCGCACCACCGAACGCACCCGCCGCCGCCGATCGCCGTACCCGCGGCCACAGCCATCCCCGAGCCTAATTAGGTTAGTTTTATTTTCTCTGTTTAGATTAGTACTAACCCGTGGACCCCACGTGTCAGACTTTGACTTAGTCAAGTCAACGTTGACCAGTCCCACCTGTTAGCCACACAAACCAGCCTGAGACACTAACATATGGGTCCCACAGGTCAGGTTTGACCCGGACCAGCCCTGTTGACCTGATGACGTCATGCCAACGTCATCTTGTGTGATAAACCCTTTTCTGGATTTAATTTAATTCAGGAAATTTCAGAAAATACCCCAAACTTCAAATATTCATAACTTTTAATCAGTAACTCCAAATTAAATAAATTATATATGAAAATGATCGAGAAAAATATGAAGAATCTGTTTATGCCATGATCATGCATGTTTGAACAAGTTAACCCTACTGAATAAGATGAATCATGATTAGGTTAATTTATGAAATAGCATTTGGAGTTGGAGTTCAACCTTGTTTGAATTCCACTTCAATTAACTTGGATTACTGTTGCACTAGGTGAATTCAGTACCTTAACATGACATGTCATTCATGTGAGTGTGCATTGCATTGATTGTGTTCTCTCTTATTGCGGTAATTGTCCCTCTCGGTAGGCGTATTCCGACGATGAGTTCAATGACACCGATGAAGAACTATATTATCTTCAGAAGTGCCAGGCAAGCAAAACCCCCCTTGTTCATTCGATATAATCCCACTCTCTCGCTCCTGCTCTATTTTACTGCATTAGGACAACAACGACTCATGTGTTACTTGCATGTAGCTGAACCCTTTATCCTCTGCATGACTGTCATTCCACGATAATTAGATGAAACCCACTAGCATGAGTAGGAGTTGTTTGAGCCTGTTGTGCCTACTCATTCATGCTTGTTGTCATGCACTGCTACTGCTTAGAGTTGAGTCAGGTCGATTCATCGGGAATGAATTGGAATTATTATGAACATGTCCTATTGTGTGTGAGCTAAGTGTGTGAACACGATTTGGTAAAGGTAGCGGTGAGAGGCCATGTAGGAGTACATGGTGGGTTGTCTCATTGAAACCGTCCTCGAGGCCTGAGTTACGTGTTTGTGATCCATGAAACAGTTACTACCACGCATTGGGATCCTTAATTGACCCTCTCGACTTCTTAACCACCCTTGTCCTCGGTCCGGAGTTGCAAGTAGTTTACGGTGTTTGTAGCATCTTTGGGGCGCATAGCGCTGACCTTAGGGGTGGGTTGTGTTGCGGTAGGCACCGTGGCCCGTGTACGAATGCCCGTTTGGTATCTCGGAACCCTGCACACATCGTTCGGGGCTGTATGGGAAACCTCGGCGGACTCCTGCGGATGGAACCGAATAGGCGATAAACCTGGACTAGGGACTTGAGTGTTTAGGTAGGCCGTGGGCGACACCCACATTGGGCTTCCGCTTGAAGGTTGCAGTACATGTCGTGTAAGCGGCGGTAAGTGGTGAGCGTGTGTGAAGAAGTACACCCTGCAGGGTTTAATATGATCTATTGAATAGCCGTGTCATGGAAAAGGACTTACGGGTTGCCTATATCAGTTCATAGACAAGTGGAAGTGGATATTCTAAAATGCGCAAGATAAGCGTGAGTGCTATGGATGGCGTTCTCGTGAGGGAGGCGGGGCGGGTCCATAGTGGTGTATTGCTATGGTGAATATGTGGACTCGTGCGCCACCTCAAAAGAGTTACTTGCGTCGTAGTTCGGGCTAGCCACCGAGTCAAAGCTGGCTTGCTGCGGTCAAACTCCACCACCCCTTTTGATAATGATGCATATGTAGTTAGATCGATGTAAGTCTTGCTGAGTACAATTGTACTCACGTTTGCTTATTTTATGTTTTGCGAGAGACGTCGGTCTCGCTAGTAGTTCCATGTGGACTTGACGTTTAGCTTGTTACCTCAGCTACGATCTTGTGCCCTCGGCGGAGATCTGTAGATAGTCGGGCTTCTCAGCCTTTTTCATTTATAGTTATGCGTACTCGGACATGTTTAGATTTCGCTTGTGCTTTGACTTGTATGCTCGAGTGTTGGGTCATGAGACCCATGTTTGTAATATCTCGCTCCTCGGGCCTAATGAATAAATAATTGAGTCGTAGAGTTATGTTGTGATGCCATGTTGTATCTCGCATATTGAGCATAATGTGTGTATGTTTGAAATGCTTGGTATGTGTGGGATCCGACAACTAGTTGTTTATCCTTGGCAGCCTCTCATATGGGGAAATGTAGTCTCGTGATTACGGCGATAGTAGTCCGCTTCTGCCGGTTCACGAGTCCTGCTAGCCCAGACTCTGCTTGGACACTTGATTGGCGGCATGTGTTTCACTTCGTCCTATGTCATCCCTTGGGAAATGTCACGCGGTGTTATTCGAGTCTGCCTAGCCTGCTACAGCCGGGATACGAGTCCTGTTAGCCAGTGCTACAGCCCGAATTTATCGTTGATGACCGACATGCTCGATGTGATTCATGTATGCCTGTCCCCATAGGTTAGCGCCGCTTTGGGTTCACGACTAGCCATGTCGGCCCGGTTCTTTGTCATATGGATGCTAGCGACACTATCATATCGTGAGCCAAAAGGCGCAAGCGGTCCCGGCCATGGTAAGGCGACACCCGTGGGAATACCGTGCGTGAGGCCGCAAGGTGATATGATGTGTTACATGCTAGATCGGTGTGACTTGGGATCGGGGTCCTGACACAGGCTGCACAAGTGTGGAGGGCAGTGGATTGATGAGTTGCCGACGGTTCTTTGGTCGATCAGAACGACGCCAAATCGAGCCACCGGCCAGACACCCTTTGCCCTGGTATACGGGGCGGAAGCAGTTCTCCCCATGGAGCTCACATATGGGTCACCTCGAGTGCTCGCTTATGACGAGCTTGAGCAAGAGCAGTTGCGGCAAGATGACGCGACGCTCCTTGAGGAAGATCGTCTTCGGGCGGCTGTGCGAGCTGCACGCTACCAGCAAGCCTTGCTCCGCTACCATTGCCGCAAGGTTCATGCCCGAAGTCTTGAGGAAGGCGACCTTGTTCTTCGGCGCGTTCAGTCGGCCAAGAATTCCAACAAGTTTACGCCAAAGAGGGAAGGCCCTTATCGGGTAATATGAGTCACCAGGCCTGGCGCAGTCTGCCTGGAGACCGAAGATGGTATCCCAGTGAGTAACTCCTGGAACATGGAACATCTTTGTAAGTTTTACCCATGAGGCGCGGTTGCCGGGCCTCCCGGCAAACCACCTTTTGTACAAACCTTGCCGACAAGGCATGTAACCCTTGGTACAGAGCCAGGAGCAGACCCTGAGCATAAATAAATGAAGCGCTGGTGCCCAAAGTTTTAGCATGCATTCTAGGTTAAGTCTCTCTTTGATAGGGTTGATAGTGCTCAGCGGCAACTAACCCCTAGCATTGAGGTCGGGTGCGTGTCTTTCCGTCTTTTCCAGTCCATTCTTTGGTTCGCAGGCAGCACATGCGTTTTTGCCAAGCCATTTAAGGGCAGGGAGACGAATCGACATCCTCAACTCCGGCAAGCCATTGCCGGGGGCTGCAGATTCAAGTATCCAACCACGGCTAGCCAAGGTTGCCGGGGGGCTGCAGATTCAGATAAGTCTTTTATCCCCTGTTATGCATTTCCGTATGGGACTGGGACATATGAATCCTCGTTTATTCCAGGGCCACCGTGCTCCCCCTTTCCTGTGCCCAAGAATTATTCTCTAGGCCGAATCTTGGTTGTAGTGGCGGTGGCAGGGAAGCAAATGAAGGGCCTAATCCTACTTCGCCCCTGCCTCCACTGAGAGTGTGAGTATGGTCGTGCCATGAAGTGAGGAGGCGACAAGGCCTGTCGCCGGGCGACAATGTTTATCTTAAAAGTAACAAGGATTCATTCCTTGGCATGGGCCTCGCTCACGCACAAAGAACCTGACAAACACCCTTTTTCATTAATATGTTCCAAATAGGTACAGTTCATACGGAATGCAAACATGAACTAGGGGATTACAGGGTTTAAATCTGACAAATGCCCGCAGGCTTAAAAACTAAAAAAAAGGATAAGATGCCCGTAATCCCTTTCTTGTCCCCCTCCTCAGGAAACGGATTGGGATAAGCTGGAGGGCAAAAGGGCGCCTAGGCGAGGTATGAGTAGTAGAAGACACTAAGAGAAGGCTGGTGATGATGGTGCCGGGGAAGAGGCCGAAAGATGAGGCAGCAGGCCGACAATACACGACGAAGGCGTTGGGGCCATCGTACTCCAAGGTGACGACCCGCCACCTGCCTTCTTAGCCTTCTCCAGCCCTCCAGCGCCGGCCAGCAGGAGCAGCGGCCCCGAGAAGTTCAAGGAGCTGGCGGTGTAGATGGTGGTGCTGCGGGCGTCGCCCAAGGACGGTGTGCCCGGCACCTAGTCAGACCCGTCATCCTCCCGCCCGCTACCCTCGTCGTCGCCGTCGCTGTCCTCCTCGTCGCTGTCGCCTGAGGAGGAGCTTTCGTCATCGGTCGAGCTCTCTGCACAGCACCCTAGCCTGTGTCCCGAGCGCCCGAAGACCTTGATGGAGAGCAGATCGCTCTCCGCTAGCTTGAAGCACAGGATGTGCCCATCCATCAAGCAATGGGCACGTGCGAAGGTTTTCCATCCCCGACGAAGGAGCATCACTTGAGGGGCGGGAAACCTTGTGTTCAACCACATGTCACCATGGCAACACCCCTTCATGTGAAGCCTCAGCCGCGGTGGCTGGTCAATCTCCAGCACCCTCGCGAACGCCCGGGGAAGACGAAGGCGGCAGCGCAGCGGCCCACGCAGCTGCAGGATATACTCGAGCACCGTGTCCCTAATGTGACCACTCGGTGAAGTAGGAGGAGATGGCGGGGGAGATGGCGACGGAGACGGAGACAACGCAGGCGTCCCCTTTCTGCACCCACCTCTACCTCGGCCACCTCTGCCTCGGCCGCCTTTGACTCGGCTGCCTCGCCGATCGCGGCCCCGTCCGGTGCCCCCACCTCGAGCATGGCCTTCACCCTAGGCATCTGGCTCTTCCTTGACGACCGCAGCTCTCTGGCGGGACGAGGACCTGGTCGCCTCCGCGAAAGAATGGACGTGGCCACGACCTCTCGCCATGACCGTGGGTGAAGAATGGAGACGGAGGGGGGACGCAGGGAGACGCTCTTCCTCCTACCCCCGAGTTCCCCTTTTTTAGTTGTATGGGGAAGGCCGAAAGACTAGCTCTACGCCTCTGAAGAGCCCGCTAAAATCCGGCTCATTAAGTGGCAATGAGCAAAGCCATCGACCGCCCTCCCCGCCTAATCGAAGACGCGTGAGTATCGGCCCCGCGTCACGCATTCAACACGGGTCGTGGGGAAGTGCAACGAGCGATGGAGTTACTGCAGTAAAACTCGGCCCCGCATCCCCGCGCACCGTTTTGGGCCTAGCCCAACAACGCGTCGCGCTTATGTGTGGCCCAAGCCCGGGGGCTCCTGTCGGTGCACAAAAGGAGGGGTCCTATTTTGTACCCCTTTACTTGTGCGCGGGCGGTTGGAGTCGCGCCTACAACCACGCTTAGCAGGGCAGAGGAAGGAAGCAAAGCCACAAGACAAACAGAGCAACGCCAAGCCAGAAACACAAAGAGCAGAGGGGCGAGGTGGACTCCCCCGGCAAGGCCCTTGCCGAGGTGGCTTCTTCAGCCCCGGCAAGAACCTTGCCGGGGCAACTTGCCCAACACCAGCAGAGGGTCCACCCTTGAGCCCAAGAGTTCCAACTCCATCAACAACATTGGAACCGAGGATCGGGAGGTGTCGGTTCAATATCTGGCGTATCTCGTAGTAGGGGTTCTAAGCCAGGCGTCTAGGAGCGATGGTAACATGGACACGGGGTTTTACCCAGCTTCGGGCTCTCTTGATGAGATAATACCCTACATGCTACTTTTGATTGTATTCATATGGGTGTAGTACAGAGTACATGTATCTACCACAAGATTATAGTAATGAATATGAGATTGTCTATTGACTAGCCTAGCCCCGGTTTATATAAGACACCGGAGGCCTAGGGTTTAGGAGAGTCCTTGTCTTGGGGCCAAGTATTGTGGAGTCTTCCTTGTATGCGGTAGGGGTTGTCCGAACTGGCCCATGAGTATACGGCCATGGGGGTTCTCGGCCCAATCCAACTGATCTGGAGACGACGTGGTGAGTAACCCCTAGTCCAGGACACCGTCAGTAGCCCCCTGAACCGGTCTTCAAGTTGGGGACGCTCCTCGATTCTTCCGAACTGTTCTTCACCTTCGGTCGTTGGTCTTGAAAACTGGTTCAACAAATCTTCTCATCTTTGATCTTGAGGATCACCGAGGTGACTCCGAAGAGTTTACACATCGGGTATCTGAGGAGCCCATTTAAGTTTTCGTCCTTTATCAATGCATTGTTATTTTAATGCCATACCTCGGGTTTGAAGTTGTTCCCGAGCGGCAACGTCCTCTAACCTCCGAGCTCCAACGCCGGACTGCATTCGAGGTATCTTCAGCAGCCGAGCGCCAAAGCCGGACCGCTTCCGAGCTCCAACGCCGGAATGTATCCGAGCTCCAACGCCGGACCATGTCCAAGCTCCAACACCGGACTGTATCCGAGCTCCAATGCCGGACTATGTCCAAGCTCCAATGCCGGACTATGTCCAAGCTCCAACGCCGGACTGTATCCGAGCTCCAACACCGGACTATGTCCAAGCTACAATGCCGGACTATGTCCAAGCTCCAACGCCGGACTATATTCGAGGTGTCATAGATCACCTTGGTTCAAAAAAATTGAAGGAGTTTAGCCGAGCTTAAAGTCAGAAATGCCCTCTATGGAGCCAGCCACTGGTGTCCGAGCTTTATGCCGGACTGCTTCCGGGGTGTCTATTGTAGTCGAGCACCAACGCTGGATTGTATCCGAGGTGGTGCACCACCTCGACCATGGGCTGATTTTTATGAATTTAAATCCGAGACTCAGGTTGGGTGTGGCCGGCCAACCTGAGGATAATAATCTCCTTGAAAACTATATTGCGCTTTAAATTTTCTGCATTGGATTGCCAATGCAGTAGCCCCTGAGACACTGGTCGGGTGGCAACACCAGATCAGGGGATCGATGTGCTCTTTCAATATTTGTAAATAATAAGCCCGAAGCCTAGTAGCCCCCGAGCCTTAATGCGGGCACGGGAGGCCGAATTAAGGATCGATATCCATAGTAAAATCACAAATTATGTGTAATGACTCCATGTATCCAAGTACTTCACATCATTAATGCTCGCATCCGCATTGTACAAAACTTTGTTGACCGACCATCGGCTTCAACCTCCTCGGCCAGCAGCTGAGGAGTGTTTCTCCTACTTTATAAAGACTTTATGAGGGCAAAGATTTACGGCAAACAAGGCAATCCGGCCATACGGTTTTATAAACAAAGGTACACATAGAGATATGTTATATTATTGTTTAACATAAGAAAAATCGTCCAAAGAAAATAGTCCCGTTATCGGTTCCTTTCTTTGGGTTGTCATGCTAAGCATGATCATGAAACGTCAGCTCCGATCAACGTGGGAGGAAAATACCGAGGATTTATTTCAGGGAAAGCTTCCAAACTCTGTGGTCTAAATGAACCCAAATTTTCACTTCTGTTGCGACTGTTTATAATCTGAAAGTGACCCATCGTCGGCTTCTACCCCCTTGTAGATACTATGCAGGGTGTTTCCGAAATAACAAAACAACCCTTAGCCGACGTCTCGGTGCCCGAAGGCGGTTGTGTTGGCGGAAGCGAGGCAATTAGATATACATGCTTTATAACTTTCACTTAGTCATAGGAGCTTAAAGTTGGGAGGCCAGCAAGTAGCCCCCCGGTTAGTGTTCGACGACAGCCGAGGTCAAGCCATAAACACTTCGACCAATGTTATGAACGGCCCGTCATTTAATATAGTCATCGGACCGCTGACCAGTTTACGCTTATTGTGACAGTCAGTTTTTGGCTTTCTCCACTGTGGTGCTTAACCATGCGAGTTGGAAGTACAATCGCAGTGGTTCTCCCTTTGCACACCTAGCCGAACAAAGCGGAACATAGGAGGCAAGTACAGGAGCCGGGCAACCCAACTATTGACCGAAGACATAATTCAAAACTGATGCATATATAGCGATATCCGAGAATTTTTGCCGAATCTCTAAAGGTGTCCGGCGTTGCACTGCGAGACTTATGCGGAAAACACACAAATAGTTGAAAAAGTGTCGTAGGATTGGAAGACCAAAAAAGTCAGGAAAAACTCGACGTCCCAACTAGATCAAGTGTTCGGTGCCAATCCGAAAATTGGTCTTAGAAAAAAGAGTGCATATGTCGTGTTTTAATATGACACATCCTATCTCAAGACTTCAAGCGGGACAGCCTATGGCTTCAACCTCCTGTCACTAAGGGCGGGGTACTTCTTGTTAGACCAATTTAGCAAACTAAACTCTAGCGGCTTTGAGAGAGAAATTAGGCTCCCCGGCTATTGACCACACACTCGCGTCGAAAAAGGAGTGATAGAAAAAGACTTTGCACTGACTAAGAAGAAGAACACTTATTATGAAATAGTTCATATAAATTTAAGAGCCTCCAAGTGACTTGGGAAAAAGAGTTTTATGTACTGAAGTACTTATATCATTTGTGTGTTCACCCGAACTTTAAACGCGTCTTAACTGACCGATAGCTTCTCCCTCTTCGGTCAAGGGCCGAAAAGTGTTATGTACTCCACCTTTAGAGAATATCGACGGTGTTTCCGATAACCAGGCAATCAGGCCATAAGGCTGTAACAGACAAAGCGTGCTCAGGGAACTTATGCTATATTACTGACGAAGTGTAAGAAGCATCTTCGAAGAAAACAGTACCCCCACTGATACCTTTTTTCGTTGCTCATTGTTACTATGAGACTTGTCCAATAGATTTTTTGTACTTATGAATTCCGTTGTGTGCCGACCATAATTGAGAACAATAAGAGCGCTAGCTTTCGGCTTCACCCATTCTGAGGACCGGCTCGGATGACCCGATCGTGACAATCGCAGAGGTGCTCCCTTTACTCCCTAGCCGAACAATCGGGAACGTAGGGGTAAACACAAGAGCGAGGCAACCCAGCTTGCAAATCGCTTAAGTCAATATGGTGCATATTGTGGCGTAATACACGAACAAGGAACGAAGCCGTACAAGTATAATCATATGCAAGAGGAAAGGCTTCATGAAGGAAGCCCCCAAGTGAACTGGGTATTTGAATTTGTGTGTCACAAACAAGGTTATGACAAGGAATTTTTTTTCACAAACAACTTTTTGCCAAAAAGGTATAATGCTAGGTCAAACCGAACACAAGTTAAAATTTTAAAACTTTGAGCATGAAGGCAACTTAGCTGGTTAATGTGTTCGGCATTGATGACGCGGTCCGAGCTTGATGCGGGACAAGGTTCCATCCCCCAAGCCGGTCCTGAGGTGGCGGAGCGAAGAGCTCGGCACTCCGAAGTGGTGACATAGCACGGCCAATGCAGGCCGGTAGAGTGACGCCGAAGTCCCCGGCGTGGGGTAATGAAGTGTTGACGAAGCCCCCGTCCAACCGAGGTGGCAGCGCTGGCCAATCCAGATAATTTACCTGTGCACAGAAAATAGTGCAAGCCGGAGATAATAATAATAGTAATAAATTAAAAAAAATTGTTGCATAATTAATAATTTATGCAAAGTGAGTAATAAAAGAAATATGACCTGTGTGCCGAACACTCAGTGGGGTAGAGCTCTCTCGGCAACGCCGAAATCCTCGAGGCAACCAAACACGTCAGTATGGCAACTCGACCAACAAAGTGGCCACGCGAGCCGATTTACGCCGATTGGGACGACGGCGTCGGCTTGCGGAGGCAATGGCATGGTGCGGCCACTTTTAATGCCAGGATGCCGGATCATCGACATATGTGGGCCGCAGTAGTCTGCATACAGAAAACAAAGCACACCAGCAAAAAGAATATATTCTGGACAAATATCCGTACAGAATAATTTACTAGAACAATGGCACCTGATAATTCATCTGCTAACGGGTATAGCGGATTGGGAGCTGGCAGCATCACCTAAGCACACATCAAGTCAAATCGGACTAGCACACATGAAAGGTACATGTAGAGACTACTACCCAAAATTGTAGCCTCCCTCCAAGCATATAATTAAATATGGGAAATAACAAAGTAGAGGAAGGAAAGATCGAGTCTTCCCTGTACGCCGCCGCCCTTGTCAGAGTGTCTTCGGCTTGTAATTGCATGGGACGAGCCATGCTAGGCGCGTACTCCTCGGACCCAATGAAACTGGCTAGCGAGGAATTGTTCGGATCGGAACTGGCCGGACCTTAGCATCGACAGACCGAATTTTAGACCGGTTGCTATGGGTCTGCACAGAAAAATCATGCAAAGTAGCAGAACAAATATTCGTTGTGTATTTAATATAGACAATACAGGTAATTAAAAAAATAAAACCTGATATTCTCATTCAGAGGCGTTGAAGTCCGAGGTAAAAAGGCAGGACTAGTACTGCCCGTGCGGTGGGTACTCGGAGGCCCTTTGTCTCCACGTGATTGTCGTAGCAATCCAAAGAAAAACGTGGGTTGCTTCTATTACGTGGACACAGGCAGCTCTAGTAATAGTACTAGTAGTTGCATGCGAGAGGTACCCAAAAGACATATGGTTAGCAATAATCATAGACTATCTCATAATTAAATAATAGCCTAAAAGAAAAAGATGATCAAATCAGCCTGTGCGCTACTAGCGATTGTTAGTCTCTTCAGCCCCTGTGCATTGCATGGACAGTACTACTGCTGCGCTAGCTCCTCAGCTGAATTACTGCAGGTGGGGTTTTATTTTATAGCAGGTCCATGTGCCGCCCCCATCCAGCGTACGGGCCTGGCCCCGATCGGGTAGCCACGGGCCAGCGCAGGGTTTGGCCACCGTGCCTCCTGCCGCTGGTACTCTCCACACGCGCATCGTCGTCTGTCATCCGTATACCCCCGCACGCTTTTCTCCAGATAGTTTCTACTTGCGGAGGTAAATCTGATCTGTGGAAAAGATCACACAGAATGGCAGCGATACTTTTGCAAAAGAATTGATCTGTGTAAAATAAAATAAACAGAAACTATGACACCTGATTTGGCGTTTGTTGAAGATCCCATCGCACTGTGGCGACACCTTGCAGGCTCTCAATGAAAGCACCAATGTCGGTTCAATATCCGGCGTATCTCATAGTAGGGGTCCTAAGCTAGGAGTTTTGGAGCGATGGTAACATGGACACGGGGTTTTACCCAGCTTCGGGCTCTCTTGATGAGATAATACCCTACATGCTGCTTTTGATTGTATTCTTATGGGTGTAGTATAGAGTACACGTATCTACCACGAGATTGTAGTAATGAATATGAAATTGTCTATTGACTAGCCTGGCCCCGATTTATATAAGACACCGGAGGCCTAGGTTTTAGGAGAGTCCTTGTCTTGGGCGCCAAGTCTTGTGGAGTCTTCCTTGTATGCGGCAGGGGTTGTCCGAACTGGCCCATGAGTATACGGCCATGGGGGTCCTCGGCCCAATCCAACTGATCGGGATACGACATGGTGAGTACCCCCTAGTCCAGGACACCATCAGGAGGCACCTCCATGATGGCATGCAGATCTTTGTGAAGACCAGAAGTACACAAGACTAGATGATGACTAGAAGACGACGATCCTCGGCAAGATCCTTGCCGAGGATACCCACGAGACCCCCGGCAAGATCCTTGACGGGGACGCCCGCGACGCCGCGGCAAGACCCTTGCAGGGGCCCTGGCAAGACCCTTGCCGAAGACATCCGCGGGGCCACAGCCTGGCCCGCACCCGCCAAAGCTCCATCGCCTTTCCAACACAGCAGCCAGCCTGCCAACAAGGCAGGCACCTGCGTGGCGACGTGCGGCTTCCAGGCCAACCCAGCAAGCACCTGCGTGGTGGCATGCAGATCTTCGTGAAGACTCTGCCACCACACCAACTCAGCAGCCAGCCAGCCAGCGTGGCACTACACGCCTCGTCAGCTCGGACGTGCGTCGAAGCCAGGCGAGGCGGCGACAGCTGGGACGAACTTCCTTGTCATCCCCAATAAAGCATGAAGGGCACGTCGGCAGCGCATTAAATGCGTTTGTCATACGGTGCCAGAGGATAGACTCGACCACTGTATAGCTTTTCACCTCCAGTGTGCCACTGTGGCAGCGCCTTTGTCTATAAAAGGAGGCCCGCGGCATACTGAGAGAGGATTCAGACTTTTTGGACCCTGCATGCTTTGTAGCTAGTCCAAGAACACCAGATAAACATAAACCAGCAAGAGTAGGGTATTACGCAGTACTTGCGGCCCGAACCTGGATAATCGCCCTGCGTCGATCTCTCTATCCCGCTCTTTCCATAGCCCCGCGCCCGCCAACCGTAGAAAAAGGGATTCCTCGTGATCCCGTAGGTGTCGTTTCCCCCGACAGACATTCCTTCGATGTGATCCATAGTTCTCCTGTGCATTTCGAGAGTAATCATATGAATATGCATTGAAATTGTTTCCAGAGACATGAGCATAATGTTTCGAGGAGGTACGCATGTACTCCTTCTGTCGAAGGTTTGATTGATATCCATTCGAGGAAGTTTCAGCGCCAATCTGTGAATAATAACCATTTCCTCGAATAGAACCACTCTGCATATTCTGGTTAACAGTGACAGATAAATTTTCAATGATGCACTTGTTCACCCAGATTTTCTTCTTGGGTGAACCAGACCTGTAGTTAGTCCCAACATACCGAGTGAAAACCTTACCATTATGTTGTTTGAAGAATTTGTAGCTTAAGTCATCAGACTGGCTAGAAATAACAGAAATTGGAGAGTCATATCCAGATAGAATTGCTAGCTCGAGAGTTTTACTTTTAGCAACAACCCAACTCGTTCTAGTATATTGCTTGGGAGTCCAGTAGGTTCCATCAACATTGAGTTTTTTTCCAGAACCCAATCCTTCCTTTTGGGGGTTTGTGTGCAGTAATGAATTCTTGAGCACATTACAGAGAGTTTGATGCCGTTCAAGGCTCTGTAGCATTCCTGTCTCAAGCAAGTTCTTTAATCTGCAATTTTCATCAAAGATAGCAAGAATTTCCTCGGGGGAGGGGTTAGAAATATCATTTGTAGTCCTTGCAATATTATCGATGACAACATTAGATGTTTCAGCATTAGAATCAACATTTCTACATTCTAGCATTGTAAGAAAGGAGGCACAAAATCACCAGGTAGTCGATTAGATTGCTTGAGGAAGAGAGAAGCTTTTTCTTTCGCTAGCATGTTATGAGACTCTTTCAGTGACTCGGGTTCTTGATTCCTGTTAAGGAGTTCATCTGATAAACTCTCGTAGTCGCTTGTAAGAGAATCATATCGGTTGGAAAGATCATCAATAGTTGAGGAAAAGCAGCATGTTGATACGTCCATTTTTCATAATGTTTTCCTACTGTTATATATAATGTTTTTATGCATAATAATGCTTTATGGAGTAATTATAATGCCTTTTCTCTCATTATATGAAAGGTTTACACAAAGAGGGAGAATGCCGGCAGCTGGAATTCTGGACATGAAAAAAGCTACTTCAGAGTAACCTATTTTGCACATCTCCAAATGAGCTGACAATTTCGGACAATTTTTTTGGAATATATGAAAAATACTGGAGCAAATAACTACCAGAGGGGCCCCACTAGGTGGGCACAACCCACCTGGGCGCGCCAGGCAGGCCAGGCGTGCCCTGGTGGGTTGTGCCCTCCTCAGCCCACCTCCAGTGCTCATCTTCTGGTATATAGGTCATTTTGACCTAGAAAAAAATAAGATGAGGACTTTCGGGATGGAGCACCGCCGTCTCGAGGCGGAACTTGGGCAGGAGAACTTTTGCCCTTCGATGGAGCGATTCCGCCGGGGGCACTTCCCTCCCGGAGGGGGAAATCATTGTCATCATAATCACCAACAACCCTCTCATCTTTGGGAGGCCAATCTTCATCAACATCCTCAAAAACATCATCTCCTCTCTAACCCTAGTTCATCTCTTGTGTTCAATCTTTGTACTAGAACCTTAGATTGGTGCTTGTGGTTAACTAGTAGTGTTGATTACATCTTCTAGTTGATTACTATATGGTTTATTTGGTGGAAAATTATATGTTCAGATCCATTATGCTATTTAATACCCTTCTGATCTTGAGCATGATTATCATTTGTGAGTAGTTACTTTTGTTCTTGAGGTCACGGGAGAAGTCATGTTGCAAGTAATCATGTGAACTTGATATGTGTTCGATATTTTGATGATATGTATGTTGTGATTCCCTTAGTGGTGTCATGTGAAGGTCGACTACATGGCACTTCACCATTTTTGGGCCTAAGGTAATGCATTGTGGATTAGTTATTAGATGATGGGTTGCTAGAATGACAGAAGCTTAAACCCTAGTTTATGCGCTACTTCGTAAGGGACTGATTTGGATCCAAAAGTTTAATGTATGGTTAGATTTCATCTTAATACTTTTCTCATAGTTGCGGATGCTTGCGAGGTGGTTAATAATAAGTAGGAGGTTTGTTCAACAGTTCAAGTAAGAACAACAACTAAGCACCGGTCCACCCACATATCAAATTATCAAAGTAGCGAACACGAATCAAACCAACATGATGAAGGTGACTAGATGAAATTCCCGTGTACCCCCAAGAACGCTTTGCTTATTATAAGAAACCATTTTGGCATGTCCTTTGCCACAAAAGGATTGGGCTACCTTGCTGCACTTTATCTACCATTACCATTACTTGCTCATTACAAATTACCTTGCTACCAAACTACTCGTTACCGACAATTTCAGTGCTTGCAGAAATTACCTTGCTGAAACCACTTGTCATTTCCTTCTGCTCCTCGTTGGGTTCGACATCTTATTTATCGAAAGGACTACGATTGACCCCCTATACTTGTGGTTCATCAAGGCTCTTTTCTGGCGCCGTTGCTAGGGAGTGAAGCGCTCTTGGTAAGTGGAAATTGGTTAGGAAAATTATTACTATGTGCTGAAATTTATTGTCACTTGTTACTATGGAGAACCATCCTCTGAGGGGTTTGTTTGGGGTATCTTCACCTCGACCAAAACCACAATTAGTTGCCCCTCAACCTACTACACCTACTGAAAATATTGGTTATGAAATTCCTTCGGGTATGATAGAACAACTGCTATCTAATCCTTATGCAGGAGATGGAACTAAACATCCTGATATGCACTTGATATATGTGGATGAAATTTGTGGATTATTTAAGCTTGAAGGTTTATCTGGAGATGAAACTAAGAAATAGAAGAAGGTTTTCCCTTTATCTTTGAAGGGAAAATCGTTGACATGGTATAGGCTATGCGATGATATTGGATCTTGGAACTAGAATCGATTGAAATGGGAATTTCATCAAAAAAAGTATCCTATGCATCTAGTTCATCGTGATCGGAATTACATATATATTTTTTGGCCTCGTGAAGGAGAAAGTATCGATCTAGCTTGGATGAGGCTTAAGTCAATGTTATATTCATGCCCCAATCTTGAGCTCTCAAGAGAAATTATCATTCAGAACTTCTATGCTCGGCTTTCTCGTGATGATCAATCCATGCTCGATACTTCTTGTACTAGTTCTTTTATGAAGAAGACTATTGAATTCAGGTGGGATCTTTAGAAAGAATTAAATGCAACTCCGAAGATTGGGACTTGATGAAGGTAAAGAGTCAGGTATTAAGCTTGAGTTTGAATGTGTTAAATCTTTTATGAATACTGATGCATTTCAAAAGTTTAGCACTAAATATGGACTTGACTCTAAGATAGTAGCCTCTTTTTGTGAATCATTTGCTACTCATGTTGACCTCCCAAAGGAGAAGCGGTTTAAATATCATCCCCCTATTAAAGAAGAAACTAAAGAACCTGTCGCTGTTAAAGATGAAACTATTATTTACAATGTTGATCCAGTTGTGCCTACTGCTTATATTGAAAAACCACCTTCCCCGGTTAGGATTAAGGAACATGCTAAGGTTTCAACTATGGTTTGCAAAAGTAATATTAGAGCACCCAAACCTGCTAAACAAATCAAAGTAGAACCTAGTTTTGCTATGGTTAAAGATCTCCTGGTAGAAAATATAGATGGGCATGTTATTTATTTATGTGATGAAGCTGCTAGAATTACCAAACCCGATGAAAAAGGTAAATATAGACCTGTTGTTGGCATGCCTATTGTCTCAATCAAAATAGGAGATCATTGTTATCATGGTTTATGTGACTTAGGTGCTAGTGTGAGTGCTATTCCTTTTACCTTATACCAAGAAATTTTGAATGACATAGCACCAGTTGAAATAAAAGATGTAGATGTTACTATTAAACTTGCTAATAGAGACACTATCACACCACTTGGGATTCTTAGAGATGTTGAAGTCTTGTGTGGGAAAATAAAATATCCTACTTATTTTCTTGTTCTTGGTTCCCTACAAGATAATTTTTGTCCCATTATCTTTGGTAGACCTTTCTTGAACACTGTCAATGCTACTATAGAGTATCATACAAAAACTGTCATTGTTAGCTTTGGTGATGAGTCTCATGAATTTAATTTCTCCAAGTTTAATAGACAACCTCATAATAAATAATTACCTAGTAAGGATGAAAAAATTGGTCTTGCTTCTATTGTCGTGCCTCCTACTGATCCACTAGAACAATATTTGCTAGATCATGAAAATGATATGCATATGAATGAAAGAAATGAAATAGATAAGATCTTATTTGAACAACGACCTCTTCTTGAACACAATTTGCCTATTGAAACTCTAGGAGGTCCTCCTCCACCTAAAGGTGATCCTGTTTTGAATTAAAACAATTTCCTGACACTTTGTAATATGCTTATCTTGATGAGAAAAAGATATATCCTGTTATTATTAGTGCTAACTTTTCAGAACATGAATAAGAAAGATTCTTGAAAATTCTGAAGAAGCACCGAGCTGCTATTGGATATACTCTTGATGATCTTAAGGGCATTAGTCCCACTCTCTGTCAGCACAAGATTAATAAGGAACCTGATGCTAAACCCGTTGTTGATAACCAACAGTGTTTGAATCCTAAAATGAAAGAAGTGGTAAGAACTGAAATACTAAAACTTTTGAAGCAGGTATAATCTATCCCATAGCCGATAGTAGATGGTAAGTCCCATTCACAGTGTCCCTAAGAAGGGAGGTATTAATGTTGTTCCTGATGATAAAAATGGACTTATTCCACATAGAACTGTTACTGGCTATAGAATGGTAATTGACTTCAAAAAATTAAATAAAGCTACTAGGAAAGATCATTACCCTCTGCCTTTTATTGATCAAATGTTAGAAAGACTATGTAAGCATACAAACTATTGTTTTCTTGATGGACATTCTGTTTTTTCTCAAATACATGTCTCACAACCTGATCAAGAGAAACCCACCTTTACTTGTCCATTTGGAACTTATGCTTATGGACGCACGCCTTTTCATTTATGCAATGCACCTGCTACCTTTCAAAGATGCATGACTGCTATATTCTCTGATTTTTGTGAAAAGATAGTTGAGGTTTTCATGGATGATTTTTTTATTTACGGAACTTCTTTTAATGATTGCTTGAGCAACCTTGATCAAGTTTTGTAGAGATATGAGCAAAATAATCTTGTCTTGAATTGGGAGAAGTGTCGCTTTATGCTTAACGAAGGTATTGTCTTCGGACATAAAATTTTTGAATGAGGTATTGAGGTGGATAAATCTAAAGTTGATGCAATTGAGAAAATGCCATATCCTAGAGATATTAAAGGTATTTGTAGTTTTCTCGGTCATGCTAGTTTCTATAGGAGGTTTATTAAAGACTTCTCTAAAATTTCTAGGCCTCTTACAAATCTTTTACAAATGGATGTTCCTTTTTTATGATGATTGTGTAGAAGCCTTTGAAACACTTAAGAAAGCCTTAACTTTTGTACCTATTGTTCAACCAACTAACTGGAGCTTGCCTTTTGAAATTATGTGTGATGCTAGTGATTATGTTTGGTGTTGTTCTAGGACAAAGAGTTGATAAGAAATTAAATGTTATCCATTATGCTAGTAAAACTCTAGATAGTGCCCAAAGAAATTATGCTAATACTGAAAAATGTTTTTAGTAGTTGTATTTGCTTGTGATAAATTCAGATCTTATATTGTTGATTCCAAGGTAATTGTTCACACTGATCATGCTGCTATAAAATATCTTATGGAAAAGAAAGATGCTAAACCTAGACTCATTAGGTGGGTTCTCTTGCTACAAGAACTTGATTTACATATTACCGATAGGAAAGGAGCTGAGAACCCCGTAGCTGACAACTTGTCTAGGTTAGAAAATATTCTTGATGACCCACTACCTATTGATGATAGTTTTCCCAATGAAAAATTAGCTGCAATAAATGTTTCTTATAACACTCCTTTGTATGTTGACTATGCTAATTATATTTTTGCTAAATACATACCACCTATTTCACATACCAACAAAATAAAAAAATCTTCTATGATTTAAGACATTACTTTTGGGATGAGCCACATCTTTATAAACAATGAGTAGATGGTATTATTAGACGTTGTGTACCTGAGCATGAACAGGGACAAATCCTAAAGAAATGTCATTCCGAAGCTTATGGAGGACATCAGGCGGGAGATATAACTGCTCACATGGTATTACAATCTGGTTTTGATTGGCCTACTCTCTTCAAGGATGCCCGTAAGTTTGTTTTATCTTTTGATGAATGTCAAAGAATTGGCAATATCGGTAAGCGCCAGGAAATGCCGATGAATTATTAACTTGTTGTTGAACCATTTGATGTTTGGGATTTTTGATTATATGGGACCTTTTCCTTCCTCTAATGGGTATACACATATTTTGGTTGCTGTTGATTATGTTACTAAGTGGGTAGAAGCTATTCCAGTAGTAGCTCATCATAACACTTCCATTAAAATGCTTAAAAAGTTATTTTCCTAAGGTTTGGAGTCCCTAGATATTTAATGACTGATGGTGGTTTACACTTTATTCCTGGTGCTTTCCGTAAAATGCTTGCTAAATATGATGTCAACCATAGAATTGCATCACCCTATCATCCTCAATCTAGTGGTCAAGTTGAACTTTGCAATAGAGAAATAAAATTAATATTACAAAAGACTGTCAATAGGTCCCGAAAGAATTGGTCTAAGAAATTGAATGATGCACTTTGGGCGTACAGAACAGCTTATAAAAATCCTATGGCTATGTCTCCTTATAAAATGGTTTATGGAAAAGCTTGTCATTTGCCTCTTGAGTTAGAACATAAAGCATATTGGGCAATTAAAGAACTCAACTATCATTTCAAACTTGCGGGAGAAAAGAGGTTATTTGATATTAGCTCACTAGATGAATGGAGAACCCAAGCTTATGAAAATGCCAAACTATTTAAAGAAAATGTTAAAAGATGTCATGACAAAAGAATCCAAAAGCAGGAATTTAAAGTGGGTGAATGTGTTCTTTTGTACAACTCTCATTTTAGATTCTTTGCAGGAAAACTTTCCTCCAAATGGGAAGGACCAATATTATCGAAGAGGTTTATCGTTCCGGAGCTATCAAAATAAATAATGCCGAAGGTACTAAACCGAAGGTGATCAATGTGCAAAGAATTAAACACTATATCTCAGGTACGCTTATTAATGTTGAAAGCAATATTATTCAAACCATGACACCGGAGGTACACATAAAAGAAACCTTGTGGATCACTCCAGAATCGTGAAAAAAGAGGAGGTACGTGATACGGTAAGTAAACGGACTCCGAAAATTCCGCAAAATATTTTCAGTCAGTTTTGGAAAATTTCAAAATTTAGGAAAATAAGAAATATCCCAGAAGGCAACCGAGGAGGGCATAAGATACCAGGGCGCACCTGGTTTGCCTGGCGTGCCCAGGTGGGTTGTGCCCACCCTCGGGCTCCTTCCCGACTCCGTTTTCCCCTCGTTTTGCTTGTTTCCCAGGATAAAAAATCTTTATATACCCTTGCTACTTCTTGAGCTTGCGTTGATTTTTCCCTTGAAGAGGAAAGGGTGATGCAGAAAAGTAGAGATAAGTATTTACCTGAGTTAAGAACCAAGGTATCAATCCAATAGGAGGCACAAGTAAGTCTCCAATCTATGCACCTGCACAAACTAACAAACACTTGCACTCAACGCGAAAAAGGGGTTGTTAATCCCTTCACGGTCTCGAACAAGAGTGAGATCTAATAGAGATATGTATAAAAGATAAATAAAAAGGCAAACTAAAATAAATCTAAATAAATTGCAGCAAGGTATTTTTGGGTTTTTTGGTTTATAGATCTGAAAATATATGATTGAAAATAGACCCGGGGGCCATATGTTTCACTAGAGGCTTCTCTCTTGAAAGAAAACGTACAGTGGGTAAACAAATTACTGTCGAGCAATTGATAGAAAAGCACAAAGTTATGATGATATCCAAGTCAATGATCATGAATATAGGCATCATGTCCGTGTCAAGTAGACCGACTCTTGCCTGGATATATGTGACGCCCCCGATTCAATCCTACACTAATCATACACGCAAACGTGTACAATCAAGATCAGGGACTCACAGGAAGATATCACAACACAACTCTAAAAATAAAATAAGTCATACAAGCATCATAATACAAGCCAGGGGCCTCGAGGGCTCAAATACAAGTGCTCGATCATAGACGAGTCAGCGGAAGCAACAATATCTGAGTACAGACATAAGTAAACAAGTTGCCATAAGATGGCTAGCAAAACCTGGGATACATATCGAAAGAGGCGCAGGCCTCCTGCCTGGGATCCTCCTAAACTACTCCTGGTCGTCGGCGGCGGCCTGCACGTAGTAGTAGGCACCTCCGGTGTAGTAGGAGTCGTAGCCGACGGTGGCGTCTGGCTCCTGGGCTCCAGAATCTAGTTGCGACAACCATGAAGAAAGGAAAGGGGGAAAAGGGGGAGAAAAGCAACCGTGAGTACTCATCCAAAGTACTCGCAAGCAAGGATCTACACTACATATGCATGGGTATCTGTGTAAAGGGGCTATATAGGTGGACTGAACTGCAGAATGCCAGAATAAGAGGGGGATAGCTAATCCTATCAAAAATACACTTCTGGGAGCCTCCATCTTGCAGCATGTAGAAGAGAGTAGATTGTAGGTTCACCAGGTAGCATCGTATAGCATAACCCTGCCCGGCGATCCTCTCCTCGTCGCCTTGTTAGAGAGCGACCACCGGGTTGTATCTGGCACTTGGAAGGGTGTGTTTTATTAAATATCCGGTTCTAGTTGTCACAAGGTCAAGGTACAACTCCAAGTCGTCCTGTTACCGAAGATCACGGCTATTCGAATAGATAAACTTCCCTGCAGGGGTGCACCACATTACCCAACACGCTCGATCCCATTTGGCCGGACACACTTTCCTGGGTCATGCCCGGCCTCGGAAGATCAACAGGTCGCAGCCCCACCTAGGCACAATAGAGAGGTCAGCATGCCGGTCTAAATCCTATGCGCGCAGGGGTCTGGGCCCATCGCCCATTGCACACCTGCATGTTGTGTGGGCGGCCAGAAGCAGACCTATCCCCCTTAATACAAGAGTAGGCTTACGGTCCAATCCTGCGCGCGCCGCTCAGTCGCTGACGTCACGAAGGCTTCGACTGATACCACGACGCCGAGTGCCCATAGCTGTCCCCGCGTAGCTGGTTAGTGCGTATAGGCCAGTGGCCAGACTCTGATCAAATACCAAGAACTTGTTAAACGTGTTATTTTAAAGTAACCGCAAATGCCGATCAGGGCCAGGCCCACCTCTCACCTAGGTGGTCTCAACCTCCCCTATCGCTCCGCCACAAAGATCCACTCGCGGGTACCCTACGAGCCAACCCGACTTTAGTCACCACAGGTATCATATATTATGTATATAAGTATATACCCATGATCACCTCCCGAGTGATCACGGCCCGGTAATATAGCATGGCAGATGGACAAGAATGTAGGGCCACAGATGGAATACTAGCATCCTATACTAAGCATGTAGGATTGCAGGTAAAGGTAACAATAGTAATAGCCAAGACAGGCTATGCATCATGATAGGATTAGCGGAAAATAGTAACATGCTACACTACTCTAATGCAAGCAGTAGAGAGTAGAATAGGCGATATCTGGTGATCAAGGGGGGGCTTGCCTGGAAGCTCAGCCGAGAAGGAGGGGTCACAACACGGTAGTCGACTTGGGTAGCAGCAGCGTCGGTCTCAAAGGTTCAGCGAGAGAAGAGGGGAAGAAACAATAAATATAATGCAAACATATGCATGACGATGCATGACATGACAATGAGCGTTGCTAGGTGTGCCCTAACGCGTAGTAGGTGATACCGTGAAGGGGAAAACATCCGGAAAGTATTCCGGTGTTTCGCTTTCAGACGATGAACCGAGGGGAAAGTTGCGAGTTTGCTATGCTAGGGATGTGTGGCGGACGAACGGGCTGCGTATCCGGATTCGTATCATCGTTCTGAGCAACTTTGATGTAGAAAACATTTTCATCTGAGCTATGGTTTATTTTATATTAAATTATAAAGTTCAATTGATTTTCTGAATTTATTTACTTATTTAAATCCAACATTATCCAGAACAGTGAATGATGACGCAATCATGACATCAGAGTGATGTCAGCAAGTCAAATGGTCGGTTGACCAGTCAAACCTGATGGGTGGGTCCAGTGGGACCCACATGTCATTGTTAGGGGCACTAACAAGGGGTTTAGACTAACTAAATGGGTTAATTAGCGGGTGGGGCCCAGTAGTCAGTGAGAGATTAGGGTTTTATTTAACTAATTTAATTAATTAGCAATTTATCTATTTATTTTTATGCGTTCATGGCGTGGGCCCCGCATGTTAATGCCATTGGGCTGCCCAGTCAACAGTTGACTGGGTCAACCTAGTCAACTGGGCAACCAGGGCCCACTGGCCAGCGACTCAGGGGTGGGGCCCGCCTAGCCACGTCGGCGGACGATGCCGGAGCGACGCCGGCGAGTCAAAACGCGGCGGCGCGGCTCAGGAGGTGGTCGGAAAACACCTACAGGGCACCGTTCGTCGAGTTTTCGGGCGCGTTCGAAAACTACGGCTGCGCCGCGTCCAACTGTGGTGGTTGTGGCGGCACGGGTGACCGAAATCGAGCACGGCAGGCGGCGGACGACCGGAGTCGGACGCAAGAGGAAACGGCGACGCAGCACGTTAGTGAGCGAACTGAGAGGCCAGGCGAGACGTATGTGAGGCGGGGAATGCAATGGGGCGCTGGCCCGTGACCATTTGGTCACCGGAGGCACGCTGGCGACGAGCGCAGGCGGCAGCGCGTTCGGGCGCTCAACGAGCTAGGGCATAGGGGCCATAGGGATGCGCGTGCGCAGGTGCGTTGGGTTCCTGGAAGGGCCAGGAACACGGTGACGGGCTCAGGCGAGTACGACGATGGCTGTGGCGACGGCCACGAGCTTGTCGGTGGCGGACAGAAACGGGCGCGGTGGCAAGCTAGCTACAGCGCGGGAGGAAGCTAACGTAGAGGAGGAGGCGGCGGAGGAGCTCACCGAGCGGCACACACGGAGGCCGGTGAAAGGTTTAGTAGCAGCAGAGGGGCGTCGCCGGAGTTGGTGAAGAGCGACGGCGACCGGAGATGTGGAAGAAGGGGGACCGTGCAGCTGTGCCTCCGAGCTCCAATTGCAGCCACCGGTCGACGAGGAGGATGACGGCGGAGATGATGGACACGTTGGCGAGGCGAGGCGGTGGCTGAGGCCGCGCGATTTACGGCGCCGAGTCCATGGCGGCGCTCGGATGCGGTGGGGAAGGAGGAGTGGCGAGGTGGATCTGAGGGGAGAGGGAGAGGCCGAGAAGGAGCGCGGTGTGGAGTGGGGAGGAGACCCGAGGAGGCGCGGCGCTGGCGATCTTATCCCCTTGGCGGGGTCGGCGAGGTGGTGCGACGGGGACGCGCCCCTGTTCCTCTTGTTCATGGCGCTGTCGGGGGAACAGGGCGTGGGGAAGGAGGCAACCAGGGGAACGGGGGAGTGGGCTGACCCGGCTGGGCCGGTTTGGCTGTTGGCTAGCTGGGCCACATGGCCCAGGGGGTTTGGGGGGGTTCTTTTCTCTTTTTTTTATTGTGTCTTCTGCTTTTGTATTTTCTTTTCTTTTATTTCTTTTCCTTTTTTTTTCTTTAATTGAGGTCATTTAAGTATTTTATAAAATTGTGTCTTCTACACCATAATTACCTATGCCATTTTTGGCACTGCCCGAACATTTTTGTTTCAACTTTTGAAAACTTTGGGGTGTTTGTCACTAATTCATTTTTGAATTTGAAATTTTTGAACTAACACGTGATTAGCAACAGTAACGGAGGTGACATGGCATCATTAGCATAGGTTCACTGTAATATAATTATCCACGCGTTACAATCTACTATTATTACTCCACACATCGACCGCTATCTAGCATGCATATAGAGTATTAAGTTCATAAGAACGGAGTAATGCCTTAAGTAAGATGACATGATGTAGAGGGATAAACTCAAGCAAATGATGAAAACCCCATCTTTTTACCCTTGATGGCAACAATACAATACGTGCCTCGCTACCCCTACTATGTCACTGGGTGAGGACACCGCAAGATTGAACTCAAAACTAGGCACCTCTCCCATGGCAAGAACAACCAATCTAGTTGGCCAAACCAAATCGATAATTCGAAGAGAAATACAAAGACATTTGATCATGCATAAAAGAGTTCAGAAAAGACTAAATAATATTCATAGATAATCTGATCATAAATCCACAATTCATCGGATCTCGACAAACACACCACAAAAGAATATTACATCGGATAGAACTCCAAGAACATCGAGGAGAACATGGTATTGAAGATCATAGAGAGAGAAGAAGCCATTTAGCTACTAGCTATGACCGTAGGTCTGTGGTAAACTACTCATGCTTCATGGGAAGGGCAGCAAGGTAGACGTAGATGCCCTCTGTGATCGAATCCCCCTCCGGCAGGGTGCCAGAAAATGCCCCAAGATGGGATCTCATGGGAACAGAGTCTTGCGGCGGCGGAAAAGTATTTTGGTGGATGCTTCTGGTGGTTTTGGAATATTTGGGTATTTATGGAGCAAGAATTAGGGTTGGAGGACCCACGAGGGGCCCACAAGGGCGCGCCTAGGTGGCTTGTGGCCTCCTCGGCCATGTTATGACCCCCTCTCCAAGTTCCATGGATGTCTTCTGGTGCAAGAAAAATCATCGCGGAAGTTTTATTTTGTTTGGACTCCATTTGATATTCCTTTTCTATAAAACTCAAAAACAAGGAAAAAAAACAAAAACTGGCACTGGGCTCTAGGTTAATAGATTAGTCCAAAAATAATACAAAATAGCATAATAATGCATATAAAACATTCAAAACAGATAATATAATAGCATGGAACAATAAATAATTATAGATATGTTGGAGACGTATCAAGCATCCCCAAGCTTAATTCCTGCTCGTCGTCAAGTAGGTAAATGATAAAAACAGAATTTTTGATGTGGAATGCTACCTAACATATTTATCCATGTAATCTTCTTTATTGTGGCATGAATATTTAGATCCATAAGATTCAAAACAAAAGTTTAATATTGACATAAAAACAATAGTCCTTTAAGCATACTAATAAAGCAATCATGTTTTCTCAAAATAGCATGGCAAAAGAAAATTATCCCTACAAAATCATATAGTCTGGCTATGCTCCATCTTCATCACACAAAGTATTTCATCATGCACAACCCCGGTGTTAGTCAAGCAATTGTTTCGTACTTTAGTATTCTCAAACTTTTTCAACTTTCACGCAATACATGAGCGTGAGCCATGGATATAGCATAATAGGTGGAATAGAATACGGTGGTTGTGGAGAAGACAAAAAGAAGGAGAAAGTCTCACATCAACTAAGCGTATTAACGGGCTATGGAGATGCCCATCAATAGATATCAAGGTGAGTGAGTAGGGATTTCCATGCAACGGATGCACTAGAACTATAAGTATATGAAAGCTCAAAAAGAAACTAAGTGAGTGTGCATCCAACTTGCTTGCTCACAAAGACCTAGGGAAAATTGAGTGAGCCCATCATTTGAATATACAAGCCAAGTTCTATAATGAAAAATTCCCACTAGTATATGAAAGTGACAAAATAGGACACTCTCTATCATGAAGAACATGGTGCTAATTTGAAGCACAAGTGTAGAAAAAGGATAGTAACATTGTCCCTTCTCTCTTTTCTCTGATTTTTTGTTGGGCTTCTTTGGCCTCTTTTCTTTTATTTGGGCTTCTTTGGCCTCTTCTATTATTTATAAAGTCTGGAGACTCATCCCAACTTAAGAGGGAATCATAGCTTCCATCATCCTTTCCTCACATGGGACAATGCTCTAATAATGATGATCATCACACTTTTATTTACTTACAACTCAAGAATTACAACTCGACACTAGAACAAAATATGCCTCTATATTAATGCCTCTGGCGGTGTACCGGGATGTGAAATGATCAAGAGTGACATGTATTAAAAAATATGAAGGTGGCCAAGCCACAAATACTATGCCAACTACATAATCATGCAAAGCAATATGACAATGATGGTATGTGTAATAATAAATGGAACAGTAGAAGTTGCATGGAAATATATATCGAAATGGCTATGGAAATGTCATAATAGGTAGGTATGGTGGTTGTTTTGAGGAAGGGTGTATGGTGACTTTAATGCACCGATGAAAATTGCATGGTACTAGACAGGCTAGCAATGGTGGAAGGGTGAGAGTGCGTATAATCCATGGACTCAACATTAGTCATAAATAACTCACATACTTATTGCAAAAATTTATTAGTCATTGAAACAAAGTACTACACGCATGCTCCTAGGGGAGAGGTTGGTAGGAGTTAACAATCATGCACTCCCGACCTCCACACAAAGGGTGACAATCAAAAAGTAAATCTTACTCTGACTTCATCACGTAACGGTTCACCATACGTGCATGCTATGGGAATCACAAACTTTAACACAAGTATTTATACCAATCTACAATTACTTACTAGCATGACTCTAATATCACCATCTTTATATCTCAAAACAATATGCAAGGAATCAAACTTCTCATAGTATTCAATGCTCTTTATATGAAAGTTTTTATTATATCCCTCCTGGATGTCCATCATATTAGGACTAAATTCATAACCTAAGAAAATTACCATGTTGTTTAACTCTCAAAATAATATAAGTGAATCATGAGAGTTCAACAAAATATAAAGCCACCGACGTTCTCTAAAAAGATATAAGTGAAACACTAGGCAAACTGCCTAGCTCAAAAAATATAAGTGAAGCACATAGAGTATTCTAATAAGTTCACAATTAATGTGTGTCCCTCTCAAAAGGTGTGTACAACAAGGATTATTGTGGCAAACTAAAAAGCAAAGACTCATATCATACAAGACGCTCCAAGCAGAACACATATCATGTGGTGAATAAAAATATAGCCTCAAGTAAATTTACAGATGGAACGAAGACGAAAGATGTGGCACCCCGGCTCAGAGCGACCGGTTTACCATGCATTGCCAGCCTAGAGACCATGTTTTTTGGCAACACACAACATCTTGGTACAGAAAACAACCGCTTTATTGATGCTAGCGGACGAGAGTTTATACTACAACAGATGTCGAGGCCAAGCGGCACGCCCGGTGCGGCTGAACAATATGTACATTATTTAGTGAACATAAAGGGGCCTCGATCATAACAACTACGCGGCAGCGGAACAACATTGTAGCGGAAACTCCATATCACAGGGACACCGATGTGGACACGATCTATACTCGAGCATCACTCCTTTCCAATGAGATTTTCCTGAAATCTGGCATTACACGCTAGGTCAGTACATTGAATGTACTTGCAAGCTCACAACAGGCATAATCATAATAGCAAACAATATCATGATAATTAACCAATTAATAATAATGCAACACTATATGTCCAACATGCTGTGATCATGCTCGAACGTCCCTCGGGACAAACTTACCAACCGTGATCATTCTGGGATCACAAACAAACCACCATCGTGGTCTTGACAAGAGTAACTCGTGATCCTTACGGCGATCACAACCACGACCAATATTTGGTCCCGAACATCTCGATGGCCTTTCAGCCATCATCAACAGTGCAAAGTTGATAACTTACTGTGCAGATTATATTAAACATTGACTCCTGGTGGGACCTACTACGAGGTGTCCGTGACCGTGGACACGGCTATCGATAGATTATACACTCTGCAGAGGTAGTACACTGTACCCACACCACGAAACCCATGGCCTCGCACTCCCATTCGGGTGGACCAACGGCATTCCGACGCAACCCTTCCATTGCAATGACACTCTCCCGGCCACTCCGACCCAAAACGGGCTAGTCCTGGGTGGCCTCGTGTCTACCAAAGACACAACGACCACCGTCGTGGCCAAAACGATCCCACTCGGGGACCCGGTACCATAATCTCAACAACGGGAAGACAAGGTTATGCCTGCTTACCGGGCCAGGGTAAGCATGCCATAACCTTCCCTAGTTGGAGGCACCGACAAGAGGCAATGTCAATGGAACGAATCAAGGCCTTCCCACAAAGGCGAATGTGGTTGCACTGGGAAAAACTCGATTCAGCGGCACCATGACCCAGTCAACGATATATTCAAGTTGAGTTATATTCAAGTTCAACTTAAAATGAAAATAACCGGTGTCGTAGCATGCCATGAAATGCAAAACTACACATGCATCACTTATTAACGGACATGACTGATGTCAACCCTATTCACACTAAGCATAAACATCAACAACTTTTATTACTTTGCTGGTCAGGGTAACTCACATTTTAACCAAAATATTTTGTAGCAAGTTTTATTATTTCTTATGCAAGAAAGTAACTTCGATTAATACCTTACATGCATAGCAAAGACTATACCACAAACTAATCCTAATTTATTTACCAACCAAGTTAGGTTCAAACATTCTGTAAGTCAAGTAACATGGCTAAACAAGTACTTAACCGAATATTTTCTAGCAAAATTTTCTATTTTATATATGCAAGAACATAGCTTTAAGTAATTACTAACATGCATAACAAAATTATTTTTATCATCACCACAAATAGATCTTAGCTTTGCTTTACCAACTAAGCTAGTTTCAACCTTCTGTAAATCAAGCATAATAACTAACAAACACTGAACAGAATATAAATAACAAAATAGTTATTTAAATGCATGGATTAATCATTTCATTCAAGTAATAAAATCGTAATTATTGAAATGACACCATGAAAATGTTGCTGTGGCTTTCCTTAGTGTAGATGAGGTTCTCAAGCCTTCTGGTGATCCTCAAGACAAGCCTCACCCTCTGAAAATAATTTTAAACACAAAAAGAAAATATCAAGAAAACTTCTAAAAATCACCAGAAATTCTAAACAGCTCAGAAAAATCTCATCTTTGGTGAGCTGCTAGATTTCTTTGCAAAGAACAAAATGCAAAAAGAATCAATTCATTTGGACTTATGGTTGAAGAGTTATGGCTGTTTGAAGTGTTCTGTAAATTCAAATGAATTTGAATAAAAATTAACAGACTGGGAGGGGGTGACGTCGAAGGGGTAAAGCCGAGGGGCGCCACCACTCGTACCACTTCGCACGCGTACAGAGTGGCTGACTAGCGGGCCCCGCTAGTCAGGTGAGGAGGAGGGGGAGAAGGAAACAGAGGGAGTCGCGGCTTTGCCGGACCTCTCGCGGCGATGAGGGATCCTTGGCCAAAACGAGAGGGAGGGATGGAGAGAGGGGACGGAGGCGCACCTGCCTGTACCCGTAGCGTAGCTAGGGGTGGTCGGACATCGTCGGAATCGACCTCGCAAGCGGAGGCAGAACACGGTGGTCGCTGGAGATGAGGAAGACGGCGAGCAGAGGCAACTCCAGGGGCTCCAGAGGGACGGGATGGCTTCACTGGAGAGAGGCGGAGGCCCAGGAAGGGTTGCCCTGGCCTGGGAGGGGCTGGAGCTACCGCAGCGACCAGAGGGGATCGTCGGCGAGCTCGAGCTCGAGGGCGGCGGCCCGCGGCCAGCCTGGCCGGGCTATGTCTTCCTACTCGCTTGTGGGGTGTGTGGGAGTGGTGGATGATGCTCAAGGAGGCTGGGGGCGGCTCCATTCATAGGCGAGCGGAGAGGGTGGTTACGGGCTCCGCCAGTGGACTCCTGTCCACGGCGCCCGGCGACAAGTGATACGTCTCCGTCGTATCTACTTTTCCAAACACTTTTGCCCTTGTTTTGGACTCTAACTTGCATGATTTGAATGGAATTAACCTGGACTGACGCTGTTTTCAGCAGACTTTCCATGGTGTTATTTATGTGCAGAAACAAAAGTTATCGGAATGACCTGAAACTCCACAGAACATCAATTTGCAAAATAGGAAAAATACCAGAAGAAAAATCCACGTCAGGGGGCCCACACCCTGCCCACGAGGGTGGGGGCGTGCCCGCCTACCTCGTGGGGCCCCTGGTGCTCCACCGACCTCAACTCCAACTCCATATATTCACTTTCTGGGAGAAAAATATCAGAGAGAAGGATTCATCGCGTTTTACGATACGGAGACGCCGCCAAGCCCTAAAACCTCTCGGGAGGGCTGATCTGGAGTCCATTCGGGGCTCCGGAGAGGGGGATTCGTCACCATCATCATCATCAACCATCCTCCATCACCAATTTCATGATGCTCACCGCCGTGCGTGAGTAATTCCATCATAGGCTTGCTGGACGGTGATGGGTTGGATGAGATCTATCATGTAATCGAGTTAGTTTTGTTAGGGTTTGATCCCTAGTATCCACTATGTTCTGAGATTGATGTTGCTATGACTTTGCTATGCTTAATGCTTGTCACTAGGGCCCGAGTGCCATGATTTCAGATCTGAACCTATTATGTTTTCATGAATATATGTGAGTTCTTGATCCTATCTTGCAAGTCTATAGTCACCTACTATGTGTTATGATCCGGCAACCCCGAAGTGACAATAATCGGGACCACTCCCAGTGATGACCATAGTTTGAGGAGTTCATGTATTCACTATGTGCTAGTGCTTTGTTCCGGTACTCTATTAAAAGGAGGCCTTAATATCCCTTAGTTTCCATTAGGACCTCGCTGCCACGGGAGGGTAGGACAAAAGATTTCATGCAAGTTCTTTTCCATAAGCACGTATGACTATATTCGGAATACATGCCTACATTACATTGATGAATTGGAGCTAGTTCTGTGTCACCCTATTTTATGACTGTTACATGACGAACCGCATCCGGCATAATTCTCCATCACCAATCTAGTGCCTACGAGCTTTTCACATATTGTCCTTCTCTTATTTACTTTTCCGTTGCTACTGTTACAATCACTACAAAACACCAAAAATATTACTTTTGCTACCGTTACTTTTGTTACCGTTACCACTACTATCATATTACTTTTCTACTAAACACTTTGCTGCAGATATTAAGTTATCTATGTGTGGTTGAATTGACAACTCAACTGCTAATACTTGAGAATGTTCTTTGGCTCCCCTTGTGTCGAATCAATAAATTTGGGTTGAATACTCTACCCTCGAAAACTGTTGTGATCCCCTATACTTGTGGGTTATCAAGACTATTTTCTGGCGTCGTTGCCGGGGAGATTCTTTGAGTCACTTGGGATTTATATCTGCTGGACACTATGAAGAACTTGAAAGACACTAAGACATCAATTTATCCCTCAACTACGAGGGGAGGTAAGGAACTGCCATCTAGCTCTGCACTTGATTCACCTTCTGTTTTGAGTAAGCTTGCGACACCTAAACCTGCTTCGGCTGTTTGTTCTGATATGTCGCATGATATTGATGATGCCACTTCTGCTATGCATTATACTTATGATGAAACTACCTCTATGCTTGATACTACTGTGCCACTTAGTGAATTTCTTGATGAACAAATTGCTAGGGTTAGAGAGAAAGAAATTATTGAAACTGATTATATTGATGAAACTGATGATGAAGACTTACCTGTTATTCCTGAGGGTTATATTTTTGAAAAAGAAGTTGCTTTTGCTATTTTAGCTTGCAAAGGTAGATATGAGCTCAAGAGGTTATTAGCTAAATGGAAGTAGCAATCTCTTAATGCTAGAATGAAACCTAACCCTGCTTTTGCTACTTCACCTATCTGCGTTATTGATAAGGATTATGAATTCTCTATTGATCCTGATATAATTACTTTGGTTGAATCTGATCCTTTTCATGGCTATGAATCTGAAACCGTTGTGGCACATCTTACTAAATTAAATGATATAGCCACCCTGTTCACTAATGATGAGAAATCTCGCTACCTTTATATCCTTAAAATATTTCCGTTCTCATTAAAGGGTGATGCTAAGATATGGTTTAATTCTCTTGATCCTGGTTGTGTGCGTAGTCCCCTGGATATGATTTATTACTTCTTTGCTAAATATTTCCCTGCTCATAAGAAACAAGGTGCTTTAAGGGATATATACAATTTTGTACAAATTGAAGAAGAGAGTCTCCCACAAGCTTGGGGGAGGCTTCTCAAGTTACTTAATGCTTTGCTTGATCATCCTCTTAAGAAAAATGAAATACTTGATATCTTTTATAATGGACTAACCGATGCTTCCATAGATTACCTGGATAGTTGTGCTGGTTCTGTTTTCAGGGAAAGAACGCCGGATGAAGCTGAAATTCTATTGAATAATATGTTGACAAATGAAAATAATTGGATGCTTCCTGAGCCAGCTCCAGAGCCAATTCCTAAACCAACTCCGAAGAAGAGAGGTGTTCTATTTCTCAGTCCTGAAGATATGCATGAGGCAAAGAAATCTATGAAAGAAAAAGGTATTAAAGCTGAAGATGTTAAGAATTTACCTCCTATTGAAGAAATACATGGTCTTAATTTACCGCCTGATGAAGAAATATATGATCCTAATCCATTACCTATTGAAGAAACTCATGGTCTTGATAACCCGACACAGGTAGTAATGGTAAATTCTCTCTATAGATATGATAAAGTTGAAATCCCTCCTACTAAAATTGCTAGCCAATGCTTGGATGAGTTTGATAATTTTATGGTTAAGCAAGAAGATTTCAATGCTTATTTTGGTAGACAATTAAAACAAAATGATTATATGATCAAACACTTGGGTGATTACATGGCTAATGTTAAAGGTGAACTTAAACTCATTAGTAAACATGTTTCTATGGTTACCACTCAAGTAGAACAAGTACCTAAAGCTCAAAATGATTTGCTCAATGAATTGAATAGTAAGAATAATGATTATGCTGTTAGAGTGGCTACTAGAACTGGTAGAATGACTCGGGAACCTTTGTATCCTGAAGGCCACCCTAAGAGAATTGAGCAAGATTCTCAGAGATATAATATTGATGCACCTAGTCCTTCTAAAAAGAAGAAAAAGAAAAATGATAGGACTTTGCATGCTTCTACTGAACCTATTGCTGAACCACCTGAGAATCCAAATGATATTTCTATTTCTGATGCTGAAACACAATCTGGTAATGAACATGAACCTAATGAAAATGCTAATGATGATGTTCATGATGATGCTCAACCTAGTAATGATAATGATGTAGAAATTGAACCTGTTGTTGATCTTGATAACCCACAATCAAAGAATCAATGTTATGATAAGAGAGATTTTGTTGCAAGGAAACATGGTAGAGAAAGAGAACCATGGGTTCAGAAACCCATGCCTTTTCTTCCAAACCATCCAAGAAAAAGGATGATGAGGATTTTGAGCGATTTTGCTGGAATGATTAGACCTATCTTCTTGCGTATGCGATTGACTGATATGCTCAAAATGAATCCTTATGCTATGTATATGAAAGAAATGGTCACTAATAAAAGAAAGATACCGAAAGCTGAGATTTCCACCATGCTTGATAATTATACTTTTAAGGGTGGAATACCTAAGAAACTAGGAGATCCAGGAGTACCCACTATACCATGCTCCATTAAAAGAAACTATGTTAAAACTGCTTTATGTGATCTTGGACCCGATGTTAGTGTTATGCCTCTCTCTTTATATCGTAGACTTGATTTGAATAAGTTGACACCTACTGAAATATCTTTGCAAATGGCTGATAAATCAACTGCTATACCTGTCGGTATTTGTGAGGATGTGCCTGTTGTGGTTGCAAACGTTACTATTTTAACGAACTTTGTTATTCTTGATATTCCCGAGGACGATAGCATGTCTATTATTCTTGGAAGACCTTTTTTGAATACTGCAGGGGCTGTTATTGATTGCAACAAAGGCAATGTCACTTTTCATGTTAATGGTAATGAGCATACGGTACACTTTCCGAGGAAACAACCTCAAGTTCATAGTATCAATTCTATTGGAAAAATTCCATCGATTATTTTTGGAGGTTTTGAATTTCCTCTTCCTACTGTCAAGAAGAAATATGATATTCTTATTATTGGGGATGTGCATATCCCCGTTGAGTTAACATAGTGTTATTCGAAATTTCTCCGGTTCCATGTTATTCGGAATGAGTTTGTTAACAAGACTTGATCAACCTTGTTAGTGGATTCCTTTTGATGAGCATGAGATGGATGAAACTAGAAGGCACAACCTTCTGTACCCTTCTTTCTACTTTCTGTTATTTAGTTGAAATAAAGTAAAATAGTATTTTTTGGTCTGTTTTCTGATTTATCAGTGCAATATAAAAATACCTCGAAAATAAAAGTTCTGCAGATGCCCCGAAAATGGAATATGATTTTTTCTGGAATATTTGAGAATATCTGGCACTGAGAACACAGCAGGAGGGGCAAGCACCTGGCCACGAGGGTGGAGGGCGCGCCCTACCCTTCTGGGCGCGCCCCCTGCCTCATGGGCCCACGGTGGGCCCCCTCCACTTATTCCTGCACCCACACACTTCTTCTTCCTCCCACAAACACGATTATCCAGCTCAAGCACGAGTTCTAGCTCATTTTGCTGCGATTTTCGATCTCCTTGCTCAAAGCACCTCTCACAAAACTGCTTGGGGGGATTGTTCCTTGATATGTGACTCCTCCATTGGCCCAATTAGTTTTTGTTCTAGTGCTCTATTCATTGCAAATTTGTGCTGCCTAGGTGACCATGTTCTTGAGCTTGCATGTCAAATTTATATGGTTCCAAGTAGTTCTAATGCATGATATAGTCTCTAGGCACTTGTAGGAGTAGTTGCTATCAATTTTGTTGAGCTTGGTTCACTTTTGTTTGAAGTTACTAAAAATTTCAGAAATTTTTCAAAGGAAGAAATATGCTTAGGAAATGTTCCAAGGTGGTTCTTCAAGGAAGCAAGGACCCAGGCTTGCAATGCGTGATGCTGACGATGAGCCACCAAGGGACGCTCCAGTGCGGCCTTGTGAATGGCCTTCAGAAAACTTTATGGATCGAGCGGGAATCAAGGAAGAATTTAACGCATATTTGCGTAACGCTGATCTTGTGAGCTTTGAGGCAGACAAATGCCGCCAATACCACTATCTCACTAGTTCCTTTGTGAGGAGGTTTGAATTTTCATCTTCACGTAATTCTCCAACTATCATGTTTGATCTTTATGAAAAATCTTATACCATGGACTTAGAGGATTTTACAACTGCTTGCAAACTTCCACAATGGGGTAGTGCTAGTGAACCCCGTAAATCTGAATTTACAAATTTTCTTGCTAGTATAACTGTGGGGGAATCTAGAGATATAGCACAAGCTACCATAGGGAGCATTCATTTTCCTTCTATACATTATTTTGCTCTCTTCGTAGGTAGGTGCATAAATGGTAAAGATGAAGCATGTCATATGTGTGTCCCTGACCTTAGTATTCTTAGGAGTGCTGTGTTAGGAGACAAATCTTATAATTTGGGAGCCATTGTTGCACGTAGGTTGCATCATAATAGATTTAATGGAGATTTCTTTGGAGGAATTTATGCAACCCGCTTAGCTGATTTTCTTGGTGTGGACGTTCGTGAGGATGATATTGAGTTGCCTCCTACTTATTTAGACTATAATGCTATGGTCCACCACCAGTTTGTCGAGAGGAATGAATCACCTCTACGGTATCGCTTAATCTTTGACAGACGTCGTGCTGTCCGTACATCTCTCTGCTCTCCTGCCTTCTTTGATTATCGTGCAAAAGGAAGATATGTTATTACCAGAGGAGGCAGATGAGTACGAGAGGAGGCGGAGGCAGCTCGCCGCCACGCTGCAGCTCAGAGGCGATAGCCGCTGCATCTCAAGACGACCCGATCAAGAACTACGGATATCCGCCAGGCCATCCTTGGCAATAAACCAACTTAGGCCAAAAGCCTAAGCTTGGGGGAGTACGTATTTCCCACCGACATTACATTTATATTTACACACACTCATTGCTAGATGTCGGTGCTCATACTCTTTCACTGTAATATTAATGCTAGTTTATTTTCTTTTTCTTGCTTTCTTCTTGTGTGTTTGTTAAACTTTAAGAAAAAAAAATTTATTAGAGTAGCTACTAGCTAGTTTACTTTTCTTGCTGTAGTAAGAAAAATCCAAAAATATTTCCTGTTCTTGTTTTTGCTTGTTGGGAGCTTTCCCGTGTAAATAGTTTTATTTCTTTTCTTTTCTTCGGGGGTCGATAGGAGAAGACCATGATTAAATTGTTGAAGTGGCTCTTATATGCATTATTGTTGATTTAACCAAGAGCCCATATTGCCTTGTCTTTTCCTGTTTATTGAATGCTTGCATATTCCAGCTTAGTCCAATGCACGTGCACTCTTATTATTATCCACATCGTTCGCTCGTGCAAGTGAAAAGCAATTATCACGATATATGATGGACTGACTGAGATGAGAAAATCTGGTATGAACTCGACCTCTCTTGTTTTTGTAAATATGATTAGTTCATCGTTCCTGACTCAGCTTATTATGAATGAACATGTTTGCAATGACAATTAGAGATCATAGTTGCTTGTGCCATGCTTGATTAGCTATGAGTTATAATGGTTTACCTTGTGTGCCAACATGCTATTAAAATGGTTGTGATGTGGTATAGTGGGGTGGTATCCTCCTTTGAATGATTTAAGTGACTCGACTTGGCACATGTTCACACATGTAGTTGAAACAAATCAACATAGCCTTCACGATATTTATGTTCGTGGTGGATTATATCCTACTCATGCTTGCACTCAATGTTTATTAATTTTAATGCATGTTCATGACTGTTGTCGTTCTCTAGTTGGTCGCTTCCCAGTCTTTTGCTAGCCTTCACTTGTACTAAGCGGGAATACTGCTTGTGCATCCAATCCCTTAAACCCCAAAGTTATTCCATATGAGTCCACTATACCTTCCTATATGCGGTATCTACCTGCCGTTCCAAGTAAATTTGTATGTGCCAAACTCTAAACCTTGAACTGAAATTATGTTTTGTATGCTCGAATAGCTCATATCTCAACTAGGGCAGCCCTTATCTTCCATGCTAGACGGGTTATTCTCAAGTGGAGCGGACTCCGCTCCTCACTCACGAGAAAATGGCTAGTTACCGAGATGCCCAGTCCCATGCTTTATGCAAACTAAATCAAAAATAATTGCAAACAAAACTCCCCCTGGGACTGTTGCTTGTTGGAGGCACTCGTTGTTTTGAGCAAGCCATGGATTGATGCTTGTTGGTGGAGGGGGGGTATAAACTTTACCATTCTATTTGGGAACTACCTATAATGTGCGTAGCATGGAAGATATCGCCATCTCTTGGTTATTATGTTGACAATGAAAGTATGCCGCTCAAAATATTATTTATCTCTATTTGAAAACCGAGCTCTAGCACCTCTACAGATCCCTGCTTCCCTCTGCGAAGGGCCTATCTATTTACTTTTATGTTGAGTCATCAGCCTCTTATTAAAAAGCAATAGCTGGAGAACGCAGCTGTCATTTGCATCCATTACTATTAATTTATATTGGGTATGACTATGATTGGATCTCTTTTACCATGAATTACAATGTCTTGTCAGTCCTTAATCTTTAAAGGTGCAATGCATTTATGTTTTGCGGTCTCAGAAAGGGCTAGCGAGATACCATCTTGTTATATCATATCATGATTGTTTTGAGAAAGTGTTGTCATCTGAGATTTATTATTATTGCTCGCTAGTTGATTATGCCATCGATATGAGTAAACATGAGACCTAAAAGTTATTGTGAATGTGGTTAGTCATAATCTTTGCTGAAAACTTGAATGCTGGCTTTACATATTTACAACAACAAGAGCAAACAGAGTTTAAGCTTGGGGGAGTTGATACGTCTCCGCCGTATCTACTTTTCCAAACACTTTTGCCCTTGTTTTGGACTCTAACTTGCATGATTTGAATGGAACTAACCCGGACTGACGCTATTTTCAGCACACTTTCCATGGTGTTATTTATGTGCAGAAACAAAAGTTCTCGGAATGACCTGAAACTCCATGGAACATCTATTTGAAAAATAAGAAAAATACCAAAAGAAAAATCCACGTCAGGGGGACCACACCCTGCCCACGAGTGTGGGGGGCGCGCCTGCGCCCCTACCTCGTGGGCCCCCTAACGCTCCACCGACTTCAACTCGAACTCCATATATTCACTTTCGGGGAGAAAAAATCAGAGAGAAGGATTCATCGCGTTTTACGATACGGAGCCGCCGCCAAGCCCTCAAACCTCTCGAGAGGGCTGATCTGGAGTCAGCTCGGGGCTCCGGAGAGGGGGGTTCGTCGCCATCGTCATCAGCAACCATCCTCCATCACCAATTTCATGATGCTCACCGCCGTGCGTCAGTAATTCCATCATAGGCTTGCTGGACGGTGATGGGTTGGATGAGATCTATCATGTAATCGAGTTAGTTTTGTTAGGGTTTGATCCCTAGTATCCACTATGTTCTGAGATTGATGTTGCTATGACTTTGCTATGCTTAATGCTTGTCACTAGGGCCCGAGTGCCATGATTTCAGATCTGAACCTATTATGTTTTCATGAATATATGTGAGTTCTTAATCCTATCTTGCAAGTCTATAGTCACCTACTATGTGTTATGACACAGCAACCCCGAAGTGACAATAATCGGGACCACTCCCGGCTATGACCATAGTTTGAGGAGTTCATGTATTCACTATGTGCTAGTGCTTTGTTCCGGTACTCCATTAGGACCCCGCTGCCACGGGAGGGTAGGACAAAAGATGTCATGCAAGTTCTTTTCCATAAGCACATATGACTATATTCGGAATACATGCCTACATTACATTGATGAATTGGAGCTAGTTCTGTGTCACCCTATGTTATGATCTACATGATGAACCGTGATCCGCATAATTCTCCATCACCGATCCAATGCCTACGAGCTTTTCACATATTGTTCTTCGCTTATTTACTCTTTTCCGTTGCTACTGTTACAATCACTACAAAAAACCAAAAATATTACTTTTTCTACCATTGCTTTTGTTACCGTTACCACTACTATCATATTACTTTGCTACTAAACACTTTGCTGCAGATATTAAGTTATCCAGGTGTGGCTGAATTGACAACTCAACTGCTAATACTTGAGAATATTCTTTGGCTCCCCTTGTGTCGAATCAATAAATTTGGGTTGAATACTCTACACTCGAAAACTGTTGCGATCCCATATACTTGTGGGTTATCAACGAGCGGCGTCAGTGAGAGGGGGAGAAGGCGACGCAGTTCATGCGGCAACTATTGGCGAACGGGGACGAGCACAGGAACGAGGAGAAGGCGACGAGCACAGTGCGCACCGCACTGTTGGGTTGGCCAGACCGTGCCCGTGCTCGCTGCGGCGAGCTCCGGCATCGGCGAGTGCCAAAGGGGAGTTAATGGCGTTGAGACGAGGATGGTGGCGAGGTTTGGCACACTCGGGCAGACGAGGGAAGCGAGCACGCGCGAACAAAGCGCTCGGCGGCACTCAGAGCGCGTCGACACGCAGGCATAACATGGTGGACACGCGTGGCCACCGCGAGAACTCTTCCCTCAGGCCAGCCTACGTCCAAAAATCATGTCTGGCATGTTGTTCGTGGTGGTTTTGAAGTTTACCACGCTTTGGTTTGGATCCAGGTGCAGTAGAGGAGTTTTTACATGCCAAGTAAGTTTCTGGTCAGTAACTTTGAGAGGTTATTGAGGTCAAACGGCTGGGAGTTGGGGGATGTGCTTTGGAGGTTAGCCATGATCTACTAAGGTGAAAACGCATAAGAAAACCCAGGCACAATGGAGCAAGTAAAATGGTAGTTGTTGTAGAACAGAAAATATTTTCTGTAGCAAAAATATTCCAGAAAGTGATGAATATTTTTGCTCAGGAAGGTGCCCTAGATTTCAATGAATATTTGTGAATTATATCAGATTTTTCTGGGCCATAAAAATTGGGGTTGCTTTGGAGCATATTAATCTAGCTAGGGTTTTCGGGAGAAAAATGAATATTTTTCTTTTCCAAAGATTATTTTGGGGTGGATCAGAAGGGGAATGATGATTAGAGAGGGAAATGGAGCACTTGGGTGAAAGCCAAGGGTACCCAAGTGTTTAAGTCCATATGAAAAGATTCAAAAACTCCAAATTTCAAAATGACTCTAAATGAAAATCAAGCAAATAAGAGAGGGCAAAAACTAGGCTGTCACAAACCTCCCCCACTTAGAATGAATCTCGTCCTCTAGATTCAGTTGCTTGGGAAAACCACTCTGGATAATGTGACTGTAGAAATTCTTCCTGCTCCCAAGTTGATTCTGACTCTGTGTGATGCTCCCACTGAACTTTGTAAAATTTCCTTACTTTACTGCGAGTGACCCTTCCATCTGATCCAAAATTCTAAACGTTCTCTCTTCATAAGTTAAATCATTTGCCAACTCTACCACAACCATAGCAGTCCTTTTCTTAGGCGGGGATATGCATCGCCGCCAAGTCCTTTTCTTACGCTTGTTGTCGTTGTTAACAGGCCTATTATCTGATATAAGCTTGTGCTCCTGTTCAGCAATGAAAGCCTTGTTCACCAGAGTTTGGCAATCTGGGAAATCAAGCATACTGAGAGTACAACGGATTTGCGGATTTAAGCCTCCAAGAAATCTGTCAATCTTCCTTTCTTCGGTGGCCACATCATAAAGAGAGTAACGGGCCAGATGATTGAATTTTTGCAAATATTCACCCACAGACTGATTTCCTTCGACGAGTGCGAGAAATTCACGCTGCTTAGTCTTCATAACTCCAGTAGGGATATGATATTTCCGGAACTGATCCTTAAACTTTTCCCAGGTGATTTCTTCATCAACAGGCCACATGGCTTTTGCATTTTCCCACCATATGGCAGCTGCGCCTTCAAGGTAATGAGTTGCAAACAGAACTTTATCATTTTCTTCAGTACGAGCAATCTCAAGCTTTTTCTCAATGGTACGCAACCAATCGTGTGCATCCGATGGGTCAACAATCTGACTGAAACTGGGTGGCTTGGTCCTTTGAAAATCTGACTGCTTTGAGTGATGACCGTTCTGATTTCCATTCTGTCCAACCATAGCTTGCACACTTCTTAATATTTCGATCAGATCATTGTTCCTTCTTTCCTCAAACATACGCAGAATTTGCTCGGTGGAGGGCGGATTTGGCGGTGGAGGCGGTGGTGGAATGTACGGCTCGGGAGAATGTCCTGCCCGTCGTGCGGAACAACGAACAGGAGTTCCCTCACGAACGTTGCTACTGCTGCCTCCCCGCGTCATCCTATTGTGGATTTTTTCCAAGACAACGCAATCGAGATGTTAAACATCCAAGAATAAATTTGGGGAAAAGCCAGCAACAAATCTCGGAAGAAACAAAAGAGCAAAGAAAATAAGGTGAATAAAGTCCCAACATAATTATACATAGACTCATACATGAAAGATAAACAACACGCCAGGTTCAACTACTCTCATACATCCAACAAAACATCATGACTCGTACGACTACATCAGTACATCATCCGGACGACTGCGAATACTCAAAGATACTACTGCTCTGCTGGTGCTGCGGTGTCCTCCCCTGAAGCGGTCTCGGATCCTGAACTGACGAGGTTAACGGAAACCTCCGGGTTAAAGGTAACACGACGGTGCTGCCTCGAGGGCTCTCTCTCAGGGGCAGGGGTAGGATGAAGCATCGGGGCTATAGGAGTAGCGAAAAGTGAAACCCACTCGGCAGGAGTGCTGAGAGGATTCACGGCCGAGACGCCCGTGCTACTCGGAGGAGTAACCGGTGAAATTGGGGAACTAGAACTGACTGGAATATAAGGGGTAAATCCCGGAGAAGATGGAGTAGTGGCAGATCTAGTAGTGACTAAAGCAGCGGCTAAAGCAGTACGGGCACGAGCCAGCTCTCAAGCCAGCTCTCAAGCCAGCTCGTGGCATAAGATAGCTAGCAGTGACATAATGAGCAAGGTGGCTAGCAACACTATCAGACTCTGGATCAATGATAGGGAAACGGACATGACCATTGTCGTGCAGAGAAGGGTAGTAATAGAAACCTGGGTGGTTCTGCATTCGGACCTCGTTGTAGCGAAGCTCGACAAGGACCTCGAATGCAGCAAACTGGACAGCCTGAGAAGTGGTCGAGGCGTAACAGCTCCGAGAAGTACGAGTGTAAGAGATGGAATCGGAACTAGTGCACAGAGTGACCACTGCGTGATACTCATACACTGAATCAGCTAGACGCTCCCGGTACACACGATAGACTGGGTCGTCTCTGAGAGGGTACAGCCAACACCACACGTTGCGAAGGAGATGCGGTGACGTGTACGACATCAGCTGCAACTGGCATGGATACGGCACCGGAGCCATCTACACTCACAACCATTAGCAGGTTAGCATAAAAATATAAACCAAATGCATGGAATGCAACAACCAGCTACAATTGCTACCGGCACTCAACTTAAACTCGTATCTATCATCCAGTTAACACGTCATATTCTAGCGTGGCCTACAGTCAGCGCGGCTCTTATACCAAGCGTTGTGGGACCCCGGCTCAGAGCGACCGGTTTACCATGCATTGCCAGCCCATAGACCATGTCTTCTGGCAACACACAACATCTTGGTACAGAAAACAACCGCTTTATTGATGCTAGCGGACCAGAGTTTATATGACAATAGATGTCGAGGCCAAGCGGCACGCCCGGTGCGGCTGAACAATATGTACATTATTTAGTGAACATAACGGGGCCTCGACCATAACAACTACGTGGCACCGGAACAACGTCGTAGCGGAAACTCCATATCACAGGGACACCGATGTGGAGACGATCTAGACTCGAGCATCACTCCTTTCCAACGAGATTTTCCTGAAATCTGGCATGACACGCCAGGTCAGTACATTGAATGTACTTGCAAGCTCACAATAGGCATAATCATAATGGCAAACAATATCATGATAATTAACCAATTAATAATAATGCAACATTATATGTCCAACATGTTGTGATCATGCTCGAACGTCCCTCGGGACGAACTTACCAACCGTGATCATTCTGGGATAACAAACAAACCACCATCATGGTCTTGACAAGAGTAACTCGTGATCCTTACGGCGATCACAACCACGACCAATATTTGGTCCCGAACATCTCGATGGCCTTTCAGTCATCATCAACAGTGCAAAGTTCATAACTTAGTGTGCAGATTATATTAAACGTTGACTCATGGTGGGACCTACTACGAGGTGTCCGTGATTGTGGACTCGGCTATCGATAGATTATACACTCTGCAGAGGTAGCACACTGTACCCACACCATGGAACCCATGGCCTCGCACTCCCATTCGGGTGGACCAAAGGCATTCCGACGAAACCCTTCCATTGCCATGACACTCTCCCGGCCACTCCGACCCAATCCCCAATGGGCTAGTCCTGGATGGCCTCGTGTCTACCAAAGACACAACGAGCACCGTCGTGGCCAAAACGATCCCACTCGGGGACCCGGTACCATAATCTCAACAACGGGCACACAATGTTATGCCTGCTTACCGGGCCAGGGTAAGCATGCCATAACCTTCCCTAGTTGGAGGCACCGACCAGAGGCAATGTCAATGGACCGAATCAAGGCCTTCCCACAAAGGCAAATGTGGTTGCACTGGGAAAAACTCGATTCAGCGGCACCATGACCCAGTCAACGATATATTCAAGTTGAGTTATATTCAGGTTCAACTTAAAATGAAAATGACCAGTGTCATAGCATGCCATGAAATGCAAAACTACACATGCATCACTTATTAACGAACATGACTGATGTCAACGCTATTCACACTAAGCATAAACATCAACAACTTATATTACTTTGCTGGTCAGGGTAACTCACATTTTAACCAAAATATTTTGCAGCAATTTTTATTATTTCTTATGCAAGAAAGTAACTTCGATTAATATCTTACATGCATAGCAAAGAGTATACCACAAAAAAATCCTAATTTATTTACCAACCAATTTAGGTTCAAACATTTTGTAAGTCAAGTAACATGGCTAAACAAGTACTTAACAGAATATTTTCTAGCAATATTTTCTATTTTATATATGCAAGAACATAGCTTTAAGTAATTACTAACATGCATAACAAAATTATTTTTATCATCACCACAAATAGATCTTAGCTTTGCTTTACCAACTAAGCTAGTTTCAACCTTCTGTAAATCAAGCATAATAACTAACAAACACTTAACAGAATATAAATAACACAATAGTTATTTAAATTCATGAATTAATCATTTCATTAAAGTAAGAAAATCATAAATATTGAAATGACACCATGAAAATGTTGATGTGGTTTGCCTTAGTGCAGATGAGGTTCACAAGCCTTCTGGTGATCATCAAGACAAGCCTCACCCTCTGAAAATAATTTTAAACACAAAAAGAAAATATCAAGAACACTTCTGAAAATCACCAGAAATTCTAAACAGCTCAGAAAAATCTCATCTTTGGCAAGCTGCTAGATTTCTTTGCAAAGAACAAAATGTAGAAAGAATCAATTCATTTGGACTTATGGTTGAAGAGTTATGGCTGTTTGAAGTGGTCTGTAAATTCAAATGAATTTGAATAAAAATTAACAGACTGGGAGGGGGTGACGTCGAAGGCGTAAAACCCAGGGGCGCCACCACTCTTACCGCTTCACGCGCGTATAGAGTGGCTGACTAGCGGGCCTCGCTAGTCAGGTGAGGAGGAGGGGGAGAAGGAAACAGAGGGAGTCGCGGCTTCACCGGAGCTCTCGCCGGCGACGAGGGCTCCTTGGCCAAAACGAGAGGGAGGGATGGAGAGAGGGGACGGAGGCGCACCTGCCCATACCCGTAGTGTAGCTAGGGGTGGTCGGACGGCGTCGGAATCGACCTCGCAAGCGGAGGCAAAACGCGGTGGTCGCCGGAGATGAGGAAGACGGCGAGCAGAGGCAACTCCAGGGGCTCCAGAGGGACGGGATGGCTTCACCAGAGAGAGGCGGAGGCCCTGGAAGGGTCGCCCTGGCCTGGGAGGGGCTCGATGTACCGCGGTGACCAGAGGGGATCATCGGCGAGCTCGAGCTCGAGGCGGCGGCCCGCGGCCTGCCCGGCCAGGCTACGGCTTCCTACTCGCTTGTGGGGTGTGTGTGAGGGGTGGATGATGCTCGAGGAGGCTGGGGCGGCTCCATTTATAGGCGAGCGTAGAGGGGGGTTTCGGGCTCCGCCAGTGGACACCTGTCCATGGCGCACGGCGACGAGCGGCATCAGTGAGAGGAGAAGAAGGCGACGCAGCTCACACGACAACTATTGGCGAACGAGGACGAGCACAGGAACGAGGAGAAGGCGATGAGCACAGTGCACACCGCACTGTTGGGTTGGCCAGACCGTACCCGTGCTCGCTGCAGCGAGCTCCGACATCGGCGAGCGCCAGAGGGGAGTTAATGGCGTTGAGACGAGGATGGTGGCGAGGTTTGGCACGCTCGGGCAGACGAGGGAAGCGAGCATGCGCGAACAGAGCGCTCGGCGGTACTCAGAGCGCGTAGACACGCATGCATGACATGGTGGGCACGCGTGGTCACCGCGCAAACTCTTCCCTCAGGCCAGCCTACGTCCAAAAATCATGTTTGGCATGTTGTTTGTGGTGGGTTTGAAGTTTACCACGCTTTGGTTTGATCCAGGTGCAGTAGAGGAGTTTTTACATGCCAAGTAAGTTTCTGGTCAGTAACTTTGAGAGGTTACTGAGGTCAAACGGCTGGGAGTTGGGGGTTGTGCTTTGGAGGTTATCCATGATCTACTAAGGTGAAAATGCACAAGAAAACCCAGGCACAATGGAGCAAGTAAAATGGTAGTTGCTGTAGAAACCACCATTTCTGTCCAGAACCGAAACTATTTTCTGTAGCAAAAATATTCCAAAAAGTGATGAAATATTTTTGCTCAGGAAGGTGCCCTAGGTTTCAAAGAATATATGTGAATTATCTCAGATTTTTCTGGGCCATAAAAATTGGGGTTGCTTTGGAGCATATTAATCTAGCTAGGGTTTTTGGGAGAAAAATGAATATTTTTCATTTAAGAAAAATATTCCAAAGATTATTTTGAGGTGGAACAGAAGGGGATGATGATTAGAGGGAAATGGAGAACTTGGGTGAAAGCCAAGGGTACCCAAGTGTTTAAGTCCATATGAAAAGATTCAAAAACTCCAAATTTCAAATTGACTCCAAATGAAAATCAAGCAAATAAGAGAGGGCAAAAACCAGGCTGTCACAAAAGAGGGGATGCCATCTGGGGCATCCCCAAGATTAGATGATTGGTTGTCCTTGAATATTACCTTGGGGTGCCTTGGGCAGCCCCAAGCTTAGGTTCTTGCCACTCCTTATTCCATAGTCCATCAAATCTTTACCCAAAACTTCCCAACACAAAACTCATCAGAAAACTCATGAGATCCGTTAGTATAGTAAAATAAATCACCACTTTAGATACTGTTGTGAAATCATTCTAAATTTATATTGGTGTAATATCTACTGTATTCCAACTTCTCCATGGTTCATACCCCCCGATACTACCCATAGATTCATCAAAATAAACAAACAACACATAGAAAACAGAATCTGTCAAAAACAGAACAGTCTGTAGAAATCTGAAAACTTCGTATACTTCTGTAACTCCAAAACTTCTGAAAAAATAGGAAAGCCTAGGAAATTTTTATATCAATATTGTCTAAAAAATTCAGAATTTTATCATGCTTCTGTGAATTTAAACAATTCTGTTACTGGACGCAAAAGTTTCTGTTTTTCAGCAAGAAAAAATCAACTATCACCATAGACCATCCCAAAGGTCTTTCTTGGCTCAAACACTAATTGAAACACCAAAACACAATTACTACATAGGTAATAATGTGTATTTATTTAAGAACAGTAGCAAAAACAAAAAACAAAAATAAAATTGGGTTGCCTCCCAACAGGCGCTATTGTTTAACGCCCCTAGCTAGGCATAAAACATAGAACTAGGTATTGTCATCTTTGGTATTAAATCCATAGGTGGCCCTCATAATAGATTCTTAAGAAAACTTAATTTTATTTCATGGGAAGTGTTCCATTCCCTTCCTTAACGGAAATTGAAATCTAATGTTTCCTTCTCTCATATCAATAATTGCACCAATCGTTCTAAGGAAAGGTATACCAAGAATAATTGGACATGTAGGATTGCAATCTATATCAAGCACGATAAAATCTATGGGCACATAATTACTATTTGCAACAATAACAACATCATTAATTCTTCCCATAGGTTTCTTAATAGTAGAATCCGCAAGATGCAAATTCAAAGAACAGTCATCAAGTTTATGGAAACCTAACACATCACATAAAGTTTTCAGAATCGTGGAAACACTAGCCACCCAAATCACACAAAGCATTGCTCTCATAATCTTTTATTTTAATATTAATTGTAGGTTCCCACTCATCATAAAGCTTTCTAGGGATAGAAACTTCTAACTCAAGTTTTTCTTCAAAATATTTCATCATAGCATCAACGATATGTTTAGTAAAAGCTTTAGTTTGATTATAATCATGCGGTGAATTCAACATGGATTGCAACAAGGAAATACAATCTATCAAAGAACAATTATCATAATTAAAGTTCTTGAAATCCAAAAGAGTGGTTTCATCGCTACTTAAAGTTTTGACCTCTCCAATCCCACTTTTATCAATTTTTTCATCAAGATGTTTAAACTCCAAATTATTGGGATACCTTCTAGCCTAAGCTGACTTATCTCCAGTCCCGTCTTTATCATGATTTATATTAGAAAATAAAGATTCAATAGGAATCACACCAATCACTTTAAGATCTTCATCATTATTTTCAACGGATTCCGGCTTAGCAGCCATATTATTTACCAAAGTGGTTTTCTTATCGGAAATTTGGCCTACTAAATTTTCAATATGAGCAAATTGAGATTTAAGACCATATATTTCCTTAGTAACATCACCAAGCTCTTTATTACTATACTCCATCATAGTTTTTTGTTCTTGAAGTTTATTCCTAAAGAAACTATTCTGCTCGAATTATAAGGAGATGAAGCTTTTAGCATTATTTTAAACCTCTTCCAACTTCCTAAAGTAAGGATCAAAATTTTTGGGTTAAGCCATACGGGAAAACAAGCAATCCAACACACAAGCAAACGAAAAGACGAACGAAAGAAGGGCGAATAAAAAGGCAAATATTTTTGTATTTTTCTGAAAACATTTTAGAAGTGGGGAGAGGAAAACGGGAGCTAAATGGAAAATAATGCACTGCAAGAGATGAGAGTTTATGATGGGTGCTTGGTAAGCTTGATGTACAACCTCCCCAGCAACGGCACCAGAAATTCTTCCTGCTACTTCTTGAGCTTGCGTTGATTTTTCCCTTGAAGACGAAAGGGTGATGCAACAAAGTAGAGATAAGTATTTCCCTCAGTTAAGAACCAAGGTATCAATTCAGTAGGAGGCACAAGCAAGTCTCCAATCTATGCACCTGCACAAACTAACAAACACTTGCACTGAACGCGAAAAGGGGTTATCAATCCCTTCACGGTCTCGAACAAGAGTGAGATCTAATAGAGATAGGTATAAAAGATAAATAAAAAGGAAAACTAAAATAAATCTAAATAAATTGCACAAAGGTAGTTTTGGGTTTTTTGGTTTATAGATCTAAAAATATATGATGGAAAATAGACCCAAGGGCCACAGGTTTCACTAGAAGCTTCTCTCTTGAAAGAAAACATACGGTGGGTAAACAAATTACTGTCGAGCAATTGACAGAAAAACGCAAAGTTATGACGATATCCCAGGCAATGATGATGAATATAGGCATCACGTCCATGTCAAGTAGACCGGCTCCTTCCTGCATCTACTACTATTACTCCACACATTGATACGTATCTATTATTTTTTTATTGTTCCATGTTGTTATATTATCATTCTTGGATGTTTTAAAATCATTTTATAGCAACTTCATATCATTTTTTGGGACTAACCTATTGACATAGTGCCCAGTGCCTGTTGCCGTTTTTGCTTGTTTTTTCACTTTGCAGAAAATCAATACCAAATGGAGTCCAAACGCACCAAAACTTTTTGGATAATTTTTCCTGGTAGGTTAAGCCCACCTCGGTGGCCTCCGCACCGCCTCTTTGCTCTATAAATACCCCAATATTCCAGAAACCCTAGGGGAGTCGACGAAAATCAATTCCAACCACCGCAAGTTCCAGAACCACCAGATCCAATCTAGACACCATCACGGAGGGGTTCATCATCCTCATTGGTGCCTCTCCGATGATGTGTGAGTAGTTCATTGTAGACCTAAGGGTCCGTAGTTAGTAGCTAGATGGCTTTCTCTCTCTCTTTTGGTTCTCAATACGATGGTCTCTTGCAGATCTATTTGATGTAACTCTTTTTGCGGTATGTTTGTTGGGATCCGATGATCTTTGAGTTTATGATCAGATCTATGTTTTTATCCATGAAATTTATTTGAGTCTTTTGATCTCTTATATGCATGATTACTTATAGCCTCGTATTTCTTCTTTGAATCTTTGGTTTAGTTAGGCCAACTAGATCGATTTTTCTTGCCATGGGAAGAGGTGCTTTGTGATGGGTTCGATCTTACAGTCCTTGAACCCAGTGAGAGAAGGGGAACTGACACGTATGTATTGTCGCTATTAAGGATAACAAGATGGGGTCTATTTCTACATAAATAGATCTTGTCTACATCATGTCATCGTTCTTATTGCAGTACCCCGTTTCTCCATGAACTTAATACACTATATGCATGCTGGATAGCGGTCGATGTGTGGAGTAATAGTAGTAGATGCAAGCAGGAGTCGGTCTACTAATCTTGGACGTGATGCCTATATAATGCTCATTTCCTGGATATCGTCATAATTATTTGAAGTTCTATCAATTGCCCAATAGTAATTTGTTTACCCACTGTATTCTATTTTTCTCGAGAGAAGCCACTAGTGAAATCTACGACCCCCGGGTCTCTTCTTTATCATGTTTGCCTTCGAGATCTATTTTTATTCGCTTTGATTTTCAGATCTATATTTCAAAAAAACCAAAAATACATTGCTGCACTTTATTCTATTTTGCATTTATTCGAGAGCTATTTATCCAATCTATCATATTTTTATCCCATCAACTTGACAATTTTTGGCACCGTCGAACCCACAAGGAGCTAAAGGTAAGATCAATATTCTCTCAAGTCCTATCTGCCACTGATACTTCTCTACGTGCACCGAACGTTTGCTTCCAACTAGAAACGAGAAATAAAACTATGTTCTGGGTATGAAGACGATAACTTTGCATGATATAGGAGAGCTAAAAAATAAACGTAGGTGATGTTATCATGAAGTTAGAATATATTACTAAATATTACAAATAGCGAGTGTGGAATAATGATGGGTCGGTGTGCGGAATTATCCTAGGTAATTGTTAACAAGACCGGTGGTCGTCATTGCAATTTCATATGAAGGAGAGGCATAAGCTAACATACTATCTCTTGTTGGATCATATGCACTTATGATTGGAACTCTAGCAAGCATCCGCAACTACTAAAGATCATTAAGGTAAAAGCCAACCATAGCATTAAAGCATCAAGTCCCCTTTATCCCATACGCCACAACCCCCTTACTCGGGTTTATGCTTCTGTCACTCAAGCAACCCACTATAAGCGAATCATGAACGTATTGCAACACCCTACAATGGGAATCCCTCATGCTTGCGCGACACGGAGGGCACAATAGGACAACACCAAAATAAAGCATACAACTCATTCCAATCTAGATCATCAGTCAACCCAAAAGAAAAAGGATATCTACTCAAAACATCATAGGATGACAACACATCATTGGATCATAATATGTGGCATAAAGCACCATGTTCAAGTAGGGATTACAGCGGGGTGCGGGAGAGTGGCCCGCGTAAAATAGATGAGGATGGTGATGATGATGGTGATGTTGAGGAAGACGATCACCGCGGCGACGATTCCCCTCCCGATGGCACTCCGGCACCACCGAGAGAAAGGAGGAGAGGTTCTCCCCCTTGTGCTTCCTCCTCCATGGCCTCCCCCCTAGATGGGGAGAGGTTCTCCCTCTGGTCCTTGGCCTTCATGGCGATGATGGCCCCTCTGAGGTCCTCCTCCATGGCCTCTGGTGATGATGGCCCCCTCCGGCAGGGTGCCAGAGAGGGCCTAGATTGATTTCTCATGGCTACAGAGGCTTGTGGTGGCGGAACTTCCGATCTAGGTTTCTTTCTGGGGGTTTCTGTATTTGTAGGAATTTTTGGCGTTGGTTTCACGTCAGGGGGATCTCCGAGTCATCCATGAGATAGGGGCCCATGCCCGGGGGGTAGGGCGCGCCCCCCACCCTCGTGGACAGCCCGAGACTCTTCTGGCCCAACTCTTTTACTACAGGGGCTTCTTTTGGTCCATAAAAAATCATCAAAAATTGGCACGTCAATTGGACTCCGTTTGGTATTCCTTTTGTGTAAAACTCAAAAACAAGGAAAAAACAGAAACTGGCACTGGGCTCTAGGTTAATAGGTTAGTCCCAAAAATCATATAAAATAGCATATAAATGCATATAAAACATCTAAGATGGATAATATAATAGCATGAATACTTCATAAATTATAGATACGTTGGGGACGTAACAGCATCCCCAAGCTTAATTCCTGATCATCCTCTAGTAGGTAGATGATAAAAGAATTAATTTATGAAGTGTGAATGCTAGCAGGTATACAAGTTTGATCAATGATAATTTCAATCACCTTTTCTAGCATCATTATATGTCATAACAGTAGATCATCTCATAAAACTTTTCATGATCAAGTAACAAGCTATTCACATGTTAAAGTATAGATCATAAACTTTCTTGAAAACTAACAAACCATGCTCTTAGTCATCAAACAATTGCAATTCATCTTATTTTAGGGAAGGGTCTATGTAAGAGCTTCGATTCAGCAAAATCCACATACTCAACTCTCATTTAATCTTTCACAATTGCTAACACTCATGTGATATTTATGGGTTCAAAGTTTTAATCGGACATAGAGAAAGATAGGGGCTTATAGTTTCTCCTCCCAACCTTTTACCTCAAGGGTAATGTCAACAATAATACTTTATGAAAACCTACATCCAAGTGGATATATATATATCCGGATCGCTCCAACACAAAGAGCTTGCCAAAGGAAAAAGAGTAAAAAGGAAAAGTGATGATCACCATGACTCTTGTATAAGGGTAGGAGATAAAAGTAAAAGATAGGCCCTTTGCAGAGGGAAGCAGAGGTTGACATGCGCTTTTATGGTTGGATGCACAAAATCTTAATGCAAAATAACGTCACTTTATATTGCCTCTTGTGATAAAGACCTTTATTATGCAGTCCGTCGCTTTTATTTCTTCCCTATCACAAGTTCGTATAAAGCTTATTTTCTTCGCACTAATAGATCACACACATTTAGAGATCAATTTTTATTGCATGCACCGATGACAACTTATTTGAAGGATCTTACTCAATCCATAGGTAGGTATGGTGGACTCTCATGGCAAAACTGGTTTAAGGGATGTTTGGAAGCACAAGTAGTATTTCTACTTGGTGCAAAGAATTTGGCTAGCATGAGAGGGAAAGCCAAGCTCAACATGTTGGATGATCCAAGACAATATAACATTTCGGATATAGGAAAACATAACCCATTAAGTTGTCTTCCTTGTCCAACATAAACCTTTTAGCATGTCATATTTTAATGAGTGCTCACAATTATAAAAGATTTCCAAGATAGTATATTTATATGTGAAATCTCTCTTCCATCAATATTCTTTCATGAATTGTTCAAGTGACCAATTCTGCGTTTGCTAACTTTCAATAACTCTACTACCTATACTTACTATGTGTGAAGTCATTACTCCCCATGGTATAAGCATATGAAACATATATAAATTCAGATCTATGATATTCAATTCATTCAACCATTTGCTCATCGGATATACGTGAAACATGTGAGTAAATGACAAACTACTCCAAAAGATATAAGTGAAGAACACTGAGTAGTCAAATAATTAACTAGCCATGGGAGGATTCTTTTTCATTAAAGATTTCAGATCCAATGATTTTATTCAAACAGCAAGTAAAATTGAAAATACGCTCCAAGCAAAACACATATCATGTGACGAATAAAAATATAGCTCCGAGTAAGGTATACCGATAGTTTTGAAGACGAAAGAGGGGATGCCTTCCGGGGCATCCCCAAGCTTAGGCGCTTGAGTCTTCCTTGAATATTACCTTGGGTGCCTTGGGCATCCCCAAGCTTAGGGTATTTCCACTCCTTATTCTCCTTATATCGATATCTCACCCAAAGCTTGAAAACTTCAATCACACAACACTTAACGGAACTTCGTGAGATAGGTTTGTATGATAAAGAGTAAACCATTCAATTTGGTACTGTAAAAGACAAGGTTCATAATTGTTCTCACACAATTCCTACTGTACCATACCATTTCTACAATTTATATTGAGAAATATAAGCCATAGAAACTAGAAAACAAGCAAACTATGCAATGAAACAGAATCTGTCAGAAACAGAACAGTCTGTAATGATCTGAACAGAAACCATACTTCTGCTAGTCCAAAAATTATGAAATAAATTGGTGGACGTGAGGAATTTGTCTATTACTCTTCTGCAGAAATAATCAACTCAAAATCACTCTTCTGTAAAAAAAATGGCAGCTAATCTCGTGAGTGCAAAGTTTCTGTTTTTTACAGCAAGATCACATTAACTTTCACCCAAGTCTTCCCAAAGGTCTTACTTGGCACTTTATTGAAAAAAATATATAAAACATGATTACTACAGTAGCTTAATCATTTAAACACACAAAAATAGTAAGGGTAATTATTGGGTTGTCTCCCAACAAGCGCTTTTCTTTAGTGCCTTTTAGCTAGGCATGATGATTTCAATGATGCTCACATAAAAGAAAAGAATTGAAACATAAAGAGAGCATCATGAAGAATATGACTAGCACATTTAAATCTAAACCACTTCCTATGCCTAGGGATTTTGTGAGCACATAATTTATAGGAACAAGAATCAACTAGCATAGGAAGGCAAAACAAGTATAACTTCAAAACTTTAAGCACATAGAGAGGAAACTTGATATTATTGCAACTCCTACAAGCATATATTCCTCCCTCATAATATTATTCAGTAGCATCATGAATGAATTCATGAATATAACCATCACATAAAGCATTCTTTTCATGATCTACAAGCATAGAGAATTTTCTACTCTCCACATAAGCAAAATTCTTCTCATTCAGAATAGTGGGGTCACTAATTCCTAAAGTTGACACTCTTCCAAACCCGCTTTAGATGATAATATTATTCATACTCCAAAAGATATAAGTGAAGTTCATGGAGCATTCTACAATTAATATATTCTAACCAATATCCAAGCTCAAAATATATAAGTGAAGCGCACGAAGCATTCTATAAAACCATACTCAAAAGATTTAAGTGAAGCACAAAGAGCATCCTATAAGGTCATACTCAAAAGATATAAGTGAAGCACATGAATCATTCTATAAATTGATGAAGGGACATCTCATACATGCATGGCTCTTAAACAAAAAATAAAACACAAAGGATACAAATCATGTGAACAAAACAAAAACCGAGGTATACCGATAATTGTTGAAGAAGAAAGATGGGATGCCAACCGGGGCATCCCCAAGCTTAGATGCTTAAGTATCCTTGGAATATGTACTTGGGGTGCCTTGGGCTTCCCCAAGCTTGAACTATTGCCTCTCTTTATTCTTATCGCATCGGTAACTCCTCGTTCTTCGAACACTTCATCCACAAAAACTTAACAAAAACTTTATGAGATCCGTTAGCAAGGTTGTTAGAATCGCGACTCTGTTATACGACTTTATGATCCAAACTTACCCATCTGATTCTACGATTTTAGTTCATAAAATATACGTTTCTACGATCCTCGTAGTGAAGATTCTATGATTGAGGATTCTACCATCAGAGCTCCGATCTGATTCAAAATCGCGATTCTGACAACCTTGTCCATTAGTATACTAAAGCAAATCACTACCTTTAGGTACTGTTGCAAACTCATTCCAATTTCACATTAGCACTTTATCTAATGTATTCCAACTTAACCATGGTTCATACCCCCCGATACTACCCATAGATTCATCAAAATAAGCGAACAACACATAGAAACAGAATCTGTCAAAAACAGGACAGTCTGTAGTAATCTGGAAGTTTGATAAACTTCTGTAACTACAAAAAATTCTAAAAAACTAAGAACATTTAAACAATTTGTACAGAAGTAATGTTCAAAAAGTTTCAGACCCATTTGACTTTCCAGTAAAAAATGTAAATTCACGCACTACAGCCAAAGTTTCTGTTTTTGTTCTGCACATAGTAAACAAGCAATCTAATCATCCTAAAACCAAAGCTTGGCACATTATTTTTATAATAAAATGGATATATACAAGGAGATAATTATTTTCAGAGAAGCTTCCAAGAATTTTTTTACATTGTTTCCATGAGCATGAACACAAGTGCTCAAGGTTGACCCTCACTTCTTCAATGCGTAATCTTCCAATCACTTGTCTTATTGAAAAACTTTTTAGGCATGAAAGGCAAGTAATTTTTTTTGTATTTTCATTCTTTTTTAATTTTTTGTATGTTTCACCACAACTAAACAGAAAAAAAAGGAAAAGCAAAATCTACTTAGTGAAGAAAGCAAACAAGCACACACAAGAATATCAACCCCAAGCTATTGCTCCCCGGCAACGGCGCCAGAAAAGAGCTTGATAATCCCCAAGTGCAAGGAATCATCATAGCAATTCCCAAAGGTGGAAGTGATAAGTATGGAGTGTCGAACCCACAAGGAGCTAAAGGTAGGATCAATATTCTCTCAAGTCCTATCTGCCACTGATACGACTCTACGTACACCGAACGTTTGCTTCCAACTAGAAACGAGAAATAGAACTACGTTGTGGGTATGAAGAGGATAACTTTGCATGATATCAGAGAGCTAAAACATAAAAGTAAGTGCTGTTATCATAAAGTTAAAATATATTACTAAACATTATAAATAGCAAGTGTGGAATAATGACGGGTCGGTGTGCGGAATTATCCTAGGCAATTGTTAAGAAGACCGGTGGTCGTCATTGCAATTTCATATGAGGGAGAGGCATAAGCTAACATACTTTATCTTCTTGGATCATATGCACTTATGATTGGAACTATAGAAAGCATCCGCAACTACTAAAGATCATTAAGGTAAAACCCAACCATAGCATTAAAGCATCAAGTCCCCTTTATCCCATACGCCACAATCCCCTTACTCGGGTTTATGCTTCTGTCACTCAAGCAACCCACTATAAGCGAATCATGAACGTATTGCAACACCCTACAACGGGAATCCCTCACGCTTGCGTTACATGGAGGGCACAATAGGACAGCACCAAAATAAAGCATACAACTCATACCAATCTAGATCATCAATCAACCCAAAAGACAAAGGATATCTACTCAAAACATCATAGGATGGCAACACATCATTGGATCATAATATGTGGCATAAAGCACCATGTTCAAGTAGGGATTACAGCAGGGTGTGGGAGAGTGGACCGCGTAAAATAGATGAGGATGGTGATGATGATGGTGATGTTGATGAAGATGATCACCGCGGCGATGATTCCCCTCCCGATGGCACTCCGGCACCACCGAGAGAGAGGAGGAGAGGTTCTCCCCCTTGTGTTTCCTCCTCCATGCCCCCCCCCCCTAGATGGGGAGAGGTTCTCCCTCTGGTCCTTGGCCTTCATGGCAATGATGACCCCTCCGAGATCCTCCTCCATGGCCTCTGGTGATGATGGCCCCCTCGGCAGGTGCGGAGAGGGCCTAGATTGATTTCTCGTGGCTCTGAGGCTTGCGGCGTGAACTTCGATCTAGGTTTCTTTCTAGGGGTTTCTGTATTTATAGGAATTTTTGGCGTTGGTTTCACATCTGGGGGTCTCCGAGTCATCCACGAGATAGGGGCCCACCCCAGGGGGTAGGGCGCGCCCCGACCCTCGTGGACAGCCCGGGACTCTTCTGGCCCAACTCTTTTACTCCGGAGGCTTCTTTTGGTCCATAAAAAATCGTCAAAAATTGGCACGTCAATTGGAATCCGTTTGGTATTCCTTTTCTGTAGAACTCAAAAACAAGGAAAAAAACAGAAACTGGCACTGGGCTCTAGGTTTATAGGTTAGTCCCAAAAATCATATAAAATAGCATATAAATGCATATAAAACATCTAAGATGGATAATATAATAGCATGAATACTTCATAAATTATAGATACGTTGGAGACGTATCATTCCCCCACAAGTCGGGTTGAGACTCCGGACGAGAAAAAGAGGCCAAAAAAAGAGAGCCCCCCCCCCCAAAAAAAAGAGAAAAAAAATGAGAGAAAAAGAGAGAAGGGGCATTGCTACTATCCTTTTACCACACTTGTGCTTCAAAGTAGCACCATGATCTTCATAATAGAGAGTCTCCTGTGTTGTCACTTTCATACACTAGTGGGAATTTTCCATCATAGAACTTGGTGTATATTCCAACGATGGGCTTCCTCAAATGCCCTAGGTCTTCATGAGCATGCAAGTTGGATGCACACCCACTTAGTTTGTTTTTGAGCTTTCATACAATTATAGCTCTAGTGCATCCGTTGCATGGCAATCCCTACCCACTCACATTGATATCTATTGATGGGCATCTCCATAGCCCGTTGATACGCCTAGTTGATGTGAGACTATCTTCTCCTTTTTTTCTCCACAACCACCATTCTATTCCACCTATAGTGCTATGTCCATGGCTCACACTCATGTATTGCGTGATAGTTGAAAAAGTTTGAGAATACCAAAGTATGAAACAATTGCTTGGCTGAAACCGGGGTTGTGCATGATTTAAATATTTTGTGTGATGAAGATAGAGCATAGCCAGACTATACGATTTTGTACGTATAGCTTTCTTTGGCCATGTTATTTTGAGAAGACATGATTGCTTTGTTCGTGTGCTTGAAGTATTACTGTTTTTATGTCAATATTTAACTTTTGTTTTGAATCTTATGGATCTGAATATTCTTGCCATAATAGAGAAGATTACATTGATAAATATGTTAGGTAGCATTCCACAACAAAATTTTTGTTTTTATCATTTACCTACTCGAGGACGAGCAGTAATTAAGCTTGGGGGTGCTTGATACGTCTCCAACGTATCTAGAATTTTTTATTGTTCCAAGCTATTATATTATCCGTCTTGGATGTTTTATATGCATTTATATGCTATTTTATATGATTTTTGGGACTAACCTATTAACCTAGAGCCCAGTGCCAGTTTTCGTTTTTTCCTTGTTTTTGAGTTATACAGAAAAGGAATACCAAACGGAGTCCAATTGACGTGCCAATTTTTGATTATTTTTTATCGACCAAAAGAAGCCCCCGGAGTAAAATTGTTGGGCCAGAAGAGTCCCGAGCCATCCACGAGGGTGGAGGGCGCGCCCTACCCCCTGGGCGCACCCCTTACCTCGTGGATGACTCGGAGACCCCCCCTGACGTGAGACCGACGCCAAAAATTCCTATAAATACAGAAACCCCCGAAATGAAACCTAGATCGGGAGTTCCACCGCCGCAAGCCTCTGTAGCAAAAACCAATCGGGGCCCTATTCCGGCAGCCTGCCGGAGGGGGCATCCATCACCGGTGGCCATCTTCATCATCCCGACGCTCTTCAGGATGAGGAGGGAGTAGTTCACCCTCGGGGCTGAGAGTGTGTACCAGTAGCTATGTGTTTGATCTCTCTCTCTCTCTCTCTCTCTCTCTCTCTCTCTCTCTCGTGTTCTTGATGTGGCACGATCTTGATGTAACGCGAACTTTGCTACTATAGTTGGATCTTATGATGTTTCTCCCCTCTATCTCCGTGTGATGAATTGAGTTTTCCCTTTGAAGTTATCTTGTTGGATTAAGTCTTTAAGGATTTAAGAACACTTGATGTATATCTTGCGTGGGATACCTGTGGTGACAATGGGTTATTCTATTGATTCACTTGATTTATGTTTTTGTGATCAACTTGCGGGTTCCGTGACCATGGGAATTTAGGCATAGGGGTTGGCACACGTTTTCGTCTCGACTCTCCGATAGAAACTTTGGGGCACTCTTTGAAGTTCTTTGTGTTGGTTGAATAGATGAATATGAGATTGTGTGATGCATATCATATAATCATACCCGCGGATACTTGAGGTGACATTGGAGTATCTATGTGACATTAGGGTTTTGGTTGATTTTTGTCTTAAGGTGTTATTTTACTATGAACTCTAGGGCTGTTTGTGACACTTATAGGAATAGCCCAATGGATTGATCGGAAAGAATAACTTTGAGGTGGTTTCCTACCCTACAATAATCTCTTCGTTTGTTCTCTTCTATTAGTGACTTTGGAGTGACTCTTTGTTGCATGTTGAGGGATTCTTATATGATCGAATTATGTTATCCTTGTTGAGAGAACTTGAACTAGTGAAAGTATGAACCCTAGGCCTTGTTTTGAAGCATTGCAATACCGTTTGTGCTCACTTTTATCATTAGTTACCTTGCTGTTTTTATATTTTCAGATTACAAAAACCTATATCTACCATCCATATTGCACTTGTATCACTATCTCTTCGCCGAACTAGTGCACCTATACAATTTACCATTGTATTGGGTGTGTTGGGGACACAAGAGACTCTTTGTTATTTGGTTGCAGTGTTGTTTGAGAGAGACCATCTTCATCCTACGCCTCCCACGGATTGATAAACCTTAGGTCATCCACTTGAGGGAAATTTGCAACTGTCCTACAAACCTCTGCACTTGGAGGCCCAACAACGTCTACACGAAGAAGGTTGTGTAGTAGACATCAGGAGCGCCCCGCGCCGCGCAAGCTATGGCCATGGTGGCCAGGCTGTGGTTGCACGAGCTGTCGGCCCATGAACCCATACCAAGGGCTCCTCACTCGAGTTCATGGTGTGGGCGGTGATGCCACCGCACACGTGGATCCAGCTCCCGCGGTTCTTTGCCGAGGAGGTGCCGCCGAGGGGGACGCTTGAGTTGTGGATGCAGCACGCCGGGTGCCGCACTCCGGCCACAGGGGCGGAGGTCGAGGTCATCCCCCAAGGCAAGATCTTCATGACCCGAGGATGGGGCAAGGTCGCCCGCGCTTGCCGCACGGAGGGGCCCCTCGCCATCCACTTCGAGTACGACGATGCCTGCATGTTTTCCTTCAAGATCTTCGACGAGGAAGGCCGCCGCCTGGAGTGCTGCCTTGGAGGAAGCCGCCGGGATGGCGCGACAGCAAACGTCGAGCCTGCCCTCGGTCCTGCCGGTAGCTCCTCCAGCAGCAGCGACGACTCCTGGGAGTCCAGTGACTCTCCCAAGCCTAGCGAGTCTCCAGAGACGAGTGACGACAGCTACGCACCACCGAGCACTCTCCGTGCCCGGAGCGCGGCAGCGGCATCTGCCCGTCGTCATCGATGACCTGGATGGGGTTGGCGTTGGCCTCTCGTAGCCCACTGTTGATGATGGCGTCGGCGGCGACGTTCGTATTCAGGGCTTCTTGAGGTTTTTCTTCTATTGTTCCCTGCGACGAATCGAGACGGACCCAGTGGGGGTGTGTAAAGAACATGTAATGCTTTTGCTCCAGTGCTTATTATTCCTACTATAAGGTTGCGATTGTGTATCTCACTTCGGCATTGCCCCCCCTTTTTGTCCTCGTTGTAGCTTAGCGCTCTACGCCGATAGGTCCCAGTCCCCAGGAAAGCTCCAGGCATCGCTGGTATGCCAGGTCGCGATGCCGTGGTCAAGGCCAGGAGGTGAACGGCCCAAGGTCCGGTAAGAGCTCCTAAGGCGCGATGCTCAAGAGGTCCCCTTTGGCGTGCAAGCAGCTTCCTGAAGGCAGAAAAGGAAGGCGGCGTTGCCGGAGCAAGGCTGTGAGAGTCAAAAATTCCAAACTGCGGCGTTGCGCTAACATGAATATGTGACTTATCTTAACGAGCCCTAGGTGATTCCCTGCGCAGCGCCTGATTTGCGCTCCAGCGGCGGTGTTACTAGGTAAGGCTCACGCCGGCTTCCCCCTTCCTCGCTCATCTAAATGCTCTGTGTCCTTGGGTCCCGACCCTCGAGCGAGGCTCAGCCGCCGCTGGTATGCCAGGTCGCGATGACGTGGTCAAGGCCAGGGGTGAGGGCTGGAGAGTCAGTAGGAGCTCCTGAGGCGCAATGATCAGGAGCCCCCCCTTTAACACGCAAGCGAATCGCGTGAAAAGAGGGTAGCCGGCGGGGCCACCCGTAGCTAAGCTTCGGAGATGCCTGCGGGTTAGTTTCAGAGGAAAATATAGCTCATAATCACGTTTGCTGCCCTGCCGCCGATCTTTCCGCAATCAGGTGAAGGCACTGAGGATCTGGTGAGGTGACGTGCGCGGGGCGGGCCGCGGGCCAGAGCTTGATTTCTCAGGTTTGTCAGCGTTGCAGGGACGGACCCGAGCACAAGTGTCGTGCCAGCATGTGTAGCCCCCGTTGCGGGATGAGCAGGAGGCCGGTCAGCAACGCGGGAGGCCGCGAAGGGCAATAGGCAAGTAGGCGATAATCATAAATCATCTTGGAGAAGGAGGTAACACTAGTTCAGATAAATGCAAGAATGATACATGTCGCAGGGACGGACCCATGCGGCCTGGGGATGATGCAGCCCGAGGGGCGCCCCCAATAGAGTAAATTAAAGATGCAAAAGGATACATGTCACAGGGACATGCCCATGCGACCTGGGGATAATGCAGCCCGGTGGGTGCCCCCAACTGAATGAACCGGAAAATGCACCTGGCACCGTTGCTGGAGAGATGTTGAAACAGCTGAAGACGCACGCTAGAGGAATTGCTCCTCACGAGCCGCCTGGGTCCTGAACCTCGGGAGGCTCTGGAGGTCCCGAGGGCTCGCGAGGAACCATCACCATCTCCGCCAGGACCGCCTGTTGCCTGGCCTCCTGAGCCGCCAGAACGCTCCACAGGCGACACTCGAAGGTAACAGCCACGTTCAGCAAGCCGAACGGCATGCAAACATAGCTGTGAGGTGGAACCTCGCACCGACCAACGCGCGAAGGCTAGAAGCAATCCTGGGATACGACCCTGTTGAGCCCTGGGATGTTGACGCAGACACACAGCTCGTCGTCCTCGCCAGGACAAGGAGCTGCACCAGGTGGCGGGCGGCGGTCACCGCCCATGGCCCTTGCCTCTTGAAGCTTCTCGGTCGCCTTGGTGATGAACTCCTGGGCACCTGGCACCCCATGCTTTGTGCCCTCATGAGGGAAGCGTGCGATGAAGCATGCCTCCATGTGGTGCCCGAGCGCCTCCCTCGTGGCGTTGGCTAAGTCAGAGGCCCTCCAACAGAGAGCCCCCGAGCCCAGCCTGAGGAGGGCACCTGGCGCGCCTTCCTATGTGAGGAAGGGAGGCGCCCCATCCGTGGGCGCAGGTCCTGAGGTCGTGCCGCTGGAGACACCGCTCTCCTGAGGCTCTTGACGAAGCCGCTGCTTCTTTTTCTTGGGGACAACCTCAGGAGGGTAGATGGCACCTTCGTTGTCTGGGTCTTCAATCACCGCAGCCTGGTAGGTGAGCTCAAGGGAGCACACCGCGTCCTTCTCCTTGTCGTGATGGTGTCGCGATTCCCTGGCATCTTGAGGACGTTGTAGCCGTGGTGGGTCACCGCCATGAACTTGGCCAGGGCTGGATATCCAAGGATGGCGTTGCACGGAAGGTGGATGTGGACGAAGTCGAAGTCGATGAGCTCGATGCGGTAGTTGTCGCGCTGGCCGAAGGTGACAGGGAGGCGGATCTGCCCTATCGGAGTGGTGGAGCCGTCGGTCACTCCTGAGAAGGGCTTGGTGGGGTGCAACTGATCAGACGACACTTGGAGGCGGTCGAATGTCTCGATGGAAAGAACATTGAGCCCCGAACCGCTATCAATTAGGGTCTTGGTGACAAGGACATTGCTGATGACGGGCGAGCAAAGCATCAGGAGGGCGCCGGCAGTTGCCGCGCACTTGAGCTGGTCGTTCGAGCTGAAGGTGATGGTGCACTTGGACCACCTGAGCGGGCGTGTGGCCTCGAGCATGGGGAGGGCCGCGTTCACCTTACGAGTGAACTGCTTGAAGATGCGCTGGGAGGCTGGGGCCTGAGCGCCACCCAGGATGCAGGCGATGGTGCGAGGTTCCTGGAAGCCCCCAGCCCCCTCGTCCTGGTGGTGGTCTTCGTTCCTCCTTGGTGGCGGTGGCAGCGGAGGGAGGCCGGCTTTGCCCTGTGGATGGTCCTCACGAGGCTGATCTCTCGAGGCGCCCTCGCGAGGCTGACCCTGCCAGCGGTCCCCACGAGGCTGGTCGCGCCACTCTTGGCGGGGGCCACGATCATCCCAGCGTCCTCCACTTCGACCTCCTCCATCGCCGTAGCCTCGGTCGTTGCACTCGGGGCATCGACTGAAGCACCCATCGCAGATGGCCCTGAGCTCTTGACAATCTTTGGTGTTGTGGTTGTGTATGTTGCAGAAGGCGCAGAATGGGCGGCTACCCTTGGATGACTCTGGGTGGTCGCAGCCACACTTCATCTCCGGCTCCGCCGCCAGCACGGCCGCCCCCTTGCGCTTCACATCCTTGGTCTTGGCATTCTTGTCTTCCGGGTCGGTAGCTGGAAGCTCAAGGAGGGAGAGGCGTCCTTCCTCAGCTCTCGCGCACTGGGTTGCCATGTTGAACATCTCCAAAGTTGTACACATGTCCTTGTGGATGGCGAGCTCCTCCTTTATCTTGACATCGCGGATGCCATCGGAGAACGCCGAGATGATGGCTTCGTCCGAGACCTTGGGGATCTTGAGGCGAACGCTGTTGAAGCGCTGGATGTACTTCTGCAGGGTCTCCCTTGGCTGCTGCTTGATACACCGCAGGTCACCTGCGGCAGGCGGGTGGTCACGCGTCCCTTGGAAGTTGGCGACGAAACGCTCGCGCATCTTGCCCCGGGAGGACATAGATCCCGCGGGTAGGTTCAGGAGCCACGAGCGCGCGCTATCCTTGAGGGCCATGGGAAACCAATTCGCCATTACCTTCTCGTTGTTGCTGGCCGCCTTGATGCTCAGCTCGTATAGCTACAGGAACTCCGCAGGGTCTGGGGTGTTGGCGTAGTGTGGAGGCAGGTCAAGCTTGAACATGCCCGGCCAGACGACGCTATGTAGCTCAGGGGTGAAGGTGCGGCAGCCCGCGGTGGTCACTGGAGCTCGACGTGGAGGTGGATCCTGGTCTGGGTATCCACACGCCGCCGCTACAGGCGGCGCGCGGTCTTGACGTGGTGGTGCTGGGAGCGCAGGAGCATCCTCTTGCAGCCGCTGGACCTCCTGGCAGCTTTCTTCTTCACGCGCGGGCTCCCTGTGCGGCGGGTCACGCCGCAGGGCCGCGCTTCTTGGTCCGAGGACGACGTCGTGATGGGGAGGCGGTGGAGGCCCTCCATGGGCCACATCGCCCGCGGCGGGAGGCGGGGGAGGTAGCGAGAGGGATGGTGCAGGAGAGCCCCCGGCGGCGCTGACGAGCTCGGCAATGCGGTCCAGCCAGTCCTCGTAGAGGTTGTCGACAGGGCGGTAGCGCAGGAGCTTAGGCGCCCTGAGCAGCGCAGCCTGCGCGTCCGCAGGCCCGCGATGAGCGTGGGACGATGAGCCGGCTGGAGTCAGCGACGGGGCGGCGGTGTGTCCATCCCTCCGCACGGAGGGGTGCAGCGACGAAGCTTGTTGCTTGTTCCCCGCCGGGCCGGTGGCGGCACTGGCGGCGGGTGACGGAGAACGACGGGGAGGCCCACCAATGGGCGCCGTCTGGGCGACGCGAGTGGCGAGTGCGGTTCGGCGCTCAGCACGGGCTCGAGGAGCATCAGCTATGGAAGCGGTGGAGCGGCGGTGCATCGACCGACGAAAAAGAGGCTTCGGCGCACCCTACCTGGCGCGCCAAATGTCCGATTCAGGGTTCCGCAGACCCTTGAGAGGTTCGAACTCTGGAGTGCGTACAAAGAACACTCTCTTCCTAGTCCGCCCGCTCAACGATCCCACGGCCTAGCTCGACGAACCCAAAGAACAAGAGACACAGGGATTTATCCTTATTCGGGCCACCTTGCGGTGTAATACCCTACTCCAGCTTTGTGGTGGATTGCCTCGAGGGGCTGAGGATGAACTAGTACAGTGGTGGAACAGCCTCGGGAGGTGAGGTGTTCATGGGCTCGATGAGCTGGTGAGGTGGTTAGGGTGGAATGGATCCGATCCAAGATGCCCTCTATGGTGGTGGCTAAGTCCTATTTATAGTGGCCTTGGTCCTCTTCCCAAATGTAGGCGGGAAGGGATCCCACAACGGCCAAATTTGAAGGGAGACAACATGTACAAGCTATCCTGACAAAAGTAGTCTTCACCTGCAAAAGGCTCTGGTGGTGACACTGTAGTGGGCTCCGCGATGACCTCCGCCCTGCCATCCTGGAGGTCTTGGTCTTGTTGCACCGATAAGGAAACCTTTGCTTGATGCCACGGGACCTTGCGCCTGCGCTTTCCTCCTTAGCAGCAAAGAGGAAACTGGTTCACTGCACCGGCTGGCGCCCGCCTGGCCTTCGTCGTCATGGCTCACGTCATGTGAACCTCGTGAGGTGTACCTTCCATTGATATCTCCGCTCCTCGGGAGCCAGCCTAGTGAGGCTGCCCCCAGGGAGGTCTTGGTGTCGTCCGCCTCGTGAGGCTTGGCTCCTCGCGAGGGTCTTGAGTTTTTGCTGCTAAAGCTGGGCCGTACCGGGCCGTTGATGGAGCCACACCACGAGCCGCAGGCAGGCAAGTCTAGGTACCCCCGTTCCCAGGACGCCAAGAGGTGCCATGATTTCAGATCTGAACCGTTTATGTTATCATCGTTATATCTATGTTCTAGATCCAATCTTGCAAGTTATAGTCACCTACTACGTGTTATGATTCGGCAACCCCGGAGTGACAATAGTCGGGACCACTCCCGACGATGACCGTAGTTTGAGGAGTTCATGTATTCACCGTGTGTTAATGCTTTGTTCTGGTTCTCTATTAAAATGAGGCCTTAATATCCCTTAGTTTCCAATATGGACCCCGTTGCCATGGGAGGGTAGGACAAAACATGCCATGCAAGTTCTTTCCATAAGCATGTATGACTATTTACGGAATACATGCCTACATTGTATTTATGAACTGGATCTAGTGCCGTATCACCCTAGGTTATGACTGCACATGATGAATATCATCAAACAAATTACTAACCCAATGCCTATGAATTTATCTTATATTGTTTCTGCTAAGTTATTACTGCTATCGTTACTGTTACACTTGCTGCAAAAATATTGCTATCATTGTTACCGTTACTATTGATGCTCACTATTATCAAAACTATCATATTACTTTGCTACTGATCACGTTGCTGCAGATAATTAATCTCCAGGTGTAGTTTAATTGACAACTTAGCTTATAATACTTAAAAATATTCTTTGGCTCCCCTTGTGTCGAATCTATAAATTTGGGTTGAATACTCTACCCTCGAAAACTATTGCGATTCCCTATACTTGTGGGTTATCAAGACCTTTTTCTGGCGCCGTTGCCAGGGAGCATAGCTATATTCGTTGAGTCACTTGGGATTATTATCAATTTATCACTATGAGGAATCTGAAGGATGCTAAGACTAAGATTTATCCCTCTAAGACGAGGGAGGTAAGGAACGCCATCCAGCCTCGCTTTAGATTCACCTTCTGTTATAAGTAAACTTGCAACACCACCACATGCTATCAATCCTGATATGTCGCAAGTTATTGATGATGCTACTTCTGCTATGAATGATACTTATGATGATGCTAGTACCTTGGTTGATGATGATGTGCCACTTGGTGAATTTCTTGATGAACAAATTACTAGAGTAACACAACATGATGTTGTTGAATCTGATGACGAGCTTGAAACTGAAACTCCTGAAACACCTGCTAGAACTAGCCTTCCTAGATATGAATTGTGACACTCCAAAAAAAATTTGTTTTGGTTTTCAGCAAAAACTTTGTTGGTTTTGAAGGAGGTCATTTAAACCCTTCCAAAAATCTCTTTCTCTCAAGAATTTTTCCCATTGACAAAAGATTTTTACTTTGGCACCTTCTTCAACTCTGGTGTTGGTTATTAAAAACCTTTCTTCTGATTTCCCCCTCCTCAAATTTTTTTTTGGGATTTATTTTCTTTTAGAAGAAAACCCTAGGAGATTTGGGTCTTCTCTTATTTTGAAACCACCCATGGTTTTACCATGCCTCATGTGGTAAATCTTCCCAAAAACCCCTCCTTCCCCTTTGGGACAATCCAAATATTCTGTCCCAACAAGTCCAACTCATTTTTGGATTTTATTTCATTTAATTCTTTCCCCAAAACAATTCTGTCCATTATTTTGAGCCTAGGTGATTTGCAAAGCAAGTACCTAATTGCCTTTGAACTTTGCTCTCAAACTAACTTCTCTGGATAGTCCCTAGCACCCACAACCTAGAACCATCAAGATCCACTCTTCTTCTTTTCAAAATTTTCAAGTTTTAGCTTCTGCAAGTTTGGACCAGATTTGTCAAATTTGGTGAAATTCATATCTCCTCTTCTCCAAAAATCCAACCAAAATTCAGGCAACCTCTAGTTGCAATGAGAGGCCACTCCACCAAAAATCAGCTCAAGGAAAAATCCCCACATGCCAAAAACATTCTATCGAACACCTAGCATGCACTATCACTTTGCACTTTCAGTAAAATTCAGAGATTCAGTGTCGTTTCTTCGTCAGAGATCAGTCACCTGTCAACAGTGCGCCCTGGCGCGTTGCGCATGGCCCGTCCTCCCTGGCTGGAGCGCCGCACGCCCCCTTGGACGGATGCTGGCGTCGGTGGCGGCGAGCCTCGCCGGCGTTGGCGGTTTCTGCGGTGGCTGCGCCACCCGTGGCGGCCAGCGAGGCTGAGCCTGCTCGCCACGCCACCCGCGCCGCCCATCGTTCCTCGCCCTCCGCGTGGCTCATGCACGCCAACAAGACCCAGCAGGCACTCGCCGTGGCCGGCAAGCACAGGGCGCGCCCTCTGCCGCCGACGGGCCCGCGCTACCCCGTTCCGTCGAAACCCACTCAAAGCTCCTAATCCAAGTCCGTTTAGCGTCTGAATGGAACCAGTGGGCCTCCACGATGACGCTCAACCCCCTAAACCTCCCCGATGAAGCTCTGCGCCAGAACCTTCGCCAGAGAACTCCGTTCACGGCCATCACCTCGGATCGCTTATAAAGGGGCCCCGAGCTCGCCGAGAGCGCACCATCCTCGCACCTCACCAACACTCCGCCAGCCACTAGGAGGACCTCGAGGAGGTCTCCTCCCCAACTCTGGCCGCCCGTTCCGCCTCGGCCTCCACCTCGATTCACTTGGTGAGGCCGCCCCGCGCCCTAACCTCGTCGAACCCTCTCGAGCCCCAGTGGTCTAACCCCCTCTTCAATTTGCTCTTCGCAGCACTCCACGGCGAGATCCAACCCCTCCCGAACCGCCGTCCGCCGGAGCAACGGCCGCCGTCGACGTAGTGCTCGCCGGCGACCACCACCACAACCCACCGACACGGAATGACGCACTGAGCACGGAGGTACCACCCGATCCTCCTGCCTTGCGGTGGATAGCCGCCGGCGACCACCGCAGCTCTCGGGCGCCGACGAGCTCCGTCCCCTCGTTTGAATTTTCAAACCTGACGGGTGGGACCCGCCCATCAGCCTCTCTGTTCTTTTTTTGAACCGTTTTCAAAGCGTATTCGACAAATCGCTTTCCAATCTGAATCGTTTTTCGAACTTTTCTGTTACGCCCCGAGTATTTTCTCGTTCATTACGTAAAGGTCCTTGGACCAAAACACTTATAACTTTTAAACAAAAAATGATTTTTGAGTGATTCTTTTTCTGTCCTTTTAAAAATTTTGTCTAGTTTTTATCAGATTTATTTGAAATATATTTGTAATATTTTTTTGAACACCCCTTGATATTTACGTTAGTGCGTTTATTTTTGTATACCGTAGATACCGAAGGAGGTGACGGAACCGCGAACTTCACCGAGCGAGGCCCCGACTACTCCGAACCAGGCAATCATGTTTGAACTTTTGATCTGATGAGTGTTTGGGCATGTTTGCATTAATTAGTATCATGGCATGTTCATGAGCATCTCGATGAAAGTTTATCACGTAAAAAGTTGAGGCAAGTGAGTTTCGGAAATCCATGAGTTGTTGGAAATGTGTTGCTTGGCCATGAGTTGGCATGAGAATGGGTAAGATGGCAGTGTTGTAGCATGCCAGTCTTATGCCAGACTGTTGACCCAGTGTCAACATAAATCAGTCCAGTTACCGTCCGTCTCCCCTTTTGTACTACCACATGTTTTCCGCAAGGGATACGGCTTAGTAAGTTGCAAACCACTTTCTGGTACACACCAAATCGAGAGACCGGGATGAGGGTTCCATGGCCCTGGATTAAAGCCTATCATCCGGTCAGGGGGCATGGGAGTTTCGGTTGGGACCGAGAGGGGGCACCCTTAGAGCGCCAGATATAAATTTGATCCCATGCTATTCAAGATTGTGATCTCCCCGTCTCAAAGTTTTTCTTGAACGCTGTCTAGGGTGATTCCTGGCAACGTGAGTTAGGATGGGTGTGTACTGGTTAGCTGTCTTTCCTCCGAAATACCGTAAACGGAACTAGTCCTTCGTGACTACGGAAATCTGTTGGCTGTGGATAATTCTAATACAAACTCTGCAGAGTCAAAAATCCATGAAATCATCTTATCCATGTCCAAAAGCTGTGTTCATCTTATCTTGTCTAGTGTCAGTCTCGGTGACAGAAACTCCTGAGAACCACATGAGTGTTAAATTTTTATTTCCTGTGGATGGACTAACCAGTTTATTATCATGTGATGAATATTTTCCTATGAGCACTATTTCTTGCAAGTTAACCGATATGAAAAGTGAATTATAAGCCCTTTCTGCGATGTCGCTCAGACGTCCGACTGCGGCATTGTTACTATTTACTTTTGTTATAAGCCCTTTCTGCGATGTTGCTCAGACGTCCGACTGCGGCATTGTTACTATTTACTTTTGTTATAAGCCCTTTCTGCGATGTCGCTCAGACATCCGACTGCGGCGTTGTTATTATTTACTTTTGTTATAAGCCCTTTCTACGATGTCGCTCAGACGTCCGACTGCGGCATTTGTTGTTATTTATTTTCAATATAATCCCTTTCTGTGATGTCGCCCCGACGTCCGACTGTGGCACGCATGTCTTTTATATTCCATATAAGCCCTTTACCTGGTGTCGCCGGGCGCTTGATCGTGGCACGCTTTTATTTATTTGTTCACTCTTGAGGCGCCGCTCGCACACCGATTGGTTTTCGATTATTTTACTACCACCGACTTCCTTCTTACTAATTAATGTTGTGTTACTTCCTCATTTGGATGTACCATATTAATTGTTCATGACGCATTCATGCATACATTTGTTATATCTTTTGTCCGAACTGTCTTGCGTAGTACTTTCAAAGTACTCACCGGCTTGTTGATTTGGCGGATGTTGATGAAGGCGATCTCATGGATGAAGAGTTCGATAGCGAGTCCGACGCCTAGAGGAATCCCACCGGTCTCGTATGCCCTTGGATTAGTCATCGTGTTATATTCGCTTCGCTACCCAAATATATTCACCGAGCCTCACCTCGACGCCGATGAGCCGCCAATCAGGAGTCATATCATCCACTCCATCGTGTTATTCCACTACCTTACCACGAGTCGAGAGTATGTCACCACTCCACTGTGTCATATCCGCCTCTATGTATAATTATTGGCGTGCTTGTAATAAATTGTTGAGCAAGGTCAGCTCGACCCTGTAATATATTAAATGCTACTGGCTTATTGTATCAAGGTTTTGTCTACCAGAAAGGAGGATTTTCCTCACACTGGAATTAATAGATCGGTTTCTCAATAAATATTTTTATTAGAAAACTGGTCGTGACAAGCTTGGTACCAGAGCGAGGCTAACTGTAGGAAGCGACTAGGTGCGATCGCTAATCGGTTATTAGCATATAGAGCTATTTCTTAATTTTACAAATGTAGTCAATTTCTGACAGTCAACATAAATTTATGATTTGACCACTCAGAATTTTTGCTTACTTTTGTAGATGGCTGGCAACGACTGCGAGTCACGGATGTTCGCCAACATGCGCGATGGGTTCGCAAGCTTCTCTCCTTCATCGTCCAAGTCGCGATGGGGCCATCTGTGCGCCCAGTCTTCTCACTCTCTCAGCACAAGGTCAATGACCGTCTAACCATGCACCAAGCCGCGGTGCAATTCAAGGGAGGGCGAGTTGAGCGTTTCCGGTTCTTGGGGAGAGCCATGCCTACAGAGAAGCATGCACTGGAGATGGCAGCCTGTGAGGCGATAGCTCGTCTTAGGGATATCCTTCCTTCGATGAAGACTTGTCGTTACCGCTATCTTCCATGTCACGTGCCATACACCTGCCACTACGCGTTCTCTTGCCCCAGAGGAGAGCGAGACGAAGCTTTTGTGATGCTTATCAAGTATCTCCGGGCTTTGGAGGCAGCCTTTGACAACCTGGTGGACGACTTTGTAGATGCCCGCATGGACTCAGTCCATGGCTGTGCCGCCAACAGGAGGGAGCTCCTGCGCACCGCCACTAACTTTCGTCTCATCATCAGCATCTTTTGCTCCTACTGCTCTCGCTACTACTCGTCGCCTGCCTTCCACGGAGGAGTTCAACCATGTCATTGCGCCTTCTCCAGTTTGTTCTCAGCACCACCTTGCGCCCGCTCATGTTCGAGTTGTCCGCATAGGGCACCTGCTCCACCAACTCAGCGCAGCGCTTCACGTCTGGAGCCCATCTCCGAAGAGGAGGTTGAGTCCCCAGCCTCACTGCGCCTCACCCTCGGCAGGCCAAGGGAAATCCTTACCATCTCCGACTGAGTACGCTTAGCCGCCATGCGATGTACCGACTTGTGAGATATGTTTATATGTACTTAAGCTGTGAGAAGTAGCTTGTTTGCGCATCATGTAGGAACTCGAGGAGTACACTAGCCTAAATAACATGTCAGGAATATGTACGCATATCCTGAGTGATGTATTGTATAATTACTGCTTGCGTGTAAGATATGTAATGAGCAGTCCTTCTCCGTGCGCAAACGTTTATTCTCTTGAAAAATCTTGGAGCATTTGCGACTTCTTCCGTCTTCATGAATTCATTGAGTTTTGCGACTCAATTTCTTTTCTTATGAGTTTCACAAATATGTCCCCAGAGTGAACAATGTCTCGTCCTTGGACGCGCTCCATGCCAACTCCGCCAGAGCAAAATTATGACACACAACCCAGCAACAATTTCACACAGGGGCAGTCAAGTCAACAGGACAGTGAAACGGCACTTTCCCAAATGTGCCGTTTTTATGAGCAAAGTCAGCAACAACATCAGCAAATGATGAACCAAGTCATCAATATGGGAAATCACCCTGGACAGTATCAGCAACAATCAAAGTTATCTGATCTACAGAAGACGCGTCCCCAAACATTTTCTCATACTGACAAACCTCTTGAAGCCGAGGACTGGCTTCGAGACATGGAAAGAAAATTAATTATTGCCCAGTGTTCAGATCTGGAGAAAGTACTGCATGCACCGCACTATCTCACAGGAGCAGCCGCATCATGGTGGGAAGATTTCCTACACATGCACCCCAACGAAAATAATATAACATGGGAGGAGTTTAAAGAAGGTTTTTGTGAGGCACATATTCCTAAGAGTCTTATGAAGATCAAAAAGAGAGTCTTATGAAGATCAAAAAGAGAGAATTTGATGACCTCAAGCAAAGGACAATGACGGTGTCAGAATACAACAGTCGGTTTACTCTGTTGTCTCGCTACGCCAACGCGGAGCGTATGTCGGAAAGCAAGAAGATGGAGAAATTCCTAAATGGTCTGACACCCGCGCTTAAATGCCAACTGGTCATGCACACCTTTCCAGATTTTAAGACGCTGGTGGATAAGGCCATTACCTTGGAGAATGAGAGACGCAGCTTAGAAGATTTCCATAAGCGGAAGAGGGACCAGACTAATCATGCCCGCAACCACCGCAGCAAGAAGACAGATGTTCGTAAAAGCTGGACACCCAAACCCACGACAAGCGCCTCACGTCCAATCAAGAATTTTCATGCAAGGGACAAGGAGTTCACATATCGCCCGGCGTTACACGTGTTACGCTTAGGAGAAGAAGGGCACTATGCCAAGCAAAGGCCCCAAGCCAAGGAACTCGACCCCAAAGCCGAACAACGGAGGCAATAATTTGGCGCCAAAGCGCAACAATTTCAACCCAAATAACAACCACAGGAAGGGTCATCTGAACAACGTGACCAAAGAGGAAGCACAGAATGCCCCAGATATCGTACTCGGTACATTTCCTGTCAACACAATACCTGCCATGGTTTGTTTGATTCTGGAGCTTCTCACTCTTTCATTTCAAAAAGTTTTGCCTCGCAAAATAATTTTTCGATGCTTCCCTTGGAAAAATCTATGATCGTCAAGTCCCCTGGAATTAAGCAAGTTACCCAGAGTTATTGCCAAGGTGTGGTTATTGAGTTTGAAGGGTTGAAGTTTCACGCAAATCTTATTGTGTTGGAAAATAAAGGACTGGATGTCATCCTAGGGATGGATTGGCTAACTACCAACAAAGGTTTCATTGACTGCTTCAACCGGACCGTGATTCTCACCCACCACCACGGGAAGACCATAAAATTTTCAGCCAAGGAAAGAAAAATATCCCGGCAACCAAGATTGAACAAGGTGGATATTTCTGAATTAAGCAAGGTTCCAGTAGTGTGTGAATTTCCAGACGTATTTCCCGAAGAACTACCAGGCATGCCACCAGACCGAGAGATAGAATTCAGCATTGAGCTAGCAACCGGAACCGCCCCCATATACAAGAAACCATAAAGAATGGCACCATCCGAATTGGTAGAGCTGAAGAAGCAAATAAAAGAATTACTGGACAAAGGTTATATACGAGCCAGCTCCTCACCCTGGGGTTCACCAATTTTATTTGCCAAAAAGAAGGATGGAACCCTGAGATTGTGCATAGACTATCGAGCGCTTAACATGGCCACAATCAAGAACAAATATCCGATGCCACGGATAAATGATTTATTTGATTAGCTCGCTCAGGCCAAGGTGTTCTCAAAAATTGACTTGAGGTCGGGATACCATCAATTAAAAGTACGAACAGAAGATATTCCCAAGACGGCTTTCACCTCCAGATACGGATTGTATGAGTTCACCGTAATGCCATTCGGACTAACAAACGCCCCCGCATATTTTGTTCACCTCATGAACAACGTATTTATGAAGTTTATGGACAAGTTTGTTGTGGTATTTATCGATGATATTCTGGTATACTCCAAAACACCAGAAGAGCACGCTGAACATCTCCGAATTGTACTAGGGGAACTAAGGAAACATCAATGTGACGCTAAATTCAGCAAGTGGGAATTTTGGCTAAGGCAAGTAGGTTTTCCGGGCCACGATCGACCCAAGAAGGTATTGCCGAGACCCGAAAAAGTCAAGGCTGTACTTGGTGGAAGCCACCAGCCAACAGAACGGACGTCTGAAGTTTCTTGGGAATGGCAGGATACTACCAAGATTTATTGAAGGATTCTCACCATAGCAAAGCCAATGACGCAACTACTCAAGAAAGACAAGAAGTTTGAATGGACGGAAGCTTCCGAGAAAAGTTTCCAAGAATTAAAAAGGAAATTAACGTCAGCACCAGTATTAATTGTGCCAGACATACACAAAAATTTTGAGGTGTATTGCGACGCATCCCGGAAAGGCCTCGGATGCGTGTTGATGCAAGAAGGCAAGGTTGTCACATATGTCTCCACACAACTTCGCAAGCATGAGGAAAATATCCTACTCATGACCTAGAGTTACCAGCAGTTATTCATGCACTCAAAGAATGGAGACACTTTTTACTTGGAAACCGTTGTGAGATATACACGGACCATAAGAGCCTCAAGTATATTTTCACACAACCGAACTGAATTTGAGGCAACGACGCTGGTTGGAACTAGTGAAGGATTATGACGTTGGAATCCACTACCACCTGTAAAGCAAATGTAGTGGCAGACGCCTAAGTCGGAACCCTAGCCCAAACGACGACGGCCTGCCAAACCCGAGGCCTGAATTTCGGCAGAGTTTGCTAAACTCAACTTGTCGGTAGTCACCAAAGGCAGCGTATCAAATTTAGAATTTCAGCCTACCCTAATGGAAACAATCAAAGAGGCTCAGCATGGACACCCCAGCATTGAAGGCATTAAACGAAAAGTGAGTTTGGGCAAGGCCTCAGAATTCATTATTGATAAGCAGGGAATATTGTGGTACGGGGATAGACTTTGCGTACCAAATATCAAGGATCTTAAACAGCAGATCTTAGCTGAAGGCCACACCGCCCCATATTCGATACATCCTGGAGGGACAAAAATGTACAGGGATATTCCGGAAAAATTTTGGTGGCACGGTCTAAAAAGGGACATAGCCACGTTCATCGCATGTTGTGACTCTTGTCAACGCATCAAAGCCGAGCATCAGAAACCGGCGGGACTTTTACAGCCAAATAAAATACCCGAGTGGAAATGGGACGAGATTGGGATGGATTTTATTGTTGGGCTACCTCGGTCACGGCACGGAAATAATGCCATTTGGGTCATCACTGATAGACTGACTAAAGTAGCACACTTCATCCCCGTGAAGACAACCCACACCACTCAGAAACTTGCTAGGCTATATCTTTCCCGTATCGTCTGCTTACATGGAGTCCCAAAGAAAATAATCTCGGACAGAGGCACTCAATTCATCTCCCGATTTTGGGATCACTTACAACAAGCTCGGGAACTCAACTGGCATTCAAGACCGCTTACCACCCCTGCACGGATGGGCAAACCGAAAGAGTAAACTAGATTCTAGAAGATATGCTGAGAGCATGTGTCCTCACCTATGGGACCAGTTGGGAAGAGAGCTTACCATACGCAGAGTTCGCATATAACAACAGTTATCAGGCCAGCCTGCAAATGGCACCATTTGAGGCTCTGTACGGGCGAAGATGTCGTACCCCGCTAAATTGCTCAGAAACCGGAGACAGCCATATCTTAGGCCCAGACATGCTCAAGGAGGCTGAAGATAAAGTCAAGGTGATTAGGGATCGACTCAAGACAGCCCAAAGTCGACAGAAGAGTTATTACGATAAAAAACATCGGGAAATCAGCTTTGAACCCGGTGAATTTGTGTACCTACGAGTATCCCCTATGAGAGGCCTGCATCGATTCAAGATTAAAGGGAATCTAGCACCAAGATTCATCGGACCATTCTACATAGTGGCACGGAAAGGCACGGTAGCCTACCAGCTAGACTTACCCGAAGATTTATCCGACGTCCACGACGTGTTCCATGTCTCGCAATTGAGGAAGTGCGTGAGCAACCTGAGAAGCAAGTATCCCATGAAAACATTGACGTGCAGCCGACCTCACATATCGAGAGCATCCAATAAAAATCTTGGAGGAGTCTCAAAGGAGAACCCGACGAAAACCATCAAGTTCTTCAAAGTTCAAGGAGCAACCACACCGAGAGTGAAGCCACTTGGGAAAGAGAGGATTTTCTTCGGACAGAGCACCCACATTTATTTGAGGATCAGCTGAAATCTCGGGGACGAGATTTTTCCTAAGGGGGTAGGTGTTGTGACACTCCAAAAAAAATTTTGTTTTGGTTTTCAGCAAAAACTTTGTTGGTTTTGAAGGAGGTCATTTAAACCCTTCCAAAAATCTCTTTCTCTCAAGAATTTTTCCCATTGACAAAAGATTTTTACTTTGGCACCTTCTTCAACTCTGGTGTTGGTTATTTAAAACCTTTCTTCTGATTTCCCCCTTCTTAAATTTTATTTTTGGGATTTATTTTCTTTTAGAAGAAAACCCTAGGAGATTTGGGTCTTCTCTTATTTTGAAACCACCCATGGTTTTACCATGCCTCATGTTGTAAATCTTCCCAAAAACCCCTCCTTCCCCTTTGGGACAATCCAAATATTCTGTCCCAACAAGTCCAACTCATTTTTGGATTTTGTTTCATTTAATTCTTTCCCCAAAACAATTATGTCCATTATTTTGAGCCTAGGTTATTTGCAAAGCAAGTACCTAATTGCGTTTGAACTTTGCTCTCAAACTAACTTCTCTGGATAGTCCCTGGCACCCACAACCTAGAACCATCAAGATCCACTCTTCTTCTTTTCAAAATTTTCAAGTTTCAGCTTCTGCAAGTTTGGACCAGATTTGTCAAATTTGGTGAAATTCATATCTCCTCTTCTCCAAAAATCCCACCAAAATTCAGGCAACCTCTAGTTGCAATGAGAGGCCACTCCACCAAAAATCAACTCAAGGAAAAATCCCCACATGCCAAAAACATTCTGTCAAACACCTAGCATGCACTGTCACTTTGCACTTTCAGTAAAATTCAGAGATTCATTGCCGTTTCTTCGTCAGAGATCAGTCACCTGTCAATAGTGCGCCCTGGCACGTTGCGCACGGCCCCTCCTGCCTGGTCGGAGCGCCGCACGCCCCCTTGGACCAATGCTGGCGTCGGTGGCGGTGAGCCTCGCCAGCGTTGGCGGTTTCTGCGGTGGCTGCGCCACCCATGGCGGCCAGCGAGGGCCTGAGCCTGCTCTCCACGCCACCCGGTGCCGCCCATCGTTCCCTGGCCCTCCGCATGGCTCATGCACGCCAACACCCAGCAGGCACTGTCGCCGTGGCCGGCAAGCACAGCGCGCCCTCTGCCGCCGACGGGCCCAAGCTACCCGCTCCGTCGAAACCCACTCAAAGCTCCTAATCCAATTCCGTTTAAGGTCTCGAATGGAACCAAGTGGGCCCCACGATGACGCCAACCCCTAAACCTCCCGACCAAGCTCTGCGCCAGAACCTTCGCGGAGAACTCCGTTCACGGCCATCACCTCGGATCGCCTATAAAAAGGGGCCCGTGCTGCGCCCTCGAGCACGCACCATCCCTGCACCTCACAACACTCCGCCAGGCCACTAGGAGGACCTCGAGGAGGTCTCCTCCCCCAACTCCGGCCGCCCCGTTTCGCCTCGGCCTCCACCTCGATTCACTCCGGTGAGGCCGTCCCCGGCGCCCTAACCTCGTCAGCAACCCTCTCGAGCCCCCAGTAGTCTAACCCCCTCTTCAATTTGCTCTTCGCAGCACTCCCCCGCGAGATCCAATCCCTCCCGAACCGCCGTCCGCCGGAGAAACGGCCACCGTCGACGAAGTGCTCGCCGACGACCACCACCACCACCCACCGACGCGGAATGACGCACTGAGCACGGAGGAACCACCCGATCCTCCTGCCTCGCCGTGGATCGCCGCCGGCGACCACCGCAGCTCTCGGGCGCCGACGAGCTCCGTCCCCTCGTTTGAATTTTCAAACCTGACGGGTGGGACCCGCCCGTCAGCCTCTCTTCTTTTTTTTGAACCGTTTTCTGAAAGCGTATTCTGACAAATGTGCTTTCCAATCTGAATCGTTTTCTGAACTTTTCTGTTCTGCCCCCTGAATATTTTCTATTTCATTACAGAAAGGTCCTTGGACCAAAACACTTATAACTTTTAAACAGAAAAGGATTTTTGAGTGATTCTTTTTCTGTCCTCTTCAGAATTTTGTCTAGTTTTGTATAAGATTTATTTGGAAAATATTTGGAATAGTTTTTTGAACACCCCTTGATATTTACGTTAGTGCGTATATTTTTGTATACCGTAGATACCAAAGGAGGTGACAGAACCGCGAACTTCACCGAGCTAGGCCCCGACTACTCCGAACCAGGCGAGAATGTTTGACCTTTTGATATGATGAGTGTTTGGGCATGTTTGCATTAATTAGTATCATGGAACGTTCATGAGCATCTCGATGAAAGTTTATCACGTAAAAAGTTGAGGCAAGTGAGTTTCGGAAATCCATGAGTTGTTGGAAACGTGTTGCTTGGCCATGAGTTGGCATGAGAATGGGTAAGATAGCAGTGTTGTAGCATGCCAGTCTTATGCCAGACCGTTGACCCAGTGTCAACATAAATCAGTCCAGTTCCCGTCCGTCTTCCCTTTCGTACTACCACATGTTTTCCGCAAGGGATACGGCTTAGTAAGTTGCAAACCACTTTATGGTACACACCAAATCGAGAGACCGGGATGAGGGTTCCATGGCCCTGGATTAAAGCCTATCATCCGGTCAGGGGGCATGGGTGTTTCCGGTTGGGACCGAGAGGGGGAACCCCTTAGAGCGCGCGTATATAAATTTGATCCCATGCTATTCGAGATTGTGATCTCCCCATCTCAAAGTTTTTCTTGAACGCTGTCTAGGGTGATTCCTGGCAACGTGAGGTAGGATGGGTGTGTACTGGTTAGCTGTGTTTCCTCCGAAATACCATAAACGGAACTAGTCCTTCGTGACTACGGAAATCTGTTGGTTGTGGATAATTTTAGTACAAACTCTGCCGAGTCAAAAATCCTTGAAATCATCTTATCCATGTCCAAAAGTTGTGTTCATCTTATCTTGTCTAGTGTCAGTCTTGGTGACAGAAACTCCTGAGAACCACATGAGTGTTAAATGTTTATTTCCTGTGGATGGACTAACCCGTTTATTATCATGTGATGAATATTTTCCTATGAGCACTATTTCTTGCAAGTTAACCGATATGAAAAGTGAATTATAAGCCCTTTCTGCGATGTCGCTCAAACGTCCGACTGCGGCATTGTTACTATTTACTTTTGTTATAAGCCCTTTCTGCGATGTCGCTCAGACGTCCGACTGCGGCATGGTTACTATTTACTTTTGTTATAAGCTTTTTCTGCGATGTCGCTCAGACGTCCGACTACAGCATTGTTATTATTTACTTTTGTTATAAGCCCTTTCTGCGATGTCGCTCCGACGTCCGACTGCGGCATTTGTTGTTATTTATTTTCAATATAAGCCCTTTCTGTGATGTCGCACCGACGTCCGACTGTGGCACGCATGTCTTTTATTTTCTATATAAGCCCTTTACGTGGTGTCGCTCAGACGCCCGACTGTGGCACGTTTTATTTATTTGTTCACTCTTCGAGGCGTTGCTTCAGACACCCGATTGGTTTTCAGTTATTTTTACTACCACCTGACTTCCTTCTTACTAGTTAATGTTGTGTTACTTCCTCATTTGGATGTACCATATTAATTGTTCATGACGCATTCATGCATACATTTGTTATATCTTTTGTCCGAACTGTCTTGCGAGTAATTTCAAAGTACTCACCTGGCTTGTTGATTTGGCCAGATGCTGACGAAGGCGATCTCATGGATGAAGAGTTCGATAGCGAGTCCGACGCCTAGAGGAATCCCAAATCGGTCTCGTGCGACCCTGGATTAGTCACTGTGTTATATTCGCTTCCGCAACCCAAATAAATTCACCGAGCCTCACCTCGACGCTTGATGAGCCGCCAGTGCAGGAGTCATATCATCCACTCCACTGTGTTATTCCACTACCTTACCACGAGTCAGTAGTATGCCACCACTCCACTGTGTCATATCCGCCTCTATGTATAATTATTGGCGTGCTTGTAATAAATTTTTGAGCAAGGTCAACTCGACCCTGTAATATATTAAATGCTACTAGCTTATTGTATCAAGGTTTTGTCTACCAGAAAGGAGGATTTTCCTCACACTAGAATTAATACATCGGTTTCTCAATAAATATTTTTATTGGAAAACCGGTCGTGACATGAATTGCCTAAGGTACCGGAAGGTTATGTTATGAATGAGGAGACAACTAGAGATATTCTTGCTTGTAAGGATAGAGATGATCTAGAGAAATTGTTATGCAAGTATAAAGAAAAATCTCTGAATGCTAGAATGCAATATGATCCTAAGTTTGCTACCTCACCTATCTTTACTGATGATAAGGATTATGAATTTTCTGTCAACCCAGAGTTAATTACATTGGTTGAATCTGATCCTTTCCATGGTTATGAAACTAAAACTGTTGTGGCACATCTTACTAAGTTGAATGACGTAGCCACCCTTTTTACTCATGCTGAGAAAACTCGCTATTATTATATTCTCAAATTATTTCCGTTCTCATTAAAGGGTGATGCTAAAGCTTGGTACAATACTCCTGCTCCTGGTTGTGTGCGTAGTCCCCAGGATATGATTTATTACTTCTCTGAAAAAATATTTTCCTGCTCATAAGAAACAAGCTGCCTTACAGGAAATATTTAACTTTGTGCAAACTAAAGAAGAGAGTCTCCCACAATCTTGGGGGAGACTTTGCCAGTTAATTAATGCGTTGCCTGATCATCCTCCTAAGAAAAATGAAATACTTGATATCTTCTATAATGGACTAACCAATGCTTCCAGGGATTTCCTAGATAATTGTGTTGGTTGTGTTTTCCGGGAACGAACTGTTGGACAAGCTGAAAAATTATTGAATAACATATTGAAAAATTATGATGATTGGACTCTTCCCGAACCACCACCTAGACCTACTCTAAAGAAGAGGGGTATCATATATCGCAGTCCTGAAGATATGCAATAAGCAAAGAAATCTATGAAGGAAAAAGGTATTAAAGCTGAGAATGTCAAAAATTTACCTCTTATTGAAGAAATACATGGGCTTAATACACCACCACTGCCTAAGGTGGTAGAGGTAAATTATTCAATGAAATTCAATGATAATGACAGTCCTCACAATATGCACCCTAGCCAATGCCTTTAGGAATTTGAAAATTACATTAGAAAGCAAGATCACTTCAATGCAAATGTTATCAAACAATTGAAATACAATTGTAATATGATTGCTCGCTTGAGTGACTTGTTATTTAGAATCTCAAATGATGTTAGAGGTGTGGGAAAGCATGCTTCTATGGTACAGACCCAGTTAGAACAAGTTGCTAAATCTCAATGAGAATTGCTTGATGAAATGAATAACAATACACATGACTTTGTTGTTAGAGTTGCAACTAGAGGAGGTAAAATGACTCAGGAACCACTTTATCCTGAGGGACACCCAAAAAGAATTGAACATGATTCACAAAGGAACAACACCACTACACCTAGTCCTTCTAAAAAGAATAAGAAAAAGAAAAATGATAGGACTTTGCATGCTTCTAGTGAACCTGAAGTAGAAAAACCTCCTGATAATGTTAATGATGTTTCTATTTCTAATGCTGAAACTCAATCTGGTAATGAACATTCACCTTGTGATAATGAAAAGACAATGCTGATGTTCATGAAGATACTCAACCAAATAATGAAAAAGAACCAGATAATGATGTTGAAATAGAACCAATTGTTGATCTTGATAACCCACAACCCAAGAATACACGATATGATAAAAGAAACTTCATTGCTACAAAACACGGTAAAGAAACAGAACCGTGGGTTCAAAAACCTATGCCTTTTCCACCCAAGTCAACTAAAAAGAAAGATGATGAAGAATTTGAACGCTTTGCTGAAATGTTGAGGCTAGTCTTTTTGCGTACTCGCTTGACTGATATCCTTAAAATGCCTCCTTATTCAAAGTACATGAAAGACATCATCACCAATAAGAGATCGGAAGATGAAATCTCCACCATGCTTGCTAATTATACTTTTAAAGATGGAGTACCTAAAAAACATGGAGATTCTGGAATACCAACTTTCGGGGAAACGACACCTATGGGATCACAAAGAATCCCTTCTACGGTTGACAGGACGCGGGGCTGTGGGAAGAGCAGGATTAGAAGATCAATGCGGGGGAGTTTATCTAGGTTCGGGCTGCAAAGGATGCGTAATACCCTACTCCTGCTTGTATATGTTTATCTGGTGTTCTTGGACTTGCTATAGAGCATGCAAGGTCCAAAAAGTTCGAACACTCTCTCAGTATGCCGCGGGCCTCCTTTTATAGTCAAAGGGGCTGCCACAGTGGCACACAGGAGGTGGGAAGTTGTACAATAGTCGAGTTTATCCCTGGCACCGTAGGACAAAACGCATTTAATGTGCTGCTGACGTGCCCTTCTTGCTTTATCGGGGACGGCAAGGAAGCTCGTCCCACCTGTCGCCGCCTTGCCTTGACACGCGTCCGGGCTGACGAGGCATGTAGTGCCACGCTCGCTAGCTGGCTGCTGAGTTGGTGTGGTGGTAGAGTCTTCACGAAGATCTGCATGCCACCACGCAGGTGCTTGCTGAGTTGACCTGGGAGCTGCACGCCGCCATGCAGGTGCCTGCCTAGTTGGCGGGCTTGCAGCTGTGTGGGAACGATGGTGGAGGCTTGGCGTGGGCCTGGCTGTGGCCTCGTAGATGTCCTCGGCAAGAGCCTTGCCAGGGCCCCGAAAAGGATCTTGCCGAGGTCTTCCAGGCGTCCCCGGCAAGGGTCTTGTCGGGGGTCTTGTGGGCGTCTCCGGCAAGGATCTTGCCGGAGGTCTTCGTCTTCTGGTTCTCATCTAGTCTTGTATGCTCTTGGCCTTCACAAAGATCTGCATGCCACCATAGAGGCGCCTCCTAAGCCTTGGTTCCAATGTTGTCAATGGTGTCGGAACTCTCAGGCTCAGGGGTGGCAGCCTTGTCGGTGTTGGGCAGGTTGCCCCGGCAAGGATCTTGCTGGGGGAGTTCACTTTGCCCCTTCGCTCCTCATGCTTCGGGCTTTGGGTGCTGCTCTGGTAGTCTTGCGTCTTTGCTTGCTCTGCCCCGGCAAGCGTGGTCGTAGGCGTCGCTGCAACTGCCCGCGCACAAGTAAAGGGGTACAAAAAGGACCCCTACTTTTGTATACCGATAGGAGCCCCCGGGCCTGGAACACACATAAGCCTAGAGCGTTGTTGGGCCAGGCTCAGATTGGTGCGCGGGCACGCGAGGCCGAGTTTTTACTGCAGTAACTCCCTTGCTTGTTGCGCTTCGCCATGACCCGCGTTTGAATGCGTGACGTGGGGGTCGTGCGTGACATGGGGGTCATGCATGGGGCAGCCGCAGCGTGCTCGCGTCACGTCGCGGTTAATGGTAAAGAGGTGGCCCGTGTTTTCCCCATAAAAAGGGAAAACCGCAAGGGCACTTCTCATTTACCCTTTGCGCCCTCTCCAATCTCGGAACCGCCGTCCCCTCCTCTTCTTCCTCAAGCTCTTGTCGAAGTTCTTGCCCCTGCTCGCCACAGTCACGCACCCATTGCCCTTGATTCTTCGCCCTCTCCCAATCGCCATGGAGCCCAAGACAGGCAAGGGCAAGGGAGCGGTCAAAGATGACGGAGGGAAGGAGGCGCCGGAGAGTGAGATGATGGCGCTCCGGACGCTGCACGCCCTCTTCCCCCTGACGGTTGATGCGGTCACCCTCAGGGACTGGTTCAGGCCCCTATGGGGGGAGGAAGACGATGGGGCACCATGCTACGCACATCATCCCCGCCGACTTCGCCGAGGCCGGTCCAGATCAGTACCCTTTCTTCGTCGACTACTTTTCTTGCGGGCTCAGCCCCCCTTTCTCTGATGTCTTCAACGACATCATGCACACCTACGGCTTTCACCTCCTCGACTTTATGCCGAATGTTGTGGCGTGCATGGCCTTCTTCGACCATCTCTGTGCGGGCTTTGCCGAAGTGCTCCCCAGCACGGCGCTCTTCCTCCACTACTTCTATCCTCGCATCCAGCCAGGGGACGCCATTTCTGGGTGCATCACCTAGATATCGAGGACCCAGGAGAAGGGCACGTACCCGGAGGGGCCCAGAAGGAGAGGTGGGACGAGTGGCGGGGCAGGTGGCTTTGGATCTGAGAGAAGGATCTGCAGGAGTTCTGCCGAGTTTGTTCGGAGCCCGCCGACCCGCCGCAAGGACTGGAGCGACCTCGATGCCAATGACAAGAAGCTCACGGTTGCCACCACCAGGATCCATCGCCTCACCATGGTCGGGCTCACCCTTGACATGATTGGGGCCGATTTCATCCGTCGCTGAATCATCCGGCTGCACAACAAGGGGAGGCCGGCCTGGGACTTTAAGAATGTGGCCGATATCATGAGGCCATGCCCTGGCCTGAAGCACAACTTCACGATGCTGGGGCATGCCCATTTTTGCCAGAGGCTCTTTCAGCTCAATGTGGACGACGACGGCAGGGCTGAGAGGACCGGAAAGGCCGTGAAGACCGGCAAGGCCGTCAAGGGGCCTCCGTTTGGGTTGCCGGCGGGAGTGGTACTGCTGAGAAACAACTCTTGCCAATCCGCTATCATCGCCATGATGCCGGACTTCAACGCGCACGGCCTCGACCTGGCCTGGGGCGAGCCGCCAGCAGAGAAGGTGCAGGAATTTTTCGACAACTTGTCGGAGAACTATGTTGACAACGAGCCACTTCTCATCCGCGACACCACCAAGGAGGAGCTGGACTACATCGCTGCCAGGGCGGCGGAGGTGGCGCTTGCCAAGGAGGCCGGCAGTGTCGGCGGCCGCGGAGGAGAAGCAGCTCGCCCAGTGGGTGGAGTCTTTCAGGGAGGCCAGCGGCGCCGGCGCTGGGGCCTCCCTCGTTGAAGACGTGGGTGACGAGTCGTCCGAAGAGGAGGCCGAGGCAGACGACCCCAACCCCCCGGCCGCGGGGAAGAAACGCGTCCTGCAGCGGGCCAGCTCCGGCGAGCCGGTCCGGCCCGGCAGGACCACGCAGATGCAACCGGCTCAGGAGCAGCTCGTGCACCAGACGAGGGCCATGAAGGCCGCAACAACGAAGAAGACGGTGAAGGCCGCGGTGGTGAAGAAGACAGCGACTGCCTCCTCCTCGTCCAAGCGGCGCTGGACCCCATCACTTTCTCCTCCTCCTTCGGACAACACCTTGGAGGCCGAGTACGACCTCGGGTCCTTCAGCCCAAAGATGAAGAGGAGGCAAGAGGCGGAGGATGAGTAAGCACCTTGCCTTTCATCATTTTTTACCCTCGGCTGGTGGTATCCTCTTTAATGTGATCTTGTGCTTGTAGGGACATGGAGACGCTGGCTCAGAGGGTGACGTAGAGGGCCAAGATGTCAACGGGCGGCAAGCCCCCGGCGAGCACTTCCCGCACGCCGAAGTCAGTGGTGATGAGCCCGGACAACAGCCCCCAGCGCAGCCCCCGCTTCAGCCCCCAGTGTGAGTCCACTACTCATCTCATTGTCGACGGGCACTGGGGTGTGAATCGTTGATGCTGATCTTGCCAGGATCATAGGAGGAGAGCGGCAGCAGGAGGAGCCACTGAGGGCCACACCCAACACGCCGCCCCTATCGACCACGCCGCCAAGAGGGGTGTCACCAGCGAGGATGCCCACCACCGGGCCCACACACATGGAGGGAGAGCGGGCCGGCATGGGTGCTGGTGGCTTCGTCCCGGCAACGGACATTGGCGGGGAGGGAAACGCTTCCCAACTTGGCATGGGTGAGTAGTCTGTTTCCCATTTCTTGTCTCTCGGTGTGTTTTTTGCTTTTGCTCGGAACCTTGGCCTTGGCCTTGCTTTATCTTCTCTTCCGGCTTCCAGACCTTCCCTCGACGAACCTGGAGGACATCGACACCATCGTCGAGGAGGTCGCCAAGGATGCCGAGGCCGAGGCCGAAAAGATTGCTGCCGAGGAGGACGCCAAGACCGCCGCTGAGGAGGCCGGCAAGGATACTGCTGAAGGGGCCGCTGAGGCCGCTGCTGGGGAGGCCGACAAGGCTGCCGCCGAGGAGGAGGTGGCCAACGACCAACCTTCCTCCCCTCTGGCCCCCGCCCCGGGCAGGTACTCGAAGGTGGGCGACGGCCTGTTCGTCCACCTCCCAGGGACGGCGGGCACCATGGCACCGTCCGAGGGGGAGGTGTTTGACAGCGAGGTGCTCGCTACCGCCGGGCTCCAGGTTGTCGACAAACCAAGCCCTGGCGACGGTGGTTCCCAAGAGGAGCAACTTCTCTGGGCCATGGGCGCTAACTTTCAGAAACTCCAGGCGCTCCATCGTGCTCGCCTGGACAAGGTGAAATCCAGGATGGCGGCGGTGGACAAGGCGGAGGTAGATCTTGAGGAGCATGTCAGTCAGACGCAAGCCTAGTTTGGCGGGGCCTGGGACGAACTGAAGGCTATCCAGGATGAGCTAGCTGAGCGCAAGCAGGAGCTTGTCCTGAAGCAGGCCGACGCCGAGAAGGCCCAGGAGGTGGCAAAGGAGTAGGCTGCCAAGGACGAGGCTGCTCAGCAACAACACCAGGCTCTGCTCAACTCCCAGGAGGAGGTTCTTGCCGCTCGTGAGGAGGCGCTTGCCGCCACACTCCGTGGCAAAGATGAGGAGATTGAGAATCTCTTCGCGCTACGGACCCAGGAGCTGGAGCGGAAGCACAAGGATGCACTCCGCGCTATGGCCCTGGACCACGCCGGCAAGGTGAAGGAGCTGGAGGTGGAGCGGGATGGAATGAAGAAAGAGGTCTTGGAGCTGACGGAGGAGAAGGACACGGCCAACGGTGCTTTGGCGGATGCGCAGGCCGCAGTCCTCGGCAAGGCCGAGCAACTCTCCAAGGCCAACGACTCCATCAATGACCTGAAGCTGAAGCTGGATGGCCTGGAGGGGACGCTTTCAGAGGCCAGGGCTCATGAGGAGACCCTAAACCAGGTCCTGGCGGACGAGAGACAGTAGAGGAAGAACGACACTGCCAACCACGAGGACTATGTGGCCAGCGTGGAGCTCTGGATCAGCCGCCTCATCAATGTCGCGGGGAAGCTCACCGCCCAGCTAGCAGTCATGGGCATGCCGGATGTCAGGCTTTCCGAGGACAGGAACATAAGCCCCAACGCTAGGCTGACCTTGTTCTTCAAGCGCATCCTCGATGCCCTGGATAAGCTCTGCTCCAACCGGGCAACTTATCTGGCCAACGAGGCCCGGAAGCTCTACCGGGGTGCCCTGACCAAGGTGCTCACCAAGGTGGCGTTCTCGAACCCCACCATCAACTTCGCCAACGCGCTAGAGAGCTTGTCGGAGGAGGCGAACCTCGTGGCGCTCAAGGAGCGTATCAAGCCCATCATCGACTGTGTCGACGGAGTCCAGAGGGTGGAGGGCCAGCGCCGGGACTAGGCACCCCGTTTCTCATTGCCGCTGCGAGTTCAAGACCAAGACAATTTTATCTTAAGTTTAAACCGCATTGATTACTTGATGTAACATAACTTTGCAGTACTTTAAGATCAAGCATACTATCTTCTTGTTAGATCTTTCTTTGTATGTTTGCACCCTACGCTTGGTTGGATAAGGTTGCCGACACGTAAACCCATGTCGTGGTGCTTTGAGCATGGATCCTTAGGAGCTTGCCGGGGGACGCTTGCTGCTGGGCAAACCACCTTGCCGCTCCCAGCGCGGTCGCTTGAACTGTCGAGCGGACTCGAAACAGAACAAGGGCGCTGCTAATAGCGGGTAGGCCACCTTGCCGTTCTCAGCGCGGCCGCTTGAACTGTTGAGCGGGCTCGAAAAAGAGAAAGGGCGTTGCCAATAGAGGAAGGGTCTCATTGCGTGCAGGTTTCCCATACAAGGAACGAGATCTTTCAAGGAAAACATACTTATATAAACGAAATTACTCAAAATTTTGCGTGACTTAGCTTTTCGTGGCCACTCAGATGGCACCAGAGGGGGCTGATCAACGTCGCCTTCTCCTCTCGAGCTCTCCCAATGGAAAAGTCGATGTGTCGGCTTCAAAACCGGATTCCTCACAGCTCGCGCCCCCTGCCTGGCGCGCCAAAGATGTCGGGGAAACGATACATATGGGATCACAAAGAATCCCTTCTACGGTTGACAGGGTGCGGGGCTGTGGGAAGAGCAGGATTAGAAGATCAACGCGGGGGAGTTTATCCAGGTTCGGGCTGCAAGCGATGCGTTATACCCTACTCCTGCTGGTATATGTTTATCTGGTGTTCTTGGACTTGCTACAGAGCGTGCAAGATCCAAAAAGTTCGAATCCTCTCTCTGTACGTCGCAGGCCTCCTTTTATAGTCAAAGGGACTGCCACAGTGGCACACAGGAGGTGGAAAGTTGTACAGTAGTCGAGTTTATCCCTGGCACCGTAGGACAAAACACATTTAATGCGTTGCTGACATGCCCTTCTTGCTTTATCGGGGATGGCAAGGAAGCTCGTCCCACCTGTCGCCGCCTTGCCTTGCCTTGACACGCGGCCGGGCTGACGAGTCTTCTAGTGCCACGTTGGCTGGCTGCTGAGTTGGTGTGGTGGTAGAGTCTTCACAAAGATCTGCATACCACCACGCAGGTGCTTGCTGAGTTGATCTGGGAGCTGCACGGCGCCACGCAGGTGCCTGCCTAGTTGGCGGACTGGCAGCTGTGTGGGAACGGCGGTGGAGCCTTGGCACAGGCCTGGCTCCGGCCTCGCAGATGTCCTCGGCAAGAAGCCTTGTCGGGGCCCCAGCAAGGATCTTGCCGAGGTCTTGCAGGCGTCCCCGGCAAGGGTCTTGCCGGGGGTCTTGTGGGTGTCTCCGGCAAGGATCTTGCCAGAGGTCTTCGTCTTCTGGTTCTCATCTAGTCTTGTATGCTCTTGGCCTTCACAAAGATCTGCATGCCACCATGGAGGGGCCTCCTGAGCCTTGGTTCCAATGTTGTTGATGGTGTCGGAATTCTCAGGCTCAGGGGTGACGGCCTTGCTGGTGTTGGGCAGGTTGCCCCGGCAAGGCTCTTGCCGGGGCCGTGAAGGCCGCCCCGCCAAGGATCTTGTCGGGGGAGTTCACTTTGCCCCTTCGCTCCTCATGCTTCGGGCTTTGGGTGCTGCTCTGGTAGTCTTGTGCCTTTGCTTCCTCTTCCCCGCCAAGCGTGGTCGTAGGCGCGGCTGCAACTGCTCGCGTACAAGTAAAGGGGTACAAAAAGGACCCCTACTTTTGTACACCGACACCAACTATACCTTGCTCCATCAAAAGAAATTATGTGAAAACTGCTTTATGTGATTTAGGAGCTTGTGTTAGTGTTATGCCTTTCTCTTTATATAAAAGACTTGATTTGAATAAACCCACACATACTGAAACATCTTTGCAAATTTCTGACAAATCAATTGCCATACCTATTGGTATTTGTGAGGATGTGCCCATTGTTGTTGCTAATGTTACTATTTTGATTGACTTTGTTATACTTGAGATGCCCGAGGATGACAACATGACGATTATCCTTGGTAGACCCTTCTTGAATACTGCAGGGGCTATTATCAATTGCAATAAAAGCAAGGTCACTTTTCATATCAATGGTAATGAGAATATGGTGCACTTTCGGAAGAAACAATTCCAAATGAATGGTATTAATGTTATTGAAAAATCTCCGACAATCATTATTGGAAGTTTTCAACTACCTCTACCTACTACCAAAACAAAATATGAAATGCTTATTGTTGGGACATTCATATCCCCGTTGAGGTAACTTAGTGATTTACGAAAGTTCTTCGGTTTCATGCTAATCGAAAGTGGTTGTCAATAAGACTTGATCAACCTTATTAATGGATCATTTTTTGAGAGGTATGAAGTTGATGAATTTAGTAAACACTACCTTCTGTCCCTACCTTTTGTTTTCTATTTTTAGTGGTTAAATAAAATAAAATGCCAGGTTTTGTCAGTTTTTTGAATTTCCCATGCAATAAAAAATGACCCAAAAATAAAAGTTCTCAGAATGCTCTGAAAATTTAATACGATTTTTTTCTGAATATTTAAGAATTTCTGGTGCAAATAATATCAGAGGGAGGTGCACCAGGTGGGCACAACCCACCTGGGCGTGCCAGGACCCCCAGGCGCGCCCTGTTGTGTTGTGGTGCCCACGTGGGCCCCCTCACTTATCTGTTCATCCCACATCATCACCTACCTCCAGAAAAAATTCACCATTGCTCTCTCTCGTGTTCTTGCTCCCAAACCCGCAGATTTCGATCTCTTTGCTCGAAGCTCCATTTCCGAAACTATTTCGGGGGATTGTTGCTTGGTATGTGACTCCTCCGTTTGTTCAATTAGTTTTTTTTAGTGGTTTATATTTTGAATAATTAGCTACTCTTGGTGCTTCTGTAGATGAGCTTGCATGTTGAATTCTTAGAGTTCTAAGTAGTTTGAATGCTTGCTATGGCCTCTATGTATCCCTATGAGTAGTTGCTATCAATTTTGTGAAGCTATTTGAGAAACAATTGTGGACTAAAATTTCAGAATTTTTGTTCATAGGAAAAGGATGAATATCTTTAGGAAGTTTGCTTCTAAGAAGAACTCCAAGGGATTTATTGGGGAGTCGTCTGACAGTGATCTCCATCCCCGGAGGTTGGCGGAAGTACGGCCGTGTGAATGGCCGCATAACCCGTTCATGGAAGGAGGCTGGAATCCTTCAGGAGTTTGCACAACGCAGCTGAATGTGAACAGTATCATCTCCTAACAAACATCTTTGTTCAAAGTTTTTATTTCCTTCCTAGAAATAATCCTCCTGAGGTGCAGTTTAATTTATACGCTGATTTCCATCAGATACCGCTTACCGAGTTTTGTGAAATATGCTTGCTTCCTGCTGATGGTGGTTTGGTAGAGCCTAGGCCGGCAGAGTTTGAGGCCTTTTATCGTACCTTGACAGTGGGAGATGAGAGAGAGGTGTCGGGTATCACTGCCGTTGGCTTGCATTTTCCTACTATTCATTATTTTGCTCTTTTCATTGCAAAATGCTTGCTTGCTAGAGAGAAGGTGGGTGCACTCAGTTCCCCAGACCTTGTTGTTTTACGTCGTGCACTAGAGGGCGACAACACTTATAGCTTGGGAGCTGTTGTGGCATGCCGCCTCCTTGTTAATAAGTCCAAGGGTAAAATACATGGTGGTATTGTCACTACTCGCTTGGCAGCGCGCTTTAATGTTGAGATACGCCTTCATGATTACCCTTTGACCAAGGTTTACCTAGATCACGTAGCCATGGAGCACCACCATTTTATTGCACGAGATTACCCTAACATTCCTATTCCGTATAACCTGGTTTTCAGCGTGGACACTCGTGATATTAGTCCATTGCCTACTCCTGCTTTGTTTGATCCTGTTGCCAGGGGCAGATATAGGATTATGCCTGCAGATATCATCGCCTATCGGAACGACCAGTCTGCAGCAGAGGAGGAGTCTCAGCAGTGGGATGCGTGGATGCCCGGTCCTCAGCACCCCGACTACTATCCAGGCTACTGACTACTTACCAAGTTAGGCCTAAAGCCTAAGCTTGGGGGAGTACGTATTTCTCATAGACATTACATTCATGTTCACACATCTCATTTCAATTGTCGGTGTTCACACTTTTTCATTGTATTATCCATGCTTAATTTATTTTCTCTCTTTCTTCTTGTGTGTTTTAAAAACCATTGAAAAAAATAGTAGTTGTAGTTAGTTTACTTTCTTTGCATGCTTAGTTGTAATATTAAGAGGAAAACCCAAAAAGATTTCCTTGTTCTTCTTTTGCTTGTTGGGAGCTTTCCTGTGTAAACAGTTTTTCTCGTTTTCGCTTTCCCTTTATTTGCTTGTTCTAGAAAACCAAAAACTCCAAAAATATTTCAGTGTGTTTCTCTGAGTTTCTTTTCTTTTTATTCGAGTCGCACCAAGGAGAAGATCACGATGAAAATATTGAGTGGCTCTTATTTACATAATTGTTAATCTAACAAAGAGCCCATTTTACCTTGTCTTCTCTTGTTGAACAAAATATTTGCATATTCCAGCTTAGTCCACGACAATCTTGCACTATTATTATTTTCACATCGTTCGGTCGTGCAAGTGGAAGGCAATAATGATGATATTCGATTAACTGGCTGTGGCAGAGAGAAACAGGTATGAACTCAACTTTTTTTGTTTTTGTAAATATGTTTAACCTAGTATCCATGATTCAGCCCATTATGATAAAAAATGTTTGCAATGACAATTGGAGATTATAGTTTCTCATGCCATGCATAAGTAGCTAGGAGTGGATAATGATTTATCTTGGATATCAACATTGAGTTAAAATGATTGTGATGTAGTATGATGATATGGTATCCTCCGCTGAAAGTTAGAGTTGCTTGACTTGGCACATGTTCATGCATGTAGTTGAATCGAAACAAACATAGCCTCTATGATATTTATGTTCATGGTATTCATATCCAACTCATGCTAGTGTCCAATGTTACTTATGCATAATGCATGTTCATGACCGTTGTTGCTCTCTAGCTGGCCGCTTCTCAACCTATTTGCTAGCCTTCGCCTGTACTAAGTGGGAATTCTACTTGTACATCAAAAACCTTGAACCCAAGTTATTCCAGATGAGTCCACCATACCTACCTATATGCGGTATTACCCTACCGTCCTAAGTAAATTTTCATGTGCCACCTCTAAAAACTTCAAATAAATATCCCTTTTGTGTGCCTGGATTGTTCATGGAACGACAGGAGGTGGTCGGTATCTTCCATGCTAAGCGGGTTATTCTCAGGTCGAGTGTTTATTCACACGCCATTGCACGAGAAAAGGCCGGTAATAGGGATTGTCGGTGTCAAAACCGGCGGATCTCGGCTAGGGGGTCCCGAACTGAGCGTCTAAGGTTGATGGTAACAGGAGACAGGTGTCACAGCACCAGAATTGGTTGTAATTAGTGGCATCTGCATCCATGCATCATGTTTGTTTTCAAAGGAAATTTTGAAGTGGGGATGACCAAGCCCTAGCACTAAAGCAAATCAAATAGGTTCAACTAAAAATATTTTTCAGTGAATCCAAATGGCTTTAAGAAAATGTTCATCATTTACGGAAAATGTTATAAACCATAACCAGAGGTGTTGCACATTTTCATGACATATTTGGTCACTGGATTAATTCATAAAGTATTTGCATTTGGGCATTTAATGCTAATAAATAGTTTAAATGTTCAAATAATCATAAACTAAAATGTTTGCTGTTTGTTATATTCCAAGCAGTGGCATTGATTAGTTTCATGATTTTTGGGTTTGACCTAGTATTTTTAATAAAGCCAAACCGTTGCAGATAAATAGAAAACAGTAACATAATTAGAAAAAGAGAGGGACAGGAGCCGACCTGGCCCACTTAGCCGGCCCAGCTTGACCAGCCCAACCCACCTACCTCGCCGCTCGTCGTCTTCCTCTGCCAGTAGGCAGAGGCGAGGCGTGGCGCGCGCCCGAGAGCCCCGGCCACCTCCTGCTTCCACTGCTCCCCCGACGCGCCTGTGCGCGCCCCGCACTCCCCTGGCTCCCTCCTACTCTCCCCCGTCCTCACCCGCTCCTCTGTCTCTCTCCCTCACTCTCTCTCCCACCGAGCGGAGCTCGTCACTGCCGCTTGCTGCTGCTGCCACCACCGCCTTCCCCTCTCTTCTCCGACGTGCCCAAAAGCTTCGCCTCGATCCCCTCTTCCTCCTCACCGCGCCAAGCGACGCCGGGAGCCCTGCAGTGACGCCGACGCCGTCGTCTTCAACCTTCGGCTCCGAGATCGCCGGAGATGCTCCGACGCCGTCCGACCTCCCCCGAGCACGCTGAGCTACTCATCGACCTCACCGTGAGCTCCTCTGCCGAACCCCTCTCTCCCCGTGCTCTATTTCCCTCTCTAGCCGCCGTTCCCATCGAGCCCGAGAGCTCGGCTTCGCCGGCAATGTCGCCGCCGTGGCTAGAGCTCACGCACGTCGCGTCTGAGCATACCACCGTGCTCAGCGTGATGCCAAAAGCCCAAAACCCCCCACCCACCGCTCCTGCCGTGCACCGTAGCATCGACACCGTCCGCGCCCGAACTCCGGCCGCCCGCGCTTCGCTTCCGGCGAACCCGGCCACCCGCATCTCCGTTGGTCTCCCCGGATGCGCCGCAGACACGGCTACCTTCTGTGCCCCTGGCGCGTCGATCCGTCGCCTCCGGCGAGATCCGAGCGAACTCCGCCGCGGTTCGAGGTCGCCCCCGGCCTAACTCGGGCCACGCCGACGTGGCACACCTAGTTAGGGCTAATCACCCACTAATTAACCCCCTGACCGACTTACACATGGGCCCCACCGGTTTAATTAGCCAGCTAACGAAATTAGTTAGAACTAATCCAACCCGACTGGACCCACGTGTCGACGACTTTGACTTAGTCAACATTGACCGGGCCCACATTGCGGCGACCTAACCAGCCCTGGTCACCGACCGATGGACCCCATCGATTAGTTTGACCTGGACCGCCCTGTTGACTTGTCGATGTCACACCGACGTCATCTTGTGCGATTAATGATTTTCTGAATTTAAATAATTCAGGAAATTCCGTAAAATAGTATAAACTTCTAAAATCATAGAAATTCAACCGTAACTCCAAATGAAATAATTTATATATGATAAATGATCGAAAAATCCAATCTATCCATCTGTACCACTTTCATGCATGTTAGATCAACTTATACCTGCTGATCAGGTCAAATCAATTAAATGGCATTTGAATTTCACATATGGAGTTTGAATTTGAACCCTTGGTTCAAACCAACTTCATTTAATATGGTTGCTAGTTGCATTAGCTCAATCAACAGCATATTGCCATGACATTATCATGCATCATATTTGTTGCATTGCATTGATTGTGTTCCTCTTTGTTTGCGGTATTTGTTCCTCTCGATAGACGGCGTCGAAGCGATGAGATCGATGACACCGATGAAGAGCTATATTATCTTGAAGTGCCGTGCAAGCAAAACCCCTTGTTCATTCGATATAATCCCACTCTCTCGCTCCTGCTCTATTTTATTGCATTAGGACAACAACGACTCATGTGTTACCTGCTGCGGTAGCTGAACCCCTTTATCCTCTACATGACCTGTCATTCCACAGTAATTAGATGAAACCCACTAGCATGAGTAGGAGTTGTTTGAGACATGTTGTGCCTACTCATTCATGCTTGTTTGTCGTGCCTGCTACTGCTTAGAGTTGAGTCAGGTCTGATTCATTGGGAATGAATTGGAATGGTGTGTGAACATGTCCTACTGTGTGTGAGCTAAGTGTGTGAACACGATTTGGTAAAGGTAGCGGTGAGAGGCCATGTAGGAGTAAATGGTGGGTTGTCTCATTGAAACCGTCCTCAGGAACTGAGTTCTTTGTTTGTGATCCATGAACAGCTACTACCACGCATTGGAATGCTTAAGTGCCCCTCTCGACTTATTAATCAACTCGATCTCTGTCCAGGAGTTGCAACTAGTTTCTGGTGTTTGTAGGATATGTGTTGGGGGCCGTGCGTAGCGCTGACCCTAGGGGTGGGCTATGTTGCGGTAGATACACCATGGCACGGTGTACTGGGCGCCCGTTTGGTGTCTCGGGAACCCTGCTCACATTGTTTGGGGCCATGAGCGACACCCCGGCCGGATCTCCTTGCGGATGGAACCCGAATAGGTGATAAACCTGGACTAGAGACTTGTGTGGTTAGTCAGGTCGTGGCCGACTCCCTCGCCAGGCTTCCGCTTGAAGGTTGCCGAGATACACGAGGTGTACATGGCGGTAAGTGGCGAGAGCGTGTGTGAAGAAGTACACCCCTGCAGGGTTAATATGATCTATTCGAATAGCCGTGTCCGCGGAAAAGGACTTCTGGGTTGCCTATATCAGTTCATAGACAAGTGAAAGTGGATACTCTAAAATGCGCAAGATAAGCGTGAGTGCTATGGATGGTGTTCTCGTAGGAAGACGGGATCGGGTCCATAGTAGTGTATTGATATGGAGAATATGTGGACTCGTGTGCGCCACCTCAAAAGAGTTACTTGCAGTCGTAGTTCAGGATAGCCACCGAGTCAAAGCTGGCTTGCTGCAGTCAAACTCCACCACCCCCTTTTGATAATGATGCATATGTAGTTAGTTCTGATGTAAGTCTTGGTGAGTACATTTGTACTCACGTTTGCCTATTTTATGTTTTTGCAGAGAGACTTCAGTCTCGCTAGTAGTTCCGCGTGGACTTCGACGTTTAGCTTGTCACCTCAGCTACGATCTTGTGCCTCGGCAGATCTGGTAGATAGTCGGGCTTCGCAGCCTTTTTCATTTGTAGATGTCGTACTCGGACATGTTAAGTTTCGCTTGTGCTTTGACTTGTATGTTTCGAGTGTTGGGTCATGAGACCCATGTTTGTAATATCTCGCTCCTCGGAGCCTAATGAATAAATATTTGAGTCGTAGAGTTATGTTGTGATGCCATGTTGTATTTACACATATTGATCATATTGTGTGTATGTTTGAAATGCTTGGTATGTGTGGGATCCAACAATCTAGTTGTTTATCCTTGGCAGCCTCTCAGGAAATGTTGTCTAGTGCTTCCTGAGCGATAGTAGTCCGCTATAGCCCGGTTCACCGGAGTCCTCCTAGCCCAGCACTATTGCTTTGGACACTTGACTGGCCGACATGTGTTTCACTTCGTTCCTATGTTTGTCCTTGAAATGTCACGCGGTGACATCCGAGTCTGCCTAACTTGCTACAGCCGGGTTACGGAGTCCTGTTAGCCCAGTGCTACAGCCCGGATTCATACGTTGATGATCGACATGCTCGATGTGATTCATGTATGCCTGTCCCCATAGGTTAGTGCCGCTTTGGGTTCACGACTAGCCATGTCGGCCCGGGTTCTCTGTCATATGGATGCTAGCGACACTATCATATATGTGAGCCAAAAGGGCGCAAACGGTCTCGGGCCATGGTAAGGCAACACCCGTGGGAATACCGTGCGTGAGGCCGCAAAGTGATATGAGGTGTTACCGGCTAGTTCGATGTGACTTGGAATCGGGGTCCTGACAGCGTTGGTATCAGAGCCTGACTGCCTGTAGGATTACCAAGCCAAACTGGTCGAAGTTGTGTCTAGAAATGCTTTAGTTATGTAAGGGAATTGATTGTGGAAGGGAACGTAAGGCTCTTTTTACTCCTTATACCTCATGGCCTTCTGATCTGAGTCAACCTCTTCTCTTCTACAGGGTTTAAGAACTAGGCTTCTCATCTATCTATCAGGATGACGTGTTACTAATCCATAGACCTTTAAGATTGTTGGTTTTAAGCCCCAGTTCAGTTCCTACTATTTCTATATGTTAACTGTTGATCTCAGAATCTTGTTATGATGTTGTAGAGTGGTTATGCCACCATTTTGCATGATGTCTCAAATCTTTATGAGCATTTACAGCCGTTATGCTGTCCGAGTCATCCCAGGTTTCTAATACAATCTGAAGCATTTGCAAAATCCCTTCCTCCCATTTTGATGTTCCTTTGGGCCAGATTAACCACACTAGTCGGTGGGTTGAGGTACTCTGTTGCCTCGACATATATGTTGGAACTATTATTATGACCATACGTGTCTTAGAGGATCATCTAGTAATCTGGCCATGCTTTATATTCCTAGTGTGATGATTCTGGCCATCAATCTCGAAAGCATCCCGTGATGTTATTAGTTAGTAGGTATTCTATTCCAGGGTTCTTGAACCCGAGATTCACCCTACTTACCTCCTGTTGATAGTGTTTGCTAGTTCCTTTAGGATACTAGTAACCTTGCAATAGTCCTCGAGGTCCGTGGTATTTCCTTTCTCCAAATACCATGAACCAATAAGGCAGAAGTTCTTTGAACTAAAAGATCAAATAAGAGTGCTCTTGAGGAGTTCTCCATTCATAATTGTGAATCTGCCAGTTCTACCTTCTCTGCATGGGTTATCCGGGAGAAATGTTGAGCTTTGCTCGATATACTAATCCATGCCTCCACAACTCGAAAAGTTATATGTTCCTCGATGTTGTTCCTCTTTAGTTGTATTCTGACCCCCGTCTATCAATTGATAGTCAAGGGTATGTGTGCGATCGTGTTTATCGATGCCTATTATCCTTGTGGTCCGTCAAGCCATTCTATTCTGGAATGACTAGGAGAAACAAACTCCAGTACCTCATCCATATCCAGGATTGGGTCAAAGCAGTTGTGTTTTGCAGATCAAAATGCTAATTCAGCTTTTGTTCTGTTCTACCTTGGAGTATTACCCACTTTATGTCAGGAACTTGAGAATTGCACCTTCTTTTATGAATTCTTGACGCAGTGATACTTCTTGCCATCATTGTTCATTCCTCGGTCCCGAGTTGTTGTAACCGGAATGCCGACAAGTGAATTGTGATGTGTGAAATCAATACTCCGAGCAACTCGTTGCTTGGTAGTTAATGGATAATATCCTCATTCTTAGCGTGTTGGTTATTAAATCATCATCCTAAGATTGATCGTGCTACCTAGTCCTTATTTCCGGTGCACTCTCCGAACAATGAGTTAGGATTATTCAATCCCTTGCTTATTGTTCATATCATCTTGCCCTGAAAAGCAAGATTGTTCTCGAGCTTAGTAACATAGCGGTGGTTCGTGATTTTCCGACTATCTTCTCGGAGGTATCATCAGGTTGTCAGCTGACCGCTATGTTGAGTTCGTGATCAAGTTGGTTTTCCTCTAAACCACCCCTTCTCCAAGAATCTGTGTTGGATACCCCTGAGCTAGTCGGTTAAGCTAGACAACAACTTGGAGAGTTGGAAGATAAAAGCTTACCTGACTTAGTTCATCTCCAAGGGATATCCCGGTGTGTGTGTGTTGAAGAAAGATGATATCTTCATTGATTGGTCCCTGTGATCAGTTGTCGGTGCTATTGTCTTATCCAATCCTTGACTTGAGTATGGGACATCGTCAAGTCAAATCAGAACCAATGATGTTCGTAATGTTGTCTTACTCGTGGTTGATTCCTCGAGCATACACCATTACATCCTTTGGTCTGACCAATGCTATTACCGTGTTCACATGGTGGTGGAAGTCCAGTGCTATGGAAATTCCGATGAGTTGCTGTTGAGCCCATCATTAGCATTTTCTCTCCCCCATGATTCATGTTGAACATCAACCTAGTGTTGGAAACCTTGTAAGCAATGCCTTCGTGTTCTGTTCATAAAGCTTATGCTTGGATGGAAGAAGTGACTTCCTCGAATTCATGTGCTTTAGGTGTAAGTTGCCGCCATGAATTTGAGAAAGGTTTGCTTTGCTTCCTTCGGAATCATCCCAAGTCAGTCATGCATTCGTGCGAGGTATTCTATGGTTTGGTAGATTAATTACCTCCACTCCATATGTATTCCCTAGCACGCCAAGCCATTGATTGAATTGTTCCAGGAGAAGAAGTTCTTGAGTGTTAACCTTAAGGACCCAAAGGTACATGCGCATGACTTCGCTCTCCGCAATGATGATTCCCAACCTGAACTCGGTAGTGTTTTATTATAAGACTACTAGGTGGTAATGCTTGTCTAGGACAGCTTGTCCACATGTGTGTAGCAGAACCAGCTCATGTTTTGGAGCTTGCTATCGTAGTTCATATCCCGAGAATCTCGCAACGTCATCTCGTCGATTGGTGTTCCACCCTTCCCTTTTCAGACATGTTGAGTCTGGAGTATCCTATTACCAATCAGATCTGAATCTCAGGCAGATATGATGGTTGGAACATTCCCAACAGTTGCATTTTGTTCCCAGCTTGCACCCCATTGTGCCAATTTCCATGGGCTGCCCCTCTCAGTAATTGATGTCTAGGATCATCCTCAAAAGTGGACTTACCATGGGTCCCATCCATTTCCGATGATAAGCAAATCATCCATTGCGTTGTCTTCAACAAGGTAGTCCACATCATCCATTCTAGTCCGGGAGTACCATTCCTTTGCACTCCGCCAAACGATCGTTGTGAATTGCCTTAGGCTGGTATGAAGAGTTTCAATGATCTCTGAATCAAAAGTAATTCTTTTTGCCACTTAAGGGAATAGTTCCTCGCGTCACCTCCCCTGAGGTGCCCCGTTATTGAATCATGGCAATTATTTCCTCGCCACCTTGACACCATCCACCATCTCTCTAAGCGTGGAATTAATGCCCACCAAATCAAACCTCGTTGTTTGTTCTTCCATCCCTCTCAATGTGTTTTGTGTCTCAACTCGAGATGTTTCTACATCTCATTCCGTGAGTTGATCATGTTTACTTGATCTTCGTAAGGATCAAATCATGTAGAGCCTCCCTCTCTTTCCATTGTCGTGTTAGATGGAGTTCTCAAAGAAAGATGTCAATATCATGACGATGTTCGAATCAACGTTCTTATGAAGTGCAACTTGGATCAAGAAGATCGTGTTAGCTAGTGTCCCCTCTGTCTTCTTACCTCATGTCTTGAATCTCGGGACGAGATTCTTGTTTAGTGGGGGTGAGTTGTCACAGCCCCAGAATTGGTTGTAATTAGTGGCATCTGCATCCATGCATCATGTTTGTTTTCAAAGGAAATTTTGAAGTGGGGATGACCAAGCCCTAGCACTAAAGCAAATCAAATAGGTTCAACTAAAAATATTTTTCAGTGAATCCAAATGGCTTTAAGAAAATGTTCATCATTTCGGAAAATGTTATAAACCATAACCAGAGGTGTTGCACATTTTCATGACATATTTGGTCCTTTGGATTAATTCATAAAGTATTTGCATTTGGGCATTTAATGCTAATAAATAGTTTAAATGTTCAAATAATCATAAACTAAAATGTTTGTTGTTTGTTATATTCCAAGTAGTGGCATTGATTAGTTTCATGATTTTTGGGTTTGACCTAGTATTTTTAATAAAGCCAAACAGTTGCAGATAAATAGAAAACAGTAACATAATTAGAAAAAGAGAGGGAGAGGAGCCGACCTGGCCCACTTACCTGTAGCCGGCCCAGCTTGACCAGCCCAGCCCACCTACCTTGCCGCTCGTCGTCTTCCTCTGCCAGTAGGCAGAGGCGAGGCGTGGCGCGCGCCCGAGAGCCCCGGCCACCTCCTTCTTCCACTGCTCCCCGACGCCTTTGTCTGCCCCCTCCCCCAGCTCCTCCTACTCTCCCCCGTCCTCACCCGCTCCTCTGTCTTTCTCCCTTGCTCTCTCTCCCACCGAGCGGAGCTCGTCACCGCCGCTTGCTGCTGCCGCCACCACCGCCTTCCCCTCTCTTCTCCGACGTGCCCAAAAGCTTCGCCTCGACCCCCTCTTCCTCCTCACCGCGCCAAGCGACGCCGGGAGCCCTGCAGTGACGCCGACGCCGTCGTCTTCAACCTTCGGCTCCGAGATCGCCGGAGATGCTCCGACGCCGTCGGGCCTCCCCCGAGCACGCTGAGCTACTCATCGACCTCGCCGTGAGCTCCTCTGCCGAACCCCTCTCTCCCCGTGCTCTATTTCCCTCTGTAGCCGCCGTTCCCATCGAGCCCAAGAGCACGGCTTCGCCGGCGATGTCACCGCCGTGGCTAGAGCTCACGCACGTCGCGTCTGAGCATACCACCGTGCTCAGCGTGATGCCAAAAGCCCAAAACCCCCCACCCACCGCTCCTGCCGTGCACCGTAGCATCGACACCGTCCGCGCCCGAACTCCGGCCGCCGCCGCGAGCTCGCTTCCGGCGAACCCCGGCCACCCCCGCACCTTCTGTTGGTCTCCCCAGATGCGCACGGGCACGGGCTACCTTCTGGTGCCCCTGGCGCGTCGATCCGTCGCCTCCGGCGAGGTCCGAGCGAACTCCGCCGCGGTTCGAGGTCGCCGCCGGCCTAACTCCGGCCACGCCGACGTGGCACACCTAGTTAGGGCTAATCACCCACTAATTAACCCCCTGACCGACTTACACATGGGCCCCACCGGTTTAATTAGCCAGCTAACGAAATTAGTTAGAACTAATCCAACCCGACTGGACCCACGTGTCAGCTTGATTTTGACTTAGTCAACATTGACCGGGCCCACCTGTCGGCGACCTAACCAGCCCTGGGTCACTGACCAGTGGACCCCACTGATCAGTTTGACCTGGACCGCCCCTGTTGACTTGCTGTCGTCACACCGACGTCATGCTGACGCAGTTAATGATTTTCTGGAATTTAAATAATTCAGGAAATTCCAGAAAATAGTCTAAACTTCTAAAAATCATAGAAATTCAACCGTAACTCCAAATGAAATAATTTATATATGAAAATTGATCAGAAAAATCCAATCTATCCATCTGTACCACTTTCATGCATGTTAGATCAACTTATACCTGCTGATCAGGTCAAATCAATTAAATGGCATTTGAATTTCACATATGGAGTTTGAATTTGAACCCTTGGTTCAAACCAACTTCATTTAATATGGTTGCTAGTTGCATTAGCTCAATCAACAGCATATTGCCATGACATTATCATGCATCATATTTGTTGCATTGCATTGATTGTGTTCCTCTTTGTTTGCGGTATTTGTTCCTCTCGATGAGCGACGTCATCGAGCGATGAGATCGATGACACCGATGAAGAGCTATATTATCTTCGAAGTGCCGAGGCAAGCAAAACCCCTTGTTCATTCGATATAATCCCACTCTCGCTCCTGCTCTATTTTATTGCATCAGGACAACAACAACTCATGTGTTACCTGCTGCGTAGCTGAACCCTTTATCCTCTGCATGACTGTCATTCCACAAGAATTAGATGAAACCCACTAGCATGAGTGGGAGTTGTTTGAGCCATGTTGTGCCTACTCATTCATGCTTGTTTGTCGTGCCTGCTCTCGCTTAGAGTTGAGTCAGTCCGATTCATTGGGAATGAATTGGAATGGTGTGTGAACATGTCCTCTTGTGTGTGAGCTAAGTGTGTGAACACGATTTGGTAAAGGTAGCGGTGAGAGGCCATGTAGGAGTACATGGTGGGTTGTCTCATTGAAACCGTCCTCGGGAACTGAGTTACGTGTTTGTGATCCATGAATAGCTACTACCACGCATTGGAATGCTTAAGTGCCCCTCTCGACTTATTAATCAACTCGATCTCTGTCTAGGAGTTGCAACTAGTTTCTGGTGTTTGTAGGATATGTGTTGGGGGCCGTGCGTAGCGCTGACCCTAGGGGTGGGCTATGTTGCGGTAGATACACCGTGGCACGGTGTACCGGCGCCGCTTGGTGTCTCGGGAACCCTGCTCACATCGTTTGGGGCCGTGGCGACACCCGGCGGATCTCCTTGCGGATGGAACCCGAATAGGCGATAAACCTGGACTAGAGACTTGTGTGGTTAGTCAGGTCATGGCCGACTCCCTTGCCAGGCTTCCGCTTGAAGGTTGCCGAGATACACGAGGTGTACATGGCGGTAAGTGGCGAGGCGTGTGAAGAAGTACACCCTGCAGGGGTTAATATGATCTATTCGAATAGCCGTGTCCGCGGAAAAGGACTTCGGGTTGCCTATATCGGTTCATAGACAAGTGAAAGTGGATACTCTAAAATGCGCAAGATAAGCGTGAGTGCTATGGATGGCGTTCTCGTAGGAAGACGGGATCGGGTCCATAGTAGTGTATTGATATGGAGAATATGTGGACTCGTGTGCGCCACCTCAAAAGAGTTACTTGCGAATGTAGTTCAGGATAGCCACCGAGTCAAAGCAGGCTTGCTGCAGTCAAACTCCACCACCCCCTTTTGATAATGATGCATATGTAGTTAGTTCTGATGTAAGTCTTGGTGAGTACATTTGTACTCACGTTTGCCTATTTTATGTTTTTGCAGAGAGACTTGGTCTCGCTAGTAGTTCAGCGTGGACTTGACGTTTAGCTTGTTACCTCAGCTACGATCTTGTGCCCTCGGCAGGATCTGGTAGATAGTCAGGCTTCGCAGCCTTTTTCATTTGTAGATGTCTGTACTCAGACATGTTAAGTTTCCGCTTGTGCTTTGACTTGTATGCTCTTAGTGTTGGGTCATGAGACCCATGTTTGTAATATCTCGCTCCTTGGAGCCTAATGAATAAATATTTGAGTCGTAGAGTTATGTTGTGATGCCATGTTGTATTTACACATATTGAGCATATTGTGTGTATGTTTGAAATGTTTGGTATGTGTGGGATCCGACAATCTAGTTGTTTATCCTTGGCAGCCTCTCATATGGGGAAATGTAGTCTAGTGCTTCCTGAGCGATAGTAGTCCGTTACAGCCGGTTCACCGGAGTCCTGCTAGCCCAAAGACTACTGCTTTGGACACTTGATGGCTGGCATGTGTTTCACTTCGTTCCTATATCTGTCCCTTGAAATGTCACGCGGTGACATCCGAGTCCTGCCTAGCCTGCTACAGCCGGGTTACGGAGTCCTGTAGCCCGTGCTACAGCCCGGATTCATACGTTGATGACCGACATGCTCGATGTGATTCATGTATGCCTGTCCCCATAGGTTAGTGCCTATTTGGGTTCACGACTAGCCATGTCGGCCCGGGTTCTCTGTCATATGGATGCTAGCGACACTATCATATGCGTGAGACAAAAGGGCGCAAACGGTCCCGGGCCATGGTAAGGCAACACCCGTGGGAATACCGTGCGTGAGGCCGCAAAGTGATATGAGGTGTTACCGGCTAGATCGATGTGACTTGGAATCGGGGTCTTGACAACAGGGGACACAATGTTTACCCAGGTTCGGGCCCTCTCTATGGAGGTAATACCCTACTTCCTGCTTGATTGATCTTGATGAATATGAGTGTTACAAGAGTTGATCTACCACGAGATCGTAATGGCTAAAACCCTAGAAGTCTAGCCTGTATGACTATGATTATCATTCTCTATCCTCTACGGACTAAGCCCTCCGGTTTAAATAGACACCTGAGGGTACTAGGGTTGTACAAAGTCGGTTACAGAGAAAGGAATCTTCATATTTGGATGCCAAGCTTGCCTTCCACGCCAAGGAGAGTCCCATCGGGACACGGGAGAGAGTCTTCGGTCTTCGTATCTTCACAGCCTATCAGTCCGGCCCATGTCTAACAGGTTGGACGCCCGAGGACCCCTTAGTCCAGGACTCCCTCAGTAGCCCCTGAACCAGGCTTCAATGACAAGGTGTCCGGCGCGCATATTGTCTTCGGCATTGCAAGGCGGGTTCCTTCTCCGAATACTCCAACCCAGTCTTCGGACGCAACGAACGTGTCCGATTCTGCAAAACGAATTCCATGCACAACCGTAGAGAGCATAATATTCCACGAGTACAATCCGCTGACAACTTTTGGTAATGTGACTCCATGTCATCACCCGGTCATTATTTTGAACTATTTTTTGGCCCGACGCCCCACGTTTCGAGACGCGGTTTTATTGGCACGTCTTGTCGAAGCAGGGATCGTGTCCCCTTATTGCGGGATTCTCATCAATACGAGCGTGGGTAACCCAGCCGTTCGGTTGGCATGATTCCTTAGGAGTAGGCAAGTTTTAAGGCTTAGGATGAGGCGTTCGATATTCATCTCCTTTATAAAGGGGCTAAGGCCCGTCCCTCCCCTCTGCGTCAAACCTTTTCTCAACCTCTCCAACCTCGAGTTCCATCACCCAAGGTTCAATTTAGTTGCTTCAAGCTTTCCAGTCATATCTGGACCCAACCCTCAAGGCCAGTGGGTGGCTTCTTCTGTCACAGAGGAGGATATTGCGAAGCTCCGGGAAGCAAGATAACTGACCGCGGAAATCCCCCGCAGGCTTCCTGCCCAAGGGTAAGTTATTCCCACTCCCAGATCTAGTGAGAGGGTCGTGTTTATCGCCCACTTCCTCCGAGGGCTAGGGTTCGCTCTCCACCCCTTTGTTTGAGGGCTCATGTTCTATTACGGGCTAGATTTTCATCATCTAACTCCGGACTCCTTCCTTCATATCTCGGCGTTCATTATCACATGTGAGTCCTTCCTCCGTGTTCCCCCACACTTCAGCTTGTGGCTTAAGACCTTTTATGTGAAGCCGAAGGTAGTCGACGGGAAACAAGCGGAGTGCGGTGGTGCTGCAGTGAGCAAACTCATCAACGCTCCTTGGCTTAATGGATCCTTCTCAGAGTCTTCCGACTTATGGCAGCGGGAGTGGTTTTACATCACTGAACCCCGCGGTACCAAGTGGGCAGCTATACCTGCGTTCCGGTCTGGCCCTCCGATTCAGCTCGCATCATGGGTTAATAAGGGGTTGGACTGGGGATCAATTGATGAAGTGTAGACTCTACAGAGCCGCATATGGAGTCTCCTTGAGAAGAACACCGAACTCATTGACGTGATTCAAGTAATGTTAGTCCACCGGGTCCTCCCGTGCCAGCGACGGCCACTCTGTATGTGGGAGTTCAATCCGGAAGGACCACGAACCCTCCAACACTTCTTTGGTGCGACGAACAAAGGAATGTGGAAGTTATTTTTCAGGACACAAAAACAATGGCCGGATACAACAGAGGACATAGGCCTCGATTGCAACAATTCGGATACCTCGATAAGCACTTGACTCCTGAACACAGTTTGAGTTAAACATCTCATCATAGGGTACTAAGAAAACCACCTTTTTCCATGGCTGGATAAAGAAGGAGGAGTGAATTCGGTGTTCGGCCCCTCTCCCTGAAGACTCAGCTAGTCCCGTGCTAACAAGGATGCTGGTCCCGGCGCCATGCCAAGTGCCAGTGAGGGAGGACAATAAGGAGAGCGAGGGAGTCAAAGGTTGCCTCGGAGGTACACCAAACACTGTGTCCGGGGAGATTAAGGCTCCTTTTTCCAAACACAAAAGAGAAGGAGAAGTGATAAACCACAAGTATAGGGGATCGCAACAGTTTTCAAGGGTAGAGTATTCAACCCAAATTTATTGATTCGACACAAGGGGAGCAAAAGAATATTCTCAAGTATTAGCAGTCGAGTTGTCAATTCAACCACACCTGGATAACTTAATATCTGCAGCAAAGTGTTTAGTAGCAAAGTAATATGATAGTAGTGCTAACGGTAACAAAAGTAACGGAAGCAAAAGCAATATTTTTGGTGTTTTGTAATGATTGTAACAGTAGCAACGGAAAAGTAAATAAGTGAGAACCAATATAGGAAAAGCTCGTAGGCATTGGATCGGTGATGGATAATTATGCCGGATGCGGGTCATCATGAAACAATCATAACATAGGGTGACACAGAACTAGCTCCAATTTGTCAATGTAATGTAGGCAAGTATTCCGAATATAGTCATACATGCTTATGGAAAAGAACTTGCATGACATCTTTTGTCCTACCCTCCCGTGGCAGCGGGGTCCTAATGGAAACTAAGGGATATTAAGGCCTCCTTTTAATAGAGAACCAGAACAAAGCATTAGCACATAGTGAATACATGAACTACTCAAACTATGGTCATCACCGAGGTTGGTCCCGATTATTGTCACTTCGGGGTTGCCGGATCATAACACATAGTAGGTGACTATAGACTTGCAAGATAGGATCAAGAACACACATATATTCATGAAAACATAATAGGTTCAGATCTGAAATCATGGCACTCGGGCCCTAGTGACAAGCATTAAGCATAGCAAAGTCATAGCAACATCAATCTCAGAACATAGTGGATACTAGGGATTAAGCCCTAACAAAACTAACTCAATTACATGATAGGTCTCATCCAACCCATCACCGTCCAGCAAGCCTACGATGGAATTACTCACGCACGGCGGTGAGCATCATGAAATTGGTGATGGATGATGGTTGATGATGACGACGGCGACGAATCCCCCTCTCCGGAGCCCCGAACAGACTCCAGATCAGCCCTCCCGAGAGGTTTTAGGGCTTGGCGGCGGCTCCGTATCGTAAAACGCGATGATTTCTTCTCCTTGATTTTTTTCTCTCCGAAAGCAAATATATAGAGTTGGAGTTGCCATCGGAGGAGCTCCAGGGGGCCCACGAGGTAGGGGGCGCGCCCCCACCCTCGTGGACAGGGTGTGGGCCCCCTGGTCTTCACCTTTGGCGAGGATTTTTTATTATTTCTGAAAAGTTTTTCTGTGGAGTTTCAGGACATTCCGAGAAGTTTTGTTTCTGCACATAAATAACACCATGGAAAGTCTGCTGAAAACAGCGTCAGTTCGGGTTAGTTCCATTCAAATAATGCAAGTTAGAGTCCAAAACAAGGGTAAAAGTGTTTGGAAAAGTAGATACGACGGAGACGTATCAACTCCCCCAAGCTTAAACCTTTGCTTGTCCTCAAGCAATTCAGTTGACAAACTGAAAGTGATAAAGAAAAACTTTTACAAACTCTGTTTGCTCTTGTTGTTGTAAATATGTGAAGCTAGCAGTCAAGTTTTCAGCAAAGATTATGACTAACCACATTTGCAATAACTCTCAGGTCTCATGTTTACTCATATCAATAGCATAATCAACTAGCGAGCCATAATAATAAATCTCGGATGACAACACTTTCTCAAAACAATCATAATATGATATAACAAGATGGTATCTATCTAGCCCTTTCTGAGACCACAAAACATAAATGCAGAGCTTCTTTAAAGATCAAGGACTGACTAGAAATTGTAATTCATGGTAAAAGAGATCCAATCATAGTCATACCCAATATAAATTAATAGCAATGGATGCAAATGACAGCTGCGCTCGCCAGCTAGTGCTTTTTAATAAGAGGGTGATGACTCAACATAAAAGTAAATAGATAGGCCCTTCGCAGAGGGAAGCAGGGATTTGTAGAGGTGCCAGAACTCGGTTTTGAAATAGATATAAACAAAATTTTGAGCGGCATACTTTCATTGTGAACATAACAACTAAGAGATGGCGATATCTTCCATGCTACACACATTATAGGCAGTTCCCAAACATAATGGTAAAGTTTACAGTCCCCCTCCACCAACAAGCATCAATCCATGACTTGCTCGAAACAACGAGTGTCTCCAACTAGCAACAGTCCCAGGGGGAGTTTTGTTTGCAATTATTTTGATTTAGTTTGCATAAAGCATGGGACTGGGCATCCCGGTGACCAACCATTTTCTCGTGAATGAGGAGCGGAGTCCACTCCTCTTGAGAATAACCCGCCTAACACGGAAGATAAGGGCAGCCCTAGTTGATACATGAGCTATTCGAGCATACAAAACAGAATGTTTATTTGAAGGTTTAGAGTTTGGCACATACAAATTTACTTGGAATGGCAGGTAGATACCGTATATAGGAAGGTATGGTGGACTCATATGGAATAACTTTGGGGTTTAAGGGATTGGATGCACAAGCAGTATTCCCGCTTAGTACAAGTGAAGGCTAGCAAAAGACTAGGAAGCGACCAACTAGAGAGAGACAACAGTCATGAACATGCATTAAAATTTATAAACATTGGATGCAAGCATGAGTAGGATATAATCCACCATGAACATAAATATCGTGAAGGCTATGTTGATTTGTTTCAACTACATGCGTGAACATGTGCGAAGTCAAGTCACTTAAATCATTCAAAGGAGGATACCACCCCATCATACCACATCACAACCATTTTAATAGCATGTTGGCACGCAAGGTAAACCATTATAACTCATAGCTAATCAAGCATGGCACAAGCAACTATGATCTCTAATTGTCATTGCAAACATGTTTATTCAAAATAAGATGAATCAAGAACGATGAACTCATCATATTTACAAAAACAAGAGAGGTCGAGTTCATACCAGCTTTTCTCATCTCAGTCAGTCCATCATATATCATCATACTTGCCTTTCACTTGCACGACCGAACGAAGTGAATAATAATAAGAGTGCACGTGCATTGGACTAAGCTGGAATCTGCGAGCATTCAATAAACAGGAGAAGACAAGGCAATATGGGCTCTTGGTTAAATCAGCAATAATGCATATAAGAGCCACTTCAACAATTTAATTATGGTCTTCTCCTATCGACCCCCAAAGAAAAGAAAAGAAATAAAAACTATTTACATGGGAAAGCTCCCAACAAGCAAAAGAAGAACAGGAAATCTTTTTGGGTTTTCTTTTTAATTATTACTACTACAGCAAGAAAGTTAAACTACTACTAATTTTTTTCTTAAGGTTTAACAAACACACAAGAAGAAAGCAGGAAAAAGAAAATAAACTAGCATGGATATTACAGTGAAAGAGTATGAGCACCGACATCTAGCAATTAGTGTGTGTAAACATAAATGTAATGTCGATGAGAAATGCATACTCCCCCAAGCTTAGGCTTTTGGCCTAAGTTGGTTCATTGCCAGGGATGGCCTGGCAGATACCCGTAGGTGTAGCCGGGGTCGTACTGCAATGCAGCGGCTATCGCCTCCTGAGCTGCAGCGTGGCGTCGGGCTGCCTCCGCCCTCCTCTTGTACTCATCTGCCTCCTCTCTGGTAATGGTATATCTTCCTCTTGCCTGATAATCAAAGAAGGCAGGAGCAGGGAGAGTAATACGGACAACACGCCGTTTGTCAAAGATTAGTCGATATTGGAGAGGTGATTCATTCCTCTCGACAAACTGGTGGTGGACCATAGAATTAAAATCATAAGTAGGAGGTAACTCCATATCATCCTCACGAATGTCCACATCAAGAAAATCAGCTAAGCGGGTTGCATAAATTCCTCCAAAGAAATCTCCATTAAATCTATTATGATGCATCCTACATGAAACAATGGCTCCCATATTATAAGATTGGTCTCCTAACACAGCACTCCTAAGAATACTGAGGTCAGGCAAACACATATGACATGCTTCATCCCTACCATTTATGCACCTACCTATGAAGAGAGCAAAATAATGTATAGCAGGAAAGTGAATGCTCCCTATTGTAGCTTGTGCTATATCTCTAGATTCCCCTACAGTTATACCAGCAAGAAAGTCTATAAATTCAGATTTACGGGGATCACTAGCACTACCCCATTGTGGAAGTTTGCAAGCAGAATTAAAATCCTCTAAGTCCATGGTATAAGATTTGTCATAAAGATCAAACATGACAGTTGGAGAATTACGTGAAGATGAAAATTCAAACCTCCTCACAAATGAACTAGTGAGTTGATGGTACTGGGGGCATTTGTCTGCCTCAAATCTCACAAGATCGGCGTTACGCAAATATGCGTTAAATTCCTCTTTGATTCCCGCTCGATCCATAAAATTTTCTGAAGGCCACTCACAAGGCCGCACTGGAGCGTCCCTTGGGGGCTCCTCATCAGCATCACGCATTGCAAGCCTAGGTCCTTGCTTCCTAGAAGAGCCACCTTGGAACATTTTCCTAAGCATATTGCTTCCTTTGAAAAATTTCTGAAATTTTTAGTAACTTCAAACAGAAGTGAACCAAACTCAATAAAATTGATAGCAACTACTCCTACAAGTATCTAGAGCCTATATCAAGCATTAGAACTACTTGGAACCATATAAATTTTACATGCAAGCTCAAGAACATGGTCACCTAGGAAGCACAAATTTGCAATGAATAAAGCACTAGAGCAAAAACTAATTGGACCAATGGAGGAGTCACATACCAAGGAACAATCTCCCCAAGTAGTTTTGTGAGAGGTTCTTTGAGCAAGGAGATCGAAAATCGCAGCAAAATGAGCTAGAACTCGTGCTTGAGCTAGCTAGATATTCGTGTTTGTGGGAGGAAGAAGAACTGTATGGGTGCAGGAATAAGTGGAGGAGGGCCACCGTGGGCCCAGGCAAGGGGGCGCGCCCTCCACCCTCGTGGCCAGGTGGTTCACCCCCTGGTGTGTTCTCAGTTCCATAAATCCTCAAATATTCAAGAAAAAATCATATTTCATTTTCAGGGCATTTGGAGAACTTTTATTTTCGGGGTATTTTTATATTGCATCGATAAATCGAAAAATGCAGATGTAAAAATACTATTTTTACTTTATTTCAACTAAATAACAGAAAATAGAAAGAGGGTACAGAAGGTTGTGCCTTATAGTTTCATCCATCTCATGCTCATCAAAAGGAATCCAATAACAAGGTTGATCAGGTCTTGTTAACAAACTCATTCCGAATAACATGAAACCGGAGAAATTTCGAATAACACTATGTTACCTCAACGGGGATATGAACATCCCCAATAATAAGAATATCATATTTATTCTTGACAGTAGGAAGAGGAAATTCAAAACCTCCAAATATAATTGATGGAATTTTTCCAATAGAGTTGATAATATGAACTTGAGGTTGTTTCCTCGGAAAGTGTACCGTATGCTCATTACCATTAACATGAAAAGTGACATTGCCTTTGTTGCAATCAATAACAGCACCTACAGTATTCAAAAAAGGTCTTCCAAGAATAATAGACATAGTATCGTCCTCGGGAATATCAAGAATAACAAAGTCCATTATAATAGTAACGTTTGCAACCACAATAGGCACATCCTCACAAATACCGACAGGTATAGCAGTTGATTTATCAGCCATTTGCAAAGATATTTCAGTAGGTGTCAACTTATTCAAGTCAAGTTTACGATATAAAGAGAGAGGCATAACACTAACACCAGCTCCAAGATCACATAAATCAGTTTTAACATAATTTCTTTTAATGGAGCATGGTATAGTAGGTACTCCTGGATCTCCAAGTTTCTTTGGTATTCCACCCTTAAAAGTATAATTAGCAAGCATGGTGGAAATTTCAGCTTCTGGTATCTTACTTTTATTTGTAACAATACTTGGCATAAGGATTCATTTTGAGCATATCATTCAATCGCATACACAAAAAGATAGGTCTAATCATTTCAGCAAAGCGCTCAAAATCCTCATCATTCTTTTTCTTGGATGGTTTGGGAGGAAAAGGCATGGGTTTCTGAACCCATGGTTCTCTTTCTTTACCATGTTTCCTAGCAACAAAGTCTCTCTTATCATAACGTTGATTCTTTGATTGTGGGTTATCAAGATCAACAGCAGGTTCGATTTCTACACCATTATCATTACTAGGTTGAGAATCATCATGAACATCATCATTAACATTTTCACGTGGCTCATGTTCATTACCAGATTGTGTTTCAACATTAGACATAGAGATATCATTGGGATTCTCAGGTGGTTCAGCAATAGGTTCACTAGAAGTTTGCAAGGTCCTATCATTTTTCTTTTTCTTCCTTTTAGAAGAACTAGGTACATCAATATTATTTCTCTGAGAATCTTGCTCAATTCTCTTAGGGTGGCCTTCAGGATACAAAGGTTCCTGAGTCATTCTACCAGTTCTAGTAGCCACTCTAACAGCATAATAATTTTTCTTACTATTCATTTCATTGAGCAAATCATTTTGAGCTTTAAGTACTTGTTCTACTTGGGTGGTAACCATAGAAGCATGTTTGCTAACAAGTTTAAGTTCACCTCTAATATTAGCGATATAATCACCCAAGTGTTTAATCATATAAGCATTTTGTTTTAATTGTCTACCAAAATAAGCATTGAAATCTTCTTGCTTAAACATAAAGTTATCAAACTCATCCAAGCACTGGCTAGCAATTTTAGTCGGAGGGATATCAACTCTATCATATCTATAGAGAGAATTTACCTTTACTACCTGTGTCGGGTTATCAAGACCATGAGGTTCTTCAATAGGTAATGGATTAAGATCATATGTTTCCTCAACAGGCGGTAAATTAAGACCATGTATTTCTTCAATAGGAGGTAAATTCTTAACATCTTCAGCTTTAATACCTTTTTCTTTCATAGATTTCTTTGCCTCTTGCATATCTTCAGGACTGAGAAATAGAACACCTCTCTTCTTCGGAGTTGGTTTAGGAATAGGCTCAGTAACTGGAGCTGGCTCAGAAGGTGCCCAATTAGTTTCATTTCTCAACATATTATTCAATAGAATTTCAGCTTCATCCGGTGTTCTTTCCCTGAAAACAGAACCAACACAACTATCTAGGTAATCTCTGGAAGTATCGGTTAGTCCATTATAAAAGATATCAAGTATTTCATTTTTCTTAAGAGGATGATCAGGCAAAGCATTAAGTAACTTGAGAAGCCTCCCCCAAGCTTGTGGGAGACTCTCTTCTTCAATTTGCACAAAGTTGTATATTTCCCTCAAAGCAGCTTGTTTCTTATGAGCATGGAAATATTTAGCAGAGAAGTAATAAATCATATCCTGGGGACTACGCACACAACCAGGATCAAGAGAATTAAACCATATCTTAGCATCACCCTTTAATGAGAACGGAAATATTTGAAGGATATAAAAGTAGAGAGATCTCTCATCATTAGTGAACAGGGTGGCTATATCATTTAATTTAGTAAGATGTGCCACAACAGTTTCAGATTCATAGCCATGAAAAGGATCAGATTCAACCAAAGTAATGATATCAAGATCAACAGAGAATTCATAATCCTTATCGGCAGCACAAATAGGTGAAGTAGCAAAAGTAGGGTCAGGCCTCATTCTATCTTTAAGAGATTGCTTATTCCATTCAGCTAATAACCTCTTGAGTTCATATCTATCTTTGCAAGCTAAAATAGCTGCAGAAGCTTCCATATAAAAAACATAACCCTTAGGAATAACATGCCTATCTTCATCATCACTTTCATCAATATAATCAGTTTCAAAAATTTCTTTCTCTCTAGCCCTAGTAATTTGTTCATCAAGAAATACACCAAGGGGCACAGTAGTATCAAGCATAGAAGTAGTTTCATCATAAGTATCATGCATAGCAGAAGTGGCATCATCAATAACATGCGACATATCAGAACGAATAGCAGAAGCAGGTTTAGGTGTCGCAAGCTTACTCAAAACAAAAGGTGAATCAAGTGCAGAGCTATATAGCAGTTCCTTACCTCCCCTCGTAGTTGAGGGATAAATTGTTGTCTTAGTGTCTTTCAAGTTCTTCATAGTGTCCAGCAGATATAAATCCCAAGTGACTCAAAGAATCTCCCCGGCAACGATGCCAGAAAATAGTCTTGATAACCCACAAGTATAGGGGATCACAACAGTTTTCGAGGGTAGAGTATTCAACCCAAATTTATTGATTCAACACAAGGGGAGCCCAAGAATATTCTCAAGTATTAGCAGTTGAGTTGCCAATTCAACCACACCTGGATAACTTAATATCTGCAGCAAAGTGTTTAGTAGCAAAGTAATATGACAGTAGTGGTAACGGTAACAAAAGTAACGGAAGCAAAAGTAATATTTTTGGTGTTTTGTAATGATTGTAACAGTAGCAATGGAAAAGTAAATAAGAGAGAACCAATATAGGAAAAGCTCATAGGCATTGGATCGGTGATCGATAATTATGCCAGATGTGGTTCATCATGAAATAGTCATAACATAGAGTGACACAGAACTAGCTCCAATTCATCAATGTAATGTAGGCATGTATTCCAAATATAGTCATACGTGCTTATGGAAAAGAACTTGCATGACATCTTTTGTCCTACCCTCCCGTGGCAGCGGGGTCCTAATGGAAACTAAGGGATATTAAGGCCTCCTTTTAATAGAGAACCGGAACAAAGCATTAGCACATAGTGAATACATGAACTCCTCAAACTATGGTCATCACCGAGAGTGGTCCCGATTATTGTCACTTCGGGGTTGTCAGATCATAACACATAGTATGTGACTATAGACTTGCAAGATAGGATCAAGAACATACATATATTCATGAAAACATAATAGGTTCAGATCTGAAATCATGGCACTCGGGCCCTAGTGACAAGCATTAAGCATGGCAAAGTCATAGCAACATCAATCTCAGAACATAGTGGATACTAGGGATCAAACCCTAACAAAACTAACTCGATTACATGATAGGTCTCATCCAACCCATCACCGTCCAGCAACCCTACGATGGAATTACTCACGCACGGCGGTGAGCATCATGAAATTGGGATGGAGGATGGTTGATGATGACGACGGCGACGAATCCCCCTCTCCGGAGCCCCGAACGGACTCCAGATCAGCCCTCCCGAGAGGCTTTAGGGCTTGGCGGCGGCTTCGTATCGTAAAACGCGATGATTTCTTCTCCTTGATTTTTTCTCTCCGAAAGCAAATATATAGAGTTGGAGTTGGTGTCGGAGGAGCTCCAGGGGGCCCACGAGGTAGGGGGGCACGCCCTAGGGGGGGGGGCACCCTCATGGACAGGGTGTGGGCCCCCTGGTCTTCTTCTTTGGCGAGGATTTTTTATTATTTCTGAAAAGTTGTTCCGTGGAGTTTCAGGTCATTCCGAGAAGTTTTGTTTCTGCACATAAATAACACCATGGAAAGTCTGCTGAAAATAGCGTCAGTCCGGGTTAGTTCCATTCAAATCATGCAAGTTAGAGTGCAAAACAAGGGCAAAAGTGTTTGGAAAAGTAGATACGACGGAGACGTATCAAGAAGCTATCTTCCTTTCTCCTCATAGTAAGCAAAGGGTCGCCTTCAAACTTTGGGAGGCAAAGGCTCCTAAGCGAGGCAAGACGCCCCTGTCAGGCGGTTGAGGCTCGGAAGGCGACATTGCCAGACAGTTCCTCCAGAAGGACAAGCCTTCAGCCGAATCGTAAGTGAAGCAAAGTATTTTAAACATATACCATTCCTCTTCCTGTTACATGGGTGACATTTAATATACATATTTGCAGTCTGGCGCGCAGTCATCTTCAACAGTCCTCCTCCTTGGGGGATCTGCTTCTGAAGATCTCCACAGGCTTCCTCGGCCAATAGGGCGGATGACTTCGAGGTGTCGTCCCGGAGGATCCATCCCGATCAGCAAGTGGTGCGGGGGACATCGAAGACAATGCCCGAAGGTGAAACTTCGATCGCCCAGGGCCCGGGGTGTGTGGCCCCGATGGGGATCAACCATAAAGGTCTCGGGCTATCCGGTTTATAGCCGGGGGCGACTCCAGAGTCGAGTGAATACGCCCCTTTGAAGGGAGTCTGTGCTCGCACGGCCGCCCCCAGGAATCCGGAGGGCCCGAATACAATGATGGGCATGCTGCAACATACATCCGTCTCAGAGGAACATCGTACCTTAATGAGTACGGTGGCTGAAAGGATTCTGTCAGCGAAAAGCAGGTTGAACGAAGCCTTCATGAGCCTGCTAAAAGGCTTCGAGGTACGTACTATAATATTTTCAATTGTGCTCTATACATAAAATGCACCTGTGTATAGGTAGTAGCCCCTAAGACTCTGGTTGGTGCCCGAAGGGAGGCAATCAGAGGATCGAAAAAGATAAGCCCAGGAGATAGTCTAATTAATTGAAACACAGGCTGTTACCTTCATGATGACTGCCCATGCTACGGAGGTTGCAGGTCTGAAGAAAAAACTTGATGTGGCGCGCGGATGATGGCATCACGCTTATTAACAGGCGGCTTGACGACGCACAACGCATGTGTTCGTGGAAGTCAATATATGTATGTATGATAACATGAGCACGAAGCTAGGGTTGTATACTAAGGCATGCATAACTGCAGATGGTTCTGCCATAGTGGAGATCCTTCGGGCTGAACTTGCCCGAGCCAAGGAGCAAGCCCGGATGAGTAATTTGGCTGCCAATAAGGCAGCTGATGAGTTAAAAGCCGAACAGGCTGCCTGATGCCAGTGTGAGGAGAGAATTTCTATTATGGCGCGCGAGCTAAAAGAAACCACTGCCCGGTGTGAATTCCTTGAGAGGGATAACAAAGCCAGAGCGGCAGACCTTGACAAGGCCTTACGAGAGGCGAAAGAAGCCCGATCCGAGTCTAGAGCGGCTCGGGAGGAGATCCGGCAAGCTGGGGAAATAGCGGTCAGTAAGCCTTTCTTATTACAGACTAAATTCTGCGATCCGAAGTATGCCCTGATTAATCAGATGTGGAGCTCCCCAGACGCATTCTTGGACTTCCCGAAGAGGCCTCCGATGCGGCGCAATTTTACCAAGCACAAGAACGGTGTGCAACGGAGAAGCTTTTCTGGTCACAATTCGGCGCGCCGAAGCGTCTGTTGTTACTGAACGAGCAGATGGCCCAGTGGGCCGAGCTCCAAAAGATATCCGGCTCTGCCATGAAGGACGTCATAGTCCTGTTGTGGCCGGCTGAGCCAATCCAAATAGTTATTTCGGTTTGGTGCAGCAACTTGTTGATTTGGTGCCGCGTATCGACGTCGTTAAGCGGTCGGCGTGCATTGAACGTGCACGGATGGCCTTTGCCCACGTCAAGACGTACTGGGCAAAGATGAAGGCCACCGATATTGCAGCGAAGAGTCCACCCAAAGGCAAGGACCATCACATGCCAGACCATTATTTCGAGGATGTCTTAGAGGGTGCCCGCTTAATAGAGGGTCAGTGCTCGAAAGATATGATATTCGGGTGAAATGTATTGGGATTGTAAAAACGAATTAATGATACTTTAAGTTTATTCCCAGAAGTTTTGGCTCCTCCTGTGCGGCCATTTTTTATATAATCTGAAAGTTTTCCAGTCGTCAGCTTCAGCCCCCTCGCATAAAATGCGGGGGTGTTTGGAAAAGCACTTGATCTCTCTTGATCCAACGTCTTGGTCCGTGAAGGAGGTGTCAATGTGGCGAACTAGGCAATCGGACTATAGGGCTTTAACACTTTCACTTAGCCATAGGAGTTTTATGGTGGGTCTACGATATAGCCCCTAGTATGTATGCAGCTTGCCCGAGGACGGTGCGTTACATTGGTGACCTTAAGAGCGGCCCTTCGTATAGTACGGAAAGAATCGCGAAAGATTCTAGTAAGTCATCAAGTGGTTGACCAGCTTTCGCCATATCATGACAGTCAGTTTTCGGCTTTCTCTACTGAGGTGCTCATCCGGATGAACCGGGACACAATCGCAATAGTTCTCCCTTTACTACCCTAGCCGATATAGCCGAACGTAAGGTAGTAAGCACAGGAGCCGGGAAACCCAACTATTGACCAAAGACATGATTCGGAGCTGGTGCATATAAGGCCAAACTCGTGACGCCGTAGTGTGCTATAAAGCTGTTCGGACTTTGTCGGCAACTCATTTGTTCCCATATCGAGCCCCTGTCAATTGTGCCAAGGTGCGAGTGTGAAGCAACTAGAAAAATTTAGCTCTTTAAAAGAAGCAAATACTGGATACGGATTATGTTCACTGGAACTTGATTGATATGTCAATTGCCATTGTACAAATAACAACGCCACGACCCAGGCTATTTGACATGCTAGTGGTCGAAGGCAGAGGGAGAAGGTACTTTACAGGCTCGAAATAGAGAGTGCGGTCTAGAAAAAATTATTTGGACCTCCTGTCGCACGTCTACGTTGCCTTGCCTCGGTGGAAGGATTCCTTAACAGGAATAACCTTTGGGTGAGTGTATGAAGCTGAACTCCGAAAGAGTCCGTAAGATGACCAATGTTTGAGCCACCTGTAATAAGAGATAAAAAGTGGTTAGAAAAAAACAAGGAAATGGGAGGCCTTCTAAGCTTTTCCGTATTGTGCCTCCGCCGATGACCAGGGTATTTTGAGTGCATAGTTATGCATGCGCGGTGTAGACCTCACGACTGTGTAAGGCGAACGGTGGAGGCCGAACTGCTATTCCAACTTTGAGATTGATCGGTTCCATTTATAGAGACCGGCGGCTTAATGGCCGATGTGTTATGCGGCTCGATGAGGCTGCTTTGTACTTCGGCCGTAATAGCCGTAGTGTGGTCATCTATACGGAGGGAGTGTTCCGTATTTCCATTTACTGTTAGGACGCCGTGTGGACCGGGCATTTCAAGTTTTGTGCGGGCGTAGAGTGGGACCGCATTAAAACGACCAAGAGAGGTATGCCCCAGAAGTGCATGGTATTTAATTTGCTGTGGAGCGGGGCAATATCAAAGGTCAAGCCCTCGCTTCGGGAGTTGTTCGGTGAACCAAAAACGACTTCCAGTGTGATAGAGCCCGTGCAGTGAGTTTCTACACCGGGTATTGCTCCCTTGAGGATAGTTGTGGTGGGTTTGATTCTTGAAGGATCAATGCCCATTTTGCGTATAGTGTCTTGGTAGAGTAGATTAAGGCTTCTACCGCCGTCCATAAGGACTTTCGTGAGATGGAACCCATCGATAATTGGATCGATGATCAGAGCTACCGGGCCTTCGGGACGGATATGAGAAAATTTCGGGGGGATCCGCTCTATGGAATATATGTCTCGTGGTGCACGCGTGCGCTCCCTTGTAGGGGTGTGCGTCGCATATACCATGTTTACGGTTTTCACTTCGGGGGGAAATTGCTTCCGAACCCCGGTGTTCGGCTGGCAAGTCTCTTCGTCATCGCTGTCACTGGGCGGCCGCTTCCCCTTGTGTTCGGCATTAAGCTTGCCGACTTGTTTGAAGACCCAGCAGCTACTGTTTGTGTGAGTAGCTGGTTTATCGGGGGTGCCATGTATCTGGTAGGGCCGGTCCAGTATCTTGTCTAGATTGGATGGTCCGTTTCTATTTGCCTCGAATGGCTTTTTCCGTTTATCGGGTTTGGAGCCGCTAAACCCGGCGTTAACCGCCGTGTCTCGCGTTATTTCGTTATTATTGCGACGCTTGTGTTTATCGTGTCGTGGCTTGTCGTTGCCGTCTCGGACTTCTGAAGTTCCCGGATCGCTGGCGCTGTTGCTTCTATGAGCAAGCCGACTGCCCTCTCCTGCACAAAAGCGGGTCATTAAAGCGGTAAGGGCTGCCATGGATTTTAGTTTTTCTTGACCGAGGTGGCGGGCGAGCCATTCGTCCCGGACGTTGTGTTTGAAGGCCGCGAGGGCTTCGGCGTCTAGACAATCGACGATTTGGTTCTTTTCAATTAAGAACCTAGTCCAGAGCTTCCTGGCTGACTCTCCGGGCTATTGGACGATGTGACCTAAGTCCTCGGCATCTGGTGGCCGGACATATGTACCCTGGAAGTTGTCGCGGAAGGCATCTTCCAGATCCTCCCAGCTGCCAATAGAGTTTTCAGGCAGACTGTTTAACCAGTACCGAGCTGGCCCTTTGAGTTTTAGTGGGAGGTATTTGATGGCGTGACACGGGCCATATGAATATGGAGAAGAAAATCCTTGATCCATACCGCGGGATCAGTTGTTCCATCATATGATTCGATATTCACGGGTTTAAACCCTTCTGGGAATTCATGCTCCATTACTACCTCTGTGAAGCAAAGAGGGTGTGCGGCGCCTCTATGTTGGGCCACATTGCACCGTAGCTCCAAAGGAGTCCATCTGCGGTTTTCAGCCCGGGCGTGACTAGGCTTGTCACATCCTAATAGGGAGCCGCTGTCGCGTGTCTGGGCATGCCCTTGCGATTCATAGATCGATCTGGTATGTCCTGCTCTATTGTCCAGGTTCTGCCGAAGGTCATATGTATGACCCCGAGTTGTTTTATCTCTGCCTTTACGGTGAGGTAGGGCGGGCTGGTGTTCGCCTTGGGTTGCCGGTTTATCCCGGCCACGTGGTGGTCGGTCAGCCGCATTGCGCGATGATGGTACGGGCTCCTGCGCCTCATCATCGAACTGAGGTAGCAATTTATGCTTCGGGTAAATTTTGGCAGGGCGCTTGAGACTGTATTCCTCGGCTGCCAAGACATCAGTCCATCTATTGTTTAGCAGATCTTGATCAGCTTGAAGCTGATGCTGCTTCTTTTTCAGGCTCCTTGCAGTGGCTATTAGCTGGCGCTTAAAGCGCTCCTGCTCGAGAGGTTCCTGAGGCACGATAAAATCCTTGTTGCCAAGGCTCACCTCCTCCTCGGAGAGCAGAAGATAATTACTGTCCTCCGAGTCTTCGTTTATGGCCTGTTCATCAGGGCTAACTTGCCCATCTTCCCGATCGTCCTGTTCGGCAGTTTGTTCGTCGGGATCTTCTCTGTCTTTGGCACCGTCCGGAGTGTTATCGTCTCCTGTGCCGGTGTTGTTGTCTTTGCTGCAGCGTGATTTCGAGTGGCGCCGCTGACGTCGGTGCTTTGGTTGTATCTTAGGAGGGTCATCCTCAACTGGATTTTCCTTGTCATCGCCGCTATTCTCTTTTGGTGCATCCACCATGTATACGTCATATGAGGAGGTGGCCATCAATCGTCCGGTGAATCGCGGGTTTTGGGCCTCCTCTTCTCCGGCATCGTCTTCCATACCGTCCATGTCTTTGGAGCCGTAATCGAGCGTGTCGATTAGGTCCTCGACAGTGGCTATGAAGTGGGCGGTGGGTGGGGAACGAAATTCTCCGTCATCAGCCTCCAGTTTGAACCGAATATAATTCAGCTGTGAGTCCTCCGCTAAGGATAGATTTTTTAATGAGTTTAGCACGTCGCCTATGGGCGAGTGCTGGAAGATGTTCGCGGAGCTGAATTCGACGATCGATGTCTGATCAAGCTCGGCGTATGTGGACGCACATGGTTCGGAACCTATATCCGGAGACGAGTCCATGGTTCCGGTCACACAGATGTCACTTGAAGTTAGGTCTGTGTGCGGCTCCAACGCCACTGAGTCTGCGGCTTCCGTGGCGGGGTTGAGCTTCCCGTCCTCAGATGGCGCGATCTACTCCGGATCTAAGGCCAGAGCAGTTACATGTGCTATCTCCTGGGTATGGTCCGATGACAGATTTGCCTCATGTTCATCGTAGTTGCAGGGAGAGGCTGCCGTGGTCTCGAACTCGTCAATGATCAAGTCTCCGCGGATATCCGCAACGTAGTTCAAGCTTCCAAATCTAAGCTGATGGCCGGGGGCGTAGCTTTCAATCTGCTCCAGATGGCCAAGCGAGTTGGCCCGCAGTGCGAAGCCACCGAATACGAAGATCTATCCGGGGAGGAAGATTTCCCCTTGGACAGCATTGTTGTAGATGATCGAAGGAGCCATCAAGCCTTTTGACGATGACACAATGGAACTCTCAATGAAAGCACCAATGTCGGTGTCAAACCCGGCGTATCTCGTGTAGGGGGTCCGAAACTGTGCGTCTAAGGTTGATGGTAACGGGAGACAGGGGACACAATGTTTACCCAGTTTCGGGCCCTCTCTATGGATGTAATACCCTGCTTCCTGCTTGATTGATCTTGATGAATATGAGTGTTATAAGAGTTGATCTACCACGAGATCGTAATGGCTAAAATCCTAGAAGTCTAGCCTGTATGACTATGATTATCATTCTCTATCCTCTATGGACTAAGCCCTCCGGTTTATATAGACACCGGAGGGGACTAGGGTTGTACAATGTCGGTTACAGAGAAAGGAATCTTCATATTTGGATGCCAAGCTTGCCTTCCACGCCAAGGAGAGTCCCATTCGGACATGGGAGAGAGTCTTCGGTCTTCGTATCTTCACAGCCTATCAGTCCAGCCCATGTCTAACAGGTCGGTCGCCCGAGGACCCCTTAGTCCAGGACTCCCTCAGGGAAGCCCAGTCCCAAACTGCAAAAAGAATTGATCTCTCAAATAATCAAACAAAAACTCCCAATGGAGTCAAAACCTTTACTTTTATCGCTTGGGAACCTCCACTAGCGTGCTTAGCATGGAAGATGTTGATAACTGATGGTCGTGAAGTAAATGAGAAGGGTGCATGTCTCAAAATATCATTTACCTCTGTTTTAAAAACTTGAGCTCTGGCACCTCTGCAAATCACTGCTTCCCTCTGCGAAGGGACTATCTATTTACTTTTATGTTGTGCCATCACCCTCTAAAATGAGCGCCAGAACCTGAGAGCACTGCTGTCATGTTGATGCATTGTGTGTAGCTAATGTTGGGTGCATCATGACTAGATCTTTTCTACCATGAATTACAATGTTTAGTCGCTGCTTGAACTTTGGAGGTGCTCTGCATTTATGTTTTGCGGTCTCAGAAAGGGCTAGCGAGATACCATTATTGTCATATTATATCATGGTTGTTTTGACAACGTGTTGTTGTTTGATATATCTTATTATTACTCGCTAGTTGATTATATCATTGATATGAGTTAATATAATTTTAAGAGTTATTGTTGGCATGGTTAGCTATAATGTTGGCTGAAAACCTGGGTGATGTTTAAGCTTATTTATGCAAACAAGAGCAAAAGAGTTTGTAAAAGTTTTTCTTTTTCACTTTTAGTTTATCAACTGAATTGCTTGAGGACAAGCAAAGGTTTAAGCTTGGGGGAGTTGATACGTCTCCAACGTATCTAATTTTCCTAATGTTTTTCCTCTTGTTTTGGACTCTAATTTGCATGATTTGAATAAAACTAACCCCGGACCGATGATGTTTTCAGCAGAACTACCATAGTGTTGTTTTTGTGCAGAAATAAAAGTTCTCGGAATGGAATGAAACTTTGCGAGGATTTTTTATACAATAAAAGAGAATTTTTGGAGCCAAGTGCCACCGGAGGGGGGCACCTGGGTGGGAACAACCCACCAGGGCGCGCCAGCCCTCCCAGACGCGCCCAGGTGGGTTGTCCCCACCTGGTGGTCCCGTAGACCCCGAAAGCGACGCTATAAAATCCTATTTTTCTAGAAAAAAATCAAGGAGAAAGAATTATCGCGATCCACCAGACGGACCCGCCGTCACCTCCTGTTATTCATCGGGAGGCCAAATCTGGAGTCTGTTTGGGGCTCCGGAGAGGGGGGTCTTCGTTCTTCGTCATCACCAACCCTTCTCCATTGCCAATTCCATGATGCTCCCCACCGGGAGTGAGGAATTGCTTCGTAGGCTCACTGGTCGGTGAGGAGTTGGATGAGATTCATCATGTAATTGAGTTAGTTTTGTTAGGGCTTGATCCCTAGTATCCACTATGTTCTGAATTGATGTTGCTATGACTTTGCCATGCTTAATGCTTGTCACTTTGGGCCCGGGTGCCATGATTTCAGATCTGAACCGTTTATGTTATCATCATTATATCTATGTTCTAGATCCGATCTTGCAAGTTATAGTCACCTACTACGTGTTATGATCCGGCAACCCCGGAGTGACAATAGTCGGGACCACTCCCGGTGATGACCGCAGTTTGAGGAGTTCATGTATTCACCGTGTGTTAATGATTTGTTCCATTTCTCTATTAAAAGGAGGCCTTAATATCCCTTAGTTTCCAATATGGACCCCACTGCCACGGGAGGGTAGGAAAAAAGATGTCATGCAAGTTCTGTCCATAAGCACGTATGACTATTTATGGAATACATGCCAACATTATATTTATGAACTGGAGCTAGTGTCGTATCGCCCTAGGTTATGACTGTCACATGATGAATATCATCCAACAAATTACCGCTCCAATACCTATGAATTTATCTTATATTGTTTCTGCTAAGTTACTACTGCTATCGTTACTGTTACACTTGCTACAAAAAAATTGCTATCATTGTTACCGTTACTATTGCTGTTGTCACTATTATAAAAAGTATCATATTACTTTGCTACTGACCACATTGCTGCACATAATTAATCTCCAGGTGTGGTTGAATTGACAACTCAGCTGCTAATACTTACAAATATTCTTTTGCTCCCCTTGTGTCAAATCTATAAATTTGGGTTGAATACTCTACCCTTGAAAACTGTTGCGATCCCCTATACTTGTGGGTTATCAGATGCTTCTCAATATTTTACTAGCCTTAATTTGCACTAAGTATGATCACTACTTGTGCATCTGAAATCCTTAAAACAAGTTTTGCCATATGAGTCCACTATACCTACCTATATGTGGTATTCTGTTGCTGTTCTAAGCAAATTTGTATGTGCCATCTCTAGTTTTCAAAATAAATTTCTCTTTTGTGTGCTCGTATCGCTCATGAAACGGTAGCGGGTAGCTGATATATTTCCATGCTAGATGTGTTATTCTCAAGATGAGTGTTTATTCACTTGTCATTGCACGAGAGTACGACAAAAGTATTGGGGATGCCCAGTCCCGAAATGAAAAATGAATTTACTTTATGCTGTCAAATAATAAATTCCTTGGAAAGTGTTGGTATGGACGACACCCGTTGATGTAGGGTAGAACCCTAGATGCCTGATCTTTCACGAAATGGAGGGGATCCTACGAAGAACACGAAGGGAAAACACGAGGGGAAACACGAGAGATCACTCAAACCAACAAGATTCGCTTACACATGTGTTAGATCCTCGAAACACAAAGAGATACACATTCCGAATCCAACAAAGGACGATACAAGAGGTAACTAGTTCATCTCCGTGAGGAGGTCTTGAGGGGTCTTCCCGTTAGGGGAGTCTTGAATCCAAGGTGGATCTTCTCGGTAGAGGTCGTAGTCTCTCTCGATGGAGTAGATCCGAATGGATGAGTGAAGCTCTCTCTCAAGTATGAGCTCAACCAATGCTAACCCTAGTACAGAGCTAAGGGACAAGTATATATAGTCCAAGGGGTAAGTTGGGGATACATGGGGTGAAACCCCTTTCACTGTGCGCAGGCAGGGCGGTAGTACCGGTCACGTGGGCGGTTGTACCACTGGGAGCTCAGGTGCTAGTTCCTGGAGGTGTTCGCGGAAGGGAGTAGCGGTTGTACCAGTGGTCGGGACGGTTGTACCGGTCTTTTGACTGTTACGGGGATAAACCGGTGCTGTACCGGCCTGCATCGCTCGATCGCAGAAGTTGGACCGATAGTTGGGCGGTAGTCGAGCGGTTGTACCGCCCAGGCGGTAGTGGGGCGGTACATGGGCGGTTGTATCGGGATTTCTGGACTGGGCAGATTCACTTCATGCTCTCGATGTACATCTTGCACCATAACTTCTCCTTGGTTGCTTCCTTGGTACCCAAGAACACAAAACATCTCCATTTGAGGTAGTAGCCATGTCTCAAGTGGGTCAAAGGGAAGTTCAACAAGGAGATAGTTAACTCGTTCCCGATAGCCCTTGCACGAGCTCGTGTCATCGGTCCACGTGGTGTCTTGGGATACGAAGGTAGGTCCATGGGGATGAGCATGGGATGCTCCGCATCATCTCCCCTCCCTTGGGAAAGATCCGACCTTGGATCGAAATCGTCATCACCATGGTACGGGCAGAGATCTTTGACGTTCAAGATGTCGCTCACGGAGTACTTGTCGCATGGGATGTCAATCTTGTAGGCGTTGTTGTTGTAGTGTGCAAGCACCTTGACGGGTCCATTGGCTCATGGTAGAAGTTTGGACTTGCGTTCATTGGGGAAGCGTTCCTTGCGAAGGTGTAGCCACACAAGATCTCCAATGTTGAATATCATGGGTTGCTTGTTCATGTTGAGCTTGGTTGTGAGTCATTGTACTTGGCGCTCGATGGTGTGCCTTGTATCTTCATGCATCTTCTTGAGGTAGCTCACTCGGGCACTCGCGTCCATGTTGATGCGCTCTTGTAGTGGTAGAGGGAGAATGTCCAATGGGAACAACGGGTTGAAGCCTTAGATGACATCAAAGGGGGACTTGCCGGTAGTCGAGTGTTTTGCGCGGTTGTAGGCGTACTTGGCGATGGGTAGACACTCCTCCCACTCATTGATGTTCTCCTTGATCAACACTCATAGTAGAGTGGAGAGCGTTCGGTTCGTCACCTCCGTTTGGCCGTCGGTTTGAGGATGGTATGCCAAAGAGAACAAGAGCTTGATTCCGAGCTTGGCGCATAAGGTCTTCCAAAAGTAGCTTAAGAACTTGACGTCGCGGTCCGAGGCAATCGTCTTTGGCACTCCATGTAGGCGCAAGATTTCCCTACAAAAAAGATTTGCAACATGTGAAGCATCGTCTATCTTGTTGCATGGTATGAAATGTGCCACTTTAGAGAATCGGTCCACAACAACAAACACGGAATCCTTTCCATTTCTAGTTCTAGGAAAACCAAGTACAAAATCCATGCTAATATCTTCCCATGGGTGATATGGAATAGGAAGTGGCATATAGAGAACATGGGATTGAGCTTTAGACTTAGCTTTGCGACATGTAGAGCATCAGTTGGTGAAGCGTGAGATGTCGCAGAACAACTTGGGCCAAAAATAGTTCTTGGAGAGCATAGCGAATGTCTTGTCGCGTCCAAAGTGTCCCATTAGTCCTCCTCCATAAGATTCATGCAAAAGTAACAAACAAAGAGAAGACTCGGGGATACATAGTTTGTTAGCTCTCATAAGATAATCATCTTTGATATAATAGTGTTCCCAAGATGTATGTCTCAAGCATTTGTTATATGGAATAGCAAAAGTAGGATCAAGCACATACAAGTCTTCTATGTGCTCAAAGCCAATGACATTCAATTCAAGTTTAGTAACAAGCATACATTTGCGGGGAAGCGCATCCGCCACAAAATTTTCCTTACCTTTGATATACTTGATGACATAAGGAAATGACTCAATGAATTCACTCCACTTAGCATGATGCTTGTCCAAATTAGTTTCACCCTTAAGGTACTTAAGCGTTTCATGATAGGTATGAATGATAAATTCATGAGGGGGAAGATAATGTTCCCACTCACACAAAACTCGCACTAAAGCATATAGCTCTTTGTCATAGATGGGATAATTGAGTTGCGCTCCAGAAAGTTTCTCACTAAATTATGCTATGGGGCGCTTCTCTTGCATTAACACACCGCCTATGCCATTACCGCTAGCATCGCAATGAACTTCAAAAGGTTTGTCAAAGTTGGGTAATGCAAGCACGAGAGCATGAGTAAGAAAATTCTTAAGTTCATTAAATGCGGTGTCTTGGGATGGTCCCCAAATGAACGGTGCATTTTTATTACTCAAAGCATGTAAAGGGATGCAATGGTGCTAAAATCCTTAACAAATCTACGATAGAATCTGGCTAAACCAAGGAAACTACGCACTTGTTGCAAGTTGATTGGTTGGGGCCAAGTTTTAATAGCATTGATCTTAGATTCATCAACACGAACACCCTTAGAAGACACAACAAAACCCAAGAAAACAAGCTTATCAACACCGAAAAGGCATTTATCCATATTAGCATAAAGGTGCTCTTTCCTAAGGGTTTGCAACACGGTTCTAAGATGGGTGACATGATCTTTGAGAGATTTGCTAAAGACAAGAATGTCGTCGAAATAGAGCACAACAAATACGCCAAAATAGAGTCGAAGAACAAAATGCATGACTCGCATGAAAGTACCAGGTGCTTCAGATAAACCCATTAGCATAACTAGCCATTCATATAAGCCAAACTTGGTCTTAAATGCGGTTTTCCATTGATCACCTTCTTGGATGCGTATTTGGTAGTAGACACTTTTAAGGTCAATCTTAGAGAAAATGGTGGCTCCGCTAAGCTCATCTAGCATATCATCTAGGCATGGAATGGGGTAACGATAACATACGGTAATAGCATTGATAGGATAACATTCGGAACACATGCGATATGTACCATCTTTCTTGGGAACAAGGATTACCGGTACGTCACAAGGACTTAAGCTTTCGCGTACATGGTCGTTGACGATGAGTTGTTGTACTTGCCGTTGGATCTCCTTTGTTTCCTCAGGGTTGACGCGGTAGGGACCCTTGTTAGGAAGGGGTGCTCTGGGCATGAGGTCGATTTGGTGTTCGATGCCTCATAGAGGAGGTAGACCCCGAGGTAGCTCGCCGGGGAATACATCTTGGAATTCCTGCAATACAGAAGATAACACTAAAGATAGAATGTGAGAGTTGTTAGTTTTTGGTACCTCGTCCTTGCACAAAAGGACATAGTGCATAACACTTGATGGGTTCTCACACACTCCTCTCATCTCACTTTTGGTGGCAAATAGGACTAAGTTCTTCTTGTCGCTCATTGTGCAGGCACTCGATTTGGGCTTGTGTCACTCACTTTCTATGTGGTGGTTCGCTCTCTCACTATTTTCTCCATGATGGGTGGCTTGCTTTTCGGCGATCACTTGGCTAGGAGACATAGGTTGTAGCACGTTCTCCTTTCCCTTAATCTTGAAGCTATAGTGATTCGTTCGCCCGTTGTGGATGACGCCTCGGTCAAATTGCCATGGCCGTCCAAGAATGAGGTGGCAGACGGACATCAGAACGACATCGCACTCCAAAGTGTCTTCGTATGCTCCGATCTTGAAGGAAACTTGCACCATATGCTCGACTTGGATAGTGCCGGAGTCACTTAGTCATTGAACCTTGTAGGGGTGCGGGTGCTTTTTCTTGACCAATTGGTGCTTGGAGCATAGCTCTTCACTTGCCAAGTTATGACAGCTCCCTCCATCGATGATGACCTTGACGGACCTTCCATTGATGCCGGCCTTGGTGTGGAAGATATGGCATCTTTGGTCTTCGTCTTGTTGATGTTGAAGTGTCAAGACCTTGGAGACAACGAGAGAGGGGCTCGAATCCTCGTCACAAAAGACTTGATCATCTTCATCTTCATTCACGTGCCGGTGCATGGCCACTTGCTCAAGGGCTTCCATTTCCTCTTCACTCATGGAGTCATAGGTTTCGTCATCGTTGAGGATCATGGTGCGCTTGTTGGTACACTCAAAGGACTTGTGGCCTCGGCCGCCGCATGTGAAACACTTGATGGAACTTTTCTTGATGGTCTCATCGGTTGGAATAGATGATGATGAAGCTCTCGGCTTGAAGTTGCTTGTAGTAGGAGGATGACTTGAGGTTGTCGAAGTTTTCTTGTAACTTGACTTGTCGCCATTGCTTGTAGAAGGCTTGGTTGAGGTAGATGGTGTTCGAGTCGTTGAAGCTTGGGTGTTGGAGAAGCCATAGCTCTTGGAAGAGTACTTGGCATACTTGAAGTCATCTTGAACATGTCGCTCCGCCTTGGTGGCTTGGTGCACTAGCTCGATGAGGTTGGAGTAAGGTTGGAAGTCGGCAATCTTCATGATAGGATGGTTGAGGCCATTCAAGAAATGTGACATAGTTTGTTCATCATATTTCGTGAAATTTGCTCGAATCATGGAGATCTCCATTTCCTTGTAGTACTCTTCAACGCTCTTGGTTCCTTGCTTGAGGAATTGGATTTTCTTGAAGAGGTCGCGGTTGTAGTAAGTGGGCACGAAACATGCTCTCATGACATCCTTCATTTGATCCCAAGTGGTGATGGGTGGTTCACCTCTTGCTTCTTGTCACTCAATGACTTGTTCCCACCATATGAGGACATAGTCTTGGAACTCAAGGGATGCCATGGCGATCTTCTTCTCTTCCTCATAGTTGTGCAAACGAAAGATCTTGTCGACCTTCAATGCCCATGAAAGGTAATCTTCGGGATCGTTGCTTCCGGTTAACTTGGGCATGGTGAACTTGAGCTTGTCGTAGCGTTGTTCTTCATTGTGTTGGGGTCGGGATGATGACACCCTTGTCATGGAGGATTTTCAACCTCATGTTGCTATTGTTGTGGAGGATTGTCAACCTCATGTTTCTCTTGTCGTGGAGGATTTCCATTGTCTTCATGCTCTTGCTAAACTTCCCTTTGACCCACTTGAGACATGGCTACTACCTCAAACGGAGATGCTTTGTGTGCTTAGGTACCAAGGAAGCAACCAAGGAGAAGTTATGGTGCAAGATGGACATTGAGAGCGTGAAGTGAATCTGCCCAGTCCAGAAATCCCGGTACAACCGCCCATGTACCGCCCAACTACTGTCCGGGCGGTACAACCGCTCGACTACCACCCAACTACCGGTCCAGCTTCTGTGATAGAGCGGTGCAAGGTAGGTACAGCACCGGTTTATCCCCGTAACAGCCAAAAGACCGGTACAACCGCCCCGACCACCGGTACAACCTCTACTCCCTTCCGTGAACACCTCTAGGAACTAGCACCTGAGCTCCCAGCGGTACAACCGCCCCCGTGACCGGTACTACCGCCCTGCCTATGCGCAGTGAAAGGGGTTTCACCCCATGTATCCCCAACTTACCCCTTGGACTATATATACTTGTCCCTTAGCTCCGTACTAGTGTTAGCATTGGTTTAGCTCATACTTGAGATAGAGCTTTGCTCATCCATCCGGATCTACTCCACCGAGAGAGACCGCGGCCTCTACGGGGAAGATCCACCTTGGATTCAAGACTCCCCTAATGGGAAGACCCCTCAAGCCCTCCTCACGAAGATGAACAAGTTACCTCTTGTGTCGTCCTTTGTTGGATTCAGACCGTGTATCTCTTTGTGTTTTGAGGATCAAGCATATGTGTAATCGAATCTTGTTGGTTTGAGTGATTCTCTCGTGTTTCCCCTCGTGTTTTCCCCTCGTGTTCTTTGTAGGATCCCCTCCATTTCGTGAAAGATCGGGCATCTAGAGTTCTACCCTGCATCATCTTGGTATCGTGAGCCATGTTGATCACCAATTTGGAGTCTCCCCTACTGTTTTCTAGCCTTCTTTTGCTTGTTTTCGTCCTAAATTCAAAAATCCCCACAAAAAAAGCCCCAACTTTTTTGTGATTTGTTGGTGTGATGAAGTTTTGTTGGATTTGATTTGTGTAATTCGTGTGTAGCAGGTAGATCTAGCTTCCCCACAAGTTTCCTCACCTTCCATCCATGAAATCTTCGCAATTTTGCCCCCGAAATCATCCATTTCCGCCCCAAATCCATCCCGATCCAGATCTGAGAAAATTTTCCCGACAAAAGCGGTACAACTGGCCGCCAAGGTGGTACAACCTCTCAGCCATCACCTGACACTTCAAGATGCTCCAGGAGCGGTACAACTGCCCCCGCAAGCGGTATAACCGCCCCTCCCAGTTTCAGCCTCAGCTGATTGACAGTTTTGACCATAACTTTTACATTCGGACTCGGATTTTGACGTTCTTTAGCTCGTTGGTTAGCTATTGACATCCCCCATTCATATAGATAGATTCCAAAACCATTTGACACCATCAAAATTTTGTCATTTCAGCATCTTTGCCTAGGCCCTCCACCATATCATCCACATTACCATCACAAACTTCCGCAACTTAACCCATTTTGATTCCCATAGCATTTGTGGTTGTTTGAGTTGTAATTTTAGTATCCTAAGGTGTTTTGGCTACTTAGGGACAGTTTCTTCTTCATCAACCACCACCACCATTTGAGGTACCTAAGCACACAAAGCATCTCTATTTGAGGTAGTAGCCATGTTTCAAGTGGGTCAAAGGGAAGTTCAACAAGGAGAGAGTTAACCTTGCTCTCGATAGCCCTTGCACGAGCTCGTGTCATCGGTCCATGTGGTGTCTTGGGAGACGAAGGTAGGCCCATGGGATGCTCCGCATCACCCGTGGATTCGGTTAGCCATGTAATGTGAAAGTATGGTGAAAAAGGAATAGACTTTATTTTCTGTTTGGGAACCGCCTATGATATATCTAGCATGGAAAGTATTGGAAACTACTTGATCGTTTTCGTTGACAGGAAAAGCATGCCACCCAAAATGTTTTATCTCTATCTTTTTTGCTTTGAGCTCTGGCACCTCTACAAATCCCTAGTTCCCTCTGCGAAGGCCCTTTCTATTTACTTTATGCAAAAAAAAATCTCTCCATCTTCTATTATAAAGCACCAACTAAGGGGCACTATGATCGTACTTGAGCCTTGGGTGTAGCTAATATGCGAGTGTGTTTCATGAATGGATCAATGATTGAGCATAATGGGCTAGGGATAACTTGCTTTAGTGTTGATATTTTGAAAGACATGGTTGCTTGTTATATGCTTGAGTATTGAAATCTTCGTGTCAAAACTAGACTATTGCTTTGAATCATATAAAAGTCCAAATGTCCATGCTACAAAAGAAAAGAATATGTGATGAACATTTTAGGAAGCATTCCACATCAAAAATTCTGTTTTATCATTCACCTACTCGGGGACGAGCATGAATTAAGCTTGGGGATGCTGATACGTCTCCAGCGTATCTATAATTTTTTATTGTTCCATGCTGTTATATTATCATTCTTGGATGTTTTACAATTATTTCATAGCAACTTTATAACATTAGACTAACCTATTGACATGTGCCCAGTGTTAGTTGCTATTTTTTGCTTATTTTTTACTTCGCAGAAAATCAACACCAAACAGAGTCCAAACACAGCGAAACTTTTTGGAGAATTTTTCTGGGCTAGAAGACATATGATGGGCCAAAGAAGTACCAGAGGGGTGCCCCGAGGGGGGAACAACCCACCTGGGCGTGCCTCAGGGCCCATATGTTACTCTCGTTTACAAGATTTTTATAACAACACATGTTATTGCTTAGAGTTGATATGAGAACAGTAGTAGTAAGTGCTATGGTAGAATATGAGTAGGCGCTGTCATAGTTGTTTTCCTCTCATTGTTACATGATGTTAGAACCATGACATGTTGCTAGAATATGAAAGCCATTGGCTTATTTTTTTAACTTGGGGTATGATTATGACCACGGCATTGCAATTCTCTGTCTATGATATGTGTCACTGTTATAATAATCTTAATTCCACACATACTCTGAACATGATTGTTTATTTTTGTCCTTTTGGTCTCCAATTTGAATCGTTGCAGCAGACGCCGTCGCGCTGCCTTCATGATTCCAGACCTGGAATCAAACCAGCCGATGGGTGGTGGTTTATCGCTCGTTCAGGTGACGGCGGTCATTTGATGCTCATTCGCATGTACCAAATTGACCAAACCATTACATCAAACCACATGCGTTACAATGCGTGGGCGTTAAATGACTTGATGGCTATGGCTGCTTCGTGTTCGAGAAAGATCCCAGCTCCGTTGGGCCAGGCGTATTCAACTGGAGGCGGGTTTACAGCCTCGGCAACCACTCCTTGTTCCGCGGGCTCAATTGTCCGATCATCCAACCAATCATCGATCATATCACCGGCGATGATTACTGTGCTACGCAACTTCCATTCGCGAGGGGGTCTGTGTTTACACATCATACCATGGGTTTCATGAATCACCATATCTAGAGATTCGTCGACACAGCTTGTTGCCAGGTAATCTTCAGTGTGTGAAAGGCATCAAGCTTCCATGCGATGGATGGCTTTTGCAAACCCGACATGCGGCGATGTGGTTCATGCCAACAGAAAATATGCACAACTTGATTCGTGCTGATATCTAGACTGAGCCATGTATTCTGCTGCTGTAGCACGACCCTATTTTGTTGGATATTATGTAATGTTGTTAGTTTGAAGCACTCCTCTGGTTTGAAGGATAGATACCTTCACGGGATCAAGTGCATCCTAACTCACCATGTAGGATGTCTTGATAATGATGATGGAGATGTTGTGCGAAGCCATATATATATATATATATATATATATATATATATATATATATATATATATATATATATATATATATATATATATATATATATATATATATATATATATAGGCTTTAAGTGTGTACTTGTTAGTTAAACCTATGTATAAATTGTGACACTAAATATGACTAGTACGTAGTACAGTAGCAGTACTAGTATACGTCGGTCAAATTATTCATCATGTCCACATATTGAATTGACGCGACAACACGCTTCACGTGAGGTGACACAAGAATCCCGGCGGCGTGTTCGGGTATTCTGGACTTCAGATTTGGAGTACCACTTATCTGTCAAAATCTTTCATCATTCACTTAAAATAGTCGATTGATCATACATTGAGTACCATATAACTAGAATTACCGATGCAAGTCGAAGAAGGATTGGCCGGTGCTGCAGGCTAGCGTCAAGTTCGATCCCACGGATCAGGCGCTGATCGAGCACCTTGAGGCCAAAGTGAGTCTTGACAATACAGATTTCAGTCTCTCATCGATTTGTTCATACCAACCATCGACAATGAGCACAACATATGCTACACCCAACCCGAGAAACTTCCGTAAGACACCGATCGGCCGCCTACTTGCACAAACATATTCCTTTGTTTATAGCTCTATTTTTCTTTTTAGACGCAGACCGGTGAAGCAATTACAAATTTGACAGTTAATAAAAGTGAAACAAGTGATCGCAACATGCCAAAGATGTTATGAAAATGCCAACTACGTACACTAAAACCTGTATTCCACAATACCGCAGGTATCGATGAGTGGCCTAAGGAAGCAATTCTTCCAACGCAATTCCAGGCGTTCAAAAGGGCACGTGGACGCGTCGCAAGATACAAATGAGTGCGGCATGCACGCGATGTGGCACAAGACCGGCAATACCTTGCCGGGATGGTCAACGGCCAGCAGACGGGCAGCAAAGGTTCGGTGCTGCACACCAACAAGAACTTCACCAGCAGAGGACCAATCGGGTGATGCACCAGACCACCTCGGGACCACGGAGCAAGAGAAGGAGCGGAACTGGTCCTCTACAAGATTTTCTACCAGACAAACACTAGGGCCAGTAGTAAAAAGATTATAAGTTAGTTAGGTATTGGTAGTTGTACTACCTTGTCGTCCGCAAGTTGGTATTGTTGTTAACGATCTTTTGGTATGAACTTGCATTTGCTTCCAACCATCATGCCAAGGGTCGGCGTGGATATAAAGTTGAATCATTTGTTTCGAAACGAATTTTCAGGCACCTGATTTTTATTTGATGGGTAGCATAAGCACCCGCCATTCAAATTCCCAGTTCTCCAATTTTTTTCGAAACAAGTGCATGCACTTATTATCACGATAAAAAAACAATATCCGTGCTGCATCCCAGTTATCAGTCTGTACTTGCAGAATTCTCTCGTTTAATGAGCACGATATTGTTTTTCCGTGTCAAGCAAGTTTCAAGCTGGGCTGCAGGCTGCCCAGGTTGGTTTTGTTTTAACAGCCCAGCCCATGATGACAATGGGGCACAAAGATCCAGCAGGTATCTCATCGCCTCGCCCGCCAAATTAGTTATATTTTGTCTTACAACATCCGTAGGCAGTTTTTTTTACTGAATCAAACACACATCCCAGTTCTATTTTCCTCTTGAAACGCATGTCCTACATCCGTTTTCTAATCTCGACCTATAGTTTTATTAGTTCATATACACGTATCATTATATTGAAAACACATGAAATTCCCTTTTCATACTTACATCCTTATTTTTGTTGTTTTTTCCCACCCAGCCCTGATTTTTTTACCACTGGTTTTCCCTTAAACCAACTCAATTGTCCCACGTCTTATTTGCTCACAAAAACAAAAACAAAATTTGGCAAATCAATAAGTTCTTAAAAAAATTATCATTTCGGGATTACAACAGTTCGGACTCCACCGAAATATGCAAAATAAGGTTGAACTTTTTGACCGTGCTCCTGGGCAGAAAATGGGCTGTAATAAATTACTTAAGAATTAGCAAATGGGTTGCAAATTATAAAAAATAGCAATGGGCTTTATGTTGTCTGCCACAGATTTGGGGCCTGACTTGTGGGCCTACCAAGTTCATGAGTACACAAGGTTTCGCAAAAAAGAAACTTAGTCAACAATCGACTCTACTAAGTCGGACCGTTAGATGTCAATCTAACGGCAATCGTCATCTTCATCTCGATCTTCCTGCCCCACCGCCCAAACCAGCGCCGTCGGAACCGCCTTGCTCCGCCTCCGTGGCGGCGCAAGAAGTTGCCGGGCAGGCCTCACGGCCCCATCATACTCGCATCCTGGCGTGTCAATCCTCTACTCACCCACACCTCCTGTTATTTTCTGGCGACGGCAGCCGAACCAGTCAACCTCGTACTCTCCACCGCGTGGGCAGCCACTGCCGTGTCTTCCCCGGCTCCGTGTTATTCCCTTCGTAGGCCTCGTCGTCGTCCACCACCCTGGTGCTCTCGGCGCGGCGTGGTCAACGATGTCCATCCAACGGTCGTAGTGCTTCTTCAACCTCTGGTCTTCTTGCCCCAGCCGCCCAAAGCAGCGCCGGTCGTGCCTCATGCTCCTGCCTCCCGTAGCCGGCTGTGCTGCCGCGGAGGCCTCACCATCCCCATACTACTACCACCATTGGCCAAGCCATCCCTCCACTCACCCACTCCCCCTGTTATTCTGCGGTGACGTCAGCCTCACACTCCAGCCGAACCAGTGAACCCTCGTGCTCCTCTCTGCGTGGGCATCCACTGCCGCGTCTTCCCCAGCTCCGCGTCGTCCCCTTCCTAGGCCTCGCTGTCGTCCACCGTCGTGGTGCTCTCGGCGCGGCGTGGTCAATGTGTTCAACGACCGACTTCCATCGGAAGAGTACTGTACGTGGAGAGGCTAACAGCTGGGTCCACGGCAGCCGCAAGGAAGTGCATCCTTATTACGCGCAAAATAATTATTCCTCCACCTGACAGCAGGGACCCATCGGACGGGCGACCAGTATTTCACGGAAAAAACGTTTCCCCCTGACTGCTGGGACCCATCGGACGGGCCACCGTATTTCATGAAAAAAACGTTTGCCCCTGACTGCTGGGACCCACCGGACGGACCACCGTATTTCGTGAAAAAAACGTTCCCCAGCTGTCGACCCACCGGAAGTGCCTCCTTATTACGCATGTAAAAATGAATACTCCCCGCTAGCTAGGACCCACCATGGTGGGAGGCTGACTTAGGGCATACTAAGTTGACGGGACGGAGGGCTTTGTCAACTTAGTCAATATGAACGATTCTAGCTCCAAAGTGACCGTCGATGTCCATCCAACGGCCGTCGTGCTTCTTCAATCTCTGCTCCTCCTGCTCCAAATGCTCAAACAAGCGCCATGGGACTGCCTGCTCCCTCCTCCCCGCGGCCGGCTGTGCTGCCGCGCAGCCCTCACCGCCCCACCGTACTCCCATCACTGGCCTAGCCATCCCTCTACTCACCCACACCTGATGTTATTCACCGGCGACGACAGACGAACCAGTAAACCCTCGTACAGTCGTACTCCCTCCGCGTGGGAAACAATTGTCTTGTCTTCCCTGCCTCTGCGTCGTCCCCTTCCTAGGTCTCGCCGTCGTCCACCGCCCTGGTGCTCTCGGCGCGGCCTGGTTAACGTAGTCAACAACCGACATGCACCTGAAGTGGTCTGTACGTGGAGAGGCTGACAGCTGGGTCCACGGCCGCACGCAAGGAAATGCCTCCTTATTACACGCAAAATAATGATTCCTCCACCTGACATCAGGGACCCACCAAAAGGGCCTCTCAGATTTCGCGAAAAACGTTATCGCGCGGCACAGCTTGGACCCACCAGCTATATCTTCGCAGGCAAGGAAGTGCCTCCTTATTACGCACACAAAAAATGAATACTCCCCCTATTAGCTGGGACACAGTATAGTGGCAGGCTGACTTGTGGGCCTACTAAGTTGACGGGGACGGAGGGCTTTGTCAACTTAGTCAATATGCACGATTCTAGCTCCAGCGACCGTATGATGTCCATCCAACGACCGTAGTGCTTCTTCAACCTCTGGTCTTCTTGCTCCAGCCGCCCAAACCAGCGTCGGTCGTTCCTCGTGCTCCTGCCTCCCGTGGCCGTCTACGATGCGGCGGAGGCGTCACCGCCCCCTACAACTCCCACCGCTGGCCAGGCCATCCCTCTACTCACCCACACCCCCTGTTATTCTGCGGCGAAGGCAGCCTCACACCGCAGCGAACCAGTGAACCCTCGTACTCCTCTACGCGTGGGCATCCACTGCCCGTCTTCCCCGGCTCTGCATCTTCCCTTCCTAGGCCTCGCCGTTGTCCACCGCCCTGGTGCTCTTGGCACGGCGTGGTCAACGTGGTCAAGGAACGGCTTCCATCGGACGTGGACTGTACGTGGAGAGGCTGACAGCTGGGTCCACGGCCGCAACAAGGAAGTGCCTCCTTATTATGTGCAAAATAATTATTCCTCCACCTGACAGCGGGGACCCACCGGACGGGCCACGTATTTCGCAAAAAAAATGTTTCCCCCTGACTGTTGGGACCCACCAGCTACATCTTCGCATGCAAGGAAGTGCGTTCGGGCAAAAAAAAATGATTTGCCCCCCTGACTGCTGGGACCCACCAGCTACATCTTCGCACGCAAGGAAGTGCGTCGGGGCAAGAAAAACAAAACGATTCGCCCCCTGACTGCTGGGACCCACCAACTACATCTTCGCACGCAAGGAAGTGCCTCACAGTCGGGACCCACCTGGTCGAAGCGTACGTAGTGTTGTCATTCTGGTCGACGCGTACGTACATACTGGTCGATGTAGAGGCGCGCACGTGTCGTAGTAGAGGCGCGCACGTAGCATGTACACGTACGTAGAGCGGCGAGGGTGCAAGAAATAAAATACGGCCACGTACGTACATACGGGCAGGGTCTCGAACGCCTACCGCGATACACGCATATGGCTGGGTCGGAATGGAGAAATAGTGTCGTCGTCGCGTTCATGGGGAGCCAACCGGCTGGGTCGGAACATAATGCGTGGTCGTGTTCATCGGGAGGGCTTGGATGGAACAGGCGATGGAAACGAGGCCTGGCGTACCGCACAACGGAGGAAACAGACCTCCTACGTTCGGAACGGGGTCCTGTTGATTGGGAGGGGTGCGGCATACCGCAAAATGGAGGAAACGGACCTCCTACGGTCGAAATGGGGGTCCTGTTGATCGGGAGGGGTGTGGCGTACCGCAAAACGGAGGAAACGGACCTCCTACGGTCGAAACGGGGGTCCTGTTGATCGGGAGGGGTGTGGCGTACCGCAAAACAGACGAAACGGACCTCCTACGGTCGAAACGGGGGTCCTGTTCATCGGGAGGGGTGTGGCGTACCGCAAAACGGGACTCCACGGGATACTGTTCATCTCCACCGTCGACCTCCTCCTGCCTCCACGGGCTACCGTGGACCTCCTCCAGCCTCCACGGGCTCCTGTTCATCCAGCCTCCACCGCGCACTACTCCACGGGCTACTATTCAACCACCCCTCCACGGGCACCCCTCCACCGTCCACTGTTCATCCAGCCCTCCACACCACGGGTTCCTGTTCAACCACCCCTCCACGGCCACCCCTCCACCATCTACTGTTCATCCAGCCCTTCACACCACGGGGTCCTGTTCATCCAGAGGCAACACCACCACACACTGTTCATCCAACCTCCCCCCCCCCCCCCGCAACGCTCACTGTTCATCCAATCGATCGGCTTCAGTTAGCAGCAACAATGAAGAATCGCTCCATCGGGTTCGATTAACACCATCGATCGATCGCTTCGGGTTCGAGAACGCCAGTAGCTCAGTAGTGCAATCGCCGGGGTTCGATTAGAGCCCAACGCCGCACACACGCAGCACGCGTCGTCTGAGAGAAAGCAGCGATCGCCGCCCCCGACCTCCCACCGTAACCGCAACTCCACGAAATTTTCCTCGCCTCGCTTCTACCATGGTTTTTTCCGTCATGGACGGCCCAAAGAATGTCATGCAGCTGCGTCTCCGCCCGCCCAGATGAAAAGCCCATTTTCTGTCATGATTTTTTGTCATAGAAGTAGGAGCCCACCACATCTATGATGATACCGGGTTTTGTCACAATTATCGTCATAGAAGTGTCATATGTATGACAGAAAAAAAATTCGTTCGGCCCAAAATGTCACGGATGTGTCTTTTTTTTGTAGTGAATTCAGAGGGCATCTTATTATAATTTCCATAATAATTGTTGTAGGAATTACCATAATTATTAGAGGAATTACTAGGGAACGGCCTAGTATTAAAGTTACCTCTATACGCGTTATTACAAAAATTGTTCCTACCAACAAAATTCACGTCCATAGATTCATTACTATTCTCAATCAAACTAGAAAAAAGGCATATTATTAGGATTAATAGGAGCACCCTTGCTACCAAATAATTTCATAAGCTCATCCATCTTTCCACTCAAAACATTAATCTCTTCAATCGCATGCACTTTTTTACTAGTGGAAGATCTTTCGGTGTACCATTGAGAATAATTAAACATAATATTATCTAGGAGTTTGATAGCTTCTCCTAATGTAATTTCAATAAAATTACCTCCCGTGGCCGAATCTAAAATATTTCTAGAAGCAAAATTCAATCCGGCATAAATTTTTTGTATAATCGTCCACAAATTCAAACCATGAGTAGGGCAATTTTGTATCATCAATTTCATCCTCTCCCAAGATTGTGCAACATGTTCATGGTCAAGTTGCTTAAAATTCATAGTATCATTCCTAAGGGATATGATCATAGTGGGAGGAAAATACTTGGATATAAAAGCATCTTTACACTTATTCCAGGAGTCAATACTATTTTTAGGCAAAAATGAAAACCAAGTTTTAGCACGATCTCGAAGCGAGAACGGAAATAGCTTCAATTTAACAATATCATTATCCAAATCTTTTTTCTTTTGCATATCACACAAATCAACGAAATTATTAAGATGGGATGCAACATCCTCATTGGGAAGACCGGAAACGTGATCTTTCATAACAAGATTCAGCAAAGTAGTGTTGATTTCACAAGATTCCGCATTAGTAGCGGGAGCAATCAGAGTACTAATAAAATCAATATTATTGGTGTTGGTAAAGTCACACAATTTGGTATTCTCTTGAGTCATTGTGACAAAGCAAGCAATCCAACACACGAGCACCCAAAAAGCAAGTGAAGAAGACGAACGGAAGAAGGGCGGAGTAAAGACGAATCTTTTGGAAAATCATTTTAGAAGTGGGGGAGAGGAAAACGAGAGGCGAATGGAAAATAATGTAATGCGAGAGGTGAGAGTTTATGATGGGTACTTGGTATGGCTTAACTTGACGTAGATCTCCCCGGCAACAGCGCCAGAAATTCTTCCTGCAACTTCTTGAGCTTGCGTTGGTTATTTCCTTGAAGAGGAAAGGGTGATGCAGCAAAGTAGAGTAAGTATTTCCCACAGCTTTTTAGAACCAAGGTATCAATCGAGTAGGAAACAACGCTCAAGTCACCAAATACCTGCACAAACAAACACTAACTTGTACCCAACGCGACAAAGGGGTTGTCAATCCCTTCACCGTTATTTCCAAAGTGAGATCTCATAGAGATGGATAAACGGTAAAGTAATATTTTTGGTTTTTTTGGTTTATGGAATGGAAAGTAAAATATTGCAAAGGAAATAAATAGGAAACTAAAACTGTAGATCGGAAACTTATATGATGGAAAATAGACCCGGGGGGCATAGGTTTGTTGGGGAACGTAGTAATTTCAAAAAAAATCCTACGCACATGCAAGATCATGGTGATGCATAGAAACGAGAGGGGAGAGTGTTGTCCACATACCCTCGTAGACCGAAAGCGGAAGCGTTAGAACAACGCAGTTGATGTAGTCGTACGTCTTCACGGCCCGACCGATCAAGCACCGAAACTACGGCACCTCCGAGTTTTAGCACACGTTCAGCTCGATGACGATCCCCGTACTCCGATCCAGCAGAATGTCGGGGAAGAGTTCCATCAGCACGACGGCGTGGTGACAATCTTGATGTTCTACCGTCGCAGGGCTTCGCCTAAGCACCGCTACAATATTATCGAGGACTATGGTGGAGGGGGGCACCGCACACGGCTAAGAGATCAAGAGATCAATTGTTGTGTCTATGGGGTGCCCCCTGCCCCCGTATATAAAGGGGAAGGGGGGTGCCACCGGCCAAGGGGAGAGGCGCGCCGGAGGAGTCCTACTCCTACCGGGAGTAGGACTCCCCCCTTTTCCATGTTGGACTAGGAGAGAGAGGGGGAAGAGGTGGAGGGAGGAAGGAAGGGGGTGCCGCCTCTCCTTGTCCTATTCGGACTGGGAGAGGCGCGCCCCTGCCCTGCCCTCCTCTCTCTCTCTTCCACCAAGGCCCACTAAGGCCCATTAAGTTCCCGGGGGTTCCAGAACCTCCGGTACTCTGAAAAATCCCGATTTCACCCGGAACACTTCCGATATCCAAACATAGGCTTCCAATATATCAATCTTTATGTCTTGAGCATTTCGAGACTCCTCGTCATGTCCGTGATCACATCCGGGACTCCGAACTCCTTCGGTACATCAAAACAGATAAACTCATAATATAACTGTCATCGAAACTTTAGGCGTGCGGACCCTACGGGTTCGAGAACTATGTAGACATGACCTAGAACTGTTTCCGGTCAATAACCAATAGCGGAAACTAGATGCTCATATTGGCTCCTACATATTCTATGAAGATCTTTATCAGTCAAACCGCATAACCACATACGTTGTTCCCTTTGTCATCGGTATGTTACTTGCCTGGGATTCGATCGTCGGTATCCAATACCTAGTTCAATCTCATTACCGGCAAGTCTCTTTACTCGTTACGTAATGCATCATTCCGTAACTAACTCATTAGCTACATTGCTTGCAAGGCTTATAGTGATGTGCATTACCGAGAAAGCCCAGAGATACCTCTCCGACAATCGGAGTGACAAACCTAATCTCGAAGTACGCCAACTCAATATGTACCTTTGGAGACACCTGTAGAGCTCCTTTATAATCACCCAGTTACGTTGTGACGTTTGGTAGGACACAAAGTGGTCCTCCGGTAAACGGGAGTTGCATAATCTCATAGTTATAGGAACTTGTATAAGTCATGAAGAAAGCAATAGCAACATACTAAACGATCAAGTGATAAGCTAATGGAATGGGTCAAGTCAATCACATCATTCTCCTAATGATGTGATCCCGTTAATCAAATGACAACACATGTCTATGGTTAGGAAACATAACCATCTTTGATTAATGAGCTAGTCAAGTAGAGGCATACTAGTGACATTAAGTTTGTCTATGTATTCACACATGTATCATATTTCCGGTTAATACAATTCTAGCATGAATAATAAACATTTATCATGATATGAGGAAATAAATAATAACTTTATTATTGCCTCTAGGGCATATTTCCTTCAGTCTCCCACTTGCACTAGAGTCAATAATCTAGATTACAGAGTAATGATTCTAACACCCATGGAGTCTTGGTGCTGATCATGTTTTGCTCGTGGAAGAGGCTTAGTTAACAGGTCTCGCAACATTCAGATCTGTATGTATCTTGCAAATCTCTATGTCTCCCACCGGACTTGGTCCCGGATGGAATTGAGGCGTCTCTTGATGTGCTTGGTCCTCTTGTGAAATCTGGATTCCTTTGCCAAGGCAATTGCACGATATTGTCACGAAAGATCTTCATTGGTCCCGATGCACTAGGTATGACACCTAGATCGGAAATGAACTCTTTCATCCGACTCCTTCATTTGTTGCTTCCGAAGCAGCTATGTACTCCGCTTCGCATGTAGATCCCGCCACGACGCTTTGTTTAGAACTGCACCAACTGACAGCTCCACCATTCAATATAAACACGTATCCGATTTGCAATTTAGAATCGTCCGAATCAGTGTTAAAGCTTGCATCGACGTAACCATTTACGACTAGCTCTTTGTCACCTCCATAAACGAGAAACATATCCTTAGTCCTTTTTAGGTATTTCAGGATATTCTTGACCGCTCTCCAGTGATCCACTCCTGGATTACTTTGGTACCTCCCCTCCAAACTTATTGCTAAGCATACGTCAGGTCTGGTACACAGCATTGCATACATGATAAGAGCCTATGGCTGAAGCATAGGGAACATCTTCCATTTTCTCTCTATCTTCTACTGTGGTAGGGCATTGAGTCTGACTCAACTTCACACCTTGTAATACAGGCAAGAATCCTTTCTTTGCCTGATCCATTTTGAACTTTTTCAAAACTTTATCAAGGTATGTGCTTTGTGAAAGTCCAATCAAGCATCTTGATCTATCTCTATAGATCTTGATGCCTAATATGTAAGCAGCTTCACCGAGGTCTTTCATCGAAAAACTTTTATTCAAGTATCCCTTTATGCTATCCAGAAATTCTATATCATTTCCAATCAACAATATGTCATCTACATATAATATCAGAAATGCTACAGAGCTCCCACTCACTTTCTTGTAAATATAGGCTTCTCCAAAAGTCTGTATAAAACCATATGCTTTGATCACACTATCAAAGTGTTTATTCCAAATCCAAGAGGCTTTCACCAGTCCATAAATGGATCACTGGAGCTTGCACACTTTGTTAGCACTTTTTGGATCGACAAAACCTTCTGGTTGCATCATATACAACTCTTCTTCCAGAAATCTATTTAGGAATGCAGTTTTGACATCCATTTGCCATATTTCATAATCATAAAGTGCAACAATTGCTAACATGATTCGGACAGACTTAAGCATCGCTACGGGTGAGAAAGTCTCATCGTAGTCTACCCCTTGAACTTGTCGAAAACCTTTTGCAACAAGTCGAGCTTTGTAGACAGTAATATTACCGTCAGCGTCAGTCTTCTTCTTGAAGATCCATTTATTCTCAATTGCTTGTCGATCATCGGGCAAGTCAACCAAAGTCCATACTTTGTTCTCATACATGGATCCCATCTCAGATTTCATGGCTTCAAGCCATTTTGCAGAATCTGGGCTCACCATCGCTTCTTCATAGTTCGTAGGTTCATCATGATCTAGTAGCATGACTTCCAGAACAGGATTACCGTACCACTCTGGTGCGGATCTTACTCTGGTTGATCTATGAGGTTCAGTAACAACTTGATCTGAAGTTCCATGATCATCATCATCAATTTACTTACTAATTGGTGTAGGTGTCACAGAAACCGGTTTCTGTGATGAACTACTTTCCAATAAGGGAGCGGGTACAGGTACCTCATCAAGTTCTACTTTCCTCCCACTCACTTCTTTCGGGAGAAACTCCTTCTCTAGAAAGGATCCAAATTTAGCAACAAAAATCTTGCCCTCAGATCTGTGATAGAAGGTGTACCCAATAGTCTCTTTTGGGTATCCTATGAAGACACATTTCTCTGATTTGCGTTCGAGCTTATCTGGTTGAAGTTTCTTCACATAAGCATCGCAGCCCCAAACTTTAAGAAACGACAACTTTGGTTTCCTGCCAAACCACAGTTCATAAGGCGTCGTCTCAACAGATTTTGATGGTGCCCTATTTAACGTGAATGCGACCGTCTCTAAAGCATAACCCCAAAATGATAGCGGTAAATCAGTAAGAGACATCATTGATCGCACCATATCTTGTAAAGTACGATTACGATGTTCGGACACACCATTTCATTGTGGTGTTCCGGGTGGCGTGAGTTGTGAAACTATTCCGCATTGTTTCAAATGTAGACCAAACTCGTAACTCAAATATTCTCCTCCACGATCAGATCGTAGAAACTTTATTTTCTTGTTACGATGATTTTCCACTTCACTCTGAAATTCTTTGAACTTTTCAAATGTTTCAGACTTGTGTTTCATCAAGTAGATATACCCATATCTACTCAAATCATCTGTGAAGGTGAGAAAATAACGATACCCGCCGCGAGCCTCAATATTGATTGGACCACATACATCAGTATGTATGATTTCCAATAAATCAGTTGCTCGCTCCATAGTTTCAGAGAACGGCGTTTTAGTCATCTTGCCCATGAGGCACGGTTCGCAAGTACCAAGTGATTCATAATCAAGTGATTCCAAGTCCATCGAGATGGAGTTTCTTCATGCGCTTTACACCAATATGACCCAAGCGGCAAGTGCCACAAATAAGTTGCACTATCATTATCAACTCTGCATCTTTTGGCTTCAACATTATGAATATGTGTATCACTACTATCGAGATTTAATAAAAATAGACCACTCTTAAAGGGTGCAAGACCATAAAAGATATTACTCATATAAATAGAACAACCATTATTCTCTGATTTAAATGGATAACCGTATCGCATCAAACAAGATCCAGATATAATGTTCATGCTCAACGCTGGCACCAAATAACAATTATTCAGGTCTAAAACTAATCCCAATGGTAGATGTAGAGGTAGCGTGCCGACCGCGATCACATCGACTTTGGAACCATTTCCCACGCGCATCGTCACCTCGTCCTTAGCCAATCTTTGCTTAATCCGTAGTCCCTATTTCGAGTTGCAGATATTAGCAACAGAATCAGTATCAAATACCCAGGTGCTACTGCGAGCATTAGTAAGGTACACATCAATAACATGTATATCACTTATACCTTTGTTCACCTTGCCATCATTCTTATCCGCCAAATACTTGGGGCGATGCGCTTCCAAAGTCGATCTGCTTGCAGTAGAAGCACTCAGTCTCAGGCTTAGGTCTAGATTTGGGTTTCTTCTCTTGAGCAGCAACTTGTTTGTTGTTCTTCTTGAAGCTCCCCTTCTTCTTCCCTTTACCCTTTTTCTTTAAACTGGTGGTCTTATTGACCATCAACACTTGATGCTCTTTCTTGATTTCTACCTCCGCAGCCTTTAGCATTGTGAAGAGCTCAGGAATAGTCTTGTCCATCCCTTGCATATTATAGTTCATCACGAAGCTCTTATAGCTTGGTGGCAGTGATTGAAGAATTCTGTCAATGACACTATCATCAAGAAGATTTACTCCCAGTTGAATCAAGTGATTATTATATCCAGACATTTTGAGTATATGTTCACTGACAAAACTATTCTCCTCCATCTTACAGCTATAGAACTTATTGGAGACTTCATATCTCTCAATCCGGGCATTTGCTTGAAATATTAACTTCAACTCCTGGAACATCTCATATGCTCCATGACGTTCAAAACGTCGTTGAAGACCCGGTTCTAAGCCGTAAAGCATGGCACACTGAACTATCGAGTAGTCATCAGCTTTGCTCTGCCAGACGTTCTTAACGTCGTCAGTTGCATCTGCAGCAGGCCTGGCATCCAGCGGTGCTTCGGGGCGTAATTCTTACATGCAGCAATGAGGATGATCCTCAAATTACGGACCCAGTCCGTGTAATTGCTACCATCATCTTTCAACTTAGCTTTCTCAAGGAACGTATTAAAATTCAACGGAACAACAGCACGAGCCATCTATCTACAACAAACATAGACAAGCAAAATACTATCAGGTACTAAGTTCATGATAAATTTAAGTTCAATTAATCATATTACTAAAGAACTCCCACTTAGACAGACATCTCTCTAGTCATCTAAGTGATCACGTGATCCAAATCAACTAAACCATGTCCGATCATCATGTGAGATGGAGTAGCTTCAATGGTGAACATCACTATGTTGATCATATCTACTATATGATTCACGTTCGACCTTTCGGTCTCCGTGTTTCGAGGCCATATCTTTATATGCTAGGCTCGTCAAGTTTAACCTGAGTATTCCGCGTGTGCAACTGTTTTGCACCCGTTGTATTTGAACGTAGAGCCCGTCACACACGATCATCACGTGGTGTCTCAAAGACGAAGAACTTTCATAGCGGTGCATACTCAGGGAGAACACTTCTTGATAATTAGTGAGAGATCATCTTAAAATGCTACCGTCAATCAAAGCAAGATAAGATGCATAAAGGATAAACATCACATGCAATCAATATAAGTGATATGATATGGCCATCATCATCTTGTGCTTGTGATCTCCATCTCCGAAGCACCGTCGTGATCACCATCGTCACCGGCGCGACACCTTGATCTCCATCGTAGCATCGTTGTCGTTTCGCCATCTATTGCTTCTCGAATATCGCTACCGCTTAGTGATAAAGTAAAGCGATTCTGAAGCGTTGCATTTCATACAATAAGCGACAACCATATGGCTCCTGCCGATTGCCGATAACCGGTTACAAAACGTGATCATCTCATACAATAATATACATCACGTCTTGACCATACCACATCACAACATGCCCTGCAAAAACAAGTTAGACGTCCTCTACTTTGTTGTTGCAAATTTTACGTGGCTGCTACGGGCTGAGCAAGAACCATTCTTACCTACGCATCAAAACCACAACGATAGTTCGTCAAGTTAGTGATGTTTTAACCTTCGCAAGGACCGGGCTAAGCCATACTCGGTTCAACTAAAGTTGGAGAAACAGACACCCGCTAGCCACCTGTGTGCGAAGCACGTCGGTAGAACCAGTCTCACGTAAGCGGACGCGTAATGTCGGTCCGGGCCGCTTCATCCAACAATACCGCTGAACCAAAGTATGACATGCTGGTAAGCAGTATGACTTGTATCGCCCACAACTCACTTGTGTTCTACTCGTGCATATAACATCTACTCATAAAACCAGGATCTGATACCACTATTGGGGAACGTAGTAATTTCAAAAAAATTCCTACGCACACGCAAGATCATGGTGATGCATAGCAACGAGAGGCGAGAGTGTTGTCCACGTACCCTCATAGACCGAAAGCGGAAGCGTAAGAACAACGCGGTTGATGTAGTCATACGTCTTCACGGCCCGACCGATCAAGCACCGAAACTACGACACCTCCGTGTTTTAGCACACGTTCAGCTCGATGACGATCCCTGTACTCCGATCCAGCAGAATGTCGGGGAAGAGTTCCGTCAGCACGACGGCATGGTGACGATCTTGATGTTCTACCGTTGCAGGGCTTCGCCTAAGCACCGCTACAATATTATCAAGGACTATGGTGGAGGGGGGCACCGCACACGGCTAAGAGATCAAGAGATCAATTGTTGAGTCTGTGGGGTGCCCCTGCCCCCGTATATAAAGGAGCAAGGGGGGGATGCGGCCGGCCAAGGGGAGAGGCGCGCCGGAGGAGTCCTACTCCTACCGGGAGTAGGACTCCCCCCTTTTCCATGTTGGACTAGGAGAGAGAGGGGGAAGAGGTGGAGGGGAGGAAGGAAAGGGGGGCGCCGCCCCCCTCTCCTTGTCCTATTCGGACTGGGGGGAGGGGCAAGCGGCCCTGCCATGGCCTCCTCTCCTCTCTTCCACCAAGGCCCACTAAGGCCCATTAAGTTCCCGGGGGGTTCCGGTAACCTCCCGGTACTCCGGAAAAATCCCGATTTCACCCGGAACACTTCCGATATTCAAACATAAGCTTCCAATATATCAATCTTTATGTCTCGATCATTTAGAGACTCCTCGTCATGTCCGTGATCACATCCGGGACTCCGAACTCCTTCGGTATATCAAAACACATAAACTCATAATATAACTGTCATCGAAACTTTAAGCGTGCGAACCCTACGGGTTCGAGAACTATGTAGACATGACCTAGAACTGTTTCCGGTCAATAACCAATAGCGGAACCTAGATGCTCATATTGGCTCCTACATATTCTATGAAGATCTTTATCAGTCAAACCGCATAACAACATACGTTGTTCCCTTTGTCATCGGTATGTTACTTGTCCGGGATTCGATCGTCGGTATCCAATACCTAGTTCAATCTCATTATGTAATGCATCATTCTGTAACTAACTCATTAGCTACATTGCTTGCAAGACTTATAGTGATGTGCATTACCGAGAGGGCCCAGAGATACCTCTCCGACGATCAGAGTGACAAAACCTAATCTCGAAATACGCCAACTCAACATGTACCTTTGGAGACACCTGTAGAGCTCCTTTATAATCACCCAGTTACGTTGTGACGTTTGGTAGCACACAAAGTGTTCCTCCGATAAACGGGAGTTGCATAATCTCACAGTTATAGGAACTTGTGTAAGTCATGAAGAAAGCAATAGCAACATACTAAACGATCAAGTGCTAAGCTAATGGAATGGGTCAAGTCAATCACCTCATTCTCCTAATGATGTGATCCCGTTAATCAAATGACAACACATGTCTATGGTTAGGAAACATAACCATATTTGATTAATGAGCTAGTCAAGTAGAGGCATACTAGTGACATTAAGTTTGTCTATGTATTCACACAATTATCATGTTTCCGGGTAATAAAATTGTATCATAAATAATAAGCATTTATCATGATATGAGGAAATAAATAATAACTTTATTATTGCCTCTAGGGCATATTTCCTTCAAGGTTTCACTAGAGGCTTCTCTCAAGATAGAAATATTATGGTGGGTGAATGAATTACTACCGAGCAATTGATAGAAAAGCTCAAAGTTATGAAAATATCTAAGGCAATGATCATGAATATAGGCATCACGTCTGTATCAAGTAGATCGACTCCTGCCTGCATCTACTACTATTACTCCACACATCGTCCGACTCCTGCCTGCATCTAGAGTATTAAGTTCATAGAACAGAGTAATGCATTAAGTAAGATGACATGATGTAGCGGGATAGACTCGAGCAATATGATGAAAACCCCATCTTGTTATCCTCGATGGCAACAATACGATACGTGTCTGAAAATGCAACTATCCCTAGGTGGTTTTGGTAATTCCTCACAACATATAGTTCATTGAGCTAATGCTATTTCAAGACTAATATTTCAGGAAAGCTCAATGATTGGCATGGCATGGATGTGAAAAGTGGACCCCTCAAAATACTAAGAACAAAAGGATTGGCTCAAGCTCAAAAGTTCAAGACTACATTTTCTATTTTAGTGATCCAAGGTCACATTGAGTCTATAGTAAAAGCCATTACTATCAAGGAGGGATCAGGTGTTGCTTAATGAGGTTCTTGCTCAAAGTGCTTAGTAATATGCTCCAAAGCCCTCAACTACTTTCTCACATCCACATATGACCTAAACCAAAAGTCAAACTCGGCCCCACCGATTCTTTCTATCCGGCGCCACCGAGTTCAGATGTCATAGCCACTGCCACAAACCCTAGGCAAATCGGTCTCATCGATAGGGATCTCGGTCTCACCAAGATGGGGTTGTAATCTCTCTGTTTCCCTTCGTAATGTTTCGGTCCCACCGAGATGAGCGATCGGTCCCACAGAGATTGCAATGTAAAATCTCTGTTTCCCTTTTGTAACATTTCGGTCTCACCGAAATGAGCGAATCGGTCCCACCAAGTTTACCTGACCAACTCTCTGGTTAGCTTATTACCAAAATCGGTCCCACCGAGTTTTTGTAATCGGTCTCACCAAGATTACATTATGCCCTAACCCTAACCATATCGGTCCTACCGAGTTGCAAGTCGGTCCCACCGAAAATCCTAACAGTCACTAGATTTGCTGAATCGGTCCGACCGAGTTTACCAATTCGGTCCCACCGAGTTTGGCAAGTTGTGTGTAACGGTTAGATTTTGTGTGGAGGCTATAAATACCCCTCCACCTCCTCTTCATTCGTGGAGAGAGCCATCAGAACAAACCTACACTTCCAACCTATATTTTTTGAGAGAGAACCACCTACACTTGTGTTGAGACAAAGATATCCCATTCCTACCATATGAATCTTGATCTCTAGCCTTCCCCAAGTTGCTTTCCACTCAAATCTTATTTCCACCAAATCCAAATCATGTGAGAGAGAGTTGAGTGTTGGGGAGACTATCATTTGAAGCACAAGGGCAAGGAGTTCATCATCAACACACCATTTGTTACTTCTTGGAGAGTGGTGTCTCCTAGATTGGCTAGGTGTCACTTGGGAGCCTCCGACAAGATTGTGGAGTGGAACCAAGGAGTTTGTAAGGGCAAGGAGATCGCCTACTTCGTGAAGATCTACCGCTAGTGAGGCAAGTCCTTCGTGGGCGACAGCCATGGTGGGATAGACAAGGTTGCTCCTTCATGGACCCTTCGTGGGTGGAGCCCTCCGTGGACTCGCGCAACCGTTACCCTTCGTGGGTTGAAGTCTCCATCAACGTGGATGTACGATAGCACCACCTATCAGAACCACGACAAAAACATCCGTGTCTCCAATTGCATTTGAATCCTCCAAACCCTTGCCTTTACATTCTTGCAAGTTGCATGCTTTACTTTCCGCTGCACATATACTCTTTGCATGCTTGCTTGAATTGTGTTAAGATTGCTTGACTTGTTCTAAGTTGCTAAAATCTGCCAAGAACTAAAATTGGGAAAAGTATAAGATTTTTATTTGGTTAAGTAGTCTAATCACCCCCCCTCTAGACATACTTTCGATCCTATAAGTGGTATCAGAGTTGTGGTCTCCATTTGCTTTGATTTCCATAGCTTTTGGTGGTCATTGCCTTGGTTTCACAACCTAGGAGAGTATGGTGTCTAGCGAGGGAAATTACCACCGTAGAGGTCCTTACTTTGATGGCACTAATTTTGCAAGTTGAAAGCATAAATGAAAATGCATATTCTTGGACATAACCCCGCCGTTTGGGATATTGTGTGTATTGGCTTCCAACGTGAATTCTTTGATGGGAGAGAACCGAACCGTGAAGCTATCGTGGAAGAGTTGAAGATGCTACAATACAATTCTCAATCTTGTGATATCCTCTTCAACGGGTTGTGCCTTGAAGAATTCAACAAAATCAGCCGTCTTGAGAATGCAAAGGAAATTTGGGATGCTTTGATTGATATGCACGAAGGTACCGACTCCGTCAAGGAATCCAAGTTGGATGTGCTTCAAAGTCAACTTGACAAGTTCAAAATGAAGGATGGTGAAGGTGTCGCTAAAATGTACTCTAGGCTTGCTCTTATCACAAATGAGATTGTCGGCTTAGGAAGTGAAGAGATGACCAACAAATTCATCATCAGGAAGATCCTAAGAGCCTTGGATGGAAAATATGATACCGTATGCACATTGATCAAAATGATGCCAAATTACAAGGATCTCAAGCCAACAGAAGTCATTGGAAGAATTGTTGCTCATGAGATGTCACTCAAGGATAAGGAGGAGCTCCATAACAAGTCAAGTGGTGCTTACAAAGCCTCATGTGAAGCTCCCACGTCATCAAGTGAGAAACAAACCTTCAATGAAGAATTGAGCCTAATGGTGAAGAACTTCAACAAGTTCTACAAGAGTATAAGCAAAGAGAGAAGTTCCAAGTCAAGGTCCTACAATGACAAAAGATCTTCTAGTCGAGAGCGTAATTGCTACAATTGTGGAAGACCCGGACACTACTCCAATGAGTGTACGGCCCCCTACAAGAGAAGAGAAGATTCTCCCAAAAGAAGAAGTAGAAGAGAAGAATCACCATCGAGGGAGAGAAGGAGTAGAGATGATCATTATGAACGAAGACCCTCTCGGAGAAGCAAGGATTCGGAAAGGAAGGACAAGTCATCAAGGAGCTACACAAAATGAAGACATCAAGCTCATGTTGGTGAATGGGTATCCGGCTCCGACTCCGACAATCACTCCGAGAGAAGCTATCACTCCGACTCCGAATATACTCAAGATGAAGGTGTTGCCGGTCTAGCACTTGTGTCAACCAACTCCTACGAAATATTTGATTCACAAAATGAAGGAATTGGAAGATGCTTCATGGCCAAAGGTCCAAAGGTATCACACCCTGAGTATGTTGATTTCAATAATGATGAAGATGACTTGTTAGGTGATGATGATTTACTTGTTGACAACTCTAGTGATGAATACTATGATGAAACGTCAATTAATCATGCTAATCAAGATGAAACAAATGACAATGATAAGGAGAAGATTGAGTCTCTAACTAAAGAACTACACACTCTTAAGTTAGCTCATGAAACTATCTTAGGAGTTCATCGAGAACTTTTAAGGACTCATGAGAAATTACGTTTTGAGAAGCTCAATCTTGAGCAAGAGCATGAGTTCTTAAAGGCAATCAATGATGATATTCGCAAGAAAAGTTCTTCTTACATTGCCAAGTGTTTACTCTTATCCACTTACATGCCTCAAGTCAAGTCTAGTAACAAGAACAAGAAGGATTCTTCCTCTAGTAGTAACAATAATCATGCTAAATCCAATATTGTTGCTTCTAGTAGTTATCTTGATTCCACTAATGATTCTCTTAGCCAAGTTACACTTGAGCAAGAAAATAGCTTATTGAAGGGAATTATAGAGAAAGGTGTTTACAAGAGCCTTGCCGGGAGTAAGCAATTCGAAGAACTTGTACGCAAGCAAGGAAGGCACCGGAAGAACCAAGGTATTGGTTTTGAACGAAAGTTCAATGCCAATGGAGTTGAGTGGGAACAAGATCAATACCCCAAGACAAAGTTTGTTCCTCAACAAGAGAAGTATGATCCTACTTCTTTCAAAGGGATACACACTCAAGATGATCTTCCACCACAAGACCACAAGGAAAAAGGCAAGGACAAGCTTCAAGAGGAAATTGATGCATTTGAAGAAGCTCCTAAGGCCTTGGTCAAGTGGGTTCCCAAGACTACATCAAGTACAACTACATCAAGATGGTGTGGATCCCGAAGAAGAAGAACTAGAGAGTTCTTGAGGGTGACTCCGCCAACTTACTTCACTCTTATCATTTTGGCAAGAACAAGTGCAATCAACTTCCACATCTTGCACTAGTTCAAGGAGTCACAAACCCTCTTGTTGGTAAGACAAGGGACAAGGTAACCTAATGCTCTCATAGACATCATCTTGTGTGTGCATCACTCTATGTCTATGGATATCCTTGTTTGTTCCTTGTGGGACTAACCCGTGTAGGTATTGAAAGTGCAGCTCACTCCAAAGGATAGCTCCAAATGATCTACATCAACTTAGAGCATCCACATCTTCAACACCTACATGAAGTCATCATCGACAAAACCCTAGGTTAGTTCATCCCTCTTAGGGGGGATCTCACATCTAGGGGGATCTTTACTCTGAGAATTGAGCTAAAGCAACTCTAATGGTGTGAACACAACAACGCTTTATGTAGAAGTGGTAACCCCACTTGTGCTTAAATGATGAGTATGAACTATGATCAAATGTTCTCATTTGACTCCTAAGTCAATATACTCATATATAGATGACCTAGTCATCGCCAATTGCTTGATAGATGCTAGAATTGGTTGTGCATGCCTTGCCACATATTTCATTTGCCATTTTATTGTGTGAGCATGTTGGTTGCATAATTTACTCATTCGAGGACATCCACTTGTTATTTTGATTGATTGGTATCTTTTTCTCTTGCCAAGTGGATGGACAAGAATGCCTAAGAACCTTCTCTAGCTATTTATGCTCTTCTCATCTCAAACTCTATTCATGCTGCATCACAAAGTTTGACCAAGTCAGATTCGAACCACTCTGTGTGAGGAGCACTCGGAGTCCCCGATTCGTCATAGACTTAAACTTCCGAAACTTCTTTGTGCGTTTCGGTCTGATCGATTCATACATTTCGGTCATATCGAGATCACTAAGTCGATCTAGGTTTTCAATCTCGGTGCAACCGATTAGAACTTTTCGGTCACACCGAGTTTTTTTGAACGATGAAGACAGTAGGAGAGGCTCCTACTGACGTTTAGTTCAATTTAACAAATATTTACAGAGTTCCATCCTTACATTTTATCCGGCTAAGACAGGGGGTGGACACCAACTTGGGGGACCAGCACCCTTCCCTATGGATAATTATGTGAAGGAGATTTACAGGCTCAAAAGTGTACCAAACCTAAGTACAAATCTAGTTCAATGAAGCAGCAAAGGCGCTCACAAACCCTTTAAGGGCAGGTTTGACTCGGTGGACGAGGAGGGCAAAGTCTTTCTTGAATCTGTCTCTCCAAGAGCCAATGGAGTGCGGTATCCCCCTGAAAATTTTGTTGTTACGTTCCTTCAATATACTCCATGCTCCGGTCATGAAAACCTCCATGTACATTGGTTGCGTCCAGCATCTCTGTCCTGAGTGAATGGCACTGAGGCGGTGGGAATCTCCCGTCCATGTAAGACCCACGAAGGACCAGCATTGTGCACTGAAGGGGCATCCAAAGAATAGGTGCTCCACTGTTTCTTCCACCCCTTCCTGGCACAAGGCATAGTTCACTTCATCCCCAACATTGTAATGTCTTCTACGCAGCATGTTTCGAGTGTTTATCCTGTCCGCCGCAAGGAGCCACGCACAAATTTTGATTTTCATAGAGCATCGGGATTTCCAGATCCACCGGAATGCATCATCAGCCTCCACATCTCTGAAATAGTGCGCATAGAATTTCCTAGAAGAATACGCCGCGCCCCATATACATACCCAAGTGTCAGGTTGAGCGCAGGGCTCCACAGGCATCGCAGCGGCCTGCATCTCCTGAATCTCCAGTCGGGCCTGTGCCGAGAGTGGCGTATAAAAACCATCACTCACAGTTTGAATGGACAAGAATTGCGCTATCGACGCGTCTTCAATTCTGGTGAACGAGAAAGCTCTCGGATGTGAGGCTTCAAGTGTGTGATCCAGCCATAAATCTTTCCAGAACAGTGCACTGGTGCCGTCGCCGACATTCACACGGGTTATCCCACGATAAACATCGCTGAGGCTCATGACGTTGCGCCACCAGAAGGATCCACACGGCTCGGCAGTGTGTGGAACCACCTCCTCATAATACGTAGACCATATGAGGTTGCACCAGGGAATGTCTTTTTTGTTGTAAAAGGGGTGCAGAAATTTCAATAGCAGAGCCATGTTTTGGATTTTGATGTCCAGCACACCGAGCCCTCCATGCTTTTTGGGTCGGCACACAAGGTTCCATGCAGCAAGGGAGTTACTGGTCACACCAAGTTGCAATAACTGCTTGCAGTTATGCATCTCGTTGCCACCGAGTTATTCCACTCAGTCCCACCGACAGGGTCAGGATATATATACCCACGGGCCAAAATTTGGAAAACTTTCCGAACCTCTTCGCCCGCGCTCAGCCTGCTCTGCCTCCCTGGGTCTCCGAATCGTCCTCCTCGTCGCGAGCCGCCTCCAGTCGTTGGTCTCCGCCGCTGTCAACGGGATTGTCTCCGCCGTTGCTGCCGTAGAAAGTCCATCTCCGCACTAGGGTATGGACTTGATCTTTGTTCGGTTCTCACTCTGATTCCCCAGCACGTTGTTTTGCCATGTGTCTTGCCACGATTGAGATCACTCTATCCAATGAAAACACTCCATAGTTTAGTTGTGGATTGAAAATTTAGGGTTAGGTTTCCGCCAAAACCATCTCGGACCGACCGAGTTCTTGAAATCGGTTCCACCGATTTGGCTCAGGCCATTGCACATGTGATTCTCGGTCTGACCGAGAATTGCAAATCGGTGTGACCAAGTTCGAGTCTTTGTGAAACCCTAGCAGTCTCGGTGCCACCGAACTGTGACTCGGTTTGAATGAGTTCACTAGTTTAGGTTCCAGCAGCTGCTTCGGTATCACCGAGATTTCAAATCGGTACATCCGAAATGCTTTTTGTGGAAAACTAAAACTAAGTTTTTGATTCATTCTTTTGCAAAAACCTCTGCACTTTGTGATGCTCATCCACTCTACCTCATCTATAATCTATTCACAGGGTCTGCTGTCAGTGTTTGCATTATGTCAGATCAGAGTGATAGTCAGAACAAATCTGAGGAGCAGGTTCACATGAGTGAGGGCACTAGTCCCTCCAGCAGCTCAGATGATGGAAGCAGGAGCACACCCACCAACTTGCCAAAGGCTGCCACAAGGGCCAGCAAGAAAAGAACATCAGATTCAGAGGATGAGGACTATGTGGCTGAGGAGGAAGAAGCCACCTCAAACAAGAACGTGCTCAAAAAGGAATATGGCACAACTGCTGCAACTAAGCCAGGTCTGAAGACCAAGAAGCCAGCAGGAAGACAACCAATGTCTAAGCCAAGGAGGGTTGCCACATGTGAGATAATGGTGTTCACTCTTGAACCCAAGGAAGCTGGAGATGGCAAGAAGAGGAAAGAGAGGGTCAAGAAGACCACTACCAGAGTTCTAGGCAAGCCATCTATGATGAGAGACTCTGAAGAGGAAGAGGAAGAGGTTGCTGCACCAGCACCTTAAGCCCAGAAGCTCATGGGAGATGCCATAAGATCAGGGGCTGCTCCATCTAAGCCCAAAGAAACTCCCAAGTCAGCAGCTCCAAAACCCAAAACTGCACCCAAGAGGAGCACCAGGAACATCCCAGCAGCAGAGAAGAACAAGGCCCCAGTGCCTGAAGCTGAAATGGAAGAGGAAGATGATGAGTCACATGTCTTGAGGAAGTTGAAGCCAAAAATTCCAGATCACAATGATGCTCATCCAGTAGCTGAGAACATGAAGATAAGGAAGGATTCGGGATTGAGGCTATGGAGAGAGTCTGATCCATATGCCACCAGAAGAAGAACTGTTGTGGACTACAGGTTCCATACCAAGGAACATCAGGACTTCTATGAGACAGTGTTGCTTGACAATAAGCCAATAGTATGTGACATGAGATGGGTCAACTGGGAGTACATCAAAGAGAATGAAGAGCACTATCCTGGAGTCTTTGATAGTTTCAAGGCTTGTGGAGTTGATGAGTTTGTGGCTCAGAAGCTCACAAAGTGGAATGATGAGCTTATCATGCAGTTCTACTCCACAGCTCACTTCTACCCAGATGGAAGGATTGTCTGGATGTCTGAAGGCACTAGGCACCAGTCAGCGATTCTTGAGAATGGGTGTAGCGACCGACCTCGGATGGTCAAGTCTACGTGTTTGATGTCATCCTGGATCGATAATCTTGACACACACAATACTCGAAGGATTTATAACGAGTAGCAATCACACACTTATTACGAATGTCTCAAAGAGAACTTATTACAATAATATGGCTTAAGGCCATCTAATACGATAACAGCGGAAGGCTTGGAAGATAAAGTGAGTCCATCAACTCCAGCGGCATAGCTGAGCTGCACAGCAGCGACCTATCGAACCTTACTCCTCGTCGAAAAGTCGCAACATAATACGTTGCAGCCGAGAACAGGTCAGCACATGGAATATCTTGGCAATGTAACACAATAGAGAAATAATAGAATAATGCTACCACTACATGCATATTTGGCTGGTGGAAAGCTCTCTGATTCTGATTTTTGCGAAAAGCCAATTTTCCCTACAACAAAGGAATAAATTTTAATTTAACTATCATGGTGGTTGAAACATCATTGAGAAGGTATAACCCCAACTCAATCCCAATTAAGGTAATTAACATCCTAGCAATATTGGTTAAGAGTGATGAGATACATGTGAATACTCAAGTACTAGATACTCAGAGTTGTCCATAACCGGGGACATAGCTAACCATGATTAGATTGTACACTCTGCAGAGGTTTGCGCACTTTTCCCCACAAGACTCGATCGCCTCCATTGATTTCTCGCACTACATGGTGTTTGAGAAACGGATGACCGAGACATAATCTTTCAGAAACATTAACTCTCTACTCCGGGTAGACCATACCAAACCTACAAAACCCACTACCTGCTGATCTACCTCTTCAAGAGCTTCACGTAACTTACTCAACTATGCTAGAGCCCATAATAGCTTGTGGCTGCACACGGAAGTTTCTAGCATGAATAATCTCAGTTCCCTTTGAGCCTGGGTGGCGGTCCATAGGAAGATCACACGGGTATCCCGGGATTTCGAAAAATAAAACAGACAACACTGGGTTCCCCAGGTGCCTCAATCCACCAAGATGTGTATTAAAGTTGCCACCTTAAAGTAAACCATTAATTAACAATCTCACATCTGTCATGGATTCACTCGAACCCAAACCACGTCTACGAGCATAGCATAGCAATAATAGCAACACGTAGAAGTAACTCCCAAGGGTTTGATAGTAACAGGGCAATAGGTTCTACCTCAACTACTACTCCCAACCCACAAGTTAATGGCATCCTAATCATGCAATGTTTGAGGGTTGAAACTAATGCATAAAAACTGGGTATGAAAAGAGTATGATCAAAGTGTTACTTGCCTTGCTGACGATCCGTGAATCCTAGAGACTCGTAGTAACACGCTTAGCTTTCTGGGAATTCTATACAAGCAAACAATACATACATAAGCAACAAGCAAAGATGCACAAGCAAAACTCAACTCAAAGAGGTTGACCAGAAAGTTCAATTTAAGAACTCCGGTTCGCAAAAAGAATCAAACCAAACGAAGCAACGAAACTCAAACAGCGAAAGAAATAAGATCCATTACTAATCTGAACTAGGGTCAAATTTTACAGAGACAAAAACTTGTTTGAGTTGATTATTTGGAAAGAGGGTTTCGAGATGAAACTCCAGGCGCTTGAATCGCCTGATTCCGATAAACCAGCAAAAAGTTATACTAAATGCGAACATCGGATCGAAATCGCGATCGGAAAATCACGGAATAAATCCGATAAAAAGAAAAAGCGACGAACGGCTTAACGAGCGAGCGTTCGTTAGCAGAAACTAAATAGCGAACACGTTCGTTAAAAGCGAGCGAACGAATGACGCTTCGCTAAGCAAATAAACCGGAGAATAAAACTGATCTATATAAAAAGCGAACTAGGGTTTTCTAAAAAACCGAAGGGTTTTCTTAAAAAAAAAGGCGGGCGGGCGGCTACCTCCGCGAGTCGTTCGTGCGAGGACTCGGCGGGCGGTGAGGCGGCGGGCGTGAGGTGGCGGGAGGCGAGGCGGCTAGAGGCGGCGGCGGCAACTCGGCGGCGGCTCGGCTCGGGGCTCGGGCTCGGCTCGGCGGCGGTGGTGGTGGTGGCTAGGGGGTGGCGGCGTATATAAAGGGGGGGCGACTTGGAGGAGGGCAAGCGCGCCGGGTGTGGAGTCGGCGGCGGGTCAGTCATGTGCAGGAGGCTGGCAGCCAGGGGCAGGCAGGACTGCTTGCTCAGTGGGCCCTAGGCCCGGTCGGTATGAGTCTCTCTTTTTAAAACGTTCATGAAACCTAGAAAAATCCTAGAAAAATAAATAAAAATCTAAAAATACCAAAACAAGTTTTCTCCATCTAAATGAAATATTTAGAACAAGATGAACTTTTCTTGGCCCCTAAAATGCAATTTTTTAAAACATGCAAATTTTCCTAGGGCAAATAAAATCAAATAAAAACCAAATAATGACTTTAACATTTTTCCTCCGATATTTCAATTATTTTGGAGAAGTCATATTATCTCCCCTCATTTATTATTTGAAAATGAAATATTTTCTGGAGAGAAAATAATTAAAATCAAAATCCTCGTCTTCATTATTTGATAAAATTCAAATATGAAAATTGGGAAAATCCTCAACTCTCTCCGAGGGTCCTTGAGTTGCTTAGGATTTCGAGGATTGCAAACGAATTGCAATAAAATATGATATGCATGGATGACCTATGTATAACATTCCAAATTGAAAATTTGGGATGTTACAATGGGCTCAGTTGATCAATGCCCCAGAAGAACAAGAAGATGACTTGGATGTCTATGCCAAGAAGAAGAAGGATCACAACTCCATGGCTAGCATGTACAAGGAGATTCCTGATGTAGATCTTGAGACTCACCAGCTAAGATCTGTGAAACACTTGCTGTCAGGCCTGCCCACAATCAACTGGATCCTCAGGCACACACTTCTGCCCAAGTCAGGTGATCATAGAATGATCAGAGGTCACTCCATCAACTTGTTGCACATTTTTGATGTTCCACAGAAGTTCAAGGTCATGAGCCTAATTGTGGAAACCATAAAGAGGACAGTTGCAGATCAGAAGAGTAGTTGTGGGTATGCCCCACAGATTCAGGAGCTGATCAACTCCAAGATGGGCACTGGCACATATCTGCTGGACAAGGAGCACCTTCCCATCTACCCAGACTTTGAGGATAACATTGTGGTGATGGATGAAAATGAACCATCTTCTGTGCAAGCACAAGCAAAGAGGGAGAAGGCAAAGACTGATAAAGCTGCAAAGATGACAACCATGGATGAGGCATCTCAGTATCTTCTAAAGAGCAAGCAAGATCAGCTTGGCTACTTGATTGCCTCCACTCTGAGGATTGAGAAGGGACTGGCCACCCTGACTCAAAACCAGGAGAGCTTGGAGAGGATCATGGAGCAGAAGTTCTATGACTTAGATGTGAAGGTCACTAAGATACAGTCTGTTGTTGAGCAACTTCAGGAGGAAGTGCAGGAGAAGAAGGGCAAGACAACCACCGATGCTTTTGCTAGAGTGCCCAGAGGTCAGAGATCTGCTGCTATGCATGTCATAGACACCAGAGCAACTTCATCTGCACCAGCTAAAGCTTCAGTGCCACCAGCTCCAGCACCTACTCCACCAGCTCCATCTACATTGACTGAAGCCTTCGTCCTTGGAGTTCTGTCTACACCACCACCTGAAGACCAAGCCTGAGTGTCGATCTAGCACTATGCATTTTTATGTACTTTTTGGTAACTTGTTGCCAAAGGGGGAGAAAACATATAGATCATAGGCTTCGAGAGAGAGTGTTGCTTTTGTTCTCTCTTGTGTTTCTCCTTGGTGGTTGAAATTTATTATTTTATCGTTTAAGATACTTTATGCTTGTGTGTGATACTTGGATGATCATGTGTTTGGATCATATACTACCTTTATGTTTGTTGGATGACATTATCCTTTTATATTCCATATGATCACTCACTTTTCTTGGTTATGAGTGCATGTATTTTAATTATTATAATTTTGAGCGCTCCACCAAGATGTATGTGACATGGAAGAGTAACCCATGATCCTAACTCTTTGTGCATTTGCAGTCCAAAGAAAATCTTAAACTATGCACAAATTTAGGGGGAGCTCTTGCTTTTCACATACTTCTTAAAGCGACAATGTTTTTCACTCTTATTATCATTTGTCGAAACTTTGATCTATATGTTGTCATCAATTACCAAAAAGGGAGAGATTGAAAGTGCAACTATCCCTAGGTGGTTATGGTAATTCCTAACAACATATAGTTCATTGAGCTAATGCTATTTCAAGACTAATATTTCAGGAAAGCTCAATGATTGGCATGGCATGGATGAGAAAAGTGGACCCCTCAAAATACTAAGGACAAAAGGATTGGCTCAAGCTCCAAAGTTCAAGACTCTAGATTTTCTATTTTAGTGATCCAAGGTCACGTTGAGTCTATAGGAAAAGCCAATACTATCAAGGAGGGATGAGGTGTTGCTTAATGAGGCTCTTGCTCAAAGTGCTTAGTAATATGCTTCAAAGCCCTCAACTACTTTCTCACATCCACATATGACATAACCAAAAGTCAAACTCGGCCCCACCAATTCTTTCTATCCGGCGCCACCGAGTTCAGATGTCATAGCCACTGCCACAAACCCTAGGCAAATCAGTCTCACCGATAGGGATCTCGGTCTCACCGAGATGGGGTTGTAATCTCTCTGTTTCCCTACCTAACGTTTCGGTCCCACCGAGATGAGCGATCGGTCCCACCGAGATTGCAATGTAAACTCTCTGTTTCCCTTTTGTAACATTTTGGTCTCACCGAAATGAGCGAATCGGTCCCACCGAGTTTACCTGACCAACTCTCTAGTTATCTTATTACCAAAATCGGTCCCGCTGAGTTTATGTAATCGGTCTCACCGAGATTACGTTATGCCCTAACCCTAACCATATCGGTCCTACCGAGTTGCATGTCGATCCCACCGAAAATCCTAACGGTCACTAGATTTGCTGAATCGGTCCGACCGAGTTTACCAATTCGGTCCCACCGAGTTTGGCATGTTGTGTGTAACGGTTAGATTTTGTGTGGAGGCTATAAATACCCCTCAACCTCCTCTTCATTCATGGAGAGAGCCATCAGAACGAACCTACACTTCCAACCTACATTTTCTGAGAGAGAACCACCTACACTTGTTTTGAGACCAAGATATCCCATTCCTACCATATGAATCTTGATCTCTAGCCTTCCCCAAGTTGCTTTCCACTCAAATCTTCTTTCCACCAAATCCAAATCCCGTGAGAGAGAGTTGAGTGTTGGGGAGACTATCATTTGAAGCACAAGAGCAAGGAGTTCATCATCAACACACCATTTGTTACTTCTTGGAGAGTGGTGTCTCCTAGATTGGCTAGGTGTCACTTGGGAGCCTCCGACAAGATTGTGGAGTGGAACTAATGAGTTTTTAAGGGCAAGGAGATCGCCTACTTCGTGAAGATCTACCGCTAGTGAGGCAAGTCTTTCGTGGGCGACGGCCATGGTGGGATAGACAAGGTTGGTTCTTCGTGGGTGGAGCCCTCCGTGGACTCGCGCAACCGTTACCCTTCATGGGTTGAAGTGTCCATCAACGTGGATGTACGATAGCACCACCTATCGGAACCACGACAAAAACATCCGTGTCTCCAATTGCGTTTGAATCCTCCAAACCCTTCCCTTTACATTCTTGCAAGTTGCATGCTTTACTTTCCGCTGCTCATATACTCTTTGCATGCTTGCTTGAATTGTGTTAAGATTGCTTGACTTGTTCTAAGTTGCTAAAATCTGCCATGAACTAAAATTGGGAAAAGGCTAGATTTTTATTTGGTCAAGTAGTCTAATCACCCCCCCCCCCTCTAGACATACTTTTGATCCGACAGTGTTGGTTCCCCTTCTGTCACTAGGATCGAGCACCACAAGATTGAACCCAAAGCTAAGCACTTCTCCCATTGCAAGAAAACCAATCTAGTTGGCCAAACCAAATCGATAGTTCGAAGAGACTCACAAATATATCAAATCAGGCATATAAGAATTCAGAGAAGATCCAAATAATATTCATAGATAAGCTGATCATAAATCCACAATTCATCGGATCTCGGCAAACACACCGCAAAAGAGTATTACATCAGATAGATCTCCAAGAACATCGAGGATAACATGGTATTAAGAATCAAAGAGAGAGAAGAAGCCATCTAGCTACTAGCTATGGACCCGTAGGTCTGTGGTAAACTACTCACGCTTCATCGGAGAGGCAATGGTGTTGATGTAGAAGCCCTCCATGATCGAATCCCCCTCCGGCTGGACGCCAGAAAAGGTCCCTAGATGAGATCTCACGGATACAGAAGGTTGCGGCGGTGGAAAAGTGTTTTCGTGGCTCTCCTGGTAGGTTTTGGGATATTTGAGAATATATAGGCGGAAGAAATAGGTCGGTGGAGTCACGAGGGGTCCACAAGGGTGGGGGGCGCGCCCTCCAACCTTGTGGCCACCTTGTTGCTTCCCTGACGTGTACTCCAAGTCCTCTGGATGTCTTCTGGTCCAAGAAAAATCATCACGAAAGTTTCATTCCGTTTGGACTCTATTTGTTATTCCTTTTCTACGAAACTCTAAAACTTGGAAAAAATAGAAACTGACGCTGGGCTCTAGGTTGATAAGTTAGTCCTAGGAATAATATAAAATAGCATATTAATGCATATAAAACATCCAAAACAGATAATATAATAGCATGTAACAATAAAAAATTATAGGTATGTTGGAGACGTATCAACGCGCCCCCCTGGGGCATGCCTAGGTGGCTTGTGGCCTCCTCGGCCATCTTCTGACCCCCTCTCCAAGTTCCGTGGATGTTTTCTGGTCCAAGAAAAATCATCGTGAGAGTTTTATTCTATTTGATATTCCTTTTCTGTAAAACTCAAAAACAAGGAAAAAATAGAAACTAGCACTGGGTTCTAGGTTAATAGGTTAGTCCCAAAAATAATATAAAATATCATGGAACAATAAAAAATTATAGATACGTTGGAGACGTATCAATCCCCCGAACATATTGACTACCGTATCGCGGAGAAATCTTATGTTCTTCTTCCTTGCTGTTTTTCGGACAGATATGAGAATATGTCATCTCAAGATTCAGAGGGAGAGTGCTCAGTTTCTTACCATCCCCTCGACTACAACATCTTCAAGGACACCTTTCCCTATGTGTGGTTCACAGATGAAGATGATGAAGATGAACCAATCCCTCTTTGTTTCAAGCTGGAAACCAAGGAAGCATTATGCAAGAAGATATTAAAGCTTGAGCTAGAGAATGAGGATCTTAGGGATTATAACTTCTTGCGTTGGAGGATAAGCTCGCTACTACCTCATTACCACCACCACCTTCTTCACCACCAATGGAGACTTGAGTTCATGGTATGGGCACTCCCCTTGGCTTGTGCCATGCTTGGGGGAGGTGCCCCGGTATCGTATCACCACCACTATCTTTGCCTTTATTGATTTTGGTTCGATCTTTAGTTATCTTTTGAATTAGTTGAATAAAATTTTAGTTTGATCTTTCTTCGAGTGTTTGCTTAGTGATCTATCTATCTTTGTAATCGTGTGCGAGATATATAATGAAGTTTACTTTGAAATTTTCTTTCTTTACTTTTTGTTTCAATAAAAAGAAAGGAAAATAAATGGAAAAGATCATATGCTAATCTTATGGTAAGTAATGACATCACATAAGGAAAAGTATAACTGGTAAAATTTATTGGAGATTGACAAGCATAGTTGGTCAATGATGCAATTCATGAAAGATTTAATAAGGGAAAGGAAGATTCACATGAAAATCTTGGACATATTTTATGATTGTGAGCCCCCATCAAAATATTATATGCCAAAGTTGTTGACGTTGGACAAGGAAGATAACGTAATGATTTATGTTTGTTCATATTCAGAGAGAAGTTATATTGTCATAGATCCTTTAACATGTGGTGCTTGCTCAATATCTTTGCTAGCCAAAAATTCCGCACTAAGTAGAGATACTACTTGTGCATCCAAAAACCCTTAAACCCCAAATCTTGTTTTGAGAGTCCACCATACCTACCTATGAATTGAGTAAGATCCTTCAAGTAAGTTGTCATCGGTGCAATAAGGCAATAAAAATTGCTTCTAAACATGGTAGATCATTTAGTGTAAGAGAAAATTGAGCGTTGTGCGAACTTGTGATGGCAAAATAATAAAAGCAACAGACTGCATAATAAGGTTGTTATCACAAGGGGCAATATAACGTGATGTTCTTTTGCACTAAGAGATTAAGCATACGAACAAAAAGCGCATGGCAGCCTCTGATTCCCTCTATGAAGGGCCTATCTTTTACTTTTATGTATTTACTTTTATGCAAGATTCAATGTATCCTTCCCTATACCTTCTTATTTTCTCTTTTTGCAAGCATTGTGTGATGAGGGAAGATCTAGGCACATATATCGAGTTGGATGTCCGTGAGCATGAGTTATTATTGTTGACGTCGCCCTTGAGGTGAATGCGTTGGGAGGCGGTGAGTGTTAGCAATCATAAAATACTATATGATGGTTGAGTATGTGGACTTTCCAAAAGGCTCCGATACGAGACCCTTCCTGAAAAGATGATGAATTGTAGTTGCAAAGTTGACCGAGAACATAGTTTGTTGTTTTCCAATAGAGTTTATGCTCTTACTTAGATGTTGTGATGAATTGTTACTTTTTCATGAGAAGTTATATGATAAAAGTTATGTGGTAAAGTTTTATGATAAAGTTTGTTGCTGTTATAATAATTTGCATGATGCTTCTATGTTCGTATTTTGTTTTTTATCGACACCTCTCTCTCTCTCTCTAAGCATGTGGACATGTTTCTCAATTTCTGTTTTGCTTGAGGACAAGCGAGGTCTAAGATTGGGGGAGTTGATACATCCATTTTGCATCATGTTTTCCAAAACAATTCTCCGTAAATTATAATAAACAAGCTACATCAGAGTCACCTATTCTGCACATCTCAAAATGAGCTGAAAATTTACGGAGAATTGTTTTGGAATATATGGAAAATACTAGGGCAAATAACTACCAGAGGGGGCCCACCAGGTGGGCACAACCCACTTGGGCGCGTCGTGGTCGGTTGTGCCCTCCTCGGCCCACCTCCGGTGCCCATCTTCTAGTATATAAGTCATTTTGACCTAGAAAAAAAATAAGAGGAGGACTTTCGGGACGGAGCGCCGCCGTCTCAAGGCGGAACTTGGGCAGGAGCACTTTTGCCCTCCAGTGGAGCGATTCCGCCTGGGGAACTTCCCTCCCAGAGGGGGAAATAATCATCATCATCATTACCAACAACCGTCTCATCTTTGGGAGGCCAATCTTCATCAACATCTTCAATAACAACATCTCCTCTCAAACCCTAGTTCATCTCTTGTGTTCAATCTTTGTACCGGAACCTCAGATTGGTACTTGTGGGTGACTAGTAGTGTTGATTACATCTTGTAGTTGATTACTATATGGTTTATTTGGTGGAAGATTATATGTTCAGATCCATTATGCTATTTAATACCCCTCTGATCTTGAGCATGATTATCATTTGTGAGTAGTTACTTTTGTTCTTGAGATCACGGGAGAAGTCATGTTGCAAGTAATCATGTGAACTTGATATGTGTTTGATATTTTAATGATATGTATGTTGTGATTCCCTTAGTGGTGCCATGTGAAGGTCGACTACATGGCACTTCACCACATTTTGGCCTAAGGGAGTGCATTGTGGAGTAGTTATTAGATGATGGGTTGCTAGAGTGACAGAAGCTTAAACCCTAGTTTATGCGCTACTTCGTAAGGGACTGATTTGGATCCAAAATTTTAATGCTATGGTTAGATTTTGTCTTAATACTTTTCTCGTAGTTGCGGATGCTTGCGAGGGGGTTAATCATAAGTAGGAGGTTTGTTCAAGTAAGAACACCACCTAAGCACTGGTCCACCCACATATCAAATTATCAAGGTAGCGAACACGAATCAAACCAACATGACGAAAGTGACTAGATGAAATTCCCGTGTACCCTCAAGAATGCTTTGCTTATTATAAGAAACTGTTTTGGCATGTCCTTTGCCACAAAAGTATTGGGCTAACTTGCTACACTTTATCTACTGTTACCATTACTTGCTCGTTACAAATTACCTTGCTATCAAACTACTCGTTACTGATAATTTCAGTGCTTGCAGAAATTACCTTGCTGGAAACCAGTTGTCATTTCCTTGTTATCCTCATTGGGTTCGACACTCTATCGAAAGGACTACGATTGATCCCCTATACTTGTGGGTCATCACATGCTCTTCGATCAACATTTGATTCTTCTCCATCTCTTCGACCAATAATCCTTTGGTTTTTCTGAGATTTGACTCAAGTTTCTCAAGCTCATCTTGTTGAGATTTTGCATCTTAACCAGTTTAGCATAGGCAATGTATTCGGGAGAATATTCAGTTATAGATTTTCGGTGCTTTGCTAATACTTGATCCTTAGAGGTCTTTGCCATGAGATAGAATGTGATTGGTTCATCATCACTTGAAAAATTGTCATCAGTGTCTGATTTTATTGATTTATCAGATGATTCATAAGCAATGAAAGCATTGCTTCTTACTATCCTTATGTGAAGCTTTTCATCTTCATTTTCTGTTTCGAAAGTCTCGTCTTCAGATTCCAGGTTCATATCAGTACATGCTCTATTCAGTTGCAATATTCTCTTCATATTTGAATCGATGGTTACTCTGGCTTTCACGTCAGTGATTGGTCTCGTCGAAAAGGATGAGGAAGATATATTTTTTTGTTGGGAAACGTAGCATGCAATTTCAAAAAAATTCCTACACGCACGCAAGATCTATCTAGGAGATGCATAGCAATGAGAGGGGAGAGTGTGTCTACGCACCCTCGTGGACCGAAAGCTGAAGCGTTTGACAACGCGGTTGATGTAGTCGAACTTCTTCTCGTTCTGACTGATCAAGTACCAAACGTGCGACAACTCCGAGCTCTGCACATGTTTAGCTTGATAAATTCCCTCGAACTCTTGATCCAGCAAAGTGTCGAGGGAGAGTTCCATCAGCACGACGGCGTGGTGACGGTGATGGTGAAGTGATCCGCGTAGGGCTTCGCCTAAGCATTACGTGAATATGACCGGAGGCGTAAACTGTGGAGGGGGGCGCCGCACACGGCTAGGAATCAATGTTGTGTGTTCTAGCGGTGCCCCTCCTCATATATATAGGTTGGAGGGGAGAAGAGGAAGCCAAGGGGGCGCCCCAAGTAGGAGGAATCCTACTTGGGCGCCTTCCAATTCGGCCTCCCCCTTCCATATTCATTCGGAGGGGGGAGGAAGGAGGAGGGAGGAGAGAAGGAAGGGGGAGGCCGAATCCCTCCCCTTCCTTTCCCTCTTCTCCTATTTCCTTCCCCCTTATTTCAGCCTACATGGGGCGCACCAGCCTCCTAGGGGCTGGTCTGTCCCCTTCTTGGCCCATTAGGCCCATGAAGTTGCCGGGGGGATGCCCGGTACCCCTTTCGATGACCTGATACGTACCCGGTACCCCCGGAACACTTCCGGTGTCCGAATACTATCGTCCTATATGTGAGTCTTCACCTCTCAACCATTTTGAGACTCCTCGTCATGTCTGTGATCTCATCTGGGACTCCGAACAACATTCGGTCACCAAATCACATAACTCATATAATACAAAATCGTCATCGAACGTTAAGCGTGCGGACCCTACGGGTTCGAGAACTATGTAGACATGACAAAAACACCTCTCCAGTCAATAACCAACAGCAGAACCTGGATGCTCATATTGGTTCCTACATATTCTACGAAGATCTTTATCGGCCGTACCGCAATGACAATATACGTAATTCCCTTTGTCATCGGTATGTTACTTGCCCGAGATTCGATCTTCGGTATCTTCATACCTAGTTCAATCTCGTTACCGAAAAGTCTCTTTACTCGTTCCGTAATACATCATCCCGCAACTAACTCATTAGTCACATTGCTTGCAAGGCTTATTATGATGTGCATTGCCAAGTGGGCCCAGAGATACCTCTTTGATACTCGGAGTGACAAATCCTAATCTCGATCTATGCCAACCCAACAAACACCTTCGGAGATACCTGTAGAGCATCTTTATAATCACCCAGTTACGTTGTGCGTTTGATAGCACACAAGGTATTCCTCCGGTATCCGGGAGTTGCATAATCTCATAGTCGAAGGAATATGTATATGACTTGAAGAAAGCAATAGCAATAAAACTTAACGATCATTATGCTAAGCTAACAGGCTTGTCCATCACATCATTCTCGTAATGATGTGATTCCGTTCATCAAATGACAACTCATGTGTATGGTTAGGAAACTTAACCATCTTTGATTAACGAGCTAGTCTAGTAGAGGCTTACTAGGGACTCAGTGTTTTGTCTATGTATCCAGACATGTATCAAGTTTCCGGTTAATACAATTCTAGCATGAATAATAAAAATTTATCATGATATAAGGAAATATAAATAACAACTTTATTATTTCCTCTAGGGCACATTTCCTTCATTTTCTTCGAGAGCTTAGTGTGACGATCCATTCGAGTGAATCCATTTCCGTGAAGATACATCCATCTGTTGCTTGGTTTTCTATCCTAGCAAGGATAGTTTGCTATGAGATGACCAAATTATTTGCACTTGAAGCACTTCATTTCTTTCGAAGGCAACTTTCTTGAAGATTCAAGCAACTCAAATTCGTCATAATCCGTGAGATACAAATTCAGTCTTCTGAGATCACTTAGCCTTTCTATGAGCATCTCTAGTTCCCTTGTGATAGTCTGCTGATTCTTGACATCTTCTTTTGTTGTGAACTGCCATAGTGTGAAAGAATTTCCCCTTCACTTTTCGAAGAACATTCTTGATCGCCATTTTCAAGTTCCAGCTTTTCTTCGTGAATAGACAACAACGTCATGACCTCGACGTAGTGAAGTTCTTCATAGTCTGGTCTTCGCTTGATTTCAGCTACTATTGGATCGAAGGTTGCATCAAGAGCGCTCAGTAGCTTGTTGACCACATCTCTATAGGTGATATCAGTTACACCTCGTTGATGAAGTCTTTCGACAATATTGGTCAACCAATTAGTGAGTTCCATAGCACTTTCCTTACGAGGACTTCTGAAACCAGCAAATATGGCACGGAGCCTTTCAGTGTTAGAATCTATTCTGGTAATGAATTATTCGTGAGCATTTTTAATGGCATCCCACAGTTGCTTTGCATTATCAAGCTTTCGGAACCGAATGAAAATGTCTTTTGAGATACTTTCACATATAATATCTTTTGCTTGTGCATTTAACCGCGGTATAGCTTTGTCAACAGAAGTTGGAGCATCAGGGTGCTGAATGGTGTATCCATTTTCCACAATCTGCCAGAGTTCTAAGTTGATGGTTTGCAGTCTGATATTCATCCTCTCTTTCCAGTAGAGATAGTCATTTCCATCAAAGATAGGAAATCTTTCAGGGTGCAAGGATCTACCTGCATACGACATACCCAAAACTCCAAGGTGGTTAAACATTTAATAAACAAAGAGAGGGAGTAGCTGCCCTGATACCAATTGTTAGGACCGAGAGTATATCGACCAGAGGGAGCGAATGGGAGATTCAAAAAATTCTTGCAAATGTTTTGAACTGATCAGAATCACAGCAGCGGAAATAAGGTTCAGTAGACAAGGACTCAATCAAGCATGTTATTGAGGAACATATAAATCAAGATGGGAATCAATGATAGTTCGAGCATAGGATATCACATATTTGACAATAATGATAGTAATGCAATATACAAACAGATATAGTAGCATGAGTGAAAACAAGGTATGAAATATGAGGGAATAACACTAGTAAGAACCATGAAAAGGAGAATGAAAAATGACACAGGGAAAACAAGCCTGTCTTATCAAGTTCGAATAGAAATGAATACGACTAGATAGACTACACGGAAAGATAGAATGCAACAAGGTGAGCAACAAATTATAATGACAGAGATGATAGAAACGAATGATATGCAACAGTCAATGAATGATCAGATAAACTATCATCACAGAGCACGAAAGTAAACTGCTGAAAGTAATTCAATAAAGTAGAGTGAACTAGTGGTGCTTGATGGCGACATAAAGATTTGGTAGACCAGTTCGCCCTTCTGCCAAAGGACTATGTCTGGTTGGAGGGGTTGTGATCTAACACAGAAGATAAACTCTCTTCTTCATATTCTACTTCAACTCGGAGCTGATCAGACTCTAGTTGATTTCACTCGTGGTAGATACTTGTCGACAATCTCCAAACCTTCGACACACCTTTGCGAACCACAATGACTCTTGGTTGCTAAAGATCTTGCTCGGTGAAGACAAAAACTCTTCAACACTCGAGCCAACACCTATCCGTCTAGAGTGTGTGTGCAGATCTCAAGAGTAATAGGTACAAGAACTCTAAACTCAGAACTACTGTGATGCTCAACCACTGTCTAAGATTTGGCTCTTGCTTTTTCTCTCTGTGGAGCTTAAACTCAAATCACTCAAAGAGGGGGTGCTCAGTCAGTCTTCTCAAAAATCTTAAGCGGAGCAGCCAACCGACAACGCCGGAGGGGGGTGGCTATTTATAGATGTAGCCTTCCCTGAAGGGAAAAGACCAAATTGGACATGTGGAGCAGCCAATGGCCAAACGACACGAGTCCAATGGTCGGAAATTGAGCAGAACGGTAACATCACTTGCGGCGGAGCAAGTAATGGTAACTCCTCCGTTCGAAAGATATATCCTGTAGCACGAAGAACAACTTCTGCTGCTGGCAGGTAATCTTTCAAAACATAAAGATATTTCTCTTAGTCTCTCATAGGTTTGGGCTAGGCATCACAGCGGATCTTCTCTCAGTCTCTCATAGGTTTGGGCTAGGCATCACAGCGGATCTAAGCTTCAAGAACCTATACCCCTCTTAATCGTAAGGAGGTCCTATGACTCAAATAAATGAAATAAGAACGACAAAATGAGTACTACGCCTTCACTTTGTCTTCGACTTCCATGCGCTACAGCCAATTTTCTTCGGACAGAATCTCTAAACCAATTGCTTCACATCAACAATAAATTTTCAAGGGATTATCTCCTTCACATCAATCTTCTTGCCTACATGTCTTTAACAGATGTAGCTCATTCTTCTCTGCAATGTAGATATTCTTCGATGAAGTTCCTCGAACTTGACACCAGAGACAACATTCTCTTCGGTTCTGCATGGACTTTTTCTCTCTGTATGCATTAGCAAACAAATCAGTCCATGCATGTTTCTGTCAACAATCTCTAAAACACAAGAGGGAAAATATTGCACCAACAATATGCAAACTACCTATCTAGGCAAGTTTAAATGAGGCTGGAAACAACACACAACAATTTCGGAAAATCCCCATATGTAATTTTCAAATTTGGTACTGTTCTGCCTAAAACACAATTTTAATGTTGTTAAACAAGTAAATAAAGTGCACCATGTTAATCTATACATTTTTCTAGTCAAGTTACATATATAATTCATTTAATTCAGAGTTACGGTTATTTAGTTAGGAAATAAACCATTTTAGCAAGTCATTTATGCAAATTAATGCAAACAACAATTTTAAACATTTTTAACATGGATGAAAGTTAGATATTGTGAAACTACAAGAAATTTTAAGTATTTTACATGTATGAGTCATTTTAATCTGATGCATGGTTTGTAAGCTATTAAATGGATGAACATGGAGGGTTTTCTGCTAATATGTAATTCTCTGGAAAAATACTAAATTCTCAGAGACTGGGAAAAACATCCACGTGCCGAAACAGTGGGTGCAACATATTAAACAATGCCCAGGGGCGAGAGTTTGTAGGCGGGCGCTCACCAACGTGGCCACTAGGCCGGGGCGAGCTGGGCCTGGCCACAGATGAGGAGGCGGCCCACACGGCAGGACGAAGAGCAGGTAGCAGGCTGGCCTTGGGAAGAGGGGTGCTGGGCCGGGGTGAGGTCGGCCCACACGAGGACGCGCGGTCAATGGGCACGGCGAGGATCGGGGCTCCCCCGATCGAACTGGACACTGGCGACGACATGTGGAAGATAACTGCGGTGGCTTGCAGCGGAAGGACTTGGGGACGCCGCAGATAGCACAGGAGGGGTGGATCCGGCAAGGAGTAGGTCGGGGGCGGACGGATCGGGGTGCAGGTCACCGGATCTGGCGGCAGCGAGCTTGCTATTGATACGTCTCTAACGTATCTATAATTTATGAAGTATTCATGCCATGTTTTATTATTGTTTTGTATGATTTTTCTGCATTTTTATGTGGCTTTTATATGGTTTTAATGGACTAACATATTGACCTAGTGCCCAGTGCTAGTTGTTGTTTTCTGCTTGTTTTTGGTTTCCAAAAAATCCATATCGAATGAAGTCCAAATGCAGCGAAACTTTTTGACGATTTTTTGGGAACGAAAGAGACCCCCGAAGCTTGGTGGGAGGGCCAGAAGAGCCACGAGGTGGCCACTACCCATCACGGCATGCTAGGGGCTAAAGTGGTGGGCTGGTGGGTAGTGGGCACCTCATGGCCCATCTTCGCGTGATTCCAATGTCAAAAATTCTTATAAATACATAAACCCCCATAATTAACCCTAGAACTTCGACTCCGCCGCCGCAAGCCTCTGTACCTCCACGATCCAATCTAGAGCCCTTTTTCGGCACTCTGTTGGAGGGGGAAATCATCACCGGAGGCCATCTTCATTATCCCGACGGCCTCCATGATGAGGAGGGAGTAGTTCACCCTCGAGCCTAGGGGTATGTACAAGTAGTTATGTGTTTGATCTCTCTCTCTCTCTCTCTTGTTCTTGATTTGGCATGATCTTGATATATCGCGAGCTTTGTTAATATAATTGGGTCATATGGTGTTTCTCCCTCTCTATCTTGTTGTGATGAATTGAGTTTTTACCTTTGAGGTTTCACTATTATCGGGTTGCATACTTTTATGGATTTGAGAACAGTTGATGTATGCCTTGCATATGAATACCCGTGGTGACAATGGGGTATTATATTGATTCACTTTATGTATGTTTGGTCACTCAACTCGCGGATTCCCGAGGTGACATTGGGGTAATCTATGCATAGGGGTTGATGCACGTTTTCATCCTACTTTCTCTGGTAGAAATCTTAGGGCACTCTTTGAAGTTCTTGTTGGGTTGAATATTATGAATCTGAAATCGTTTGATGCATATCGTATAGTCAACTTACAGATACTTGTGGTGATATTGGAGTATCTAGGTGACATTAGCGTTGGTTTATGTGTATCATATGGTGTTACTTTAGTACGAACTCTAAGGCTGTCTGTGACACTTATAAGAATAGGTCAATGGATTGATCGGAAAGAATAACTTTGAGGTGGTTTCGTACCCTACAAACAACTTCTTCTTATGTTCTCCACTAGATAAGAACTTTGGAGTGACTCTTTGTCGCACGTTGAGGGATTGCCATATGATTCAATTATGTTAGCTCTGTTGAGAGATTGCACTAGTGGAAGTATGAAACCTAGGCCTTGTTTGCAAGCATTGCAATACTGTCTGTGCTCCATTTTGTTACTTGGTACCTTGCTGTTTTTATTTTCATATTACAAAAACCTACATCTACTACCCATACTACACTTGTATCAACATCTCTTCACTGAACTAGTGCACTTATACAATTTGCCATTGTATTGGGTGTGGTGGGGATAGAAGAGATTTCTTGTATTTGATTGCAGGGTTGTTTGAGAGAGACCATCTTAATCCTATGCCTCCCATGGATTGATAAACGTTAGGTCATCCACTTGAGGGAAATTTGCTAATGTCCTACAAAATTATGCGCTTGGAGGCCCAAGACAAGTCTACAAGAAGAAAGTTGCGTAGTAGACATCAGCTGTCGACTTGGGCGGCACCCGTGGTGGCAGTGAAGTTCTGCGAGGGGGGAGAGAGAGAGGTGAGAGGACAGAGGAAGAGAGGAGGGAGCAGGGCACGGTGGCGGTGCTCATCTGAGGCGGCGGCCGTGGACTCCGGTGGGGTCGGCATGGGCGCAGGAGGCGTTCGGGCGAGCGGCGGCGGAGCACGGGCTGGCTCGGGGCGATTCAGGCCCGGGCAAGCCTCGGTTGGGCTTCCTGGGCCCGGCAGCTTGGAGATGCGAGGTGGTGGCTACAGAGTGTAGGGAGCTGGCGGCGGCGTGGAAGTTTAGGAAAGACTAGGGTTTCTCCATTAGGAAGGCTAGGGCCTGCTTAAATAGACAACGGTTTGGGTTTAGGGGGGGTTGAGGTTGTTTTGGGCTGTTCGGTCTTGATCGGGCGGCTCCGGTCGAAGGGTAGGCTAGGTTAGATGGTAGGTGGGTTGTGTAGAGTGTATAGAGGGCTTGGACTGAGATGAGAAGGAAGACGGCAGCCCGGGAACATGTTTTAACTAAAAAACATCTGACGTTTTAACTGGCTATAGTGCTTCTATAGTTCAACCGTTAGAGCTCTCAAACGGACTTCGCATGCGACGAAGTTTGGCAGGCGGTCTGATAACCCATAAGTATAGGGGATTGTTTGTAGCCTTTTTCGATAAATAAGAGTGTCGAACCCAATGATGAGCTAAAGGTAGAACAAATATTCCCTCAAGTTCTATCGACCACCTATACAACTCTTGCACACTTAACGTTTGCTTTACCTAGAACAAATATAAAACTAGAAGTACTTTGCGAGAATAAAACTACGAATAAATTGCAACATAATAAATTTAGTAGTTCGGTAGAAAGGTTTTTTCACACAAGAAACTTATTTGTCCCTAGGTGATTGATAACTAGACGGTGATCATTATTGCAATTTTATATGGGGGAGATGCATGAGCTAACATATTTTTCGTACTTGGATCATATGCACTTATGATTGGAACTCTAGCAAGCATCCGAAACTACCAAAGATCATTAAGTTAAAACCCAATCATAGCATTAAGTATGAAGTCCTCTTCATCCCATACGCAACAACCCCCTTACTCGGGCATAAGCTTCTGTCACTCTAGCCACCCACCATAAGCGAATCATAAACGTATTGCAACACCCTACAGCGGGGATCCCTGATACGTCTCCAACGTATCTATAATTTTTTATTGTTCCATGCTATTATATTATCCATCTAGGATGTTTTATATGCATTTATATGCTATTTTATATGATTTTTGGGACTAACCTATTAACCTAGAGCCCAGTGCCAGTTTCTATTTTTTCCTTGTTTTTTAGTTTCACAGAAAAGGAATACCAAACGGAGTCCAATTGACCTACCAATTTTTGTGGATTTTTTATGGACCAAAAGAAGCCCCCGAAGTAAAAGAGTTGGGCCAGAAGAGTCTTGAGCCTTCCACGAGGGTGGAGGGCGCGCCCTATGCCCTTGGGCGCGTCCCCCTATCTCGTGGACGACTCGGAGACCCCCCCCCCCCTAACATGAGACCGACGCCAAAAATTCCTATAAATACAGAAACCCCCAGAAATAAACCTAGATCGGGAGTTCCGCCGCCGCAAGCCTCTGTAGCCACCAAAACCAATCGGGACCTGTTCGACACCTGCCGGGGGGATCCATCACCGGTGGCCATCTTCATCATCCCGGCGCTCTCCATGACGAGGAGGGAGTAGTTCACCCTCGGGGCTGAGGGTATGTACCAGTAGCTATGTGTTTGATCTCTCTCTCTCTCTCTCTCTCTCTCTCTCTCTCTCTCTCTCTCTCTCGTGTTCTTGATTCGACATGATCTTGATGTATCGCGAGCTTTGCTATTATAGTTGGATCTTATGATGTTTATCCCCCTCTACTCTCTTGTAATGGATTGAGTTTTCCCTTTGAAGTTATCTTATCAGATTGAGTCTTTAAGGATTTGAGAACACTTGATGTATGTCTTGCATGTGCTTATCTATGGTGACAATGGGATATTCACGTGATCTACTTGATGTATGTTTTGGTGATCAACTTGCGGGTTCAGTGACCTTGTGAACTTATGCATAGGGGTTAGCACACATTTTCGTCTTGACTCTCCGATAAAAACTTTGGGGCACTCTTTGAAGTACTTTGTGTTGGTTTGAATAGATGAATCTAAGATTGTGTAATGCATATCTTATAATCATACCCACGGATACTTGTGGTGACATTGGAGTATCTAGGTGACATTAGGGTTTTTGTTGATGTGTGTCTTAAGGTGTTATTCTAGTACGAACTCTAGGATAGATCGAACAGAAAGAATAGCTTCGTGTTATTTTACTACGGACTCTTGAATAGATCGATCAGAAAGGATAACTTTGAGGTGGTTTCCTACCCTCCAATAATCTCTTCGTTTGTTCTCCGCTATTAGTGACTTTGGAGTGACTCTTTGTTGTATGTTGAGGGATTGTTATATGATCTAGTTATGTTATTATTGTTGAGATAACTTGCACTAGTGAAAGTATGAATCCTAGGCCTTGTTTAAACGCATTGCAATACCGTTTTAGCTCACTTTTATCATTAGTTACCTTGCTGTTTTTATAATTTCAGATTATAAAAACATATATCTACCATCCATATTGCACTTGTATCACCATCTAATCGCCGAACTAGCGCACCTATACAATTTACCATTGTATTGGGTGTGTAGGGGACACAAGAGAATCTTTGTTATTTGGTTGCAGGGTTGTTTGAGAGAGACCATCTTCATCCTACGCCTCCCATGGATTGATAAACCTCTGCACTTGGAGGCCCAACAACGTCTACAAGAAAAAGGTTGTGTAGTAGACATCAAGATCTTTTCTGGCGCCGTTGCCGGGGAGGCTAGGTAAGCAGCACTAACACCCCGTCAACTAAGCTCTTTTCCGGCGCCGTTGCCGGGGAGGTTAGTGCTTGAAGGTATATCTTTAGATCTTGCAATCAAATCTTTTTGTTTCTTGTTTTATCACTAGTTTAGTTTATAAAATAAAACTACAAAAAATGGAATTGAGGGTGCCTCATATGCTTCATCTTTTTAATACCTTTCATGAAAATGATGGAAAGGAAAATTGTGCTCAAGTGTTAGAAGAAGAATGCAATAAAATGTTTGGCACCAAATATTTGAATGATGAGCATGATTGCAATGTTGTTAGTATGAATCCCTTGAATATCCATGATGCTAATAATATGAAAAGGCCCAAGCTTGGGGATGCTATGTTTGATGAGAATAACATGTTTGAGAATTTATTTGCTGCAATTAATGTTTGTCCCAAGCTTGGGGATGCTATGTTTAATGAAGATGATATTTTTAGTCTCCCAAGTTTTCATGGGCAAATTTATTATGATGATAGCATGCCTCCTATTTATGATGATTAAATTGATGAAAGTGGGTTTGGAAGAGTGTCAACTTTAGGAAGTAATGATCCCACTATTTTGGAGGATGTTGAATCTTATTGTGATAATTATAAAAGTGGATTCGGAGAGGTCGTGACTTTATTTAGTAATGATTCCACTATCTTGGAAGAGGTTTCAATTGATTATGATGAGAACAAAGTTGCTACTTATGATGATTATTGTGATGATACTTATGTTATAAAAAGTAGTAATGATTATATTTACAAAACTTGTCATGATTATGTTTACCCTTTTTCTGAACATTACTCTTTTAACGTGGAAACAATTTATAGTATTCGGGTTTCTTATGATACTCCCACTATTCCGAATGAGAAAAAATTTGCTTATGTGGAGAGTAGTAAATTTTCTATGCTTGTAGATCATGAAAAGTATGCTTTATGTGATGGTTATATTGTTGAATTCATTCATGATGCTACTGAAAATTATTATGAGGGAGGAATACATGCTTGTAGGAATTGCAATAATATCAAGTTTCCTCTCTATGTGCTTAAAGTTTTAAAGTTATGCTTGTTTTGCCTCCTATGCTAGTTGATTATTGTTCCCATAAGTTGTTTGCTCACAAAATCCATATGCATAGGAAGTGGGTTAGACTTAAATGTTTTAGTAATATGCTTCATGATGCTCTCTTTATGTTTCAATTCTTATCTTTTACGCGAGCATCATTCAAATCATCATGCCTAGCTAAAAGGCATTAAAGAAAAGTGCTTGTTGGGAGACAACCCAATATTTACCCCTACTGTTTTTGTGTGTTCACATAATTAAGTTACTGTATTAATGATGTTTTATAGCTTATGTTTCAATAAAGTGCCAAGTAGAACCTTTGGGAAGACTTGGGTGAAAGTTAATGTGATCTTCCTGTAAAAAATAGAAACTTCGTGCTCATGAGATTAGCTGTCATTTTTTACGTAAGAGTGATTTTAAGTTGATTCTTTTTGAAGATGATTAATAGACAAATTCCTCACGTCCACCAATTAATTTCAGAATTTTTGGAGTTGCAGAAGTATTCAAACAAAACAGATTACTACAGACTGTTCTCTTTTTGACAGATTCTGTTTTCTATGTGTTGTTTGCTTATTTTGATGAATCTATGAGTAGTATCGGAGGGTATGAACCATATAGAAGTTGGAATACAGTAGATATTACACCAATATGAATTTAGAATGAGTTCGCAACAGTACGTAAGTGGTGGTTTTATTTTCTTATACTAACGGAGCTTACGAGTTTTCTATTGAGTTTTGTGTTGTGAAGTTTTCAAGTTTTGGGTGAAGATTCGATGGAATATGGAATAAGGAGTGGTAAGAGCCTAAGCTTGGGGATGCCCAAGGCACCCCAAGGTAATATTCAAGGACAACCAAGAGCCTAAGTTTGGGGATGCCCCGGATGGCATCCCCTCTTTCGTCTTCGTTCATCGGTAACCTTACTTGGAGCTATATTTTTATTCACCACATGATATGTGTTTTGCTTGGAGCGCCATTTTATTTTGTTTTATTTTTCTTGATGTTTGATTAAAATACCAAGATCTGAAATTCTTAGATGTTAGAGAGTCTTCACATAGTTACATAATTATTCAACTACTCATTGATCTTCACTTATATCTTTCGGAGTAGTTTGTCATTTGCTCTAGTGCTTCACTTATATCTTTTTAGAGCACGGCGGTAGTTTTATTTTGAAGAAATAGATGAACTATCATGCTTCACTTATATTATTTTGGGAGTCTTTTAGAACAGCATGGTAATTTGCTTTGGTTATGAATTTAGTCCTAATATGATGGGCATCCAAGGTGGGTATAATAAAAACTTCCATATAAAGTGCGTTGAATACTATGAGAAGTTTGATGCTTGATGATTGCTTTGAGACATGAGGATGATGATATTAGAGTCATGCTAGTAGATTAATTGTGAATTTGAGAAATACTTGTGTTGAGGTTTGCAAGTCCCGTAGCATGCACGTATGGTAACCGTTGTGTAACAAATTTGAAGCATGAGGTATTTCTTTGATTGTCTACCTTATGAGTGGCGGTCAGGGACGAGCGATGGTCTTTTCCTACCAATCTATCCCCCTAGGAGCATGCATGTAGTTCTTGGTTTTTGATGAATTGTAGATTTTTGCAATAAGTATGTGAGTTCTTTATGACTAATGATGAATCCATGGATTATACGCACTCTCACCCTTCCACCGTTGCTAGCCTCTCTAGTACCGCGCAACTTTCGCCAGTACCATAAACCCACCATTTGCCTTCCTCAAAACAGCCACCATACCTACCTATTATGGCATTTCCATAGCCATTCTGAGATATATGTCCATGCAGCTTTCCGTCGTTCCGTTTATTATGACACGCACCATCATTGTCATATTGCCTTGCATGATCATGTAGTTGACATCGTATTTGTGCCAAAGCCACCATTCACAAAAAATTTCATACATGTCACTCTTGATTCATTACACATCCCGGTACACCAGCGAAGGCACGCATATAGAGTCATATTTTGTTCTAAGTATCGAGTTGTAATCCTTGAGTTGTAAATAAATAGAAGTGTGATGATCATCATTATTAGAGCATTGTCCCGTGTAAGGAAACAAAAAAAGAGAGGGGTCAAGGAAGCCAATGAAAAAAAAAGAGTGGGCAAAGAATCCACAAAAAAGAGAGAAAAAGAGAGAAGGGACAATGCTACTATCCTTTTTCCACACTTGTGCTTCAAAGTAGCACCATGACCTTCATGATAGAGAGTCTCTTATTTTGTCACTTTCATATACTAGTGGGAAATTTTCATTATAGAACTTGGCTTCTATATTCCAACGATGGGCTTCGTCAAAGGCCCTAGGTCTTCGTGAGCAAGAAAGTTGGATGCATCTACCACTTAGTTTCTTTTGTTGAGCTTTCATACATTTATAGCTCTAGTGCATCCGTTGCATGGCAATCCCTACTCACTCACATTGATATCTATTGATGGGCATCTCCATAGCACATTAATACGCCAAGTTGATGTGAGACCATCTTCCTTTTTTGTCTTCTCCATAACCACCATTCTATTCCACCTATAGTGCTATGTCCATGGCTCACGCTCATGTATTGCGTGGAAGTTGAAAAAGTTTGAGAATACTAAAGTATGAAACAATTGCTTGGCTTGTCATCGGGGTTATGCATGATTTGAATATTTTATGTGACAAAGATGGAGCATAACCAAAGTATATGATTTTGTAGGGATGAACTTTCTTTGGCCATGTTATTTTGAGAAGACATGATTACTTTGTTACTATGCTTGAAGTATTATTATTTTTAGGTCAATATTAAACTTTTGTCTTGAACCTTTCGGATCTGAACATTCATGCCATAATAAAGAAAATTACATTGATAAATATGTTAGGTAGTGTCGGTGTCAAAACCGGCGGATCTCGGGTAGGGGGTCCCGAACTGTGCGTCTAAGGCGGATGGTAACAGGAGGCGGGGGACACGATGTTTACCCAGGTTCGGGCCCTCTCTATGGAGGTAATACCCTACTTCCTGCTTGATTGATCTTGATGATATGAGTAGTACAAGAGTTGATCTACCACGAGATCGTAGAAGCTAAACCCTAGAAGCTAGCCTATGGTATGATTGTTGTTGTCCAACGGACTAAACCCTCCGGTTTATATAGACACCGGAGGGGGCTAGGGTTACACAGAGTCGGTTACAATGGGAGGAGATCTACATATCCGTATCGCCAAGCTTGCCTTCCACGCCAACGAGAGTCCCATCCGGACACGAGACGAAGTCTTCAATCTTGTGTCTTCATAGTCCAACAGTCTGGCAAAGGATGTAGTCTGGCTGCCCGGACACCCCCTAATCCAGGACTTCCTCAGTAGCCCCTGAACCAGGCTTCAATGACGATGAGTCCGGCGCGCAGATTGTCTTCGGCATTGCAAGGCGGGTTCTTCTCCAAATTCCGTATACCTGTTAGTGTCCGGCTTCTCATAAATGTTGCGCTTCTCGGCTTCCGCGTCCAATAATGGCCATCTTCCACGCGTCGAACGAATGCGAGCGGCCAGGGCATTTTTACGTTTACCACCCTAGCTGCATGACCAAACTGTCTATTTAAAGAGACGGGGATTCTCAGATCCAAATCACACCATCCTCTCTCGGCGAGCATTCAATGGAGCGCGCCTGAAAAAATCCATTCCAACATGGCCGGCCAGCGCAGCTCCTCATCTCGCTCCCGTAGCTCTAAGCCCGGAGATTGGAAGAAGTGTTCCGTCCCTCACAGTCAACTAGTGGAGCTACAGACCCAGGGATTTCTCCCTCCAGCATACATGGTCCCTGTTCGAGCCGGGCTTGCCACCTACAATGGCGGGGAGCAGGCGGAGAGCTTTCCTAACCCCTCCAAGGGGGAGCGGGTATGCCTCGTTCCTTATTTATTAAGGGGGTCAGATTTCCCATCCATCCGTTCCTCCGAGGGCTCCTGGAGTTTTACGGCCTCCAGTTGCATAATCTCACCCCTGCCTCCATATTACACATCGCTGTTTATGTAGCCCTTTGCGAGCTATTTCTGGGCTGCGGAGAACACTTCGCGTTGTGGAAGAAGCTATTCTGTCTTGTGCCCCGTACTCAGGGGGGATCAATATATCAAGTGGGTAGGGCCGAAATATGGCGCATCGCCGGGACCGGATACCTATCTGGTACCCTGAAGAAGACGTCTGAAGACTGGCCTTCAGAGTGGTTTTATATGGAGGACGTCCCCCTCCCGGATCCTATTCAGATCGGCCATCCTGAGTTTGATAATGCCCCTTTAAAGAAGCGCCTAAGCTGGTGACCACGGAGCCCTCAGGAGGAAGATGACAGAGACGTTTTTTACCTGATGGGCCAGATAAAGGTGTTGGCTCAATTAGGACTGACCATAACCGAGGTTATGTCAATATGCATTATGCGGGGGGTGCAGCCACTTCAATATCGAGGCCACCCCATGTGGGACTTCAACGGGGAAGATGATGCCACCCGTTGTGGTCGTAAGGGGCCGGACTCCATTGCTGCTCTAGCAAAAATACTGTCCGATTTGTACAAGGGAGAAGAAGAGGAGTTCCTCCGCATCAAGCCACGGGACAGATTCTCCATGTACAACCCTCCGAGCTGGGTAAGCCGCCGCTTTTTATACCCTTTCTTTCCGCATTTTTGCAACAAATATCTTACTTTGCCCGTTCACCGCAGGAGCTGCGTAAGGCAGTAAGGGAGATCAACAGCCCACCTCCACAACCAGAGGATCCTGAACGGTCCCTCGACCCCGGCCTCCAAGAGGATCCGGACATATTCGTGGAGCTGATTGACATGATATTTTATCAATTAAGCTGCGATGAGGCCATGGTGGCTATTATAGCCGACTATTCGGGGCTACTCCCTGCCTCGCAGGTAAGTGAGACCAGAGTCCCAACCTTTGAGAAGTATCCCTTTTCACTCACTTCACCTACCGTATATGTACGGTGTTCTACAGGGAAGGTCCTCGGGACACCATGCTGAGCCCGTGGTGAATCACCAACGAGGGGCGCCGAAGCTGGGCAGGCTGAAAAGGAAGGCGGTATGGACGGAGACGTCAGCACAGAGGTATTTTACAAAACCTCACTCCGTGATCATCATATTTTAAAACGCAGTAATACCCATGTTTCGATGAAGGAAAAGCGCTCGCCGAACTATATCCGGAGAGATCGCCGCTCACGGCTCTACTAGCCGGGCTCCGAGGCCGGACACAGAGGCGGAAGCTAACACGGGGCACCCGCCTGATGCTCCTCCGACAGAGGATGCGGATAAAATATCCGCCACAAATTCCAAAGTGGAGAGCGCCATGAATCACAGGCGTCGCCGGGCCGTACTCCACGACGCTTGTTTCTCCCAAGAGGCTTTTGATGCCTTCAACTCAGGAGACGCGTACATCCGTGCTGCTCAAAATGGTCTTGCCAGAGCCACTGATCAGTATGTAAAGGATATACGGGTAAGAAAATTTGATGATTATGTATAGCAGTAGCCCCTGAGACTTGAAACAGTTGACACAACTGATTTAAGGATCATTATTTGTGCAGGTTCTTACAGAGAAGAATACCCAATTGTCTCATGAGATTGAAGAGTGCAAGGCCCAGCTACGGGCTGCAGTTGCCGCATTGAAGTAGTCCGAGAAGGCCTCCTCTGGTAACACTTGTTTGAAAGAATGATAGGTACCATATAGAGTGCGGCATGCCTACAAGTCTGACAATGAATATTGCAGATGACTCCAGAGTGAATCCAGATGAGCAACATGCCATATGGCAGCGAAAGGCTGGCGAGCGCGTACATACGCGCGTCATTCAGGAGAAAAATAATCTCCAAGATGCCAATACCCAGCTGAGTGTGGAAGTAAAGGATGTTTGCACCGAGCTATCGGACTCCGTTAAGGAGAATAAGCGGCTTCGACGCGACATTTTCAGTAAGTGCTTGAACGAACTTTAAAAAGAGTTTGACGAAGAAGCTGGCTAACAGAGTTATGTCTGCAGGCATGCTGACAGGTCGTCCCGTGGAGGAGATGCCCAGGTCTGTGGGTGATCTTCTACCGGAGCTCTCACAACTACACGAACAAGTTCGGCAGGTGATGCAAGGTATTGCCCAGGCCTTGTGGCCATCCGTCTCCCTGCCCGAAGGCATTGGAGAGCTTGCGGAGAAGCTCAAGGGAGCGCGGCGGCGCTTCCGATTATGGAAGATATCGGCCTGCCGTCAAGGTGCCAAGGAAGCCTGGGCCATGGTGAAGACGCGGTATACCAAGGCTGACCCAAACCACATGGCCGAGGTCGGACATGTGGAGCCCGATGGGAAAGAGATCCCCGTCAGTTTGGTGTATCACCAAGTAGAATTAGCCGCCAAGTATTCCCAAAAGGATTGTAGGCTAGATAGCCTGTCGGATGGTATAGAAGAAGAATTTAATCAGTCTAAGTGACTATGTAATTTGAATGACATGTAGAATGTCTCTAGCCGGATTGTAAATCAGTTGTCATGGCGGACCCTTTCGCTTCGACCTCTGGACCCGATAGTCCGGAGAGTATCTGAATACCCGCTCAGTTATGTAAAAACCGGGGTAAGCATGGCGACCAGGCGTAGGGGTCATAAGTGCTTGAACAGACAAGTACCCAACTAGTTATGTTATATTACATGGGTAGTAAGAAACATCTTCCAGGGAGAATAGTTCCGTTAAGGGTTCCTTTCCCTGGGTACGCATGCCCTAATGTGCATGTCTGAACTGCGAGAAGAGACGTAGGCAAAAAACATCTGGGGGCAAGTAGAAAAAAATAAAAGTCATATTTTATTCACCGACCGAATATTCCCTTAAGAACGCTAGCTTTCGGCTTCACCCAGTCTGAGGTACACATCCGGCTGACCCGGCAGTAACAATCGCATTGGTGCTCCCCTTATGCCCTAGCCGAATTAACGGGAACGTATGGCATAAATACAAGAGCCAGGCAACCCAGCTTGGCCAAAACTTAAGTCATATCAATGCATATAATGGCGAAAAAAGGTACATGCGGAAGAATAACACATGTGCGGGGCATGAAGCCCATAAAATAATTAAGCTTCTGTGCAAGAAGCCCCCCGGTATAATGAGCGCGGCTAGCGCATCAAGATTGTGTAGATAAGACACAAATTAGCCTTTTGAGGCCTTGAGGAGAAACAAGAAAAAAGAGAGAGAAGACAGATAGCGTATATGCAAAAAGTGGACAGGGGAAGGAGACGAACATAGAGTCTGGCGCTAGGCGTAGAATCTTCCGAGTCTGGCAGCATTCCATGGGTTTGGCTCAAGTCAGTTATCTGATGCATCCCACAGATGGTACGCTCCGCCGGTCAGAACTTGGTCGATAATGAAGGGACCCTCCCATTTGGGCTTGAGCTTGTCCTTTTTCTTCTCCGGCAGACGTAGAACTAACTCGCCAACGTTATAAGTTTTGGCCCGTACTTCTCTGCTTTTGTATCTTCGAGCCTTTTGCTGATAGAATGTGGAACGCGCTTTTGCCACGTTACACTCCTCCTCGAGGGCGTCCAAACTGTCCTGCCGATCAAGCTCAGCCTCCCTTTCTTCATACATGCGCACTCGAGGTGAGTCATGAATTATGTCACACGGCAGAACCGCCTCTGCGCCGTACACCATGAAGAACAGTGTGTATCCGGTAGTGCGATTCGGCATGGTCCGCAGCCCCCAGAGTACGGAGTCGAGCTCCTCTACCCAGTGCATGTTCGATTCCTTTAAGGACCGCACTAATCTGGGTTTAATGCCACTCATGATAAGACCATTTGCTCGCTCGACTTGACCGTTAGTTTGTGGGTGATATACGGAAGCATAATCGAGCTTGATGCCCATGTTGCTGCACCATAGTTTTACTTCGTCGGCAGTGAAGTTCGTGTTGTTGTCAGTGATGATGCTATGGGGGACGCCATAACGGTGTACAACCCCGGATATGAAGTCTATCACCGGTCCGGATTCGTCCGTCTTAACAGGTTTGGCTTCTATCCATTTGGTGAATTTATCCACCATGACCAGTAAGTATTTTTTCTTATGGGTTCCCCCTTTAAGGGGTCCGACCATGTCCAGCCCCCAGACCGTGAAAGGCCAGGTGATGGGGATTGTTTGTAGGGCAACGGGCGGCATATGGCTTTGGTTTGCGAAAAGCTGGCAACTGACACATCGTTGGACCAAGTCCTGAGCGTCCGCTTGGGCCGTCGGCCAATAGAATCCTATACGGGAGGCCTTACTTAGGAGGGCCCGGGCTGCGGCGTGGTGGCCACTGAGTCCGGCGTAGATTTCTGCCAGAAGCTTCCGCCCTTCCTCTTCGGAGATGCACCTTTGAAGGACTCCGGTGGTGCTTTTCCTATAAAGATCTCCCTCTTGGACTTTGTAAGCTTTAGATCGCCGCACAATGCAGCGTGCCTCATTTTGATCCTCGGGAAGTTCCTGCCTGGTTAGGTAGGCCAGGAATGGTTCCGTCCATGGGGCGATGATGGCCATTATTACGTGGGCTGAAGGTGTTATTTCTGTGGCGGAGCCACCGATTATTTTAGAGTGTTCGGTATCTAGCGTTGTAGCCGGGTCCGGACTGTTGTTGCCGGTGTCCCCTTCCCATACCACGGATGGCTTAAACAGTCTTTCCAAGAAGATGTTGGGTGGGACCGTATCACGCTTAGCGCTGATACGGACGAGGATATGCACCGCCTGATTGTTTTCTCGAGCCACATAGTGGAATTCGAGCCCCTCGAACCGAGCTGACATCTTGAGGACGGCATTGCGATAAGCCACCATTTTCGGATCTTTAGCGTCGAAGTCTCCATTTATTTGGGATATTGCGAGGTTTGAGTCCCCACGCACCTCCAGGCGTTGAATGCCCATGGAAACTGCCATCCAGAGACCATGTAACAGGGCCTCGTATTCGGCTGCATTGTTGGAGTCTGTGTACAGTATCTGGAGTACATATTGGACTGTATCTCCGGTAGGGGACATTAGGACGACGCCAACCCCCAAACCGGCCAGCATTTTAGAGCCGTCGAAGTGCATAATCCAATCGGAGTATGCGCCGTATTCTTTAAGGAGTTCGGCTTCTGTCCATTCGGCGACAAAATCAGCCAATACCTGCGACTTAATAGCTCGCCGAGGTTATATGTTATGTCGAACGGGAGGAGCTCAATGGCCCATTTGGCAATCCGGCCCGTGGCGTCGCGGTTGTTTATTATGTCATTTAGTGGCACTTCCGAGGCCACTGTAATTGAACACTCTTGAAATTAGTGTCATAGCTTCCGGGATGCCATGAATACCGCATATGCTATCTTCTGATAATGCGGGTACCGTGATTTGCACGGAGTGAGGACAGTGGATACATTATATACCGGCTTTTGAAGGGGGAACTTGTGTCCGTCCGTTTCTCGTTCGACGACGAGCACTGCGCTTAGAACTTGATGAGTTGGCGCTATGTACAGCAGCATTGGTTCGCTGACGCTTGGCGCGGCCAGGATTGGGTTGGTGGCCAGAATGGCCTTTATTTCTTCCAGTCCAGCCGTGGCCGCGTCCGTCCACTCGAAGTGTTCCGTGTGCCGAAGGAGGCGATAAAGTGGTAACGCCTTTTCTCCTAAGCGGGAGATAAAGTGGATTAGGGCCGCCACGCATCCAGTTAACTTCTGGATTTGCTTGAGGTCAGTTGGGATGGCCAACTGTGACAGGGCTCGGATTTTAGCCGGATTTGCTTCAACTCCTCTACTGGAGACGATGAAACCCAGGACCTTTCCGGCGGGTACGCCAAAGACGCATTTTTCTGGGTTGAGCTTGATGTCGTATGTTCGGAGATTGTCGAACGTGAGCCTCAAGTCGTCTATTAAAGAGGCAACATGTTTGGTTTTAACGACCACATCGTCTACATATGCCTCCACTGTTTTGCCGTTCTGCTTTTCCAGGCATGTCTGAATCATGCATTGATACGTTGCACCGGCGTTTTTAAGCCCAAAAGGCATTGTGTTAAAACAGAAGGGGCCGTATGGCGTGATAAATGTCGTTACGGCTTGGTCGGACTCTGCCATCTTAATTTGGTGGTAGCTGGAATATGCATCGAGGAAGCACAATGAGTCATGTCATGCGGTAGCATCGATAATTTGATCGATGCGGGGGAGGGGGAAGGTATCCTTTGGGCAAGCCTTGTTGAGGTCCTTGAAATCGACGCATAGGCGCCAGGATTTGTCCTTCTTTGGTACCATCACCAGGTTTGCTAGCCAGTCCGGGTGTTTTATTTCTCTGATGAATCCGGCCTCCAATAACTTGGCTAGCTCCTCTCCCATAGCTTGTCGCTTAGGTTCAGAGAAACGCCGAAGAGTCTGCTTGACTGGCTTGAATCCTTTTAGAATGTTAAGGCTGTGTTCGGCCAGCCTGCGTGGGATTCCTAGCATATCTGATGGGTGCCAGGCAAATATATCCCAGTTCTCACGCAGGAACTCCCGTAGTGCGGCATCCACAGCGGGGTTTAACTGTGCCCCAATGGAGGCTGTTTTTGTAGGGTCCGTTGGGTGGACTTGGAATTTGACTATTTCATCCGCTGGTTTGAAAGAGGTGGACTTGGATCTCTTGTCAAGTATCACGTCATCCCTGTTCAAGGTCGAGCGCAGCGCAGTTAACTCCTCTGCCGCGAGGGCTTCGGATAGTGCCTCGAGGGCCAGTGCGGCTGTTTTGTTTTCGGCGCGGGGCGCTATGTCCGGATCACTAGCTAGAGTGATAATTCCATTGGGCCCAGGCATTTTGAGCTTCATGTACCCATAATGGGGTATGGCTTTGAAGATGGTGAATGCCTCCTGCTCTAATAGGGCGTGGTATCCGCTACTGAACGAGGCCACTTGGAATGTGATTTCTTCGGACCTGTAATTTTCCGGTGTGCCGAATACCACATCTAGTGTGATTTTCCCAGCGCAACGTGCTTCCTGACTGGGGATGATTCCTCTAAAGGTTGTGCTGCTTTGCTCAATGCGGTTCCAGTCTATTTCCATTTTTGGAGAGTTTCTTCATAAATGAGGTTTAATCCGCTGCCGCCGTCCATGAGCACTTTAGTGAGCAGAAAGCAGTCCACAATTGGACGGAGGACCAATGCGGCTAGTGCTCGGGCTGTTCGGAATTTAGGTTCGTCACTGGCATTGAAAGTGATAGCCGTGTTGCTCCATGGATTTATTGTTGCCACCTGGCAGATCTCGGCAAGGCTGCGGAGTGCTCGCTTGCGCCTATTATTTGAGGCGAATGTCTCGAAGACTATTAAAACTGTATTGTAATCCTCGGGATGTTGCTATGTGGTGTTTTGAATGAGGTCCTCACCGCTCTTGGTAACCTGCCGGAGTACCAACCATGCTCTAAGGCTGTGTGTTGGTATGGTATCCACCGTACTGTGAATTTTGCAGGGGCCGTTAAGCCATCCCTCCAATACGGTTCCATGCCCTGTAGTGGGCTTTTGCTTTTTTGCAATTAAATCGGGTGACTTACGAGGATGCACCCTTTTAATTCAGACTGGGTGTTTAGTCAGAGCCGGATTATCCCAAAATTTTGTTTCGGTTTTCCAGGCACTTTCCATCGCACAGTACTTCCATACTATGGCCGCCAAGTCAGCGAAGTGTGCTATGTTGCGGCGGCTTATGGCGTTAAGGATTACCTTGTCCATGCAATTATTGTAGAAGAATGAGATTGCGTCTTCCTCGCGACAGTCCTTGACCTTGTTCATTACAAGCAGGAATCTGGCCCAATAGTGATGTACTGTTTCCCGGGGCTCCTGTCTAATGTGGGAGATATCGCTTATATCTGGGTGGGTGGGCGGATTTGAGTCCGAACCCTGACCCGATCTAAGACCCAGGGGCATGGGAGTTTCTGACCTTGGAAGTTCGGGCTCCGGGATGTCGCCAGATAGGTCTGGCCCACTGCTTGATTCTAGGCTCGAGGCTTGGGCGATGTCCTTCCGTAGACAGGTATCCGGCTCGGAGAGCTCTGGAATCCGGACATAGTTTGTCCTCAAAATAGAGGAAGAATTGCCGCATTGTTCCTCCACCACCGCTACCTGCTGGGTGACCGGCGGAGAGTTAATCTCCCTTTGGTCGGGTTTAAGCCCAATCCGATCATAGTCCATAGCGACTCCCAAAGCGGCAATGCGATCCAAGAGCTCGTTTAGGGAGGAGAGCTCAATTGGATCCATCTGCTCGGCAAGTTCCGAGCTGACGTGGAGGCTGTTTTCGATGACCCGAGAAGTCATCGTCGGTGCAGCAGCCAAACAGGCGGTCATGACGAAACCGCCTAGCCGGAGAGTCTGGCCGACAGCCAGGGCTCCCCCAGAGGTGACGCTGTCCTTGACAACGAGACGAGGCATCCTTCCATACGGTGACGGCACAGTGGAACTCTCAATGAAAGCACCAATGTCGGTGTCAAAACCGGCGGATCTCGGGTAGGGGGTCCTGAACTGTGCGTCTAAGGCGGATGGTAACAGGAGGTGGGGGACACATGTTTACCCAGGTTCAGGCCCTCTTTATGGAGGTAATACCCTACTTCCTGCTTGGTTGATCTTGATGATATGAGTAGTACAAGAGTTGATCTACCACGAGATCATAGAGGCTAAACCCTAGAAGCTAGCCTATGGTATGATTGTTGTTGTCCAATGGACTAAACCCTCCGGTTTATAAAGACACCGGAGGGGGCTAGGGTTACACAGAGTCGGTTACAATGGGAGGAGATCTACATATCCGTATCGCCAAGCTTGCCTTCCACGCCAAGGAGAGTCCCATCCGGACACGAGACGAAGTCTTCAATCTTGTATCTTCATAGTCCAACAGTCCGGCCAAAGGATGTAGTCCGGCTGATCGGACACCCCCTAATCCAGGACTCCCACAGGTAGCATTCCACAACAAAAATTCTGTTTTTTATCATTTACCTACTCGAAGACGAGAAGGAATTAAGCTTGGGGATGCTTGATACGTCTCCAACGTATCTATATTTTTTTATTGTCCCATGCTATTATATTATCCATCTAGAATGTTTTATATGCATTTATATGCTATTTTATATGATTTTTGGGACTAACCTATTAACCTAGAGCCCAGTGCTAGTTTCTGTTTTTTCCTTGTTTTTGAGTTTTACAGAAAACGAATAGCAAATAGAGTCCAATTGACCTGCCATTTTTTGTGGATTTTTTATGGACCAAAAGAAGCCCCCGAAGTAAAAGAGTTGAGCCAGAAGAGTCCCGAGCCATCCACGAGGGTGGAGGGCGTGCCCTACCCCCCTGGGCGCGTCACCCTATCTCGTGGATGACTCGGAGACCCCCCCTGACGTGAGACCGACGCCAAAAATTCCTATAAATACAGAAACCCCCAGAAATAAACTAGATCGGGAGTTCCGCCGCCGCAAGCCTCTGTAGCCACCAAAAAACCAATAGGGACCCTGTTCTGGCACCCTGCCGGAGGGGGGATCCATCACCGGTGTCCATCTTCATCATCCCGGCGCTCTCCATGACGAGGAGGGAGTAGTTCACCCTCGGAGCTGAGGGTATGTACCAGTAGCTATGTGTTTGATCTCTCTCTCTCTCTCTTGTGTTCTTGATTCGGCACGATGTTGATGTATCGCGAGCTTTGCTATTATAGTTGGATCTTATGATGTTTCTCCCCCTCTACTCTCTTGTAATGGATTGAGTTTTCCCTTTGAGGTTAACTTATCGGATTGAGTCTTTAAGGATTTGAGAACGCTTGATGTATGTATTGCATGTGCTTATCTGTGGTGACAATGGGATATTCACATGATCTACTTGATTTATGTTTTGGTGATCAACTTGCGTGTTCAGTGACCTTGTGAACTTATGCATAGGGGTTGGCACACGTTTTCGTCTTGACTCTCCGGTAGAAACTTTGGGGAAATCTTTGAAGTACTTTGTGTTGGTTTGAATAGATGAATCTGAGATTGTGTGATGCATATCGTATAATCAAACCCATGGATACTTGTGGTGACATTGGAGTATCTAGGTGACATTAGGGTTTTGGTTGATATGTGTCTTAAGGTGTTATTCTAGTACAAACTCTAGGATAGATCGAACGGAAAGAATAGCTTCGTGTTATTTTACTACGGACTCTTTAATAGATCGATCAGAAAGGATAGCTTTGAGGTGGTTTCATACCCTACAATAATCTCTTCGTTTGCTCTCCGCTATTAGTGACTTTGGAGGGACTCTTTGTTGCATGTTGAGGGATCGTTATATTATCTAATTATGTTATTATTGTTGAGAGAACTTGCACTAGTGAAAGTATGAACCCTAGGCCTTGTTTCAATGCATTGCAATACCGTTTTTGCTCACTTTTATCATTAGTTACCATGCTGTTTTTATAATTTCAGATTATAAAAACCTATATCTACCATCCAAATTGCACTTGTATCACCATCTCTTCGCCGAACTAGTGCACCTATACAATTTACCATTGTATTGGGTGTGTTGGGGACACAAGAGACTCTTTGTTATTTGGTTGCAGGGTTGTTGGAGAGAGACCATCTTCATCCTACGCCTCCCACGGATTGATAAACCTTAGGTAATCCACTTGAGGGAAATTTGCTACTGTCCTACAAACCTCTGCACTTGGAGGCCCAACAACGTCTACAAGAAGAAGGTTGTGTAGTTGACATCAATCCCTCAAGTTTGCGCGACACGGAGGGCACCATAGGACAGCACCAAAATAAAATATACAACTCAAACCAATCATGATCATCAATCAGCCCATAGGACAAATCAGATCTACTAAAACATCATAGGATAACCACATATCATTGGATAATAATATATAGTGTTAAGCACCATATTTAAGTAGAGAATTGCAGCGGGAATAGAGAGGTTACACTGTTGCATAGAGGGGGAGAAAGTTGCTGTTGACGGTAGCAAGATTGTTGATGTAGATCGCCGTCATGATCCTTGCCCCAACGGCACTCCGGGAGAGAGGGGGAGAGAGCCCCCCCCCCCCTCCGTCTTGTTCTTCCTTGGCCTCTCCCCTAGATGGGAGTAGGGTCCCCCCTCTAATCCATGGCCTCCATGGCGGCGGAGGGGCAACAGCCCCTCGATCTCCCTCTTTGTTCTCTTTTGTTTGGCGTTCCTGTGTTCTGGCCAAAAACCGTTTCTTAAATATTCGGAGATCCATAACTCCGACTGCACTGAGATTTTATCATGATTTTTTTTCGTACATAATCTTCCTTGCACCTGAAGTAGAGCCCCAACCGACTTACGGGGTGCCCAAAAGGCACCACTATGGGCCAGGGGGGCGCCCTGGTATCCTGTGGAGGCTTTGGGCCTCCGTTTGCGTTGATTCCACCGCTGAAAAATCATATATATTCCAAAATAATTCTCCATCAATTTTTATCGAGTTTGGACTTTGTTTGATATGGATATTCTGCGAAACAAAACACATGCAACCAACAGGAACTGGCAGTGGGCATTGGATCAATATGTTAGTCCAATAAATCATATAAATTGTTGCCAAAAGTATGTAAAAATGGTATAATATTGGCATGGAACAATAAAAAATTATAGATACGACGAAGACATATCAGCATCCCCAAGCTTAATTCTTGCTCGTCCTCGAGTAGGTAAATGATAAAAAAGATAATATTTTATGTGGAATGCTACCTAGCATAATCTTGATCATATATCTAATCATGGCACGAATATTAAGACACGGGTGATTTAGAGCAATAGTCTATGATTTGACATAAAGACATCAATACCCAGGCATCCCAACAAACAATCATGTCTTTCAAAATATCAATGCTAAAGAACGCTATCCCTACAAAATCATATAGTCTTGTCATGCTCCATCTTCTTAACACAAAGTATTTATCATGCACAGCCCTGATGACAAGCCGAGCAATTGGTTCATATATTTTAACGTGCTTCATCCTTTTCAATCCCCATGCAATACATGAGCACAAGCCATGGACAATGCACTATGGGTGGAATAGAGTATGATGATAGGGGTAAATATTAAGAAGAAGAAAAAGTAAGAAAGTCTCACATCAACGTGGCTAATCAACGGGCTATGGAGATGCCCATCAACTGATATCAGTGCGAGGAGTAGGGATTGCATGCAACGGATGCACTAAGAGCTATAAGTATATGAAAGCTCAAACTGAAAACTAAGTGGGTGTGTATCTAACTCTATAATTAAAAATTCCCACTAGTATATGAAAGTGACTACATAGGAGACTCTCTACATGAAAAACATGGTGCTACTGTGAAGCACAAGTGTGGATTTTGCATGCCCTTCTCTTGTTTTCTCTTTTTGTTTTCCCTTTTTTTTTCTTGGGCTCTTTTTGGCCTCACCTTTTCTCTCTCTTTTCTTTCTTTTTGTTCGGAGTCTCATCCCGACTTGTGGGGGAATCATAGTCTCCATCAACCTTTCCTCACTGGGACATGCTCTAATAATGAATAATGATGATCATCACACTTCTATTTACGTACAACTCAATATTACAACTTGATACCCTAGAACAAAGTATGACTATATATGAATGCCTCTGGCAGTGTACTGATACATCACCAACGTATCTATAATTTTTGACTGTTCCATGCTGTTATATTATCATTCTTGGATGTTTTATAATCATTGTATATCTTTTTTTGGTACTAACCTATTGACATAGTGCCAAGTGCCAGTTGATGTTTTCTGCTTGTTTTTTACATCACAGGAAATCAACACCAAACGTAGTCCAAATGCAACGAAACATTTTGCGGAGTTTTTTGAACCAGAAGACATCCAGTGGACCGGAGAAGCACCTGGGGGTGCTCCGAGGGGAGAACAACCCACCAGGGCGCGCCTGGAGGCCCAGGCACGCCCAGGTGGGTTGTGCCCACCTCGGGTGCCTCCCGAACTGCCTCTTTTCTCTATAAATACCCCAATATTCCAGAAACCCTAGGGGAGTCGATGAAAATCAATTCCAGCCGCCGGAAGTTCCAGAACCACCAGATCCAATCTAGACACCATCACGGAGGGGTTTATCATGCCCATTGGTGCCTCTCCAATGATGCGTGAGTAGTTCTTTGTAGACCTACTGGTCTGTAGTTAGTAACTAGATGGCTTCCTCTCTCTCGTTTGATTTTCAGTACAATGGTCTCTTGGAAATCCATATGATGTAACTCTTTTTGCGGTGTGTTTGTTGGGATCCGATGAACTTTGAGTTTGTGATCAGATCTATCTTTTTATCGATGAAAGTTATTTGAGTCTTATTTGATCTCTTATATGCATGATTGCTTATAGCCTCGTATTTCTTCTCCGATATTTCGGTTTTGTTTGGCCAACTTGATCTATTTATCTTGCAATGGGAAGAGGTGCTTTGTGATGGGTTTGATCTTAGGGTTCTTGATCCCAGTGACAGAAAGGGAACCGACACGTATGCATCGTTGCTATTAAGGATAACAAGATGGGGTCTATTTCTACATAAATAGATCTTGTCTACATCATGTCATCGTTCTTATTGCATTACTCCATTTTCCCATGAACTTAATACACTAGATGCATGCTGGATAGCGGTTAATGTGTGGAGTAATAGTAGTAGATGCAGGCAGGAGTCGGTCTACTAATCTTGGACGTGATGCCTATATAATGATCATTGCCTGGATATCGTCATGATTATTTGAATTTCTATCAATTGCCCAACAGTAATTCGTTTACCCACCGTTTGCTATTTCTCTCGAGAGAAGCCACTAGTGAAATCTATGACCCCGGGGTCTCTTCTTTATTATATTTGCCTTTGCGATCTATTTTTCTTTTCTTTTATTTTCAGATCTATTAAACCAAAAAAATACTTTGCTCCACCTTATTTTATTTTGCGTTTGATCTATCAAATTATTACAACTTTACCCTGTCTGTTTGCCAATTTCTGGCACCGTTACCCGAAAGGGATTGACAACCCCTTTAAAACGTCGGGTTGCGAGTATTTTTCATTTGTGTGCAGGTGCTGTTTACGTAGTGTTGCTTGGTTCTCCTATTGGTTCGATAACCTTGGTCTCATCACTGAGGGAAATACCTACCGTCGCTGTGCTGCATCATCCCTTCCTCTTTGGGGAAATACCGACGTAGTTCTAGCAGACATCAAAAGGAATTTCTGGCGCCATTGTCGGGGAGACATCATCAACATCTACTAGGTTCCTAATCACAAATTTTATCTCCTTGCAATTAACATTATTTTCCATTTGCCTCTCATTTTCCTCTCCCCCACTTCACAAAAAATTGCCATTTTATTCGCCCTCTTTTTCATTCGCCGTTTTCTTGCCGAATCTATTTGTGTTCTTTCTTTCTGGTCTTAATAGCTAGCATGACTACTCCTCCTTTGTCACCAGATTTTGAAGTTTTATACTTCAAGAAATGACAAGGAGAAAATTTGAAATATGCTTGGTACAGGCTAATGTAATCCTATCGTATTTGCAACCTAAAGGGGACGCAAAGATTCTGCTTCGTTATTTTTACATAGGATTGGGTTTGCATCATAGACACCTCTTAGATTTTGCCGCTAAAGGGAATTTAACGAGCTTGATGCTAATGCTGCCTATGAAATTTAGAAGGAATTCTGGGGATTCCACCTCAAAATAAGGGGTTTTCTTTCACCCCCAGAGGGTGTTCAGATGTTGGACAAACTTGGTGATTTGCATAAACATCTAGTTGAATTGCAAAAATATAACGAACCCCATAAACATCTTAATGGTAGTATCAATCGCATGAATACCTTGATTACTCTTTGTAATAAGCGATTGGATATTTTATATCTCAAGATGGCCTGTTTTCCTAAGAATTTAGGGAAGCGCAAAGAGCCTCCCGGTTTGAGAAGGCCCTTACAAAAGTTGCCAAAACTACCGATGACCATACTTAGATCCTTGCTTTATGCCTAGCTCGGGGAGTAAAATGATAGTGCTTGTTGGGCGGCAACCCAATGAATATGCCTTTTGCTTTCTGTTCTTGAGTGCTAGAACAATTATGCTACTGTTATGATCATGTTTTATGTGTTTTAATTAGTGTTTATGCCAAGCAAAGCCTTTAGGATTACGTTGGGTGATAGTAGATTTGATCTTGCTGAAAAACAGAAACTTTGCACGCAAGTCACATAATTATTAAAAAATCACAGAAGCGTGATAAAATACCAATTCTTTTTGCAGAAGATTAATATACAAATTGCTCACGTGTTCCTAAATTTTCAGAATTTTTGGAGTTACAGAAGTATTCGAAATATCCAGATTGCTACAGACTGTTCTGTTTTTGACAATTCTGTTTTCTTTGTGTTGTGTGCTTGTTTTGATGATTCCATGGTTTTCTTTGATGAGTTTTTGCCATAGAAAATTTTGAATATTGTATATATAATGCAATAATAAAATATGAATTGGTTTGCTACAATACTTATTGTAGTGATTTGTTTTCTTATACTAAGGGATCTCATGATGGTTTTGTTGAGTTTTGTGTGATTGAAGTTTTCAAGTTTTGGGTGATGTTACGATGGATGAAGGAATAAGGAGTAAGAAGAGCCTAAGCTTGGGGATGCCCATGGCATCCCAAGCTATTATCCAAAGAGAAGCAAGCAACTAAGATTGGGGATGCCCGAGTGGCATCCCCGCTTTCTTCTAACGACCATCGGTATTTTAATCGGAACTATATTTATATTCGTCACATACTATGAGTTTTGCTTGGAGCGTCTTGTATGATATGAGTCTTTGTAACACCCCCAGTGTCAAGCTATAGTAATCTCCCCCTAATGGTGCCATGTCATCACCCCTTTTTGCTAATCCGTTTGGCACTTGATCAAAATTCAATTCAAACTCAAATAAAAAAAGAGAAGTCAAATTATTATTTCCTCAAACTATAAAACTAAATTGTTCGGATTTTTATACAAATCCCTCTGATAAATTGTCGTGTTGAAACCAACATCGTTTGACTCATCGGGTAATCCCTAGTAAAATATAAAGTTGTCCAATAGCAAATAAAATAGTCGTTTCATTTTGTACAAATAACTATACAATTCCAATTGACTTGAAACTTGTGGGCCTCTTAAAAAAATTGTGCTTGATTTGTGTGACAAGTTTTGTACACAACCAAATTCAATTGGTATTAATTTAAAATGCATACTAGAGAGAAATGAAATGAACAGAAAAGGGAATGGGAGAAACTACCACTAGCCTAATGTGCAAAAGGGCCACCGTGGTGCGGCACTGGCCCAGCCCACCACCACCACCTCTCCTGCAACAGGAGACAGAAGGTGTGTGGCGGCCATCCGCCGGCGATGGCCATGCCCTGGTGACGTGCCGGCCATCCAGGCACCCGCTGACGCCCTACAACGCCTCCCCGAGCCCTGTGCGAACACTAGTCCTCCCTCTCTTCCCTCCCCTCACGCCGCTTTGCTCTCCCCCACACCCACCCGACGCCACCGCCGTTGTGCCGTCGTCGCCGTCGCGGCCACCGACCTCCCCGGCACCCCGGAGGTGTAGCGACCCGACCTCAGACGGTCAAGCCTCTGTGTTACTGTGCCATCCCTGGATCAGTATGCTGGCACACACAGTACATTAATGTATATATCAAAGTGCAATCACATGTATAAATAACGTAAAATGATATATACCTCATAATAATCAGCGGAAACAATCAAACGGGTGTGGAGTCCCATCAACGCCATCGGCAGGTTGAGTGTAGACCGTAACCTCAGATCGTAACTCTTACTCGTCGAGGAAATATCTGCAACATGATACGTTGCAGCCGTGTAGGTCATTACATTGAATGTACCGCAAGATCACAACATGAGAAAACAGATGATAAAACTATACTATATGCAATATGGCTTTATGGCTCAGTATCTGAATTTTGTTTGCGTAAAAGCTGGTTTTATTTTACCTACATCAAAGGAATAAAATGAAGCCTGTACTATGGAGTTTTTCTGTCATGACATGGTTCCGCCAACCGATGTCTCATAGCCCAAAATCATCATAAGTTGCCCACAATTAAGTTATCAATCCGTGTTGAGAGTTCGAAATAGATCCAAGTCCAGATGCTCAAATTGTCCGTAATCGGGGACACGGCTAATCGATTAGGTTATAACCCTCTGCAGAGGTTTGTACACTTTACCCGCAAGATTCGATCCCTCTCTTTACGTTCTCGCACTTCAGAGTGTTTGAGAACAAGATGACCGAAACATGGTCTTCCAAAGAGTTCCTCTGACCACTGTCCGGTACTCAACCCATCCTACCGTAGTTCTACATCTGCTAGTACCGTCCCAGCCAGAGTCACAACTAAGGTCAACCAAGCCAGAGCCCATAATGACTTGCGGTTGCACAGGTAAGCTTCCGGGCGTGAAGTATTCTTCCGTCTCTTTGAGTCTGGGTGAAGCTTTCCGCAAGATGTCATGGCGCTTCTCCATGCATCCCGGCCAACCACTGGTTCCTCCAGGGTGCCCGTCAACCATCCTTCACCTAGTAGTGTGTATTGAATTCTTGTCTCGAGTATTGAAGTCTTGAGGCCTTGAAGATGCAGTCCTTGCAGGTGCCATCATGGAGTTGTCGTCATTGACGAAATCCTTCATTCTCACACCACTCCTGAGCACTCATACCAAACCCCGTCTACTATAGCGTAGCATTAAAATAAATGACGTCCCGGGCTTGGTAACAGGGTGATGGGTTCCTACCTCATGCATACTACTCAACTACAAGGATTCAATAACACTACTAAGGGGTGGTTGCAAGGATGCCACTAAATGCAATAAAAACATAGGTATGAAAGCAATGATCAAAGTGAACTTGCCTGGTGATGTTGACGAAGAAGAATTATCGTTCTCAAGAAATAACTTGATAGACTACTCGTCACTCTCTGATGAAATCTATATAACAAACATATCATTCACATAAGCACTCACACTAACAATCAAAACAAAAGAGAGAGCGAATAAGAATCCGAAGGAACTTCAAATAAAACTAGGGAGTCTTCTTCTACAACATTCACAAAAATAGTTTTGTCTAACGGAAAATAAAACACTAAAATAACAGAGAATAAAATATAAATTTAGTTAAGACAAAAAAAGGTATTTTTTTTTCATAAAGCTATTTTGAAAGTATTTTCAATTGGGAGTTAAAACAGTAGAGAAATCCATTGCAAGTTATTAGCGAACTTGAATTGATTTCACGATAACAAAATAAAAATAAATATAAAAACTTGTTGAACACCTACTGTTTAACTAATAGAAACCAAACATAAACTTTCTGAAATATAAAATAAAATAATTTAAAACAACTATAGAAAAGAAGTAGCTATAATTCAAATAGAACTAAAACAGAATTTGTTTTACATGAAATAATAAGCTAAAATACTCAAACAATTTTGAAATTTTTACCACTGGTAAATATGATCACTAGTGATCAGTAGAAAAAGAATCAAATAAAATCTATTTTAAACTCCCGAATAAGCAAAACAAGCTTTAATTCAAATCTGATCTAACTCAATTTTATAAATCCAAACATAGACAAATTATATATTTTTGGAAACTACAAGAAAATTGTGATCTAACGCAAAAGAATCAGCATCATTGGACTTCTACATCAAAAGTTATAAGCTAAACAAGAACGGAACTAAATCTGTTACGGAAATAAATCTGAAAACGAAAACGGCGACGTGGCGAGATTTGATTGGTTGTCGGGTGTGCGCGTTTTAGGCTATCTAGAGGACGGCCGCACATTTGAAGAAAACGGTTTGGCTATTAAGTGATCTATTTGGGGCCTTAGGATCAAGATCTAACGGTGGTACGGGAATAGACAAAGGAAAGAGAAAAAAAGAAACAACAAGGGAGTTACTCAGACGTGAGGCAGAGATGGCAGGAAGGAGACGGTGATGTGGAGGGCTGCTCGGCGAGGGGGCGAGGTCGCCGCGCGAGGTGGGGTGGCGGAGGAGGGGTCGGCGCTTGGGGAGGTGGCGCTGGCGCCTCAGTGCTGCTCACTCTGGCGTCGGGCTCTGGGAGAGCTCCCGGTGAGCGTTCTAGGCAGGAAAAGGAGGACGGTGGCGAGAAGGCTACGGGCAGGAGGGCGTGGTGATGGGAAAAATGGAACGAGGAGAGGAGGGGTTTTATAGGCGGTCTCGGGAGGCGCTGGGATGGAAAGACGAGGGAGATCGGGAAGGTGGAGTTTCTGTCTCCATGGATATGGAAAGCTTCAGAACGTGAGAGGAAACAGAGGAAGGAGATGATCTCTTGTTGGGCTAGAATAGGAAAGTGCTTAATGGGCCAGGTTTTTCCTAATAAAACGATTCCATTCCTATTTTTAAAATTAGGAAACTAAAACTATAAAAGGAAATCAAATCAATTCGAATAAAGAGTTTTATATACTAAAATTATCGGAAAAATAAAATGTAGATGATGAGCATTATTCCACGGCCAAAATAAAAACTAAAAAAATGTTTTTCAGAAAATCCCTAAAGGCTTTATTTCTTTTTGCAAATAATTTTTAAATAAAAACTTTGGTTTTCTTGGCTCAAATATTTTCAAAATGCCCCTGATTTTGGAGGGTCATTTTCCTCCGCTCTTTCTTGCTTGCAAGAATTTATTTTTCAGGGTATTTCTCGGGAAGAAAAATAGAAAGCAAGTGCAAATATTTGAAAGAATTAAATTGCAAAACTCCGCTCAAATTCTTTATAGTTGAAGAAGTCATGTCATCTTCTCTCATTGATTTTAATAGGATGAATTTGAATTTACCGGAGAAGGTGAAAGTCATTTTATTCCCTCTCTTTCAAAAGTTTTTGAAAAGGTTCAAATTTCACTCAAGTTTAATTCACTCAAGCAAACAAACAAACAATTCAATTAATTATATTAACATTCCAAAATTTGGGATGTTACAGGAGGACATCCAGGAGTTGTGCCGTCCTCGTCTGCGTTGATTCCGCGCACCCGTTCGACAGGAGCCGCACCGCATCGCCACCCGCTCGTCTTCTTCAACCTCGGAACACCGGACGCCTTCGTCAAATCCATCATCGTCAAGCCCTTCCCGCCCTCTCCGAGCGCACCATCTACCCCGTGGTGAGCATCTCCCTTGATCCCCCCTTTTTTCCCCTTCGAATCGGCGTTGTAGACTCGCGCCCACCTGAGGCCGCCATGGCCGGACCTCGTCGTGGCCGCACCCACCCTCCTTTGTGCGCCTGCCCCAGACATCCCGCACGCCCCCGGCCGTCCCGTTCGCGCCCTAGCGCAGCCAGCCCCGCGCGCGCATCCTGCCTAGAACCGTCGCCGCTGTCGTTGCCCTTTTGCTCCTGCTGTTGTTCTTGCTGATGCTGCCACTTGCAAGCTGCTGCTCTACTAGTGCCGCTAGTTCCTGCCGATGCTGCTACTTGCTGTCATCACTGCTCGTTGGTGCTGCTCTCTACTGCTGCTGCTTTGCTCGCTGATGCCGCTGCTTAGCCTTAATGTTGCTGCTGCGCTTCTACACTGCTGCTTGTGGTTGGCCATGGCCAAGGCCATGGCCGAGTGTCTTGCGTGGTGTGTGTGCGTGTGTGTTCTGTGTGTGTGGCCGAGCATGTTCATTTAGTATAGGCTAATCTAGATTTAGGTTAATAATTGTTAGGTTAACTGCTAGCAAATGACAGTGGCCCGCCACTATTTGTTAATCTAATTTAATTAAAGTCTAGTTTAACCATAGACAATGACATATGGGACCTGCCTACACTATTCATCCTTTGACTATTCAATCTTACTCGGTCAACCCAACCCATGGTCCCACTTGTAATACACACTGGTTAGCACAGCCCCATGTGGAAGAGGTAATTAGATATTTATTTTTCGAATTGATTTAACTCAGAAAATCTTATAAACTTTGGAAATTCATAGAAAATAATCCGTAACTCGGATGAAAAAGGTTTATACATGAAAGTTACTCAGAACGACGAGACGAATCCAAATACATAGTCCGTTCGTCTGTCACCTACACCTAGCATGCTAAACATGTAACTTTCCCCCTCTTTTCCTCTGTCCGGAATCCGTCTAATGCTGGGAATTCATCATCGGATGTTTATCCCCTCCGTCTGCGACATGTAGCACTACGTTAGGTCGACCCTAGATCTGCTTATCGTCATGTCATGCTTAGTGTTGCACCTGTTTGCTTATATTTACTGTTTCTTCCCCCTCTTCTCTTTGGTAGACCCGAGGCCGATGATGCGCCGGTGATTGACTACGTCGACGACGACCCCTCCTTGCCAGAGCAACTAGGCAGGCCCCCCCTTTGATCATCCCGATATCGCCCATTCCATTCTCTCATGCTTGCATTAGATTTTGCTACTATTATTGTTTGCTCCTATTCTGATGCATAGCATGCTTTTGTAACCTGCTTATTCTTACCTACCTGCTTATCCTAAACTGCCTAGTATAGGTTGGGTAGTGATCCATCAGTGACACCCACCTTGTCCTTGTTGCCCCTGCTTCATCATTGAAGACCCGATCAACGGGATCGAAGACCAGGCCTCGGCACCGCACATCACTTTCCCCTTAGTTGCTCGACACTACTGGGTTACTATCGAGTGCCGAGGGTGAGACCTCTACAACACTTCTGATGTTTACCCTGTAGTGTAGCTATTCAGTCATGGTGATCGAGGGTGATTCCGCCTTAACCACTTCCGATACGACTCTGTCGTGCAACCCCTCAAGTGTGAACCTCGGGGGTGGTTCCTCTTACGTTCACCTTGATGATTACATCGAGTGGAATTCACCGGGGGTGATTCCTCGGGTTTTCCCCTTGATGTTTGGACACACGGATACTTGGACTTTACAACTGTTACTTGGAAAGGCGGGTCGACCCTGAGGGGTACCCACGAGTGATGTGGAGACGGGTTGACCTGGAGGGTACCCGAGAGTTGAATACGAGGCGTGGACGGGCATTCTTAGCCTTTGCCGCAAGTCCTCAAGATAGGGCGACGGGGTCACATCTTTCGTGAGTCTCTGCTCGTGACCGCACTACCAACACACTAACGGTTTGGATATTTGATCCGAGGGGCCTCTGGCCTGATAGCACTAACCATCACGCGGGCATTGTATGAGCGTTCTGCGTGGTATGCATCAGCCGAAGCTTATTAGACGTCAACGACTGAGCGGTGCGCGTCGGGTTGGACTGGTAAGCTCGTGCCTTTTTTTAAGGAGGTAGCTAGGTCTGCTCACCGGCCGCCCACGCAACGTGCAGTAGTTCCCGGGGCGATGGCCCATGACCCCTGGGGGCATAGGTTTAGTCCGGCGTGCTGACCTCCCTATTAAGCCTAGGTCGGGTTGCGGCGTATTGGGAAAGTGTGTCCGGCCGGAGTTAATCGAGCGTGGTGGGTAAGTTGGTGCACCCCTGCAGGGAAGAAAACATCTATTGATAGCCTGTCCTACGGTAACGGACACTTGGAGTTGTATCCCGATCGATACAACTAGAAGTGGATACTTGAGATGAGACATGGATATGAGAAATGGATAGTATGGCTCTGGGATTGCTTTCTCGCAGGGAGTCGAGAAAGGAACTCTGGCCGAGGTGGATAACACTTCTACTACTTTTCTTTATGCTACTCTACTCCCTCCTGTTGCTGCAAGATGGTAGTTTCCAGAAGATGCTAGTCTTCGATAGGACTAGGTTTTCTCTCTATTCTGGCATTTCTGTAGTCCAGTCCACATATACAGCCCCTCTTTGATAATGTTGCATATGTAGTGTAGATCCTTGCTTGCGAGTACTTTGGATGAGTACTCACGGTTGCTTTGCTCCCCCTTTTCCCCTTTCTTCTTCTTTCTGGTTGATGCAACCAGATGTCTAAACCCAGGAGTCAGATGCCACCGCCGATGTCTACTACTACGTGGAGACCGCCGACGACCAGGAGTAGTTTGGAGGCTCCCAGGCAGGAGGCCTTGCCTTTTCGATCGATGTTGCTTTTGTGCTAGCCTTCTTAAGGCAAACTTGTCTAACTTATATCTGTACTCAGATATTGTTCCTTTCGCTGACTCTTATGTTTTCGAGCTTATGTATACGAGCCCTCGAGGCCCCTGGCTTGTAATATAAAGCTTGTATTATTTTAATTTGTGTCTAGAGTTGTGTTGTGATATCTTCCCGTGAGTCCTTGATCTTGACCGTACACATTTGCGTGTATGATTAGTGTATGATTGAATCGAGGGCGTCACAAGTTGGTATCAGAGCCGACTGCCTGTAGGTAGCCCCCTTTCCAACTCCTTTCCCGAAGTTGATTCTAGTCACTGATAAACTTTTACTAACATTGGCTGTGTGTCTTACGGGCCCACATCGCCATTGAGTGGTATTAGTATCTTTTATTCCTCGTCTATACTCTGGGACTCTGATCTCTCTTCTATTCGGGTTAAACATTTTACTAACTCTGACATTAGGTTCTCGTAACCACTTCATCCCGGAGAGCCCCTTCACTACAGGTGATCGCTTGCTTCGCCACAAGATTCTGCAGATACTGCTCGATGTTTTCCTAGACCCTGTGCCCACTGCTTTACAGTTCCTGACCATCGATAATCCCCGTGAATAACATCCTTGCCGTTTGTACCTTCATCCCCAGTTGTTCATATGCTTTCCAAAAATTCTTCAAAATGCTATTCGATTTCCTGAAGATCCTCTGCAGCCTATTACTCCCGAAAGTCTTGTCAGCCTGCTTTATGGATACATCCATATGTATCGCAATATTCATTGCATTCCTTGTCACTGTTTTTCCGATTCTATTGATTCAATACGAATAAGAATAATCCCGATCATCCGTTGATTCCTAGAATTCATCTTTCCGGCTTAGACATCATTCTGGATATGAGCTGGTTCTCAGTAACTCAATCTTTGATTGATTTGCCATCTAATTCTAATCAATATACTCATCTTTTTATCAGAGCCTCTGCCTCAGATCCCCCGATTTTGGGATCGTAAACCCTTCGTATTCAAGCTTCGGCTTGTTCAGATGTTTCCATAAACCGATTCCTTTGCATCCCTTCTTCTAGTTGAGTACCGATACTCACATCAGATCCTTTGCGGACCACCTGATCTTTTGGTGGATTGCTTTCCGGCAGCTCCTTCATATTTTAAATCATTGATGACTTTCCCCTGATACATAATGCCTCTGGCGAATTATATCATCTACTCTGTATCGCCAACCCTTTCCTTTCGAGCGTGTACCCGTCGCTCCTGTTATTGTGTTGTATAGCTTCTTAAAAATGTCCCGATGGTTGAACCTATGCTTTTCCTAATTTGTGTGAACTCGAAAGTTATGCGAGTCATATTCTTCTGGTGCTTCACTAGATAAATCTTCAGCACTACATTTTCTTCGAAAACGAGGAGTGAATGAAAGGTTATGCATTGAAGAAGTGGGAGTCGACCCTTAACTTTGTGTTCATGCCTATGACCTAATGTGGAACTTATCATGGAAGCTTCTTGAGATAATAATAATCCCCTTATTATAAGTTCATCTGGTATCTATGTTTGGTCCTTTGCAACCGTGGTTCTGACCATGATTGTTCCCCTTTAATTCCATTTCTCGGACAAGTTAAAGCACTTGTCTTCTGCAAACCAATATGCCTGGCCAACCTCTATTCTAATTTACCCTCGAGTGTTACCCCTTGGTATCTCGGAAATATAGCAGGAACTACATAAATTCTTATGAGTTCTTCATCGAACTACTATCGATCACCAATTCCAATATCCCCGGGTTCTGAGTGACTGGTCACTCGAGAACACTAATAAATGAATCAATCCCGCACTCCGATTCAATAACTCTAAGTAAATTTTCGTGCTTACGAGTTTAATAATACTTTGAGCCGTTCCTAGCCTGATCGGCTATATCATTATCGTGGTAAATTTTAACTGTGCTACCAGGTCCTTCCTGGAGCACAATTTTCGATGATGAGCTAAGCTTACGTCAATCTTCCTCGTTATATCATTTCACCTTGAACATCAAGCCTGATTCTGAGATTGTGTCATATTCGTGGTTCCGATCACCTTCCGCCTCAAAATTCCTTTGACTTGATGTCATCGCCGAACGATTACATCTCCATGAGATCTCTCGACGGATGCGTCATGATCATCATCAACGTTCTGAGCTCTTCCAGGATATCAATCGAATTCATGATGAGGAATACCATCCTTACCCCTCGATGATTTGTGTTATCATCGACAACATTCTTACCTTCCCCACAACACAAACTTGTTCATATAATTTTGGTAATAAATCCTTTTTTACATGTTGATGTATTGCTTCTGAACGCATCAGCCACCTTCTCATATTTTCCTTGCTAAAATTGCATGAGATGTTCTAAAAATTCCCGATGGATCCTTTGTGTTTCCAAGGTCCGACCTTTACCTGATAAACCATGTCAATGCTATCCTGAAGAATGACTATGGTACTCTGAACATCATTAAGAACATTGGAGGTGCAATGCTAGATGTTTTTGTTTCACTTTCCAAACAATGTTGTATGGTAATGTCATGAATTTCCTCTCCCCTTTAACTAAATGGTAATCTACACACTATCATGTCATGGATATCACCATCTGCTTGTCCTTGGAAGGAAATACTTCTGATATTTGTGTTTAAACACATTTTTCCTTTCCATTGTTTTGTTTAACCTTTATCGTAATCTAACTTATCTGAGCAGAGGTAATTCCCTGCTTAGGTAAACATCTCGGTGTTCAACTATGTCAGTAAGACCCTACTACTATGGTTGATAACATTCTGTTAACCACCGATCGACGAGAACTTTGCCTATTGGTCCGCCTCGCCTTGCAAGCAGGAAAACTGTTCTCTTCGTCCCTCGCCCTTGGTACCGACATTGTTGCCAACATAACTGACAAGCTATCCTCTGACATGCCTCGCTACCATGACTGTGCAAAATGCCACCGCTCTTCCTACTCTTAACCCACATGGTGGGCCCATAACCAACAGTTCCACAAGATCGAAACCTGACCCTCCTGTACACCCTGTTTCCAAAGTTATTCCTCACGCTTGGCTTCTTATGTAGATCACGAACCACCTTCCTAGAGATGATCTACTCTGGTATCAAACGCAATATTTATTTCCGTTGCTCTGAAGTCTTTTCTCCTTCTGATTAGGAATCAAAAATTTTCCTACCCGGTTGAACGATTGTACCATCGCATATTGCTCTCAATGAATTCCCTGATTTACAACTGGAGAAATGATTCATGTCTTTTTCCCTAAGTTCACCGTCAGATGCCCAACTTTGTGGAGATACGCTCTTCTAGAGTTTTCCCTCTTATCGCGTTCATAGGACGAATAAGATCCCGAAGAATGCTTGACGACTTCAAAAGGATGACCTGAATCAGAGAAATGAATACATCAAAGAGAAGGATCGACCTCTTCATTGAGAGCAACGAGAACAAGAAGACTCGTTAGAATTTCGTAACTAATTCTTTTCCCTTAACTCTATCACTTAAATCTCGGGATGAGATTTCTTGTAGTGGAGGAGATTTGTAACACCCCCGGTGTCAAGCTACAGTAATCTCCCCCTAATGGTGCCATGTCATCACCACTTTTTGCTAATACGTTTGGCAATTGATCAAAATTCAATTCAAACTCAAATTTAAAAAAAAGTCACATTATTATTTCCTCAAACTATAAAACTAAAATGTTCGGATTTTTATACAAATCACTTTGATAAATTGTCATGTTGAAACCAACGTCGTTTGATTCATCGGGTAATCCCTAGTAAAATATAAAGTTGTCCAATAGCAAATAAAATAGCCGTTTCATTTTGTACAAATAACTATACAATTCCAATTGACTTGAAACTTGTGGGCCTCTTAAAAAAATTGTGCTTGATTTGTGTGACAAGTTTTGTACTCAACCAAATTCAATTGGTATTAATTTAAAATGCATACTAGAGAGAAATGAAATGAACAGAAAAGGGAATGGGAGAAACTACCACTAGCCTAATGTGCATATGGGCTACCGTGGTGCAGCACTAGCCCAGCCCACCACCACCACCTCTCCTGCAACAGGAGACAGAAGGTGCGTGGCGGCCATCCGCCGGCGATGGCCACGCCGTGGCGACATGCCGGCCATCCAGGCACCCGCTGACGCCCTACAACGCCTCCCCGAGCCCCGTGCAAACCCTAGTCCTCCCTCTTTTCCCTCCCCTCACGCCGCTTTGCTATCCCCCACACCCACCCGACGCCATCACCGCTGTGGCGCCGTCGCCGTCGCGGCCACCGACCTCCCCGGCGCCTAGGAGGACATCCAGGAGTTGTGCCGTCGTCGTCTGCGTCGATTCTGCGCACCCGTTTGACAGGAGCCGCACCGCATCGCCACCAGCTCGTCTTCTTCAACCTCGGAACGCCGGAGGCCTTTGTCCAATCCATTATCGTCAAGCCCTTCCCTCCCTCTCTGAGCGCACCATCTACCCCGTGGTGAGCATCTCCCTCAATCCCCCCTTTTTTCCCCTTCGAATCGGCATTGTAGACCCGCGCCCACCCGGGGCCGCCATGGCCGGACCTCGCCGTGGCCGCACCCGCCCTCTTGTGTGCGCCTGCCCCAGACATCACGTGCGCCCCCGGCCGTCCGGTTCGCGCTCTGGCGCAGCCAGCCCCGTGCGCACATCCTGCCTAGCACCGCCACCGCCACCGTTGCCCTTTTGCTCCTGCTGTTGTTCTTGCTGCTGCGGCCGCTTGCAAGCTGCTGCTCTACTAGTGCCCCTACTTCCTGCCGATGCTGCTACTTGCTGTCATCGCTGCTCGCTGGTACTGCTCTCTACCGCTGCTGCTTTGCTCGTTGATGCCGCTGCTTAGCCTCAACGCTGCTGCTGCGTTTCTACACTGCTGCTTGTGGCTGGCCATGGCCAAGGCCATGGCCTAGTGTGTTGCGTGGTGTGTGTGCGTGCGTGTTATGTGTGTGTTGCCGGGCATGTTCAATTAGTATAGGCTAATCTAGATTTAGGTTAATAATTGTTAGGTTAACTGCTAGCCAATGACACTAATAGTGCCGCTAGTTCCTGCCGATGCTGCTACTTGCTGTCATCGCTGCTCGCTGGTCCTGCTCTCTACTGCTGCTGCTTTGCTCGCTGATGCCGCTGCTGCGCTTCTACACTGCTGCTTATGGCTGGCCATGGCCAAGGCCATGGCCGAGTGTGTTGCGTGGTGTGTGTGCGTGTGTGTTCTGTGTGTGTGGCCGGGCATGTTCAATTAGTATATTCTAATCTCGATTTAGGTTAATAATTGTTAGGTTAACTGCCAGCCAATGAGAGTGGCCCCCCACTATTTGTTAATCTAAGTTAATTAAAGTCTAGTTTAACCATAGACAATGACATATGGGACCTGCCTACACTATTCATCCTTTGACTATTCAATCTTTGACTCGGTCAACCCAACCCATGGTCCCACTTGTAATACACACTGGTTAGCACAGCCCCAAGTGGAAGAGGTAATTAGATATTTAATTTTCGAATTGATTTAACTCAAAAAATCTTATAAACTTTGGAAATACATAGAAAATAATCCGTAACTCGGATGAAAAAGGTTTATACATGAAAGTTACTCAGAACGACGAGACGAATCCGAATATGCAGTCCGTTCGTCTGTCACCTGCCCCTAGCATGCTTAACATGGAACTTTCCCCCTCTTTTCCTTTGTCCAAAATCCGCCTAACGCTGAGAATTCATCCTCGGATGTTTATCCCCTCCGTCTGCAACATGTAGTACTACGTTAGGTCGACCCTAGTTCTGCTTATCATCATGTCATGCTTAGTGTTGCATTTGTTTGCTTATTTACAGTTTCTTCCCCCTCTTCTCTCTGGTAGACCTCGAGGCCGATGATGCCCCGGTGATTGACTACGTCGATGATGACCCCTCCTTGCCAGAGCAACCAGGCAAGCCCCCCTTTGATCATCCTGATATCGCCCATTCCATTCTCCCATTCTTGCATTAGATTTCGCTAATGTTATTGTTTGCTCCTATTCTGATGCATAGCCTGCTTTTGTAATCTGCTTATTGTTACCTACCTTCTTATCCTAAACTGCTTAGTATAGGTTGGGTAGTGATCCATCAGTGACCCCCACCTTGTCCTTGTTGCCCTGCTTCATCATTGAAGACCCGATCAACGGGATCGAAGACCAGGCTCCGGCACCGCACATCACTTTCCCCTTAGTTGCTCGACACTACTGGGTTACTATCGAGTGTCGAGGGTGAGACCTCTACAACACTTCTGATGTTAACCCTGTAGTGTAGCTATTCAGTTGTGGTCATCGAGGGTGGTTCCGCCTTAACCACTTCCGATACGACTCTGTCGTGCAACCCCTCAAGTGTGAACCTCGGGGGTGATTCCTCTTACGTTCATCTTGATGATTACATCGAGTGGAATTCACCAGGGATGATTCCTCGGGTTTTCCCCTTGACGTTTGGGCACACGAATACTTGGACTTTACAACTGTTACTTGGAAAGGCGGGTCGACCCTGAGGGGTACCCGCGAGTGATGTGGAGACGGGTTGACCTAGAGGGTACCCGAGAGTAGAATACGAGGCGTGGCCGGGGATTCTTAGCCCTTGCCGCAAGTCCTCGAGACGGGTCGACGGGGTCACATATTTCGTAAGTCTCTGCTCGTGACCGCACTACCAACACACTAACGGTTCAGATATTTGATCCGAGGGGCCTCTGGCCTGATAGCACTAACCATCACGTGGGCTTTGTATGGGCGTTCTGCGTTATATGCATCAGCCGAAGCTTATTAGACGTCAGCGACTGAGCGTCGCGCGCCGGGTTGGACTGGTAAGCTCCTGCCTTTTTTAAGGAGGTAGCTAGGTCTGCTCACCGGCCGCCCACACAACGTGCAGGGGTTCCCGGGGCGATGGCCCATGACCCCTGGGGGCATAGGTCGGCGTGCTGACCTCTCTATTAAGCCTAGGTCGGGTTGCGGCGTATTGTTTGGCCGAGGCCGGGCATGACCCAGGAAAGTGTGTCCGGCCGGAGTTAATCGAGCGTGGTGGGTAAGTTCGTGCACCCCTGCAGGGAAGAAAACATATATCGATAGCCTGTCCTACGGTAACGGACACTTGGAGTTGTATCCCGATCGATACAACTGGAACTGGATACTTGAGATGAGACATCGATATGAGGAATGGATAGTATGGTTGTGGGATTGCTTTCTCGAAGGGAGTCGAGAAAGGATCTCTGGCCGAGGTTGATAACACTTCTACTACTTTACTTTATGCTACTCTACTCCCTCCTGTTGCTGCAAGACGGTGGTTTCCAGAAGATGCTAGTCTTTGATAGGACTAGGCCTTCTCTCTATTCTGGCATTTCTGCAGTCCAGTCCACATATACAACCCCTCTTTGATAATGTTGCATATGTAGTGTAGAACCTTGCTTGCGAGTACTTTGGATGAGTACTCACGGTTGCTTTGCTCCCCCTTTTCCCCCTTTCTTCTTCTTTCCGGTTGATGCAACCAGATGTCGAAGCCCAGGAGCCAGATGCCACCGCCGATGTCTACTACTATGTGGAGACCGCCGATGACCATGAGTAGTTAGGAGGATCCTAGGCAGGATGCCTTGCCTTTTCGATCGATGTTGCTTTTGTGCTAGCCTTCCTAAGGCAAACTTGTCTAACTTATATCTGTACTCAGATATTGTTGCTTCCGCTGACTCTTATGTTTTCAAGCTTATGTATTCGAGCCATCGAGGCCCCTGGCTTGTAATATAAAGCTTGTATTATTTTAATTTGTGTCTAGAGTTGTGTTGTGATATCTTCTCGTGAGTCCTTGATCTTGATCGTACACATTTGCGTGTATGATTAGTGTACGATTGAATCGAGGGTGTCACAGTCTTTGCTTGTTTTTGCTTTTTGTGTTAAGTCTTGTATCCTTGCTGGACACACATATTTGAGAGAGCCAAAATTATGCCATGACTTGATAGAGTTGCTCTCTATGCTTCACTTAAATCTTTATGAGCTATGGAATTGCTCTAGTGCTTCACTTATATCTTTTTGGGCACGGTGTGCTTTAGTATTTTCGAATAAATGCTCTCATGCTTCACTTAGATTTATTTGAGAGTTAGTAAATTTTTTAAGAAATTCTCTCTTGCTTCAATTAAATTAATTTGAGAGAAAGAAATATTATGCTCATGATCTTCACTTATATTTGTTTGAGCTTATCAAAAGAAACACATGAAAATTAGTACCAAAATAATAGATATCCAAGAAGGATATAATAAAAACTTTCATGAAGATCATTGGACAAAATAAACATGATTCCTTGTAATAGTTTTGAGATATGATGATATTGTATGTGAGTCATGTTGATTAGTAATTGTGCTTTAGTAAGAATATTTGTGTTAAGGTTTGTGATTCCATATGCAAGCACGAAAATCAATAGTTATGCAATGAAATTATATCCTACTTGTGGTGCATTATTCGGTGTTAATTATGCTTAATGCTCGCTTATGAAAATTTTCGTTTCTTGGTTGGTCGCTTCTCAATCTTTTGCTAGCCTTCATTTCGCACTAAGTATGATCTCTACTTGTGTATCCAAAATCCTTTAAACCAGTTTTGCCACATGAGTCCACTATACCTACCTATATGCGGTATTCTTTTGCCATTCTAAGCAAATTTGTATGTGCCAATCATTAATTTTGAAAAATAAATTCTCTTTCGTGTGCTCGTACCGCTCGCGAGGCGGTGAGGGGTGGCCGATATTTTCCATGCTAGACGTGTCATTCTCACGATGAGTGTTTATTCACTTTTCATTGAACGAGAGTAAGGCAAAGGTATTAGGGATGCCCATTGTCGAAATGAAAAATGAATTTACTTTATGTTGTCAAATAATAAATTCCTTGGAAAGTGTTGGTATGGAGGGCACCCGTGGATACGGTTAGCCATGGAAAGTGAAAGTACAGTGGAAAAAGGAATAAACTTTATTTTTTGTTTAGGAACCGCCTATGATATATCTAGCATGGAAAGTGGGGGGAACTCTAAGTCATTTTTGTTGGTGGGAAAAGCATACCTCCCAAAATCTTTTTATCTCTATGTTTTTCGCTTTGAGCTCTGGCACCTCTACAAATCCCTACTTCCCTCTGCGAAGGGCCTTTCTTTTACTTTATGCAATTTTTATTTTTAATTTGAGTCTCCATCTTCTCTTATAAAGCACCAACTAAGGGGCGCTATGATCGTACTTGAGCATTGGTTGTAGCTAATATGCGAGTATCTTTCCTGAATGGATCAATGATTGAGCATGATGGGCTAGGGATAACTTATTTAGCATTGATATTTTGAAAGACATGGTTGCTTGTTGATGTGCTTGAGTATTTAAGTTATCATGTCAAAACTAGACTATTGCTTTGAACCATATAAAAGTCCAAATTTCCATGCTATAAATAAAATAATATGTGATGAATACGTTAGGCAGCATTCCACATCAAAAATTCTATTTTTATCATTTACCTACTCGAGGACGAGAAGGAATTAAGCTTGGGGATGCTGATACGTCTCCAACGTATCTATAATTTTGATTGTTCCATGCTGTTATATTATCATTCTTGGATGTTTTATAATCATATTATAGTCATTTTATATCATTTTTATGGTACTAACCTATTGACATAGTGCCAAGTGCCACTTGTTGTTTTCTGCACGTTTTTTACATTGCATGAATCAATACCAAACGGAGTCCAAACGCAGCGAAAGTTTTTGTGGATTTTTTGGGACTAGAAGACATCCAGTGGGTCGGAGAAGCAACTGGGGGGTGCTCCGAGGGGAGCACAACCCACCAGGGCGCGCCTGGAGGCCCAGGCGCGCCAAGGTGGGTTGTGCCCACCTCGGGTGCCTCCCGAACCGCCTCTTTGCTCTATAAATACCCCAATATTCCAGAAACCCTAGGGGAGTCGACGAAAATCAATTCCAGCCACCGCAAGTTCCAGAACCACCAGATCCAATCTAGACACCATCATGGAGGGATTCATCATGCCCATTGGTGCCTCTCCGATGATGCGTGAGTAGTTTTTCGTAGACCTACGGGTCTGTAGTTAGTAGCTAGATGGCTTCCTCTCTCTCGTTTGATTCTCAATACAATGGTCTCTTGGAGATCCACATGATGTAACTCTTTTGCGGTGTGTTTGTTGGGATCCGATGAACTTTGAGTTTATGATCAGATCTATCTTTTTATCCATGAAAGTTATTTGAGTCTTCTTTGATCTCTTATATGCATGATTACTTATAGCCTCGTATTTCTTCTCCGATATTTGGTTTTTGTTTGGCCAACTTGATCTATTTATCTTGCAATGGGAAGAGGTGCTTTGTGATGGGTTCGATCTTACGGTGCTTGATCCCAATGACAGAAAGGGAACCAACACGTATGTATCGTTGCTATTAAGGATAACAAGATGGGGCCTATTTCTACATAAATAGATCTTGTCTACATCATGTCATCGTTCTTATTGCATTACTCCGTTTTTCCATGAACTTAATACACTAGATGCATGCTGGATAGCGGTCGATGTGTGGAGTAATAGTAGTAGATGCAGGCAGGAGTCGGTCTACTAATCTTGGACGTGATGCCTATATAATGATCATTGCCTGGATATCGTCATGATTATTTGAAGTTCTATCAATTGCCTAACAGTAATTCGTTTACCCACCGTTTGCTATTTTTCTCGAGAGAAGCCACTAGTGAAATCTACGGCCCCCCGGTCTCTTCTTTATTATATTTGCCTTTGCAATCTATATTCCTTTGCTTTTATTTTCAGATCTATTAAACCAAAAATACAAAAATACTTTGCTGCACTTTATATTATTTTGTGTTCGATCTATCAAATTATTACAATTTACCACGTCCGTTTGCCAATTTCTGGCGCCGTTACCCGAAAGGGATTGACAACCCCTTTAACACATCGGGTTGCGAGTATTTGTTATTTCTGTGCAGGTGATGTTTACGTAGTGGTTCTTGGTTCTCCTACTGGTTCGATAACCTTGGTCTAGTCACTGAGGGAAATACCTACCGTCACTGTGCTGCATCATCCCTTCCTCGTTGGGGAAATACCAACGTAGTTCAAGCAGACATCATGTACCATGATGTGGAATGATTTAGCATGGCAAGGATATAAAAAATGGACAAGCCATGGAATGCTAGCTATCTTACGATCATGCAAAGCAATATGACAATGAATGCTCAAGTCATCAAAACAGAAGCAGTGGAAGTTGCATGGCAATATATCTTAGGATGGCTATGGAAATGCCATAATAGGTAGATATGGTGGCTGTTTTGAGGAAGATATAATAAGGCTTATGTGTGATTGTGACGCCCTCGGATTCAATCGTACACTAATCATGCACGCAAATTTGTACGATCAAGATCAAGGACTCACGGGAAGATATCACAACACAACTCTACAATAAAATAAGTCATACAAGCATCATAATACAAGCCAGGGGCCTCGAGGGCTCGAATACAAGTGCTCGATCATAGACGAGTCAGCGGAAGCAACAATATCTGAGTACGTACATAAGTTAAACAAGGTGCCATAAGATGGCTAGCACAAACTGGATACAGATCGAAGAGGAGCAGGCCTCCTGCCGGATCCTCCTAGGTCACTCCTGGGTCGTCGCCGGCTGCTGCGTAGTAGTAGGCGCCTCAGTAGTAGTCGTCATAGGCGGCGGCGTCTGGCTCCTGGGCTCCATCGTCTGGTTGCAGCAATCGAGTAAAGGTAGGGGAAAAAGGGGGAACAAGGCAACCGTGAGTACTCATCCAAAGTACTCGCAAGCAAGGAGCTACACTACATATGCATGGATATATGTGTAAAGGGCCATATCAGTGGACTGAACTGCAGAAAGCCAGAATAAGAGGGGGATAGCTAGTCTTAACGAAGACTACGCTCGGACACCGGTCTTGCAACAGCGCGTAAGAGGACAACGGAAGTCCTCCAAGTAACATCATATAGCAATAATCCTACCCGCAATCCTCGCTCATAACCCCGAGCGAGAGCGACCACCGGTTGTATCGGCACTTGGAAGGGTGTGTTTTAACAAGTATCCGGTTCTAGTTGTCATAAGCTCAAGGTACAACTCCAAGTCGTCCTGTTATCAAGATCACGGCTATCCGAATAGATTAACTTCCTGCGGGTGCACCATCTTACCCAGACGCTTGATCCCATTTGGCGGACACACTTTCCGGGTCATGCCCGCCACGTAAGATCAACACGTCGCAGCCCCACCTAGGCACAACAGAGAGGCCAGCACGCGGTCTAAACCTAAGCGCCAGGGTGCAGGCCCATCGCCTGAGCACACCTGCGCTTCGATGCCGTGCCCGTTCGGGCGCGACCGAAACTTCGGCGTTGGCGCCTACCGAGGCCAACAGGGTCGGCGCGGTGGCGGAGGGACCGCACCCACGGCGGGGAGGCCGGGCGGCAAGCGGCGCCAGGGCGTTGAGCGACGGGCGGGCCAGCGCAGCGTAAACGAGGGGGGAAGGTGGCGAAGCGTCGTGGGGGGGTTGATCGAAGTGCGAGGGCGCGGAGGGCGCGGAGATGCCTCGACGGGGAAAAAGGGGGGAGAGGCATGCGGTGGCGGGGCGGTCGGGCCGAACCGAGTTCGGTCGGCGGCGCCGTTCGGGGCATGCGGGGGGAGAGGGACCGGGGAGGGGGCTGGCTGGGCCAGGTGTTTTCCTCCCCTCTTTTCTTGTTTTTCTTTCTTTTCTTTTCCTTTTCTGTTTTTAGTTTATTTAAAATGCCAGAGCATTTTACAAAAATTAGTGCACCCCACCATAATTAGGTTAGCTATTTTAGACAACCCCCGAACATTTTAGATTTTGTTTTTGAAACTTTTTATCGTTTGTTTTAGTTTTGATTTTTGTTTTAGAACGGGTTCGAATCAAAGAGAGGTTTGGCACAGTAACCGAGGTGATCACTGTTGCATAACCATCCGGGTGTTACAGTGATGGAGTGTATCATATCACGTGGTTTGGATGCACCGGTGAAGTTTGGACCGACTCTCAGGGTGAGAAAGGACAATGCACGGTACCGTAGAGACTAGAAAATTGCGGAAATGTAAGAGTGCGTATAATCCATGGACTCACATTAGTCATAAAGAACTCACGTACTTATTGCAAAAGTTTATTAGCCCTCGAAGCAAAGTACTACTACGCATGCTCCTAGGGGGATAGATTGGTAGGAAAAGACCATCGCTCGTCCCCGACCGCCACTCATAAGGAAGACAATCAATAATAAATAATGCTCCAATTTCATAGCATAACAAGAGACTATACGTGCATGCTTCGGGAATCACAAACCTTATCACAAATATTCTTACTAACCACAACCGTTTACTAATACCTCCCACATATTCTATCTCTATATCGCAAAACTATTGCAAGGAATCAAGCATATCATATTCAGTGATCCAGAAGTTTTATGTAGGACTTTATGACTAACCATGTGAATGATCAATTCATGTTGACTCTCTAAATAGATATAAGACCATGCTCTAATAAATATAAGTGAAGCAAAAGAGCATTCTACAACTAAGGGTTTTCTATGTGAAGAGAAACAGGCAATCCAAACTTCAAATGATATAAGTGAAGCACATGAAGCATTCTATAAAGCCATACTCAAAAGGTATAACTGAAGTGCAATGAGCATTCAATAAATCAACCAAGTACTTTATAATACCAACATGGTGCATCACTAAAAGAAAAATAAAAAGCACAGGACGCTCCAAGATTTACACATATCACGTGAACAAAACAAAACCGAAACATACTGATACTTGTTGAAGAAAGATAAGATGCCTTTCGGGGCATCCCCAAGATTAGACGCTTGAGTCCCCTTGAATATTTACTTGGGGTACCTTGGGAATCCCCAAGCTTGAACTTTTGCCTCTCCTCCTTGATCTTCGAACACCTCCTCCACACAAAACTTAATAGAAAACTCGTGAGATCCATCAGTATAATAATGCAAATCACTACTTTAAGTACTGTTGCAAACCCATTCATATTTTGCTGTTGCATTATAGCTACTATATTATAACTTCTCCATGGCTTATACCACCGATACAATCGATAGTTCCATCAAAACAAGCAAAACAACGCATCAAAAACAGAATCTGTCAAAAATAGGACAGTCTGTAGTAATATGAACATTGACCATACTTCTGTAACTCAAAAAATTCTAAATAATTAGGACAAAATAAACATTTTGCATAGCATTACTGTGTAAATTTTCAGAAACTTTTGGCTCCAGTAAAAAAATGTAAATTCACGCACTACAGCCAAAGTTTCTATTTTTGCACCGCACATACCAACAAGTAATCTAATCATCCTAAAAGAAAATATTGGCACATTATTTTATAATACAATGGATTTGTACAAGGGGATAATTATTTTTATTGAGAAAGTTTCTGTAATTCAAGATTCACAAAGTTTCCATGGGCATGAACAAAGTTCAAGGCATGCTCCCGCTTCCACGGTGCTCGTCTTTCTTACTTTCACTTTTCCTTTTGTAAAGTTTTAAGTTCCCCTCTATATTTTTTGTTTTAAAACTTTTTAAAAGCACATAATAGACTGAAATGACTCTCTAAAACTTCCGGGTTGTCTCCCTGGCAGCGCTTTCTTTAAAGCCATTAAGCTAGGCATAAAGTGCTCAAGTAAGCAATCCACCCTGATCCCAAGGTATACAAAGCCAATTTTAATCAACAATGATTTGTAATTTAGTAGTGAGCACTAAGCAACATATATCATGAAATGACAAAGTCTAACCCTCTTCCTATGCATCGGCATGTCATAAAAGAACACTTCATGCACATCAAGTAAAGGCCAATGCAAAGTATAAACGGTTTCTTGCAATTTTATCGTGTTGGAAACATAGAGAGGCGGAGATATAATTCCTCTCCATAATAATTGCAAGTAGGAGCAGCAAGCACATGCATATTATACTCATCAAAATCATCATGTTTAGTGGTAAAACGCAACCCATCAATGTAATACTTAATAAGAGCAAACTTCTCCGATATAGTGTAGTTTGGATAATTCAAAAAGATAATAGGACTATCATGTATGGGTGCAATAGCAACAATTTCATTCTTAACATAAGGAACTATAGCAAGTTTATCTCCATAAGCATAATTGAAATTGGCATCATGGCCACAAGCATAGCAAGCATCAATTTCATCAAAAAGGGATATTTCAAATGAATCAATGGGATCATAGCATTCATCCTTCAGTAAGCATGAAGGGAAATTAAACAATGTATGAGTTGAAGAGTTACTCTCATAAGAAGGTGGGCCCAGGAAGCTAATCAGCTCTTCCTTCTTTTGTTCTTCGCTCTCCTCCTCATCTTTTTCATCCAGTGAGCTCACAGTTTCATCAATTTCTTCTTCTATAGATTCCTGCAAAATATTAATCTCTTCTTGGATAACGGAGACTTCCTCAAGAAATACATCAGTATCGAAATTATATTCATAACTCTCATAGCAATAATTAAGTATAGGAAGATTTTCAGGTTATAAACAGCATCATCATAATCTTCATACTTTGCAAACAAAGATTCATAAGCACCCTCGAAAGCAAAAAATTCTTCTATTCGTTCCACATCATAGTAATCATATCTACATTAGCATAAGAAGACAAGGTTTCATTATCATTAAATTTACATGAAAAAGGAAGGTGTGGAGCCTTCATCCTAGAGCAACAAGTATAATCATATCCCAAGCATAAATTCCAAGCATACCATTGCAAATAATCAATTTGATCCCATAAGAGTTTCCCTTTTTGCATCAAGCGATAATCCCTAAAGTATTCACGTTGATCCAACATGTCTCCCATTATCAAGTTGAACAGGGTTTTCTCAGGATTATCAAACTAGTGTTTAATATTTTTCACATAACGAGCATCGAGGGTTTTAGGAGGTTCCCCATCTCCATGAGTAGCAGGTGCAACTAGTTTTTTTTGGTATTTCATGTTCCATATCCATAACTAAAGATAGATAACAACTTAGAACATAAAATAATATCTACTTAGTGATAAAGCAAATAAGCACACACGAGAATATTCACCCCACGCTATTGCTCCTCGGCAACGGCGCCAGAAAAATGTCTTGATAAGCCACAAGTATAGGGGATAATTTGTAGCCTTTTTCGATAAATAAGAGTGTCGAACCCAACGAGGAGCTAAAGGTAGAACAAATATTCCCTCAAGTTCTATCAAACACCGATACAACTCTACGCACACTTAATGTTTGCTTTACCTAGAACAAGTATAAAACTAGAAGTACTTTGCGAGAATAAAACTATGAATAAATTGCAAGTTAATAAATTTAGTAGTTTAGTAGAAAGTTTTTTGTCACACAAGAAAGTTATTTCTCTCGAGGTGACCGATAACTAGACCGGTGATCATTATTGCAATTTTACATGAGGGTGATGCATGAGCTAACATACTTTCCGTACTTGGCTCATATGCACTTATGATTGGAACTCTAGCAAGCATCTGCAACTACCAACGATCATTAAGGTAAAACCCAACCATAACATTAAGTATCAAGTCCTCTTTATCCCATACGCAAAACCCCCTTACTCGGGCATAAGCTTTTGTCACTCTAGCCACCCACCATAAGTGAATCATGAATGTATTGCAACACCCTATAGTGGGGATCCCTGACATTTGCGCAACACAAAGGACACCATAGGACAACATGAAAATAAAATGTACAACTCAAACCAATCATGATCATCATCAACCCATACGACAAAACATATCTACTCAAACATCATAGGATAACCATATATCATTGGATAATAATATATAGTGTTGAGCACCAAGTTTAAGAAGAGAATTGCAGCGAGAATATAGAGGTTACACCGCTGCATGGAGGGGGAGAAAGTTGGTGTTGACAATAGCAAGATTGTTGATGTAGATCGCCATCATGATCCTTTCCTCGACGGCACTCTGGCGCCACCGGGAGAGAGGTGGAGAGAGCCCCCCTCCTTATTATTCCTTGGCCTCCCCCTAGATGGGAGGAGGGTTTCCCGTGGCACCCCGTCTCAGATAAACCAGAACGCCCCTATTCTAGCCCATAGATCGAGGTGAAGTCTTCTGGAGTACGGCGCTGCTTAGCATAGAACAAACCAGCTCTCTATTAGAACATGAATACGAATACAAGGTCTCCAATATTACAATGAATAACATCGGCATGGCGACGCTACGCCAACCACAGTTGCTCTATGCAAGCAACATAACAACTTGAGGAAGCGGAACCTCTACTGGCAGCGGAACAACGAACGACGATGATGGACTCCAATCCGCAGGGACTCTGGCTGGAACGTTTATCCTAGCTCGCGAACATAGGAACCACACCAAACAAGCAAGCAATCCAGGCACGGCCTGCAAACTGGCATGGCACGCCAAGTCAGTACATTGAATGTACTTGCAAGCTCACAATAACCAAAAGCAGTCAAGACAAACAACATCATTGCATTTACAGGTTAACAAGGATTAACATGATACTATCAGACCAATCATAACATGGACATGATACAACTAGAACCATACGATCATGGCATGAAAATATGAGCATGATGATACTAGCATGCAACATGATGACACTATCATGCACCAACTTACTCTGCCCGGGTTACCGCGTAACCATCACATGCACAAGCTTACCATCACGGACATCACACGATCATCTCAGGATCCAATCGAGCTTGGTATTACAATACTATAGTAATCTGTACATGATCACAAGGAGCTTGACCTTTACCCGTGATTCTCGCATAACACCACAAATATCCAACAACTCGGTATCCTCGATACAACAGTGATCCTCTCACGATCACATAAAGATCAACTAACTTCGGTATCCACGATACCTCCGTGATCATCTCACGATCACAACCAATCTCTTTCTCACCCTCGAACCAAGGTTGTTATTAATCAGGTTATCATTATTACTGGTGACCCATAGTGTGACCGATTACGAACTAGGCCCATGTCCGCAGGCACGACTATCGATAGATTTAATACACACTCTGCAGAGATTAGTACACTGTACCCACACTACGGAACCCATGGCCTCGCACTCCCATTCGGGTGGACCAACGGCATTATTCCGACAAAACCGCTCTACTGCCATGACACTCTCCCGGCCACTCCGACCAACTCCCCTCTTGGGCTAAGTCATGGGTGTCCCCGATGTCTACCAAAGACATCCAACGGCCACCATCATGGCAAAACAAATCAGTGGTCCCAAACGAGGACAAGGTATACCAATCACAACAACGGGCACACAAGCCTTATGTATGCCTACCTGATCAGGGTAGAGAGGCCCATAACCTTCTCTCGTTGGAGGCACCGGCGAGAAGCATGACAATAGACCCAGTTAAGACCTTCCCATAAAAGGAAAATGTGGTTGCACTGGTTAGCTCGATTTGGTGGCACCATGACTCAGCCAACAGTTGTTCAAGTTTGATTATTATCCGGTTAAACTTGAATGCAAATGATGTTGAGTCATACAATATAACATGATGCAACTATCATGCATGATATCAACATAAACATGGGGGGTGCAACATAATCATCAAGCATATCAACAACAATAAATCATATATCCGAATGAGCATGGCATACTGACGAGCATGAATATCACAGATATAACACTACTCATAGCAAACATGAGCACTAGCGTCAACAATAAATGCCAAGAAAGAACATGTCAATCATACTACCAAGTAAGCATGTACCCAACTAGATGCAACGGAACATGCATAGCAATGGTACAGACCATAAGCATGCACAAGAACGAACATCACTACTACCAGCATGTACTACTACTAAGCATAACATGTGAATATGATACTAGTAAGTAGTTCAAGATAACAAGATGCATCAGAACATAGCATGAAAAGTGAACATGAAACCACAAGCATAACCGAAACAACGGCAGTAGTAGCAAACAAGCAGACAGACAATGGGCAAACTTTTATTAAATATTCAAGTAGAAACCACGACTTCTGCATGGCTATCATGCAAGTCGCTGTTCTGGCTTGCCTGGGGTGACGGAGACTCCGGGAAGAAGTGCGGTGAAGCCACAGAACGAAACGCCGGACGGTTCTCTCTCGGAGGGGGCTGATTAGAGGCAAGGAAAAATGGTCATTTTCACTTTGGGACAACCTAGTGAAACTACTACCAATAGAAAGGTCTCGGCGAGACAAAGAAGTGAGCGTTGGTTTCACCTCAATCCGAGTTACGGTTGCGGAGTTATGAGGTGATGAAGATCAGGGACCTATCTGTGAATATTTTCATCACCAATAAGTCCCTGGGAGGAAAAACCGAACACGCCTTCGGGCAGATTACGCTTTCTGCAAAGGAAAGCGTATTCTCAGCCGCAGTGCAAATGAAATATGCCTTCCGGAAAAGAAGATGTATTTTTGGAAATGCGCCTCCATTTACGCTGACTGGACCTGGGGCTTCTGTGGCTGACTGGTGGGGTTGGGAGCGATGAGGGGCCCGTCTGGCCTTGTCTTCTTCCTCGCTCCTGTCTCCCCGACGAGAGACAAAGAAGGGTCGAGGCAGGGGATTCCAGCGATGGGGTGGGCAGCTCCGGCCGTCCCGGGCTCAGGCGAGAGCACCGGCCGGTTTGGGGAGGAGTGTCGCGCCCATCTAGACGAGAAGAGGGCGCCGGGGAGGATCGGGGCGACGGCGATGCCCGGAGACAGAGAGCGAGCCTGAGCAGCGAACTGAGGTGGGCTCGCGGCCAAGGCGGCTCCGGAGGCAGGAGAAGGGAGTGGAGAGGCTCGCCAGAGAGAGGGGGAGAGGATGGAGTGGTCAGGGGGTGGAGGAGGAGCTCGGCTGGCTCGATTGTCGCGGTGGCTGAGAGGAGTAGGCGGCGGCTGGACGTGGAAGCCGTGGCCACGGTGCACTCCGGTGAGCGGCAAGGGGATGAGGAGATGCATCGGAGAGAGAGGAAGACGATGGCGGTGGTGGAATGGCAAGAGGGTGCCTAGGTTTGCCGGAAACGAGCTAAGTCCGGCGATGGCCGAAGATGAAACGGCAAACTCTGGCCAGATGCAGCTACTCTGGTGGACTAGAAAGGTGGGGGAGGGAGTGATGAGCTGCGAAGGACCCGGGTCAGCTATATATAGCCGAGGGGAGGGCTCTAGAGCTTCACGGGCGAGCTCACGCCAAGCTCTAATGGAGGACAGTGGCTGGCGCGGCACGGGCACGACTCTAGCAACTCATTAATGGCGAACCAGGACGAGGCAGAGGCACAGGGCGACGCAGGAGCTCACGGCCTCACGGCGTAGCTACTAGGCACGAATGGAGGTCGAGCCGAGGAGGGAGACCACGGAAACAGCGGCGGATCGAGCCAGAGCGCGAGTTTGCCATGACGCAAGCGTGATCACCGCGTGCACTGGCGCAAATGGCTCATTTTTGCTGGAACGACCATGTCCAGTAGATATTCCTTGGTGCCCTTAGTATAGATAAAGAAAGAATTCAGTCCAGGGGCAAAGAAGAGATTGACACCTAGCTCCAAAATATTTCAACAGCAAGGTGTTTGTTGCCTCCTGAGGTTCACATGTGTGGAGATGGACTCGGAGCTTTGGCACAGCATGATCAACCACTAAGATGATGCTGATTCCCAAAAATGAGCTTAATAGGAGAGGTTTAGAGGGTACTTGTTGTAGAAACCACCATAATGGCCAGAATTAGAGATGATGAAGTTGCACTCACATGAAGAGGCAAGTTGATCTGAAATTGGGCATGGCCCAATGATTTGAAGATATGAAGATGCCTAAAAAGTTTCATGCCATTTGGATGAACCAAACTAGCACTTGCTTCACATAGCATCTCTCTGGACAGAAACTTGGAAAGATTGCACAGGGCAAATGGATTGATAAAATGAGCCAAAACTTGGTGGAGAGAGTTGATATGGATAGGAGAATGTCCCCTTAAATTTGCAGCTTAAATGAAGCAATATAAAATATGGTTGCTTCACAAACTGAAAATCTGACCAAAAACTAAGATTTGGAGCTGGGCTCACATAGATGATTTACATGAGCTCAAATTTGGTGGAGAGTGATGATTTGATCATATGAAGGACATTGCAAAATTTCAACTCATTTGGATATGCCTAGCTAGTACTTCCTTCACAATGACTTCCCTTAGACAAGAATTTTGAAAAACTGCTCAGGAATATTTACTAGGAAAATTGAGTTGAATTTTGGCATGGGGCAATTATATGGACAGGAAAATATGTACAAAAAGTTTGGGATCAATCAAGTAAAGATAAATGACACATCCTTCTCAAACAGCCACTTAGGGCCGAATTAGAAAAGGAATATTTGTGAATTATCTTTGATGATGCCAGGGAAGGATTTTGACATATTTGAGGAAGATATGACCCAAACAATTTATGAGAATTATTCGGGAATTTTGGGACTGACATAAATATAGGTTGCTTCACAACCTCGGGTTTTAAAAGGTTATTCCTTTAATAGAAAAGAAATATTCCCAAGAAAAAGAATATTGAATTAGGTCAAGGATGAAAATGACATGATCTTGGGATGATGATGAGGATGACAAGCCACTATAAAACCTAGGAAGACATGATCTTCCCAAGTTTCAGAACCACATAGCCACGAAAGAGCAAAACAAATCAAGAAACCCAAGAAAATCATCAGGAAAAGAAAAGGGCAAAATCTAGGATGTTACATTTCCCCTCTAGTCCATGGCCTCCATGGCAGCGGAGGGGCGAAAATCACTCCGAGATTGGATCTCCCTCTCTATTATCTTCTGTTTCGCATTCCTATTTTCTGGCCGAAAACCGTTTCTTAAATATCAGGAGATCCGTAAATCCGATTGCGCTGAGATTTTAACATGATTTTTTTCGGATATAAGCTTCCTTGTGACCGAAGTAGAGCCCTAACCGATTTCCGGGTGCCCACAAGGCACCACCGTGCGCCGGGAGCGCCCTGGTATCTTGTGGAGGCTGTGAGCCACGTTTGCATTGATTCCACCTCCCAAAATTCGCATATATTACAAAATAATTCTCCATAAATTTTTATCGCATTTGGACTTTGTTTGATATGTGTCGGGGATATACCCCGCGGTATAACCCGGCCTGAAGTATGACCCGTCCAGGACTTGGTGCCTCATCGATAACCCGCCCGAGCTTGGCGACTCATTAATGACCCGGTTGGTGGGTCAGACGAATGACAAGACCCAAGGGCTCAGAAGGCGTTCATGAGGGGGCCGGCTCATGTTATGGAACCTGGTGGGCCGGCTTGATAGGAAAGGCATAATAAATATTTCCTTTAGAAAGGAAGCAAGATCTGGACTAGGATTCCACTTGTAATAGAGAATAGACTAGTCCTAATCTTACTAGGACTCTACAAGTAAGCCACCCCTCCAACTTATATAAGGAGGGGCAGAGCACCCCAAGAGGGAGAAGTTGGAGACAGAAGGACAAGTCTTAGACAAGATCAAAGTAGATGCTCTCGAGATAGAGGCAGCGAAACACTACCCTTGTAATCGAGATCATCATTATCATCAATATCAATCAAGCAGGATGTAGGCTTTACCTCCACCGTGAGGGGCTGTGACGCCCCCGATTCAATCGTACACTAATCATGCACGCAAATATGTACGATCAAGATCAGGGACTCACGGGAAGATATCACAACACAACTCTAAAACATAAATAAGTCATACAAGCATCATAATACAAGCCAGGGCCCTCGAGGGCTCGAATACAAGTGCTCGATCATAGACGAGTCAGCGCAAGCAACAATATCTGAGTACAGACATAAGTTAAACAAGTTTGCCTTAAGAAGGCTAGCACAAACCGGGATCTGAGATCGAAGAGGCGCAGGCCTCCCGCACAGGATCCTCCTAAACCACTCCTGGTCGTCGTCGGTGGGCTGCACGTAGTAGTAGGCACCTCCGTGTAGTAGTCGCCATTGACGGTGGTGTCGCTCTGGGCTCCATCGTGCTGTTGCAGCAATCGAGTAGAGGTAGGGGAAAAGGGGAACAAGGCAACCGTGAGTACTCATCCAAAGTACTGCAAGCAAGGAGCTACACTACATATGCATGGATATATGTGTAAAGGGCATATCGATGGACCGAATGCAGAATGCCGAATAAGAGGGGATAGCTAGTCTTGTCAAGACTACGCTTCGTCACCTTCGTCTTGCAAAGGTAGAAGAGGGTAGGTTGAAGTCCTCCAAGTAACATCACATAGCAATAATCCTACCCGCGATCCCTCCTCGTATCCACGAGAGAGAGCGACCACCAGTTGTATCGGCACTTGGAAGGTGTGTTTTATTAAGTATCCGGTTCTAGTTGTCATAAGGTCAAGGTACAACTCCAAGTCGTCCTGTTATCAAGATCACGGCTATTCAACAGATTAACTTCCCTGCAGGGTGCACCAACTTACCCAAAGACGCTTGATCCCATTTGGCGGACACACTTTCTGGGTCATGCCCGCCGCGGAAGATCAACACGTCGCAGCCCTACCTAGGCTCAACAGAGAGGACAGCACGCGGTCTAAACCTAAGCGCGGAGGGTGCAGGCCCATCGCCTCGAGCACACACTCACGACGTTGCGTCTGTGACGAAGCAGACCTAGCCTAGTGGCGTTCGGTCCAATCCGGCGCGCGCCGCTCGATCGTTAGGCGTCACGAAGTGCCGGCGATACCACGACGCGGGATACCCATAACTACTCCCGTAGATGGTTAGTGCGTATAGGCTCGTAGCCAACTCAGATCAAATACCAAGATCTCGTTAAGCGTGTTAAGTATCCGCGAACGCCGAACAGGCCAGGCCCACCTCTCTCCTAGGCGGTCTCAACCTGCCTGCCGCTCCGCCACCAAGATCCACTCATGGTGCTCCACCACCAACCGACTTTAGTCTCCACTTGTATCATGTATAAAGTATATAGTATATACCGTGATCACCTCCCGAATGATCACGGCCCGATAATATAGCACGGCAGACGGACAAGAATGTAGGGCCACAGATGAAAATACTAGCATCCTATACTAAGCATATAGGATTGCGGTAAAGGTAACAACAGATAGTAACAAGGACATGCTATGCATCGGGATAGGTATAACGAAGCGGTAACATGCTACACTACTCTAATGCAAGCAGTATAGAGTAGAATAGGCGATATCTGGTGATCAAGGGGGCTTGCCTGGTTGCTCCGGCAAGAGAGGGGGTCGTCAACTCCGTGGTCGAACCGGGCGCGGCGGCGTCGGTCTCGTAGTCTACCGGAGAGAAGAGGGGAAGAAACAATGAATACCATGTAATGATGCATAACGATGCATGACAAGACAAGTAACGATGCTAGGCGTGCCCTAACGTGGTATGGGGTGGTACGGTTAAGAAACATCCGGAAAATATCCCGGTGTTTCGTGTTTTCAGCAGGGAGGCGGGGGAAAGTTGCGGGTTCGATAGGTTAGGGGTGTGTGGCGGACGAGCGGACTGCGTATCCGGGTTCGTCTCGCTGCTCGAGCAACTTTCATGTTGAAAATATTTTAATCCGAAGTTACGGATTAAAAGATATGATTACTAAAGATTTTATTAATTTCTGAAATTTAATTAATTATTTAATTAATTCGAAAATGGATTTATGACATCAGCATGATGTCATCTTGACGTCGGCGAGTCAGCGTTGACCGTTGACCTGGTCAACTGGCGTGTGGGGTCTGTTAGTCATTATTGTTAACTAATTAACCTAGTTAGTTTAATTAATGATTAATTAGGTTAATTAAACATGATTAATTAAGTTAATTAACTTAGTTAATTAATTAATTAATTAGCATTTTAATTTTTATTATTTATATTTATTTTATTTTATTATATATATTTTTTAATTCCTTTTTTTTCTAAAACGTTTTGGGGCGGGGCCTGTGGTGATGGGTCTGGGGGGGCTTGCGGGTCAGGCGCGCCGATCAGGCGGTCTTGAGAGAAGGGCACCCGCACGCGAGGCCACCAGGCGAGGCGGGCGCCGAAATCCGCGAGGTAGGGGGAAAGGGCCGCCAGCTCCGTGAAGCGGCGGAACGAGCAGCGAGGGGCTCGGCGGCAGCGGACGGCGCTGCATGGGCGCCGGGCGCAGGGGTGGCCATGGACGGGCGAGAGGAGCCATGAGGTGCGGGCGAGTCGCAACCAGCGTGGCGGCGACGGCGGCCCGGGCGCTGGCGTGCTCGCCGGGGCAGCGCTCGTGGTGGTGATATAGGCGCGGCGGCACGGGCTAACTGAGCGGTGCCGAGGCGAGCGCCAAGGCGAGGAGGAGGCGCAGAGGAGAAGATGCGGGGCGGCGAGGAGGACTCGGGCGCAGCGGCGATGCGGTGGTGAGCACGAACGACCATGGGGAGAATCAGCGGCGGGGCCGCAGCAGCAACCACGGCGGGCTCATGTGATCATGAGCGAGGGAGAGAGAGGGGCGCGTGCTCACATCGAGGACTAGGGGTTCGGGGCAGCGGGCTCGGGGCGGCGGGAAGACCGGCGAGGAGGAGGGCGAGGAGTTGTCGGCGGCGACGGGCGGTCCGGCGTCTGGGCGTTGTTGCCTGGGTGGCTGGTCGGGAGGAGGTGAGGACGGGCGGCGTGTGTGGCGGTGGGGCGCCAAGTCCGTGAGACAACATCGGGCGGCGTCGGCGTCGAGCCCCGATCTTGATCCAGATTGGGGGGAGGAGCGGCGCGGGGGGGGGGTGAGTGGGGCACGAGGAGGTGGGGTGTCGGGCTAGGGTTTCGTCGCCGGGGGTTAAGGGAGTGAGGGGCGGATGGGCCAATGGGCGATCGGTGGGCCGTTTAGCCCGATTGGCGAGGTTTCCCCTTTATTTATTTGGTTTGTTTTTCTTTTCTTATTTTTCCTTTTCTGTTTTAATTCATTTTAAAATATTCAGACACTTCATAAAAATGTGTGTACTCCACCATAATTACCGATGCAATATTTGGCAACCCCCGAACATTTTAGTTTTAATTTTTGAAAACTTTTATTGCTACCATGCATTTGAATTTGAATTTCGAAACAGTTTTGAATTAACCCGAGATTAACTACAGTGACAGAGGTGACGTGGCACCATCAACGTGAGTTTACTGTAGCATGATTATCCGGGCGTTACAGGGGCCGAACCTGGGTAAACTCGTGTCTCTCAATTCCAATCAACCATGTTCAAGCTACCTAGTTTCGATGGCCTCACGACTAAGTCCTCGCACTAGGACATCTGCTGTGACAAAACCATGACAGTTGGCACCCACCGTGGGGCCTGCGCACGGTGGTGTTGAGTTCTTGGAGGGAGGTCTTTAGGAATCGAGAAGATCGCGATGTACTAGATGGAGAAGAGTCAGTGCAGAAGGCTCTACATCGTTGACGAGTGATTGGAACATCATGTACAAGTTGGAGGCTGAGAGATTTTAGGGTTGCACAGTGTGCGGCCACTACACGCGCTGTGGTTACACTGAGACACACAGGAAATTCCCATGGCGACAACTTTGTCCAATCCGCTGAGTTGCGGTTACTGCTCCGCGCCTCGACGTCTGCTTGAAGTCCAAAGGCGATTTGCTGAATGTTGCTAGGGCACCCTGCCTCGACCCGGCCTGGATCGAGCCCTCCACTTGCTGGAGGACCCCTCTTCCCCGCTCCTCCGATGGCCAGTGGACCATCTGCTCCACACACGATGCAGGGGAACGACAACTCGGCTTTCCCTGCTTGTTCGCGTGGGCTATGCGCCTCCCCAAGGTCCAGCGGCAAGCCGGTATGCCCACATCCTTCTATTGACTAGCCAAGTGGCCCGAGACCGAATCAGACAACTAGTGCCGCAATCACACGTGCCGTGGGGGTTGGTTCAAAAAAAGCAACAATCGGGAGGAAGGTGCAGACACGGACTCGCCTCCGTCGCAGCTGCCTCGCCTCGCCAGCTCGCCTCTTCACCCGCGGCCGCGCCGAGCCACCGGGGCCGAGCCACCTCCCACTCGGACTCGCCTCCTCCATCATTGTAAGCCGCCACGGCCGAGAGGCTTCACCTCGTCGCCCGGCTAAAAACCGCCCCCGCGTCAAGCACCCGCCGAGCTGGATGCACGCTTCTGCCGACCAGGTCACTGTTGTCACCTCCAAGCTATCGTCACTGGGTTGCCGTTTTCACTTCCAAGCCACCGTCACCGGATCGCAGTCGCCTCGCCGCGGGCCTCTTCTGCCATGGGCCATCCCCTCGTCTCGCCATAGCTGCATCGCTGATACGTCTCCAACGTATCTATAATTTTTGATTGCTCCATGCTATATTATCTACTGTTTTGGGCAATATTGGGATTTATTATCCACTTTTATATTATTTTTGGGACTAACCTATTAACCGGAGGCCCAGCCCAGATTTGATGTTTTATGCCTATTTCAGTGTTTCGAGGAAAAGGAATATCAGACGGAGTCAAAACGGAACGAAATCAACTGGAGAAGTTATTTTTGGAAGGAAACCTACCAGATAGACTTGGACCCTGCGTCAGGAGATGAGGGAGGTGCTCACGAGGGTGGGGGCGCGCCCACCCCCCTAGGGCGCGCCCCCTGCCTCGTGGGTCCCCCGAAGCTCCACCGACGTACCCCTTGCACCCATATATACCTACGTATCGTAAAACTTACAGAACAGAAGATAGATCGGGAGTTTCGCCGCCGCAAAACCTCCATAGCCACCAAAAACCAATCGGGACCCTGTTCCGGCACCCTGCCGGAGGGGGGAACCCTCACCGGTGGCCATCTTCATCATCCCGGCGCTCTCCATGATGAGGAGGGAGTAGTTCACCCTCGGGGCTGAGGGTATGTAACAACAGCTATGTGTTTGATCTCTCTCTCTCTCTCTCTCTCTCTCTCTCTCTCTCGTGTTCTTGATTTGGCACGATCTTGATGTATCGCGAGCTTTGCTATTATAGTTGGATCTTATGTTTCTTCTCCCCCTCTACTCTCTTGTAATGAATTGAGTTTTCCCCTTGAAGTAATCTTATCGGATTGAGTCTTTAAAGATTTGAGAACACTTGATGTATGTCTTGCCGTGCGTATCTGTGGTGACAATGGGATATCACGTGATTCACTTGATGTATGTTTTGGTGATCAACTTGCGGGTTCCGCCCATGAACCTATGCATAGGGGTTGGCACACGTTTTCGTCGTGATTCTTCGGTAGAAACTTTGGGGCACTCTTTGAGGTTCTATGTATTGGTTTGAATAGATGAATTGAGATTGTGTGACGCATATCGTATAATCATTCCCACGGATACTTGAGGTGACATTGGAGTATCTAGGTGACATTAAGGTGTTATTCTAGTACGAACTCTAGGGCTGTTTGTGACACTTATAGGAATAGCCCAACGGATTGATTGGAAAGAATAACTTTGAGGTGGTTTCGTACCCTACCATAATCTCTTCATTTGTTCTCCGCTATTAGTGACTTTGGAGTGATTCTTTGTTCCATGTTGAGGGATAGTTATATGATCTATCTATGTTATTATTGTTGAGAGAACTTGCACTAGTGAAAGTATGAACCCTAGGCCTTGTTTCCTATCATTGCAATACCGTTTACGCTCACTTTGTCTTTAGTTATCTTGTTGTTTTTATTATTTCAGATTACAAAAACCTATATCTACCATCCATATTGCACTTGTATCACCATCTCTTCGCCGAACTAGTGCACCTATACAATTTTCCATTGTATTGGGTGTGTTGGGGACACAAGAGACTCTTCGTTATTTGGTTGCAGGGTTGCTTGAGAGAGACCATCTTCATCCTACGGCTCCCACGGATTGATAAACCTTAGGTCATTCACTTGAGGGAAATTTGCTATTGTCCTACAAACCTGTGCACTTGCAGGCCAAACAACGTCTACAAGAAGAAGGTTGTGTAGTAGACATCAAGCTCTTTTCTGGCGCCGTTGCCGGGGAGGTGAGTGCTTGAAGGTATATCTTTAGATCTTGCAATCGAATCTTTTTGTTTCTTGTTTTAGCACTAGTCTAGTCTATAAAAGAAAACTACAAAAAAATGGAATTGAGTTTGCCTCATACGCTTCATCTTTTTAATATCTTTCGTGAGAATGATGGAAAGGAAAATTGTGCTCAAGTGCTAGAAGAAGAATTACATAGAATGCTTGGCATAAAATATGTGAATGATGAGCATGATTGCAATGTTGCTAGTATGAATTCTTTTAATATCCATGATGCTAATGATATGCAAAGCCACAAGCTTGGGATGCTATGCTTGATGAAGATGATATTTTTAGTCCCCCAAGTTTTGATGAGCAAATTTATTATGATGAAAGCATGCCTCCTATCTATGATGATTATTGTGATGACACGTATGCTATAAAAGAATAATGATAACCATGAAACTTGTCATCTTGATCTTAATTTTCAATCACATGATAGTTATTTTGTTGAGTTTGCTCCCACTACTATTGATGAGAAGAATTTTGCTTATGTGGAGAGTAATAAAATTTCTATGCTAGTAGATCATGAAAAGAATGCTTTAGGTGCTGGTTATATTGTTGAATTCAATCATGATGCTACTGAAAATTATTATGAGGGAGGAATATATGCTTGTAGGAATTGCAATAATATCAAGTTTCCTCTCTATGTGCTTAAAATCTTGAAGTTATGCTTGTTTTACCTTCCTATGCAAGTTGATTCTTGTTCCCATAAGTTGTTTGCTCAAAAAATCCCTATGCATAGGAAGTGGGTTAGACTAAAATGTGCTAGTCATATTCTTCATGATGCTCTCTTTATGTTTCAATTCCTATCTTTTATATGAGCATCATTGAAATCATCATGCCTAGCTAGGGGCGTTAAATGATAGCGCTTGTTGGGAGGCAACCCAACTTTATTTTAGTTTCTTGCTTTTTGGTTCTATTTAGGAACAAATAATCCATCTAGCTTCTTTTTAGATGTGTTTTTATGTTTTAGTTAGTGTTTGTGCCAAGTAGAACCTTTGGGAAGACTTGGGTAAAGTCTTTATGATCATGCTGTAAAAAACAGAAACTTTAGCGCTCACGAGATTAGCTAGAAATTTTTACTGGAGAGTGCTATTTAGTTGATTATTTTTGCATATGATTACTAGGAAAATTCCTCAGGTCCTCCAATTTATTTTAGAATTTTTGGAGTTTCAGAAGTTTGCGTTAGTTACAGATTACTACAGACTGTTCTGTTTTTGACAGATTCTGTTTTCATTGTGTTGTTTGCTTATTTTGATGAATCTATGGCTAGTAAAATAGTTTATAAACCATAGAGAAGTTGGAATACAGTAGATCTAAAACCAATATAAATAAATAATGAGTTCATTACAGTAACTTGAAGTGGTGTTTTGTTTTCTTTCGCTAACGGAGCTCACGAGTTTTCTGTTAAGTTTTGTGTTGTGAAGTTTTCAAGTTTTGGGTAAAGATTCGATGGACTATGGAATAAGGAGTGGCAAGAGCCTAATCTTGGGGATTCCCAAGGAACCCCAAGGTAATATTCAAGGATAACCAAGCGTCTAAGCTTGGGGATGCCCCGGAAGGCATCCCCTCTTTCGTCTTCGTTCATCGGTAACTTTAATTGGAGCTATATTTTTATTCACCACATGATATGTGTTTTGCTTGGAGCGTCATGTCATTTTTTTTGCTTTCTGTTTGAATAAATTATAAATATATGAAATTCTTAAATGTTAGAGAGTCTTCACATAGTTGCGTAATTATCCGACTACTCATTGATCTTCACTTATATCTTTCGGAGTAGTTTGTCATTTGCTCTAGTGCTTCACTTATATCTTTCAGAGCATGGTGGTAGTTTTATTTTTAAGAAATATATGGAATCTCATACTTCACTTATATTATTTTGAGAGTCTTAAATAGCATGGTAATTTGCTTAAATAATCCTAATATGCTAAGCATACAAGATTTGTAAGAATTCTTATGAGTGTGTTGAATACTAAGAGAAGTTTGATGCTTGATGATTGTTTTGAGATATGAAGATAGTGATATTAGAGTCATGCTAGTTGAGTAGTTGTGAATTTGAGAGATACTTGTGTTGAAGTTAGCAAGTCCCGTAGCATGCACGTATGGTTAAAGTTGTGTAACAAATTTGAAACATGAAGTGTACCTGGCTTGTGTATCCTTATGAGTGGCGGTCGGGGACGAGCGATGGACTTTTCCTACCAATCTATCCCCCTAGGAGCATGCCCATGTTGCTCCACCGACGTACTTCTTCCTCCTATATATACCTACGTACCCCCAAAGTACCAGAGACGGAGCCAAAAACCTAATTCCAGCGCCGCAACCTTCTGTACCCGTGAGATCCCATCTTGGGGCCTTTTAGGAGCTCACGAGGGGCATCGATCATGGAGGGCTTCTACATCAACACCATAGCCTCTCTGATGATGTGTGAGTAGTTTACCTCAGACCTTCGGGTCCATAGTTATTAGCTAGATGGCTTCTTGTCTCTTTTTGGATCTCAATACAATGTTCTCCCCCTCTCTCGTGCAGATCTATTCAATGTAATCTTATTTTGTGGTGTGTCTGTTGAGACCGATGAATTGTGGGTTTACGATCAAGTTTATCTATGAACAATATTTGAATCTTCTCTGAATTCTTTTATGTATGATTGGTTATCTTTGCAAGTCTCTTCGAATTATCAGTTTGGTGTGGCCTACTAGATTGATCTTTCTTGCAATGGGAGAAGTGCTTAGCTTTGGGTTCAATCTTGCGGTGTCCTTTCCCATTGACAGTAGGGGAAGCAAGGAACATATTGTATTGTTGCCATCGAGGATAACAAGATGGGGTTTATATCATATTGCATGAGTTTATCCCTCTACATCATGTCATCTTACTTAAAGCGTTACTTTGTTCTTTTGGACTTAATACTCTAGATGCATGTTGGATAGCGGTCGATGTGTGGAGTAATAGTAGTAGATGCAGGAAGGAGTCGGTCTATTTGTCTCGGACGTGATGCCTATATACATGATCATACCTAGATATTCTCATAACTATGCTCAATTCTGTCAATTGCTCAACAATAATTTGTTCACCCACCGTAATACTTATGCTCTTGAGAGAAGTCACTAGTGAAACCTATGGCCCCCGGGTCTATTTTCCATCATATTAAACTTCCAACACTTAGCTATTTTTATTGCCTTTTATTTTTACTTTGCATCTTTATCATAAAAATACCAAAAATATTATCTTATCATATCTATCAGATCTCACTCTCGTAAGTGACCGTGAAGGGATTGACAACCCCTTTATTGCGTTGGTTGCAAGGATTTATTTGTTTGTGTAGGTGCGAGGGACTCGTGCATGGCCTCCTACTGGATTGACACCTTAGTCCTCAAAAACTGAGGGAAATACTTACGCTACTTTGCTGCATCACCCTTTCCTCTTCAAGGAAAAACCAACGCAGTGCTCAAGAGGTAGCAAGAAGGATTTCTGGCGCCGTTGCCGGGGAGTCTACGCAAAAGTCAACATACCAAGTGCCCATCACAAACCCTTATCTCTCGCATTACATTATTTGCCATTTGCCTCTCATTTTCCTCTCCCCCACTTCACCCTTGCCGTTTTATTCGCCCTCTCTCTTTTTCTTTTGCCTCCCTCTTTCTTTTTGCTCCTCGCACTTTCTATCATTATGTCTGAAATTGGGGAAACTATTGTTGATATGTACAATAGTAATAACATGGAAAATTCTGATGCTCCTGCTGAAGAACCCCTACCTTGCATACAAAAAATTCCGAATTGGTAGTGGTAATATTATTGGAAAAGGAGTTATCCAAGATTTCTTTACTTGTGCCGGTGCTTTGCCTTCTATGGGTAGTTCTATTCTTCATAGAACTAGTAGTCTTGCAGACGCTATCGCCATGCTTGTAGTTGAACTTGAAAGACAATTTATGCACATGCATCCTTGCATACAAAGGATTTTCCTAGAATTTTCTAATATTGAGCATTCTTCTGTTAAGCGTGCCGCTACTATCTTTTTGGGTCATGAGTTCACATTTATAATAAAAGAGGCCAAAGAAATCTTTGCGCATTATAGGGTGGATGCTGGCCGCCCTCCCATAGAAACTATTTTATTCGATCAAGAGGAAATAATGCGTATTCAATCTCTAGACTATGTTGCTTTTAATGAAAACCTTAGAAAAAAGGTTCCTACCCATATTCTAGTCGATAGAATTTCTGAACTTAATAATGATTTTGCTATTCAAAATAAGGAGCTAGGACATTCTCTCGAATATAGGCTCACAAAGTTCTGTCAAAAGAATGCTTATAATGATGAATTGGTTGTGCAATACGAAGGGCCAAAGGAGGAACCTATACCTCCTAAAGTTGATCTTGGGGATTTTTGTCCCATTAAATTTTGCCCTTTTGATTACTTTTTCTTGCCTCAAAGAAAACTTGCTGCTGAACGTAGAGAATATGAAATGAGTTTTAATGATCTGTCTTATTATTATGGCGATACCTAGATATATCTTTGCTATTATGCCTAGCTAGGGGCGTTAAACGATAGCGCTTGTTGGGAGGCAACCCAATTTTATTTTTAGTTTTTTGCTTTTTGCTTCTGTTGAGAAATAAATATTTGATCTAGCCTCTGGTTAGATGTGTTTTTATGTTTTAATTAGTGTTTGTGCCAAGTTTAACCTATATGATCTTCTTGGATGATAGTTATTTGATCTTGCTGAAAATTTCAGAAACTTTCTGTTCACGCAAATAATTGTTAAAAATCACCAGAACGAGATAAAATGTTGATTCCAATTTCTGATGATCAATAAACAAATTATCTAGCTCTTCCTATTTTGGCTAAAGTTTTGGAGTTCCAGAAGTTTGCGTTAGTTACAGATTACTACAGACTGTTCTGTTTTTGACAGATTCTGTTTTTCGTGTGTTGTTTGCTTATTTTGATGAATCTATGGCTAGTAAAATAGTTTATAAACCATATAGAAGTTGAAATATAGTAGGTTTAAAACCAATATAAATAAATAATGAGTTCATTACAGTACCTTGAAGTGGTGTTTTTATTTCTTTCGCTAACGGAGCTCACGAGATTTTCTGTTAAGTTTTGTGTTGTGAAGTTTTCAAGTTTTGGGTAAAAGATTTGATGGATTATGGAACAAGGAGTGGCAAGAGCCTAATCTTGGGGATGACCATGGCACCCCAAGATAATCTAAGGACACCAAAAAGCCAAAGCTTGGGGATGCCCTGAAGGCATCCCTCTTTAAATCTACTTCCATCGGTAACTTTACTTGGAGCTATATTTTTATTCACCACATGATATGTGTTTTGCTTGGAGCGTCTTGTATGATTTGAGTCTTTGCTTTTTAGTTTACCACAATCATATTTTCTGTACACACCTTTTGAGAGAGACACACATGATTCAGAATTTATTAGAATACTCTATGCGCTTCACTTATATCTTTTGAGCTATATATTTTTTGCTCTAGTGCTTCACTTATATCTTTTAGAGCACGGCGGTGGTTTTGTTTTATAGAAACTATTATTCTCTCATGCTTCACTTATATTATTTTGAGAGTCTTAAACAGCATGGTAATTTGCTTAAATTGGGAGATTAATCCTAATATGTTAGGTATTCAAGACTAGTAAAAAACTTTCTTATGAGTGTGCTGAATGCTAAGAGAAGTTTGATGCTTGATGATCGTTTTGAGATATGGAGGTAGTGATATTAAAGTTGTGCTAGTTGAGTAGTTGTGAATTTGAGAAATACTTGTGTTGAAGTTTGCAAGTCCCGTAGCATGCATGTAGGGTAAACGTTATGTAACAAATTTGAAACATGAGGTGTTCTTTGATTGTCCTCCTTATGAGTGGCGGTCGGGGACGAGCGATGGTCTTTTCCTACCAATCTATCCCCCTAGGAGCATGCGCGTAGTGCTTGGTTTTCGATGACTTGTAGATTTTTGCAATAAGTATGTGAGTTCTTTATGACTAATGTTGAGTCCATGGATTATCGCACTCTTACCCTTCCATCATTGCTAGCCTCTTGATGCACGTGCATTTCCCTTTCTCACATTGAGAGTTGGTGCAAACTTCGCCGGCGCATCCAAACCCCGTGATATGATACACTCTTTCACATATAAACCTCCTTATATCTTCCTCAAAACAGCCACCATACCTACCTATTATGGCATTTCCATAGCCATTCCGAGATATATTGCCATGCAACTTTCCACCGTTCCGTTTATTATGACACACTCATCATTGTCATATTGCTTTGCATGATCATGTAGTTGACATCGTATTTGTGGCAAAGCCACCATTCATAATTTTTCATACATGTCACTCTTGATTCATTTCTATCTCGGTATACCGCCGAAGGCATTCATATAGAGTCATACCTTGTTCTAGTATCGAGTTGTAATCATTGAGTTGTAAATAAATAGAAGTGTGATGATCATCATTCATAGAGCATTGTTCCAATAAAAAAAGGGAGAAAGGCAAAATAAAAAAAGAGAAGGCCCAAAAAAAGAAAAAAAAAAGAGAAAATAAAAAGGTACAATGCTACTATCCTTTTTTTCCACACTTCTGCTTCAAAGTAGCACCATGATCTTCATGATAGAGAGTCTCTTGTTTTGTCACTTTCATATACTAGTGGGAATTTTGAATTATAGAACTTGGTTTGTATATTCCAACAATGGGCTTCCTCAAATTTCCTAGGTCTTCGTGAGCAAGCAAGTTGGATGCACACCCACTTAGTTTCTTTTGTTGAGCTTTCATGCATTTATAGCTCTAGTGCATCCGTTGCATGGCAATCCCTACTCCTTGCATTAACATCAATCGATGGGCATCTCCATACCTCATTGATTAGCCGCATTGATGTGATACTTTCTCCTTTTTTTGTCTTCTCCACATAACCCCCATCATTATATTCTATTCCACCCATAGTGCTATATCCATGGCTCACGCTCATGTATTGCGTGAAGGTTGAAAAAAGTTTGAGATTACTAAATTATGAATCAATTGCTTGGGTTGTGCATGATGAGAGCATTCTTGTGTGACGAAAATGGAGCAGGACTAAACTATATGATTTTGTAGGGTGAACTTCCTTTGGCCATGTTATTTTGAGAGGACATAATTGCTTAGTTAGTATGCTTGAAGTATTATCACTTTTATGTCAATATTAAACCTTTATCTTGAATCTTTCGGATCTGAATATTCATACCACAATTAGGAGAATTACATTGAAATTATGCCAAGTAGCATTCCACATCAAAAATTCTGTTTTTATCATTTACCTACTCAAGGACGAGCAGGAATTAAGCTTGGGGATGCTTGATACGTCTCCAACGTATCTATAATTTTTTATTGTTCCATGCTATATTATATTCTGTTTTGGACATTAATGGGCTTTATTATACACTTCTATATTGTTTTTGGGACTAACCTATTAACCAGAGTTCCAGCCCAGAATTGCTGTTTTTTGCCTATTTTAGAGTTTCGCAGAAAAAGAATATCAAATGGAGTCCAAACGGAATGAAACCTTCGGGAACGTGATTTTCGGAACGAACGTGATCCAGACTTGGACCCTACGTCAAGACATCAACCAGAAGGGCACGAGGTAGGGGGGCACGCCCTCCACCCTCGTGGGCCCCATGTTGCTCCACCGATGTACTTCTCCCTCCTATATATACCTACGTACCCCCAAACTACCAGAGACGGAGCCAAAAACCTAATTCCACCGCCGCAACCTTCGGTACCGTGAGATCCCATCTTGGGGCCTTTTCCGGAGCTCCGCTGGAGGGGCATCGATCACGGAGGGCTTCTACATCAACACCATAGCCTCTCCGATGATGTGTGAGTAGTTTACCTCAGACCTTCGGGTCCATAGTTATTAGCTAGATGGCTTCTTCTCTCTTTTTGGATCTCAATACAATGTTCTCCCCCTCTCTCGTGGAGATCTATTCGATGTAATCTTCTTTTGTGGTGTGTTTGTTGAGACCGATGAATTGTGGGTTTATTATCAAGTTTTTCTATGAAAAATATTTGAATCTTCTCTGAATTCTTTTATGTACGATTGGTTATCTTTGCAAGTCTCTTTGAATTATCAGTTTGGTTTGGCCTCCTAGATTGAACTTTCTTGCAATGGGAGAAGTGCTTAGCTTTGGGTTCAATCTTGCGGTGTCCTTTCCCAGTGATAGTAGGGGCAGCAAGACACGTATTGTATTTTTGCCATCAAGGATAACAAGATGGGGTTTATATCATATTGCATGAGTTTATCCCTCTACATCATGTCATCTTACTTAAAGCATTACTCTGTTCTTTTGAACATAATGCTCTAGATGCATGCTGGATAGCGGTTGATGTGTGGAGTAATAGTAGTAGATGCAGGCAAGAGTCGGTCTACTTGTCTCGGACGTGATGCCTATATACATGATCATACCTAGATATTCTCATAACTATGCTCAATTCTGTCAATTGCTCAACAATAATTTGTTCACCCACTGTAATACTTATGCTCTTGAGAGAAGCCACTAGTGAAACCTATGGCCCCCGGGTCTATTTCCCATCATATTAATCATCCAACACTTAGCTATTTTTATTGCCTTTTATTTTACTTTGCATCTTTATCATAAAATACCAAAAATATTATCTTATCATATCTATCAGATCTCAGTCTCGTAAGTGACCGTGAAGGGATTGACAGCCCCTTTATTGCGTTGGTTGTGAGGATTTATTTGTTTGTGTAGGTGTGAGGGACTCATGCGAGGCCTCCTACTAGATTGATACCTTGGTTCTAAAAAACCGAGGGAAATACTTACGCTACTTTGCTGCATCACCCTTTCCTCTTCAAGGGAAAACCAACGCAGCGCTCAAGAGGTAGCACTGCTCCCCTCCTCCCATCCGCGCATCGGTCGTCTATGCCTTCGCCGCTCAAACTGCCGCGCCTAGAGCCGCCGGCCCTCTCTGCCTTCGCCGCTCAAACCGCTGCACCTGGAGCCATCGGCCATTTTTGCCTCTCCAACCCGCCGCGTGAGTTGCCCATGCCGGCTTTGCACCGCCCACGGCGGCCTATACCTCCGCGTGTCCGTGCTAGTTTCGCCCGGCGGCTCCGGCCTCCTGCTCACGTTGCAGGCCTGCCGCCTTCACCGTCGCGCATCGAGCCGGCGCCAAACCGGCTCCGCCTCTGCCTGTTACAAATCACCGTGGTTTGCGCTGTAGCCTCGGCCTCACCATGGCCTGACACGCCCCTGCCATGGCCCCGCCACTGAGACGCCTCCACACCACCTCACAACAGCCCGCCGTCCCCTCTACCGTCGAGCCATCGAGCCGCCCGCTAGCCGTCGAGCCCCGCTCCGGCCTGCGCCGGGTCACTGCTGCCACGCCCGTGCTGGCCAGCCCGCTAGCTATCTCGCCCCACTCCGGTTGGTGACGGGTCGCCACTTCCACGCCCATGCTGGCCGACCCGCCAGTCCTATCGCCCCACTCCGGCTGGCGCCGGGTCCCTGCTGCCGCTCCCACTGGCCACCTGCTAGCTCTGCCCTGCCCCGCCTCTGAAGCCCATCTGCACGAGCTGGTTTTGAGCGCCCATGCTCCAACAGTTTGCTAAGGCAAAAAAGATAGAAGCAGAGAAGGCCGGTTGAAACAAAAAATGCATTGATCTACATATTGAAACTTGGTTTGCTCCTGCTCCAACAGTTTGCTAAGGCAAAAAAGATAGAAGCAGATAAGGCCGGTTGAAACAAAAAATATATTGATCTACATATTGAAACTTGGTTTGCTCCGTCTATATTCATCTGACAAAATACCAGGTGCTATCCGCCCTATTTATTTTATCAATACACTTTAAAGTCCTCTTAGAATAATTATTCTGCCTTTAATATTTTTATACACATGAGAATTGTTCCATGTTCATGGTAGACACGACAAAATCTTCTGTCATCCAAATACACCAGGACAATTATTCACTCGAAAGTGGCGTTATACCGCGGATATGGAGTACACGACAGCAACATTCTGCACCGAGGTTTGTTCGTGTTGTGCCGCTCAATGGAAGCGCTCACCTTGCCGCCCTTGTGGATTGGTCTACATCAACACATCAGGGCCACGCCCGCTCACTCAAGCTTCCCAATGGACATGCACAAGCCGCCGCCCTGCGGGTACGGTCTGCTTCAGCATATTGCGAAAACAAAAAGAGTAGGCCACAGACGAAATATCCCTAGAGAGGTTGGGTGAGGTGGCCACTGTTTGAGCCGACGATTCAAAAACCAGCAACAGAAAAAAGAAAAGAAAATGGCCCTGGAAGAGCCAGATGAGCCGAACCAAGAAAGAAAACAACAATGTAAGGACATATGATGCACATCAACTCACCATCTCGCCTCCAGTTTCAACAAATTTTCAGTGTTCCGCTGTCAAGTATATGTCGGTTTATGCCACGGCCTAGTATGAAGAATCTTAAGCCAACTACTCGAGTCATCTTAAGACTCAAGGGATACATAGACATGACTCGTCAGATGTGGCCGGGCGCAAAAATTAAATAACCCCAGTCATTTCAAGGAAGACAACCTGGACCTTGGGGCTGCTGACTTATCGGGAAAAAATTAAAGGTTGCCAAAGAGGACTAGCTGCCTTGTTGCACAGTTCAAACATGGGTATCCTGCCATATTGGTGAAAAATTTAAGGTTGCCAAAGAGAACCACCACGATGCGCAGTTCAAACATAGGTATCCTGCCTTATGGGCGAAAGGTAAGGTTACCAAAGAAGACTAGTCGCCATGATGCGCAGTCTAAACATGGGTATCCTGTTCAATTTTGATCAATTGATCACTTGGGTCCTTCCAACTCACTGAGTTTAGCTTTCTCACCCTCTTGGCCCGGCAAAAACGCCACATATTATTGGTTAAACCTGCATGTCTACTTGACACGACTCCGAAAAAGGTGACCCCCTGTACTCTTGACAGTCAACCTTTATGACCCTAAACTTGTCAAAGTTAAAACGACGGCTTGAGTCACGTGAGAGGCAGCTTACAGAAAGCAAGGATAAACCAAGGCTATCATGCTAGCTTCACTGAAGCATGACACGAGCCTCGAAAGCCGGTATTTTTTATACTCTGTTATCATACACATACATCATCATACATTGCGCCATATATTGCGTCATCATACAATGCATCATATATGCATGGATATATTGGTTTATGTTACAGGAGCCGGTTTTCAAACCGGGTTACATTATTCAAATCTTTAAATAGCCAACATGGCTGAATTTTCATTATGGTTATCATAACTAGTATTGGATAATTAAGGTTAACTAGTATTGGATAATTGAGGTTTTCAAAGCTGCTTCGTAGAAATGGCTATTATTCCCTCATCCAAAAATACTAGCTTACAGTAAGGAGCATGGTTCAACATTGATATGCAAAGCATTCAGCAACATCATCCAGATAGAGGATATGGTTTTATTCTACAATGGAAGAAAAAGTCCCGAGTCACCGCACGCACACGACCTGACACTTGGGGAGCTACATTATTCAAATCAAGATTACATCAAATATGAAAGTCCCATCTCATTGCAAACATGCACCATTGCACTTGGGGGCTAATGCAAGTTGCTTTTCAAATCATCACATTGTCAACAGACCCGGTTATCTCAGAGAGATGAGCTGGCCTTCCATCATTTTCTTAAGTTCTAGCCCAGTATTATCTTACATAGCCATGCCCTTGGGGGCTACATCATTCAGTTCTTTACCAAAGTCATAAAGGTCGAAATTGGAAGATCTGGCCCATCAATACTGATGACCCGGCCCTTGGGGGCTACACATTGCTCTTCAATTTTACATAATGAGATCTACAAAGCCCCTACTCATTATTGCATAATGACCCGGCCCTTGGGGGCTACACTAGCAAAAATATTCTGAGCATAAGACAATTATTAGTCCCAGGTTGCTGCAGGCAAGACAACTTGACACTTGGGGGCTACACATGTGAAATACAAATCATTTAGCTTATGACTGGCGACTCGGATGAACAACCCGAATTTCTCCAAAGTTGCAACATTTATATTGAAGCAAGTCTTAAGCTATCACTACATTCCCCTCTTAAGACTTGGAGGCTACATGGATATAAGGGAGGTACACCTTCAAGTTGTCAGTTTTGGGCAAACCTGGTATCATATTCCTAGTGGAGAAATTTGCAAAGGTTATCTCCTCCAAGCTATTCATAAAAAAGCCCGGAGAGCCAACTCAATGATAGGAAGCTATATTTACAAAAGCAAGCACTAATTCGTCACAAGGTATAACGATTTGGCCTGAAGAACTCAGGAAGTCCAATTATATGACCCAGCGCCTGTAACAATCATGACCGGTATCATCAATCTCTATAAACTCAACAATTTTGACAATCATAACTTGACAAGTTTTACATCCTCAAGATGGCTAAAAATCAGATGAATATCTTAAGTATAATTTTTTTTTCAAGCCAGAGCATTGGAAGTCGACTCATATGGAATGTTTTTCTGCAAGAAACCAATGTCAACAAATTGATTTCGAAGCTGGCCTACTGCTATAACAAAGAGACCCGGACTTATAGGAGGGATTCCCTTGAATATCACGAAGAGATACAATATGGAGTAGTTCAAGAATTGCACGACCCGACAAAGATTGACTCAGTCGAGTGTTTTCGCAGAAAGAAATGACAAGGGCTTAATGATGAACAGATGCCGGCTCAGAAGAACCCTTGACCCGGCGCACAACCTGTCAAATTTGTTCTTGTTTTTATTTTGCAGGATAAGTTTAACATGGATAAATTCAAATTAAACTAGGGGCTAATATCGGGGATATACCCCGCGGTATAACCTGGCCTGAAGTATGACCCGGCTGGGACTTGGCGCCTCATCGGTAACCCGCCCGAGCTTGGCGACTCATTAATGACCCGGTAGGCGGATCAGGCGAATGACAAGACCCAAGGGCTCAGAAGGCGTTTCATGAGGAGGCCGGCTCATGTTATGGAACCTGGTGGGCCGGATTGATAAGAAAGTCATAAGGATTATTTCCTTTACAAAGGAAGCAAGATCTAGACTAGGATTCCACTTGTAATAGAGAATAGACTAGTCCTAATCCTACTAGGACTCTACATGTAAGCTGCCCCTCCAACTTATATAAGGAGGGGCAGATCACCCCAAGTGGGAGAAGTTGGAGACAGACGGACAAGTCTTCGACAAGATCAAAGTAGATGTTCTCGAGATAGAGGTAGCGAAACACCGCCCTTGTAATCGAGATCATCATTATCATCAATATCAATCAAGCAGGATGTAGGCTTTTACCTCCACCGTGATGTGACGAACCTGGGTAAACTCGCATCTCTCGATTCAGATCAACCCCGTTCAAGCTACTACCTAGTTGTGATGGCCTCACGACTAAGTCCTCACACTAGGACATATGCCGTGACAAAACCACGACAACATGGATATTATGTGAAACAAAAAACATGCAACAAACAGGAACAGGCACTCGGCACTGGATCAATAAGTTAGTCCAATAGATCATATAAATTGTTGCCAAAAGTATGTAAAAGTTGTATAATATTGGCATGGAACAATCAAAAACTATAGATACAACGGAGATGTATCATGGTCTACCTACAATATAACAAGACCGCACACCAACTTTCAGCCCATTTTGAGATTATTTTTATCCCACTATAAAATAATATTTTAATGATGTCGCGGGCGTTTGCAAGTGTGGTTGGTCTCAAAATGGACAACAGAGGCAACGGGGAGAAGCATGAGTGGATGCAAGTTTTGAAAAGAATGATGGCATGGAATGCCGATGCAATGCGAATGATGCGATGTTGAATGCAACAAGCAAATAGAAGACACGGCGACAACGAAATAACTGGAAGGCGTCTGGAACGTTGGACTCAGGCTGTTATAGCCAACTCCCCATCAACAAGTGGCCGCATGCACCTGGCCATGTTGCAATCGAGCAGCGAGTGTCTCCAGGAGTCAACCACGCCACAAAGAGCGCAATTACTGGTGGTGGACATTTTCCTATGATCATGTACATCCTCGGTTGGCAATGAATGCCTTGCTAGTCTCCAGAGAAACATACTTTACCTGGTATTCCACAATAGTTTACATGAGGCTGCATCTCTTGATGAAGCCGAAGTAGTTACACCGCTCCTGAAAGGTTATGTTGAAATCTTCGTCCAGGAGTGTGAAAGTGATCCTGATGTGGAGTGGAACTCCTAGGGCTGATCTTTCACGAATTGGAGGGGATCCCGAGAAGAACACGAAGAACATGAGAGGGAAATCACTCAATCAACAAGATCCAAATCACACATGTGCTAAATCCACATACACAAGAGGATATAAAAAGATCCAAAGTCAACACAAGAGGATACATAAGGCAACTAGTTCATCCCAATCCTTGGAGGAGAGAGGTCTTGAATCCTAGGAGGATCTTCCCATGAAGGGGTCTTGAATCCAATTGGGGGATCTTCTCACATGGAGGCCTTAATCTCCGTGGGAGTAGGGGTAAGTGGATGAGCAAAACTCTATCTCTATCTTGAGATATCACAGTGCTAACCCTAAAACGTAGGTGGAGGAGCAGTATATATAGTCTAGGGGTAGATAGAGGTACATGGGCCTCGGTCCAAGTCATGCACGCAGGCACGGTCCGGATGATCCGGGAGGTGGTTCGGATGATCCGGGCATCAGAGGTATGGATGATCCGGGTGCCGTGCAGATCGACCGGCTGTCTCATAGTAGCCATCGCGGATTTAGATGTCTGGGTGGATTCGGATGATCCGGGTGTTGGTCCGGATGATTCGACTTTGCTCGATGGGGTGTTGTGGCTTCGGGTGATGGGGAAAATTGCATGAAAATCAGAAAAGTTCTAAGAAACACCCAAGATCTAATCTAGGAGATGTATAACAACGAGAGGGGACTGTTTCTACAGACCCTTGTAGACCAAAAGCCTTAGCATCATAACGCGGTTGATGTAGTCGTACTCTTGACGACCCAATCGGGATCCAATTCGATCTAGTGCCGAACGGATGACACATCCGAGCTTAGCACACGTACAGCTTGCGGCGTCCTCAACTTCTTGATCCAGCAAGTGAGGGAGAGTAGGTAGATGAGATCTAAACCAACATGGCGGTGTGGTGGTGGTGGTGGCGGCAGCGAAGTTCCGACAGGGCTTCGCCAAGCGCTGAGGGAATGTGGGGGAGGAGTAACGAAAGGGAGACAAGGCAAGCCCGGAAGGTTTTGCTGCCCCTTGCGCCTCCCCAGTATATATAGGGGTTAGGGAGGGGCGTGCCAGCCCTAGCTCCCCTCCCAAGGCAGGGGGCGGCCGAGGGGGGAGAAGTGCCCTCCAAGCCAAGTGGAGGGCCCTCCCCCTTAGGGTTTCCCTTCCCCATGTGCATGGGCCTTGTAGGGGCTGGTGCACCTGGCCCAATAAGGCCAGGGTGTCCCCCTACCACCCATGCTACTCTGTGGGATGTTGTGGAACCCTTTACGGACTTCCAGACCCCTCCAGAATCCTCTGGAACCTTTTGGAAGCTTCCCGGTACAATACCCAAAAAATCCAAACTTTTTCCGGAACCCCGATAACAACTTTCCATATATGAATCTTTACCTCAGGACTATTCCGGAGCTCCTTGTGACGTCATGGGTCCCATCCGAGACTCCGAACAACCTTTGGACTTTCCACTATTAATATCTCAATACTACCCTAGCGCTACGGAACGTTAAGCGTGCGACCCTACGGGTTGGAGAATCATGTAGACATGACTGAGACTCCTCTCCGATCAATAACCAATAGTTTGAGGGGCGGAATCTTTTTAACACTCCCAGGGTAGGACCGAGTAACTCGCCTGGTGTGACCTGGGCTGCTGAGGCGCCTGGGACCGGGGCAGCGGCTCAACCCCGTGTGCCGGACCCGCCTCGTTGGGACCTAAACCCCCCCTCAACAAGTTCCAACACCTTCTGGTCATTACTCCAACACACTGGATAATATGATTGCTGCAGCTTCGCGGTTGGTGGCTATTCCAATCGAAGGCGAGTCTCCAGTTGTGATAGAGACCCGAAACACCGTGGAGCTCCTCCAGATGGTTGTGGCTTAGCAAGAGGCTTACTCGTACAGCCGTGAGTGAATCCACTCAACACCGCGCCAAAGTCGAAGTTACAGCCGGCACATTGAGTCGCCGGCGGTTTCCAGTAGCGAACAACATCGTAACCAGCCTCGCAACAATGACCCACCCCCGTGATGACCATAATACTCACGTCCTTGTGGATCAGGCTAGAGCCCGTCGTGAGGCAGAATTGGCGGCTTAATTGGGGGCTCATCGACAATTTCAGATAAATCCCTCGGCGTCTGTCGAGGCCAGGATGACTTCTAGGATGGTTGGTGTACCGCGTCTAGCGCCAACTCTACGTAATGAACGCCTGCCCAAAGATTTTAAGTGTCCCTGTAAGGTACCTAATTATACAGCTGATCTTCCACCCGAGGCTTGGATTGAGAGCTATGAGCTGGCTATGGAGATGTTGGATGTTAACGATGTCGTATGTGCCAAATACTTCACCATGATGCTGGACGGGCCGGCTCATACCTGGTTGAAAGGGCTACCTACCAATTCCATCAATTCATGGGCTGAGTTGAAGGCGCGCTTTATTCAGAATATTAAAGACACATGTAAGTAGCCTCTGTCGATTATTGATATGGACGCTTGTGTGCAGCGAGAGGATGAGTTGGCCCACCACTGGGTTCGCCGGGTTTCAGCTATTATCCATTCATCAGATAGCATTACAGCCGGTGTTGGGGATATAAATATTAGGTATGACCCGCCCAGGAGGGGCCGGGTTATACCTATGGCGATTCTTGAAGCCCAAGACAGCTCTGGAAGATGGCGGTTCAGTTAAGGGCCCAAGGCCCAAAGGCGACTCAAGGCCCGTAGAGATAAACCACCATATGTACATAACTTGTATTGTAAAGCAGGGATAGTTAGAGACCGAGCCAGACACTATTTATGAGCCGGCCGGGACTCTGTGAGCCGCTGCGCGTCAACCTCTGCATATAAAGGGACGGCCCGGCTGCGGTTCAGGGCAAGTAACATCTGGTCGAAAGCTACGTCAAGCGGATTCGCTCCCTAGTAATCGAAGCATAAGCAATACCACCTCAAACTGGATTAGGCCTTTACCTTCACCGCAAGGGGCCGAACCAGTATAAACCCTCGTGTCCTTTGTCCCGTTTTAACCCCTTTAAGCTTCCTAGTTGTGATGGCTCCACGCTTAAGTCCTTTCACTAGGACATCTGCCGTGACAATTCCATGACAGTTGGCGCCCACTGTGGGGCCTGCGCACAGTGGATTTGAGTTCTTGAAGGGCATCTTTGAAGGGCTCAAGGGATACGATGTGGGCCGAATGACCAAGAGTCATCGCGGCAAGCTCTACATCGATGATGCAGGCTGGGGCCCCGACGCCGGCTCAATTGAGTACGGGTACCGGATCCCCTTCGGCGGAATCCACGTCTTCATCGGCTGGATCGGTGAGCCGGGCCCTGAGCCGGACATCTGCATCGTCATCGTCGAGATGGCTAAGCGCGTGAGACCCGCCCGGGCTCAACCCGCCATGAAGCGTGACTTTGTGGGATGCATCCATGGAGGGGAATTTTCTGAAGGATCTGTGTATGGCGGTGAGACGGCCATCTACTCTGATGGTGAGTCGTCCACGGGTGAAACGGACTTGTTGTATCAACTGCAAGACGGTGGGCTTGGGGGCTGTTCCGATGGCACCAGTATTTCAGACCCCTTTGAGCCACCGAGCTGAGTGGGGATCTTCATGGATGGCACGCAACCCGTTTAAAACTCTACAGCTGCGGCAGCGATAACCTCCGGGTCAGCGGCAGCCGGGGAGGAGGCCCTGCGCGCCCGCCGGCTCAGGTGCTGATAGATCTCATGGATAGGATGACAACCCTGTTAACCGTCGTGGTTAATCCGGCGGATCAGGCTCAACACGATGCAGAAGTGGCACGGTTATGTGAGGAGATAGCAAAGGACAAATAAAACCTAGCAGTAGAGGACGTCAGGATGGCTACAGAGCGGGCGGCTTTGGATGCTCAAGCTCAGCAGATTCAATCAGAGGCTTTCCAGCTTACGATGAATCAGAACACATCAAATGAGGTCATGAGGATAAGGCACCAGAAGGCTCAATCCCATCTTGTAACATCCCAAATTTCCCATTTGGAATGTTTTACAATTATAGCTAAGCATCTATGCATTACTGTTTGAATTGAGTGACATTTGAAGTATTTCAGAGGTTTTTGAGTTTGTTGGAATTTGAATTCAAATTGGCAGTTGAAATTTATTTCAAAACAATGCCTGACAAATACTTGAGAAAAAGTATGAGAGGAGTAAACATGACACTCCAAAAATGTCAGATGAAAAACTTTGCCAAAAAGTTTGAAATTCAAATTTGATTTTATTTGGGATTCTACAAAAATGTTTTTTTTAAGTTTGAGTTTTGCCCCTGGAAAAATGTTCAAATTGTAGGGAATATTCCCCTGATAATTTTGATATATATATGTCCTATATAAAAAATATATATTTAATATATTTTCTCTCTCTCTAATTCAAAAAAGAGAAAAGAAAACCCCAGGCCACAGCCAGAGCCAACCCGGCCCAGGCCAGTAGGCAGGCAGCCCACCAGTGGGGCAGGCCAACCCGGCCCAGGCCAGCGAGCCGACCTCCCCAGCGCCGCGCCCGAACCCCTTTCCCCTCGGTCGCCCGACCGATTCCCCCTCCTCTCCCTCTCACTGACACGCGGACCCCACCCCCTTCTTCTTCCTCTCCACGCCAACCCGCGACGCCGCCGCCGCCGGAATCCCGAAGATCCCGGGATCCTCCCCCGATCCGCCCCCTCCTCCAAGCTGGCCGCCCCTATAAATACCGCGCCCCCCTCGACCCGTTCCCCCACTTTCCCCCTCGCCTAACCCCTCCCCCTCGCCGCAATCCCTCGCCGGAGCCCGACGCCGCCGCCGCGCCATTGCTCCTGTCCCGCCCGTCTCCGACTCCCCCGAGCTCCACCGACTCCACCCCCGACCTCCCCTCGCTCCGCCGCACCCGCCGGACGCCTCCGCCGTCGCCCCGGACCACCGGAGCCACCGCGCCGTCGTCGCCCGAGCCACCGTCGTCCTTCGCCATCGTCGCCACCGCGGTGAGTCGCCGGAGACGCCCACCACCGTCCGATCTAGCATCTAGGGCCTAGATTAGATCTAGCGAAGGGGTATGGTTTTTTTTAAAGAGCCCAGTTTAGTTTCGGTTTATTTTGGTTTAGTTAGCGGTTAGTTAGACCGGCCGATCGGTTTATTATCTCGGGCGTGCGTTAGTTATAAGATGCCTGAGCGTTAGATAGGCCCGTTAGCACTAGTTTTTCTTTTTAGTTATTTTTTTCGTTTCGTTTTTAACAGAATAGTTCCAGTTCTGTAAAATCCATATCTTTTAGGTTACTTAATATTTTTGGTTGATTTTTTTTGTTAGTTTGCAAATTTGTTGTAGCTTCTGTAGAAAATACGTTTGGCCATGCTTAAATTATTAGAAATTGCTTTATTTTAGTTTTAGACAGATTAGTATTTCTGCTATAAAATGAGTTAGGATTATTTTATTTTAGTGATTCTTTTTGTCACTACTTTGTTTTGACCTTGCCTAACCGTAGGAATTTATTTGGGTATTTTAGATTTAACAAAAAAATAGTTTTAATCAAAATCATGTGTTTCTTGTTTATTTAATTAGCTACTGTTTTCCTATTGTTTTATTTAGCAAATAATTTTTATTTTTCCTATGTTATAGTTAATTTAGATTAGTTTACGTAGCTACAGAGGATGAACTTTTATTTACAATAATTAAAAATTTTATTTTATTTTTCCTTGCTAGGATTGTTATAGGCATAATAGGAGTTCTATAATAGCTTTTGATGTGATTCTTTTTGCTCCTAGTTAGCATGATGTTTTCTCTTCTGTTTGTTAGCAAAACCCATGCTTAGGTTCTGTTAAGAAAAGTTTTAGTTGTGTAAAACTAGTTCTTAGTTGTTGTTTGATGTGGTGAAAACATTGATTTGCCTTCTCCGAGTTTTCTTTGGATTTTGGTTGAGTGCTTGGGTGTTTTACTTCCAACTTGCTGTGATGTTATATTGTGCCATACTTATTTGTGCTATTGTTTAATTCGGTAGAATTTCCGGAGTGCGAAGCCTGCTATCACGATTCCCTAACTTTCGAAGACCGTCAGCAAGGCAAGTCATTTGACCATGTTTACTTTTACAATACCTATGATTTTATTGCATTAGAATTATACCTCCCCACCATGCATGCAGTAGGAGAATTTTAAGTTATGTTCTTGAGTAGTATCATGAGGTAGGATGAAACCAATCCCCCTTGTTACCATGACCCGGGACGAAGTAGTTTATTTTTGCTATGCTCGTAGATGGGGTTGGTTGAGTGATTCATAAGGGAGATGCGAGAGTCAAGAAGATGACAACCCCATGACTTCAAGCTCAAGATGGACTTCAAAATTCACTCTTGGGTGGAGGGCGGTTGTGGGCACCTGGAGAAAACCAGCGGTTGGCGGGGTGCATGGAGAAGCGCCATGACATCTTGCGAAAGCTTCACCCAGCCACGAAGAGGCGGATGGATACCCCATTGACGGAAGCTTACATGCTGCCGCAAGCCATTATGGGCTCGGCTTGGTCGACCCTAGGTGTGACTCTGGTCGGACGGTGCTACGAGATGTAGAAGAACGGTAGGATTGGATGGGTACGGCGGTGGCCTGAGGAACTCTTGGAAGACCCTATTTACGTTCGTCCGTCTTCAAACACCAGAAGTGCGAAGACTTAAAGGAGGAACAATTCTTGCGGGTAAAGTGCACAAACCTCTGCAGAGTGAAGATCTAATCGGTTAGCCGTGTCCCGATTCTGGACAATTTGAGCCTCTGGAACTTGGAGTATTTGGATATCTCAACACGAATTTAATAAATTAATTGAGGGGTTATTTAATAATTGGGAATGAGACATTGGTTGGCGGAACCATCTCAATAACTACCAACATTTTGTAGTATTTGCAAACAAGTTCTTGTAGTAGGAAAAAAGCTGGCTTTTTCAAAAACAATGAAACTTAGAGCCCCACAGCCAAATTGCATATAGTGTTAGTAATTTTATTGTTGTTCTCTCTTTGACTTGCGGCATATTCAAAATGCTGACCTACGGTTGTAACGTCTTATGTTGCGAGAGGAGTTTTCCGATCGGGAGTGAGGCTACGATCCACGCTTGGCGATTTCCTATGGAGTCGGATGGACTCGCTGTTGTCTCGCTTCCGCAGCTTTATTTAGTTTATTTCTCATGAGTTGGCCTTGGCGAATTTATTATCTTGTAATAAAGACTCGATATGAGAATCGTGTAATAAATTCAGGTGTGATTGAACTTTGAATCTTTTCATCAATGTCTTGTGTGTGCGGCATGATCTTGGGATGGTACAGCTACACGAGAGACTTGACCGTTTGGTCGGGTCGCTCTGAGAGATGGTATTGAGCACACGCTGACCGTGGGGCGTAACCCCTAGGATCGGAAAGCCATAGGAAGAGACTATTTATTTTATGTCCTTATCATTCCGTAATTCTCCCTGTTCATTTCTGACTTCTCTTCGATTTTCAACATTCTAGATGGCCGCTGAATTCACCCCAGTTCTGCTACCGGAGTTTTGCCAGCCAGATGAGACGATGCCTCTCGGCAAGAAGCTGGTTCAGATCGTGAAGAAGCTGAAGATTGCTCTGCCCTTAATCACCGGGAAGCCTACCAATGCACTTCCGACGGATACCCGCTTCTGAGATTGAGGTGCACATTCCGGGAGGACCTTCGGAGGACATTGAGCCCATTGACTTTGAGTTTATCGATTTCAATTGGATCCTCGGAAGAGACATGGCGATTTATCGTGCACTTGGACATCTCCGAGAAGAGTACAGGGCGAGCTCGACCCATCGACCTCGCCATGATTTCTCGCAGAGCTAGGAATGGAGATATCATCCGTGCCGTGAGGATGACTCCATTCTCTCATATGTCCAAGACTTGGAGTGTCTCCTCGGAAGCGGAGATCCGGACTCGCCAGAACTCGAAGGTACACAGGAGGCTGTTGTTCCGTGAATGGGCTGGAGGAGAAAGCACCGTGGACTTCCTTGATCATGAAGAAGAAATCAAGGATTTCATGGAGAGAGTCGACAAGCTGAAGATGGATGTTGCCGCATTAGAGGAGAAAATGGACTTGGGAAGACCTTTTTCAGTGGAGATGACGGACCCCTCGTGAGCAATGAACAGGATTATGAAGAGAGCTCCACCAAGAAAGCCGCAAGAAGAGGCGCCGCACTGAGGGCGCCACACGGAGGACGCCGCACGGAGGGCGCAAGGATAATTGATGAAGACATTTAGTCGACCGCCATGTTATTTTATTTTTCCGTCGATCGGTTAGGCCGTTATTTTCGATTAGTCGTGAAATTTGTAATCCGAGATTGAACCATGTTTGAGTTGATTGAATAAATGATTGGTGTGATTATGATTGTGCATTCATATGGGTAGTGATATTTTCTCATTAGACCCTTGTTCTATTCTAATTTTCTCATCCACTCCAAAACACGGATGCCTCGAGGCGTGACCCGGTTTCAACTTTCCGCGGAGCTCACCCGGTGATCCAGCAGCAGAATGCCCTTATCACGATGCTCATCCGAACGAACAACAACAACAACAACAACAACAACAACAACAATCCACCGCCACCACCCCTGTTGACAACTTGACCCGCTTCCTAAGGCTAAATCCGCCGGTGTTCTCTAGCAACACCGAGCGATTAATGGCCGATGATTAGCTCCGCAAGGTCGGAAGGAGTTAGCCACTGCTGGATGCACAGATCACGAGAGAAGGTGCGCTTTGCGCTTTATCAACTTGATGGACCTGCAGCCTCTTGGTGGGAAAACTACACGCCACTTATCCCATCGCCACCATCCGTGGGATCAGTTCCGACAAGCTTTCCGCACGCTCATGTATCACCGGGGCCATGAGTGCGAAGAAGCGTGAGTTCCGCAACTTACGCCCGAGGAACCGTCTTGTGGGGCGATGCGTGGATGAGTTCAACAAGTTAGCTCGCTATGCCCCGGATGATGTGGCCATAGATGCCGCATAAGCAGGAAAAGTTTCTCGAGGACTCAATGGCGAGCTGGGTATGCAGCTTATGGTGGCTACCTTCAACAACTACCGGAGCTGGTAGACAAGGCCACCATACTTGAAGGCAAGCAGCAGCAGATTGATAGCATAGCGGAAGTATGGCGGGGAAGTACAACTCGGAGCTCAGCGAAGCCCGTTATGCCCCATACTCGGGAGGGCATACCCATCACACCCATGGAGGAAATAATCATGAAGGACATAACCATGGAGAAACGCAGGAACAACGCAACCCGACAACAAGGCGAGCAGCGGAAGCGGCAATGGTAACCAGCATTGTCCTGCCCGATTCGAGAAAGATCTGATTCACATCACTGTTTCAAGTGCGGAAAACAGGGCACTATGCCACCGACTGCCCGGAGGCCAAGCGGAGGAATGGGAACAGCAATGGAAGCTCAGCAAAGAAGCCCAACCCTTTTCCTCGTGCTCGGGTGAACCACATTGGCGTGGAGGGCGTCTATGATCAGCCGGAACATGTGGTTGGTAAGTTTTATTAAATTCACATCCAGTATTGGTACTCTTTGATTACGGTGCAACGCATTCATTTATATCAAGGGTAGTTGTGGAAAAATGCGGTTGCCCACTAGAACCCTTAGAAGCCCTCTTCACGTCGGTTCCGAGGAGGAGAAATGATGGCGAGGCTTAGGCTGTCATGCAACCCTCAACATCGAAACCATAAATTTCCGCAAACCTCATAGTATTGGAAACCCGGACCTTGGATGTAATCCTAGGCATGGATTAGTTGACAAAGTTTGAAGGAAACATAGGCTGTGCCCAAAGTCTATTCGCTCACCACTCCGGGCGAAGAGGATCAAGTATGTATCGAGGCGTAACCCGATGAAGAATCGGTGCATTCCCTCACGGGAGTTGTTTAGGAGGAAGTGCCGATGGTGCAAGATTTTCCGATGTGTTTCGGAGGAATTACCAGAATGCCACCGGACGGAGACATTGAATTTCTGATTGAGTTATTGCGGCACAGCCCCAATATCCAAGAGACCCTATCGGATGCCCCGAGCGATTTGGAAGAGATCAAAAACCAAATTAATGAGCTATTGGAGAAGGGATATATTCGCCAAGCTCGTCACCTTAGGGAGCCCAGTTCTTTTGGTAGAGAAGAAGGATGGAACCACGAGAATGGTTGTGGATTATCGTTCGTTGAGCAGCGTGACCATCAAGAACAAGTACCCTCTGCCGATGATTAATGATCTATTTGATCAGTTAGTTGGAGCCAAGGTATTCTCCAAGATCGATCTTCGATTAGGGTATCATCAGTTGAAGATTCGTGAAAAGGATATACCCAAAACAGCATTTACCACCAGGTATGGTTTATATGAGTATACCGTCATGTCATTCGGATTGACTAATGCCCCTGCATACTTCATGAATTTGATGAACAAGGTATTTATGGAATATCTGGACAAGTTTGTTTTGGTGTTCATCGATGATATACTGATTTTCTCCAAGAGCGAGGAAGAGCATAAGGAACATTTGCGTCTAGTTCTGGAGAAACTCCGAGAACATCAGTTGTATGCCAAGTTCAGCAAATGTGATTTTGGTGAAGGAAGTCGGATTCCTCGGACATGTTATTTCAGGTGAAGGAATAGCGATTGACCCGCCAAGGTTGTATCGATCACCGATTGGCGTCACCCACCTCGATCAAGGAGATCCGCAGTTTTCTCGGACTCGCGAGGATATTATCGGAGGTTTATTGAGAATATCTCGAAGATTGCGAAGCCCATGGTGAGCTGTTGAAGAAGGACGCCAAGTACATATGGACCGAGGATTGCGAAGCCAGTTTTCAGAAATTAAAAGCGTTTGGTTACAGCCCGATACTGATTTTGCGGACATACACAAGGATTATCGGTATATTGTGGCGCTTCTCGTCGGGGACTCGGAGGAGTACTCATGCAGGAAGGAAAAGTTGTAGCTTATACCTCCGGACAGCTCGACCACACAAGATGAATTCGCCACACATGATTTGGAGTTAGCGGTAGTAGTGCATGCACTCAAGACACAGAGACATTTCCTTATCGGAAATAGTTGTGATGTTTACACAGATCATAAGAGCTTGAAGTATATTTTCACACGAAAGAGTTGAACCTCGAGCGAGAGGAGATGGCTAGAGTTAATCAAAGACTATGACATGAGATTGCATTACCACCGGGAATGGCTAATGTTGTAGCAGATGCCTTGAGCCGTAAGAGTTATGTGAATACTCTTATAGCGGAGGATTACCCAGGATTTAGTCGATGACCTCGAGATCTTGATTGGAGATAGTTCCGAGAGGATATGTTGCAGCTCTGGAAGTTCAGTCCACTTTGGCCGAAAGAATTCGTGAAGCCCAGAAGTCGGACAAGGAAATTGATGAGATAAAGAAAAGGATGGATGAAGGAAAAGCTAAAGGGTTTCGTAAGGATGAATACGGAGCTATATGGTTCGAGGATCGTATTTATGTACCCAATGATCCCGAACTCAGGAAGCTAATTCTTCAGGAGGCTCATGATTCACCGTACTCGATTCACCCGGTAACACCAAGATGTATCTGGATTTGAAGGAAAGTTTACGGTGGACAGGTATGAAGAAGGATATTGCGAGTGCGTAGCAGTATCGATGTTTGCCAGCGAGTAAAGGCGGAACATCGAAGCCAGCAGGTTACTTCAACCTTTGCCAATTCCCGAGTGGAAATGGGAAAAACTTGGAATGGATTTTATCACAGGATTACCCAGGACCCGTTCAGGTTATGACTCCATCTGGGTAGTGGTTGATCGATTGACCAAGGTAGCTCATTTCATTCCCATGAAGACTACCTATACCAGCGCTAAGTTAGCCAAGATATACATGACCAGGATCGTATGTTTGCATGGAGTTCCGAGGAGTGTCGTGTCGGATAGAGGAACACAATTTACCTCAAAGTTTTGGAATCGGTTGCATGAAACTTTGGAGTGCGAGGCTGGAGTTGATCAGCTTTTCATCCATGAGCAGATGGACAGACCGAGAGAGTCAACCAGATCTGGAGGACATGTTGAGAGCTTGTGCGCTAGACTATGGGTCTAGCTGGGATGATAATTTGCCATCGCGGAGTTCTCGTACAATAACAGTTACGGACCGATCGAAGATGGCCCCTTCGAAGCTCTATCACGGAAGGAGGTGCGAACACCATTCTTTGTGGGATGGTGTTGGAGATCGAAAACTTTTCGGTCCCGATCTTATCGAGAGATTCGAAGAAAGTCAAGCTGATTGAGATAGACTCAAGGTAGCTCGATCGAGGCGGAAGAGTTATGCCGACGATGCGCAAGGAAGTAACTTACGAAGCGGGAGACCGGGCATATCTTCGTGTGTCCCCGCCGTGGAATCAAGAGGTTCGGTGTCAAAGGAAAGTTAGCACTCGGTTCATTGGCTCCTACAAAATCCTCGAGCGTCGTGGAGAAGTTGCTTACAAGTTGGAATTGCGGAAGGATTGTCCGGAGTTCATGATGTCTTCCATGTTTCTCGGTGAAGAAATGCCATGCCGACATGGCTGATATTCCGTTGAGAGACACGGTCGCCTAGAGGCCATACAGCTCGACGGTGATCGACTTATGAGGAGAAACCGTCCGAATTCTCGAGACTGCGACGAGTCATCCGCAGACAAGATCATCAAGTTTTGCAAGGTCTTTGTGGAGTCATCATTCGAGGAGGAAGCCACACAGGGCGAGAAGAAGACCTCCTTGAGACCACCGCACCTATTTGCTAGCCAACCCGAATCTCAAGGCGAGATTCATCTTAAGGTGGGTAGGTTTGTAACATCCCAAATTTCCCATTTGGAATGTTTTACAATTATAGCTAAGCATCTATGCATTCTTGTTTGAATTGAGTGACATTTGAAGTATTTCAGAGGTTTTTGAGTTTGTTGGAATTTGAATTCAAATTGGCAGTTGAAATTTATTTCAAAACAATGCCTGACAAATACTTGAGAAAAAGTATGAGAGGAGTAAACATGACACTCCAAAAATGTCAGATGAAAAACTTTGCCAAAAAGTTTGAAATTCAAATTTGATTTTATTTGGGATTCTAGAAAAATGTTTTTTTTTAAGTTTGAGTTTTGCCCCTGGAAAAATGTTCAAATTGCAGGGAATATTCCCCTGATAATTTTGATATATATATATGTCCTATATAAAAAATATATATTTAATATATTTTCTCTCTCTCTAATTCAAAAAAAAGAAAAAAGAAAAACCTAGGCGCCAGCCAGCCAACTGCCCAGCAGTAGCCGAGGCAGCCCACCAGTGAGCCAGGCTAACCCGGCCCGGCCAGCCGAGCCGACCTCCCAGTGGCGCCTTGAACCCCTTCCCTCGGTCGCCGGCCGATTCCCCTCCTCTCCCTCTCGCTGACACGCGGACCCCACCCCCTTCTTCTTCCTCTCCACGCCAACCCGCGACGCCCGCCGCCGGAATCCCGAAGATCCCGGGATCCTCCCCCGATCCGCCCCCTCCTCCAAGCTGGCCGCCCCTATAAATACCGCGCCCCCCTCGACCCGTTCCCCACTTTCCCCCTCGCCTAACCCCTCCCCTCGCGCAATCCCTCATGGGCCCCAGCCGCCCTTGCATCATTGCTCCTTCCCGCCTGTCTCCGACTCCCAGAGCTCCACCAACTCCACCCCGACCTCCCCCTCGCTCCGCCGCACCCACCGGACGCCTCCGCCGTCGCCCCGGACCACCGGAGCCACCGCGCCGTCGTCGCCCGAGCCGCCGTCATCCGTCGCCGTCGTCGCCACCGCGGTGAGTCGCCGAAGACGCCCACCACCGTCTGATCTAGCATCTAGGGCCTAGATTAGATCTAGCGAAGGGGTATGGTTTTTTTTAAAAAGAGCCCGGTTTAGTTTCGGTTTATTTTGGTTTAGTTAGCGGTTAGTTAGACCGGCCGATCGGTTTATTTTCTCGGGCGTGCGTTAGTTATAAGACGCCTGAGCGTTAGATAGGCCCGTTAGCACTAGTTTTTCTTTTTAGTTATTTTTTCGTTTCTGTTTTTAACGAATAGTTCGATTTTGTAAAATCCATATCTTTTAGGTTACTTAATATTTTTGGTTGATTTTTTTGTTAGTTTGCAAATTTGTTGTAGCTTCTGTAGAAAATATGTTTGGCCATGTTTAAATTATTAGAAATTGCTTTATTTTAGTTTTAGACAGATTAGTATTTCTGCTATAAAATGAGTTAGGATTATTTTATTTTAGTGATTCTTTTGTCACTACTTTGTTTTGACCTTGCCTAACCGTAGGAATTTATTTGGGTATTTTAGATTTAATAAAAAATAGTTTTAATCAAAATCATGTGTTTCTTGTTTATTTAATTAGCTACTGTTTTCCTATTGTTTTATTTAGCAAATAATTTTATTTTTCCTATGTTATAGTTAATTTAGATTAGTTTACGTAGCTACGGAGGATGAACTTTTATTTACAATAATTAAAAATTTTATTTTATTTTTCCTTGCTAGGATTGTTATAGGCATAATAGGAGTTCTATAATAGCTTTTGATGTGATTCTTTTTGCTCCTAGTTAGCATGATGTTTTCTCTTACATTTGTTAGCAAAACCCATGCTTAGGTTCTGTTAAGAAAAGTTTTAGTTGTGTAAAACTAGTTCTTAGTTGTTGTTTGATGTGGTGAAAACATTGATTTGCCTTCTCAAGTTTTCTTTGGATTTTGGTTGAGTGCTTGGGTGTTTTACTTCCAACTTGCTGTGATGTTATATTGTGCCATACTTATTTGTGCTATTGTTTAATTCGGTAGAATTTCAGTCTGAAGCCTGCTATCACGAGTCCCTAACTTTCGAATCGTCAGCAAGGCAAGTCATTTGACCATGTTTACTTTTACAATACCTATGATTTTATTGCATTAGAATTTGTAGCGACCCGACCTCGGGGCGGTCAAGCCTCGTATTCTTGTGCCATCCTCGGATCGGTATCTTTGGCACACACAGTACATCAATGTATATATCAAAGTGCAATCACATGCATAAATAACGTAGAATTGATATATATACCTCATAATACTCAGCGGAAACAATCAAGCGGGTGTGGAGTCCCATCAACGCCGTCGGCGGGTTGAGTGTAGACCGTAACCAGTATCGTAACTCTTACTCGTCGAGGAAAGTATACGCAACATGATAGGTTGCAGCCGTGTAAATCGATTACATTGAATGTCTGGCAAGATCACAATAAAAGAACGATGATAAAACTATACTATATGCAATATGGCTTTGTGGCTCACGTATAAGTTTTGTTTTGCATAAAAGCTGGTTTTATTTTCCCTACATCAAAGGCATAAATGAAGTCTGCACTATGGAATTTTCTATCATGACATGGTTCCGCCAACCGATGTCTCATAGCCCAAAATCATCATAAGTTGCCCACAATTAAGTTATCAATCCGGTGTTGAGAGTTCGAGATAGATCCAAGTCCGGATGCTCAAATTGTCCGTAATCAGGGGACACGGCTAATCGATTAGGTTATAACCCTCTGCGAGAGGTTTGTACACTTTACCCATAGATTTGATCCCTCTCTTTACGTTCTCGCACTTGAGGTGTTTGAGAACAAGATGACCAAACATGGTATTCCAAAGAGTTCCTCGACCACCGTCCGGTACTCAACCCATCCTACCGTAGTTCTACATCTGCTAGTACCGTCCCAGCCAGTCACAACTAAGGTCAACCAAGCGAGCCCATAATGACTTGCGGTTGCACAGTAAGCTTCCGGGCATGAAGTATTCTTCCGTCTCTTTGAGTCTGGGTGAAGCTTTCCGCAAGATGTCATGGCGCTTCTCCATGCATCGGCCAACCACTGGTTTCTCCAGGTGCCCGTCAACAAATCCTTCACCCGATGGTGTGTATTGAATTCTTGTCTCGAGTCTTGAAGTCTTGAGGCCTTGAAGATGCAGTCCTTGCAGGTGCCATCATGGAGTTATCGTCATTGGCGAAATCCTTCATTCTCACACCACTCCAAGCACTCATACCAAACCCGTCTACTATAGCGTAGCATTAAAATAAATAACGTCCGGGCTTGGTAACAGGGTGATGGGTTCCTACCTCATGCATACTACTCAACTACAAGGATTCAATAACACTCTTGAGGGTGGTTGCAAGGATGCCACTAAATGCAATAAAAACATAGGTATGAAAGCAATGATCAAAGTGAACTTGCTGGTGATGTTGATGAAGAATAATTATCGTTCTCAAGAAATAACTTGATAGACTACTCGTCACTCTCGATGAAATCTATATAACAAACATATCATTCACATAAGCACTCACACTAACAATCAAAACAAAAGAGAGCGAATAAGAATCCGAAGGAACTTCAAATAAAACTAGGAGTCTTCTTCTACAACAATCACAAAAATAGTTTTGTCTAACGGAAAATAAAACACTAAAATAACAGAGAAAAATATAAATTTAATTAAGACAAAGAAAGAAAAAAATAAAGTATTTTTTCATAAAGCTATTTTGAAAGTATTTTCAATTGGGAGTTAAAACAGTAGAAATCCATTGCAAGTTATTAGCGAACTTGAATTGATTTCACGATAACAAAATAAAATAAATATAAAAACTTGTTGAACACCTACTGTTTAACTAATAGAAACCAAACATAAACTTTCTGAAATATAAAATAAAATAATTTAAAACAACTATAGGAAAAGAAGTAGCTATAATTGAATAGAACTAAAATAGAATTTGTTTTACATGAAACAATAAGCTAAAATACTCAAACAATTTTGAAGTTTTTACCACTGGTAAATATGATCACTAGTGATCAGTAGAAAAAAGAATCAAATAAAATCTATTTTTAAACTCCCGGAATAAGCAAAACAAGCTTTAATTCAAATCTGATCTAACTCAATTTTTATAAATCCAAACATAGACAAATTATATATTTTGGAAACTACAAGAACATTGTGATCTAAGGCAAAAAGAATCAGCATCATTGGACTTCTAGATCAAAAGTTATAAGCTAAACAAAACGGAACTAAATCTGTTACGAAAATAAATCTGAAAACAGCAGAGTTACATGACGTGAGGCAGAGATGGCAGGAAGGAGGCAGCGATGTGGAGGCTGCTCGGCGGGCTAAGTCGCCGGCGAGGTGGGGAGTGGCGGAGGAGGGTCGGCGCTTGGGAGGTGGCTGAGGCGATGGGAGGTTCGGAGAGCTCTGGTGGCGTTCTAGGCAGGAAAAGGAGGGCGGTGGCGAGAAGGCTACGGGCAGGGAGGCGTGGTGATGGGAAAAATGGAGCGAGGAGAGGAGGGGTTTTATAGGCGGTCTCGGAGGAGGCTGGGATGGAAAACGAGGGAGATCGGGAAGGTGGAGTTTCCTGCCTCCATGGATATGGAAAGCTTCAGAACGTGAGAGGAAACAGAGGAAGGAGATGATCTCTTGTTGGGCTAGAATAGGAAAGTGCTTAATGGGCCAGCAGGTTTTCCTAATAAAACGATTCCATTCCTATTTTTAAAATTAGGAAACTAAAACAATAAAAAGGAAATCAAATCAATTGAATAAAGAGTTTTTATATACTAAAATTATCGGAAAAATAAAATGTAGATGATGAGCATTATTCCCGGCCAAAATAAAAACTTAAAAAAATGTTTTCAGAAAATCCCTAAAGGCTTTATTTCTTTTTGCAAATAATTTTTAAATAAAACTTTGGTTTTTCTTGGCTCAAATATTTTCAAAATGCCCCTGATTTTGGAGGTCATTTTCCTCCGCTCTTTCTTGCTTGCAAGAATTTATTTTCGGGTATTTCTCGGGAAGAAAAATAGAGAAGCAAGTGCAAATATTTGAAAGAATTAAATTGCAAAACTCCGTTCAAATTCTTTATAGTTGAAGAAGTCATGTCATCTTCTCTCATTGATTTTAATAGGATGAATTTGAATTTACCGGAGAAGGGGAAAGTCATTTTATTCCCTCTCATTCAAAAGTTTTTGAAAAGGTTCAAATTTCACTCAAGTTTAATTCACTCAAGCAAACAAACAAACAATTCAATTAATTATATTAACATTCCAAAATTTAGAATTTTGGGATGTTACAGAATTATACCTCCCCACCATGCATGCAGTAGGAGAATTTTAAGTTATGTTCTTGAGTAGTATCATGAGGTAGGATGAAACCAATCCCCCTTGTTACCATGACCGGGGCGAAGTAGTTTATTTTGCTATGCTCGTGAAGCGGTGTTGGTTGAGTGATTCATAAGGGAGATCGAGAGTCAAGAAGATGACAACCCCATGACTTCAAGCTCAAGATGGACTTCAAAATTCACTCTTGGGTGGAAGGCGGTTGTGGGCACCCTAGAAAACCAGCGGTTGGCGGGGTGCATGGAGAAGCGCCATGACATCTTGAAAGCTTCACCCAGCCACGAAGAGCGGATGGATACCCCATTGACGGAAGCTTACATGCAGCCGCAAGCCATTATGGGCCTGGCCGTCGACCCTAGGTGTGACTCTGGCTGGGCGGTGCTACGAGATGTAGAAGAACGGTAGGATTGGATGGGTACGGCGGTGGCCCGAGGGAACTCTTGGAAGACCCTGTTTACGTTCGTCCGTCTTCAAACACCGGAAGTGCGAAGACTTAAAGGAGGAGCGATTCTTGCGGGTAAAGTGCACAAACCTCTGCAGAGTGAAGATCTAATCGGTTAGCCGTGTCCCCGGTTACGGACAATTTGAGCCTCTGGAACTTGGAGTATTTCAGATATCTCAACACCAAATTTAATAAATTAATTGAGGGGGTTATTTAATAATTGGGAATGAGACATTGGTTGGTGGAACCATCTCAATAACTACCAACATTTTGTAGTATTTGCAAACAAGTTCTTGTAGTAGGGAAAAACTGGCTTTTTCGCAAAACAATGAAACTTAGAGCCCCACAGCCAAATTGCATATAGTGTTAGTAATTTTATTGTTGTTCTCTCTTTGACTTGCCGGCATATTCAAAATGCTGACCTACACGGCTGCAACGTCTTATGTTGCAGAGGATTTTTCCGATCAGGAGTGAGGCTACGATTCACGCTTGGCGATTTCCCTATGGAGTCGGATGGACTCACTATTGTCTACGCTTCCGCAGCTTTATTTAGTTTATTTCTCATGAGTTGGCCTTCGGCCGAATTTATTATCTTGTAATAAAGACTCGATATGAGAATCGTGTAATAAATTCAGGTGTGATTGAACTTTGAATCTTTGCATCAATGTACTGTGTGTGCCAGCATGATCTTGGGATGGTACAGCTACACAGAGACTTGACCGTTTTCGGGTCGGGTCGCTACACATCTGCCTCTGATTTATGATCCTAGAAACCTCTTCCGCACACCCGGTGCAGGCCCCAGTAACCCGCTGGAGGCAAACCGGGTTGCAACGACCGGGGCTGGGACGCCAGTTCAACCACGGGTGATGGAACCCCCTCGTATGAATACTGCTCCACCTCATTATGTACCAACACCACCGGGTCATTATTCTAACCCTTTGGAGAACATGATCGCTGCAGCGGCACGGTTGGCGGCTCTCCCGGTGGAAGGCGACTCTCCAACTGCGATTGAAACACGAAGGGTCAGAGAACTTCTTCAGACGGCTCTGGCACAGCAGGAGGCATATTATTATAGCCGATATAGGATTCATTCGACCCCTCGCCCAAGCCGGAGCCCGAGTTATAGCAGGTATATAGATTCAACTGCCGTTTCAAGCAACGCCCGACGCCGTGACCAGCCGCACGGGCATGACCCGACGCGTGATGGAGCTCCTAACTTTGTTGATCAGGACAGGATACGCCAAGAGGCTGGCGGCGGCTCGGCTGACGGGCTGAGCGAAGCGACTCGGCGGGCGGTTCTGATCTTTTCCGGTTTATCCGACGACTTCTACTGAGGCAGGCGTGACCATGAGGACTGGAGGTGTCCCTTGTTTGGTACCGGCTCTGCGTAATGAGCGTTTGCCCAAGGATTTCAAGGGGCCTCGAAAGATGCCTAATTACATGGCCGACTTACAGCCCGGGGCATGGATTGAAAGCTATGAGATGGCCATGGAACTACTAGAGGTCAGTGACGCAACAATAGCCAAGTACTTCACCATGATGTTGGATGGAACGACCCGCACTTGGTTGAAGGGGCTGCCACCTAATTCCATTGGTTCATGGGCGGAGTTAAAGGCCCGGTTTATTCAGAACTTCAAAGACACATGCAAGCAACCCATGTCAATTGTGGATTTGACTAATTGTAGCAAGAGGAAGGTGAATCCACGACCCATTGGGTACGCTGGGTCAAAGCCATAATACATTCATCTGATAAGATGGATGCCGGCTCTGCAGTCTTAATGTTGGAGAAAATTGCCATTTTACGCCTCTGAAATAGAAGCTGGGGCGGCTCAAGCGCGATTGTAATGACATGGGCCACCTAATGGCGGCTCTAGTCAAGTACGCCGACTCTGATAGTACCAAGGATCCCGAGTCTGACGATTAGAAGACACGGAAGAGAAAGAAGAACGACAATGCCAAGGGTCATCAGCATAACCCGACGAATCAAGGAGGCAATAATAAACGTAAGGCTGACAGTAGCTAGGAGTTTGTGGAAAAGACCAATGCGTAGGGCAACAATCAACGACGAAAGGGGAGACCACCTCCTCGGTCCAGCGGGTCAGGTCCCACTCTTGAGCAGTTGCTAAATGAGCTTTGACCAAGGCACAATACTCGGGAGAAACCAGCCACTCACCTATGGAAGGACTGTACGATCATGAAGGCTTTCAAGAATTCTAACATGTTCGACGGGAATCATGGGCCGGGCGGCGGCTCAGGTGGCGGCGGTTTTCATGGCCCAGGCAGCGGTTCAAATTCCAACTTTCAGAGCTCTCAAGGAAATAAAGGTGGCTATAATCAGCAATCTGGCCAAGGAGGTCAGCAGCAGCAGCAGTATGGATATCAGAGCAATCCAAAGCAACTGAATAGTGGACAGTATCATGTGTTCACCACCAGTTTGTGCAAACGGGACCGGAAGCTTCATAAAAGGGCTGTGAACGTTATTGAGCCGGCAGTTCCTCGTTATTTGAGATGGTCTGAACAACCTATTCTATGGAGTAGGGAAGATCACCCTCCCCGGGTTGACAATCCGGGTCACTTGGCCTTGGTGGTGGCACCTCAGGTTGGTGGATATAAATTCACTGAGGTACTCATGGACGGAGGCAGTAGCATCAACATCCTCTATTATGAGACTTTTCGTCGCATGGGATTGACTGATAAAAATCTTAAGACATCCAACACTATTTTCCACAGAGTGGTGCCTGGTAAGACGGCATACCCAGTGGGTAAGATTGAACTGGAAGTAGCCTTTGGAGATGAGCATGATTCTAGGGCTGAGAAGTTAACTTTTGAGGTGGTCGAAATTAAGAGCCCGTATCACGGCCTGTTTGGACGGCCGGCTTATGCCAAGTTCATGGCACGGCCGTGTTACCTTTATCTGCAGCTCAAGATGCCGAGTTATAAGGGCACCATCACAGTGCATGGGAGTCGGAAGATAGCCTTGGAATGTGAGGAAGGTGATGCTGCTTACGCTGAATCTGTTTGTGCAACAGAGGAATTGAAGTTCTACAAGGACAATGTTGACCCGGCGAACATGACGTCTTTGAAGAAACCCACCACAGAACATGATCCGGTGCTGACGTTTAAATCGGCCGATGAAACCAGGCTTGTGATTTTGTTCCAGGCGACTCATCTAAACAGTTCAGTATCAGTGCTAATCTGGATCCCAAATAGGAAAGCGCGCTCATCGATTTCATCTGTGAGAACCGGGACATCTTTGCATGGAAACCTTCTGACATGCCAGGTGTACCGAGAGAACTCGCTGAGCACACTCTCAATATTGATCCAAAGTTTAAGCCGGCCAGGCAGTTTCTTCAGCGGTTCAATGAGGAGAGGCATAAGGCCATTGGTGAGGAAGTGGCCCGGCTCTTGGCGGCTGGGTTCATTATTGAAGTTTTCCATCCGGAGTGGTTGGCTAACCCGGTGCTCGTGCTTAAAAAGAACGGCACCTGGCGTATGTGTGTGGATTACACGGACTTAAACAAGGCTTGTCCGGCTAATCCTTTCGCTCTCCCTCGTATTGATCAAATCATTGATGCTACGGTGGGTTGTGAGCGTTTGAGCTTTTTGGATGCTTATTCTGGTCATCATCAGATCAAGATGGCAGTTAAGGACCAGGAGAAGACGACTTTCATTAATCCGTTTGGAGCCTTCTGCTATGTGTCTATGCCTTTTGGGCTTAAGAGTGCCCAGGCAACTTATGAATGATGTGTGCAGAACTATCTTCATAGTCAGATTGGGTGCAATGTTCATGCTTATGTGGACGATATTGTGGTAAAATCCAGAAAGAAGGAGACCATGATAGATAATCTGAAGGAAACCTTTGATAACCTCTGGGTATACAAGATGATGCTTAACCCGGCCAAGTTTGTTTTTGGAGTGCCAGCGGGCAAGCTTTTGGGTTTTCTGGTTTCTAACAGAGGCATCGAGGCTAACCCGGAGAAGATTAAGGCAATCACTTCTTTGGCTAAGCCGGCGTGTATCGATGCTGTTCAGCGTTTGGCGGGTCGTATTGCTGCTTTAAGCCGGTTCATAAGCCGGTTAGGTGAGAAGGCCATACATTTGTGTCGATGATGAAAAAGATAGAGCGACTTTATGCGGGTGATCTTTGCTAACACTGCCTTTGAAGATTTGAAGAGACAACTCGCTGAGCCGCCGGTCCTTGCTGCTCCTATTGATAAGGAGCCATTATTGTTATATGTGGCCACTAACACACATGCTGTCAGTGTGGCCATGGTCGTATAGCGCAAGGAGGCGGGAAAGGAATATCTGGTTCAACGACCGGTTTACTACGTCAGTGAGGTGCTTATTGAGACAAGCAAAGATATCCACACTGGCAGAAGCTCATTTATGAGGTGTTCATGGCAAGCAGGAAGCTTAAGCAATATTTTCAGCATCATCCCATCACTGTGGTTAGTTCTGCTCCTTTAGGAGATATCATTCAAAATAGAGAAGCAACAGGACGAGTCGCCAAGTGGGCCATTGAACATGGGCCTCATGGTTTAAAGTATGTGCCACGCACTGCTATCAAGTATTAAGCACTGGTGGACTTGATTAACGATTGGACAGAGCTGCAGATGCCTGAAGAGAAGCCGGACAACACATATTGGACTATTCATTTTGATGGGTCCATGCAATTGGAGGGCTCGGGGGCTGGAGTTGTTTTAGCTTCCCCTCGAGGTGACAAATTTTGTTATGTGTTACGGTTGATGTTTCCCTGTAATAACAACGCAGCTGAGTATGAGGCCTTGCTCCATGGTCTTCGGATGGCTAAGGAGATGAGCTTAAGCCGGGTAAGGTGCTTTGGCGACTCAGATTTGGTGGCTCAACAAGTATCAGGCAAGTGGGATTCCAAGGACCCTCTCATGGCAGCTTATCACCGTGAAGTTGATGCCATTGCTGGACACTTCAAGGGTTACCAAGTGGAGCACATTGATCGCAGAAAGAATGAGGCGACTGATGCTTTAAGTCGGCTGGGGTCTCAGCGTAAGCCGGTGCCACCTAACACTTTCTTAGACATTCTGCATAACCCTTCTGTCAAGTTGCCTACGGAGGAAGACTTGGCTGTTCCAGACCCGGAAGCACAATTGGTGGCGGCTCTTCACGTCATCCCAGATTGGACAGTGCCATATTTGGCTTATATGACCCGGAGCGAGTTCCTAAGGATGAAACCTTGGCTAGACAAATAACCCGACGGTCTAAGTCAATGACAATTGCCAATGGTGAGTTGCATCATCACAGTGTCACTGGGGCGTTTAAACGTTGTGTCTCTCCTGAGGAAGGTCAAGAAATTCTTCATGAGATCCAGGAAGGAGATTGCGGCCATCTTGCCGGTTCAAAGTCTCTTGCGGCCAAAGCTTCCGTCATTGTTTTTATTGGCTGACGGCTCACGATGATGTGGAGGATCTAGTCAGTAAATGTAATGGTTGCCAGAAATTCTCATGACGGGCTAACGTGTCGGCTCAAGAATTGAGGATGATTCCAATTAGTTGGCCGTTTGCAGTCTGGGGGCTTGACATGGTTGGGCCTTTCAAAAGGTCCAAAGATAAAAAGACGCACCTTCTGGTGGCGGTTGATAAATTCACAAAGTGGATTGAGGCAAAGCCGGTTAGTAAGTGTGACGCAGCCACGTCGGTTCAATTCATGAAAAAGGTGACCTTTCATTTTGGCTTTCCACACAGCATTATAACTCACAATGGTACTAATCTGTCCAAGGGTGCCATGGAGGAGTTCTGTCAACGTGAGCATATCCGGCTTGATGTTTCATCAATAGCTCACCCCCAATCCAATGGTCAAGCTGAAAGAGCCAATCAGGAAATCTTGAAAGGTATCAAGCCCCGGCTTATGGTTCCTTTACAACGGACGCCAGGTTGTTGGGTGGAGGAGTTACCCTCTATTATATGGAGCATCAATACTACCCCTAACAGGTCTATGGGTTATATGCCTTTCTTCATGGTTTACGGAGCAGAGGCGGTTCTACCTAGTGACATCCGTCATGACTCGCCCCGCATGGCGGCTTACGTTGAAGCTGATAACTAACAAGCCTGTCAGGATGCACTTGACCTGTTAGATGAAAAGCGTGACTTGGCAGCAGCCCGGTCGGCGATTTACCAACAGGACTTGCGCCGTTATCACAGCCGCTGAGTTAAGTCCAGAACCTTTCAAGAAGGTGACTTGGTGCTATGGCTCATCCAGGATCAAACTGATGCACACAAGTTATCCCCACCTTGGCAAGGGCCCTTTGTGGTCAGCAAGAACTTGCACAACGGGTCATACTACCTCATCGATGTTCGAGAGCACAAAGACTCACGTAAGTCGGAGGAAGAGACCCACCGACCATGGAATATCGCTCATCTTTGGCCTTACTGTACTTGATCCACCGGCTCTCATGATGTACATATTTTGACGATGTATATATTATGATAAGTAATAAAGCAGGACCTCTGTCCTTTTCATCCTCAATGATCATATGTTTTCATCATCATAATTTCAAAACGACCAATTGGGGGCTGATCGTACTTGAATCCAGCTTAACCCTTTGGTCCGGCTCATGATCGTATTCGAATCTAGCCGTTAAACCTCATGGTCACTAGGGGGCTTCCTGTTCAAGCATAGGTCGTATTCGAACCAAAGAGAACATAGCTGTAGGTACCCTCTTGATCGGCACAATGCCAAACTCACTAGGGGGCTTCTTGACCGTATTTGAATCATAGCTTAACCCCTTTTGGGTCCGACTTTGATTGTATTCGAATCAGAGTTGTTAAAATACTCTCAAGGTCATTTGGGGGCTTCCTGTTCAAACATAGGTCGTATTCGAACCAAAGAGAACATAGCTGCCAGTACCCTCTTGATCGGCGCAACGCCAAAGCCACTGGGGGCTACATGATCGTATTTGAATCCTAGCTTAACCCCTTTGGTCCGGTTTACTGATCGTATTCGAATCAGAAGCCTCAAAGTTTTCTTTCTATTTTGCTTAAGTTTTTTGGAAGCAGTCTTTGTTTTTGTCTTAAGGCTTTTGTCCAGATCTAAGTATAAGTGTGGTTTAAATTTAACCCGGCTTGGTTTTGGATGATAAGTCGCCAGCGTATGACAATCATCGTACATTTGGAAGTGTTGGCTTCTAAAGGATTGGGCTATCACCCATACTGTTCAGGTCACATGAACCGGCAGTGCAAATTCAAAATCACAGGTATGATATTATAGTTGTGTTTCAAAACTATGATTCATAATAGGCTTATCTGTGTCTCTTCTTTCAATATTAATGGTCGTATGTAATATATTATGACCCGCCCTGCGGAAAGCCGCCAAAGGGTTCTTGTGATTTATTTCTGTGTGCAGGACAGTGCAAACACTTTCTTATCCATAAAGAAAACAGATGATAAGTTTAAAAAGGGGAAAGTATAAGGCGGCGGCTTAACAGTGTTGAGCACCAAAACATGCACGATGGCATGACAAAGCAAAGTCATTTCTGCCCTATTACGTGACTCACCGAGTCCAAATGATTAATTGTTTTCCAGCAAGGTATAAATATGAGCCGCCCAGCGGGTCAATTCTCTTGTCGGCCTTAAGCTTCAGGATCAAACCTTTCCGCTCCTCTGTCCTGTTCCCTGTCCTGGAAGGTTGATGATGACCAGTCAATGCCATTCAAAGCTTGAAATTCAGCTTCATCATCAATAAGTCCGGCCGGGTCAACTTCAGGGCCGAAGGTATGCTTACGGATTGGAGGGATAAGGCTGGTCACTTTATAATGCGGCGTTGGAATCCTCTGATTTTCCGTGTCATAACCCTGCTGGTACTTGGTGAGATCCACCTCATCAGCAATCAGGGTGGCCACAGGGCGTATTTCCTTTACACAAGCGGCGAAGTCCTCCTGTTCAAATGATGTGCCATCCTCCTTAAGGCCTGGATATCCAATGGCGATGTCGGCCGGGTCTAACTCTGGTAGCCACGCTTTGGCCCGATTTAAAGCATCTATGGCTCCGGCTCTTGCAGCTGATCGCCTTAATTCATTGAACTGCTGGGGTAGCACAGAAAGCCGCTTTAGCACATCCGCCAGGAGTGTGGGGACTTCATTCGACAGGGAAACTGTAGCCAAGGCACGCTGGGATCCAATATAAAGTTGTTCCACGAGCATGTAAACCGCCTTCAGCTTCACCAGCATGTCCTTGTTGAGGTTGGAGCTCCTGGGGCCTGCATAGCAATATCAGGTGAGTTAATGTCAATTCATATGATCACTAGAAAGATTCACTATTTGACACTTACAGGGCGACTTACCAAAGATTGCTGAGACCATCTGAGATACATGGCGTTTTAAGCCGGACAATTCATAGTCACCTCTTCAAGAGCCGTTTCTGCTATTTCAGCTTGTTGGGTTAAGGCAATTTTTTCTTCAGCCCAGGCCTTTTTCTCAACTTCAAACTCAGATTTCAATTTCTCTTGTTCAGCCACACTGAACTCAAATTTGGAATTGGCCTTCTGAGTTTCAGTCTCCTGAGCCTCCAGGCAGTTCTTCAATTCAGCCAGTTCTGATTGAAACTAAGTAGTGGTGGCCTGGACAAAGCCCGGGTCAAAAATCATGAATATCAGCATACAATATTAAGTCCCAAGCCTTTTGCAAGCAACAACACTTGGCACTAGGGGGCTAATGTCTAATGAAGGTTTTATCTAAAGTGGCGGTTCATGAAAGTAAGTCCCAGGCACTTTGCAAGCAAGAGTACTTGGCACTTGGGGGCTAATGCATATTGCTGTTAAATCTACACAAGGACTACATTCTGTACAAGCATGTGAAGGACCGGCTCATTCATATTGATTAAACCAGCCCTCGGGGACTACGAGTTAAGCCGGATATTTTACAGGTTTGACCAAAGGATATTACTAATGCTTATACGTCTGTTCTAAGTCTACATCATATTCATCATAAGCTAGACTTGGGGGCTGGCATAGTAAAGATAATTCAGTGAAGGGAAAGAGTTTATACCTCAAATTTCTGGTGCATTTGCTTCACCATATTAACTTCGAGGTCACGACTGTTGTGCACTTGGCTAAGATATCCAAAAAAAACTTCCCCAAGGCTCATGTGAGTACAATCAGCAATGTCAAATCTGACCTTACGGCGTTCCAGGTGCTCTTCCGTGGCAGAACACTTGGCTAGCACAGTAGGTCTCCCCGGCTCAGTGTAGCCAATCTTGGTGATTTCAACATCAGCATCTTGTGGGTCGTCTGACTTGGCCGGGCTAGAGACTTCAAGGTTTTCAGAGCCATCGGCGGTTTGATTGGCAGGCGGGTCAGTAGTTGATGTTGGCGTGTCATGCGCCGGTTCAGACGGCAGCTCAGGAACAGAGGCCTCAGGAGCGGCCGTCTGGAGTTCCGGCTCTTTGAAATATGGCTCTTCGGCCGGCTTGCTCTTCTTCACCTTGTTGCTCGTCTTCGCTTTTCCGCTGCATAAAGATCAAAATGTCAGTACAAATATAAACAATTTGAAATGAATATAGGATAAGTAAATTATCGTTACCCTGGAGCGGTCTTAAAGGCCGACATGTTGGACTGGAGCGAGTCGCCGGAGGAAGGTGAAGTTTCCTGATAATTTGAGTCAGAAGAGTTGAGTGGTTGACGAGTGAGACCCGCCAAAGGATAAAAAGGAGATAAGTCGGAGGTCACCTCTTTCCGGTGTTTCCTTCGTGTATTTGGCAAGCCGGAGGAGAGTTCTGTGTCCTTGCTGGTCCAGGTCTGCCTCCTGCTCTCATGAATCTGTCACTTCAAAAGAAATTAAGGATCTTGATAAGCTAAAGGATGTGAAAATCTTCCTTTCCGGTTTACTCTTCGGATTTTCTGTCTTGGCAAAGGCTCGGAGTCGGAGGAAATAATAGTTACCTCTTCATCCACTCCATGACTCGTTCTCGTGTCCTCCTGATGATAATCAGTGTCAATAAGGTGGTTAAAAAAGGAGCCTAGAGAGTCAAGGGCTACCTCTAACTCAGAGGTACCTTCTAGTCGAAGCAAGTCTGAAGCGCTGCTTTTGTTTCCTTTCTTCTTGGCGGCGGCTTTCCTGGCGGCTCTCTTGGCCTTCCTGGCTCTCTTTGCAGCTTCACGATCGTATTTTGCTTTCCAAAAATTGTCATTAGCCTGTGAAAATCGGCAAAATTTTGAGTAAAGACAAAACATCAAGGATAAAGATAAAAATGCTCAATTTAGCGGCTTACCGCTGGAGCCGGGTTAGCTTTGCATAAAGGGCTTAAGCCCACCTTACCACAGTCTACTAGGCTTTCGTTCAAAAGCGACTTTGTCATATCATCAATGACGTCGTCAGGTAAATCGTCAGGGTTGTGCCACAAAGGATCATTTTTCTCGCCTGTGTAGGTGCACATCAAACCAGAACGGCGGCTCAATGAGATGATTCGCCAAGCAAGCCAAACCCGGAGCAAGTCGATACCACTTAAACCATTCCCCAAAATAGCCTTAAGTTTAACCATGGTAGGGGCGAGTTTCTGGCGTTCAGCAGCGGACAACTTGTATGGTAGAGGATGAGTAGACTCGAGGCGCAGGGCGTGAAAGCCGTGCAGAGGGTTCTCATCAGCCGGAGAAGTGTCCTGACAATAGAACCATGTCTGGTTCCAGTCTTTGGGGTGACTTGGTGGGTTTGCATAAGGGAAAATGGCGTCTCTCCGTCGTTAGATTGAGACCCCACCAAGTTCCAAGCTAGGCCCGTTGGCACGTTCATTCTGGCGGTTCAAATAAAATAACTCTCTGGAGAGCAGTAAGATGAGTTCTTCTCCAAGACACACCTCACAGAACACTTGAAAGTTGAATATTAGAAACGGAGTTGGGTCTGATGTCTTGAGGACGGGGGTCAAAAAAGTGTAGGACGTCTCTAAAAAACTTTGAGCCAGGTGGGGAAAAGCCCCGGTTCATGTGGTAAGTGAAGACGATGAATTCCCCCTTGGGCTGAGGCTTTTCTTCGGTAGGACATGATTTCCTTCTTTGGCAGATAGCCAGTCTTCACAAAGTCGTCAAATGTTTTATCTGTGACGATGGACTTGACCCAATTGCATGAAGTGGATGTTTTGGGCGGCATTATGAAGACGGAAGCCTAACAAAGAGTGAAATTGCCGGTTCAAAATTAAGCCGGAGAATATATTATACAGTACATATTCAAGATGACGGCTTACAAAGGGGCCTAATGGTATATGACTAAATTATGTCAGGTTACGTAACCGCCATGAGCAGTGCAAATTATTTAAGCCGCCATGATAAGTTGGATGATGTTTGTTGAGCATTACAATTTAAGTCGGCGATTTGAGCCGCCATGGCTAGATGGATCTAACAAATGCAGTTTTTGCCTAAGTGTTACATAAACAAGTTTCACAGACTGCAGATATTATTTTGGATCCAAGGCTGCTCAGGAAAAGAAAAATAAATCTAGACCTAAAAACCAGTACAGATGAGTTCATGAGCTTTCAGAAGATCTTTTCTTCCAGGAAAGGGGATCTACGGATATCAAAGGTGGAAATAAACAACTACCCATTGGTTGAACACCATTTTCAGATCAAAGAATCTTGAGGTACAACCTAGAAGATGAACTACGATGAACTACGAAGAACACAGGGAAACTCGCAAACCCTAATGCGGGTCTGAGGTATGGGCAGGCAGAAACTTACAGCTGCAGATCTGCTGCGGAGGGTCGCTGCTGTTCTCTGGATCGACTCAGGTTGATGCAGCGGCCGAGGTTGAGGAAGACGAGGTTCTCTGCGGCGATGGCGAAGCTCGAGTGGCAGAAGGGTTGCGAGAGGAAGAAGACGCTAGAAAGGGGGAGAATGAGGAAAGACCGGTCGTGCCTACTTATAAGGAAAAACTCTTAAGTGGGCGCAAAAACCGAGGAGGCCGAAAATATGGTATCCAGCTACCAGGACGCTCAAATCAATCTAGGCCCTAATGTTGGGGATATAACTATTAGGTATGACCCGCCCAGGAGGGGCCGTGTTATACCTATGGCGATTCATGAAGCCCAAGACAGCTCTGGAAGATGGCAATTCAGTTAAAGGCCCAAGGCCCAAAGGCGACTCAAGGCCCGTAGAGATAAACCGCCATATGTACATAACTTGTATTGTAAGGCAGGATAGTTAGAGACCGAGCCGGACACTGTTTATGAGCCGGCCGGGACTCTGTGAGCCGCTGGGCGTCAACCTCTATATATAAAGGGACGACCTGGCAGTGGTTCAGGACAAGGAACATTAGGTCGAAAGCTAGGTCAAGCGGATTCGCTCCCTAGTAATCGAAGCATAAGCAATACCACCTCAAAATGGATTAGGCCTTTACCTTCACCTCAAGGGGCTGAACCAGTATAAACCCTCGTGTCCTTTGTCCCGTTTTAACCCCTTTAAGCTTCCTAGTTGCGATGGATCCACGCTTAAGTCCTTTCACTAGGACATAAGCCGTGACAATTCCACGACAGCTGGCTCTGCTGTTCTAATTTTTGAAAAGAATTGCCACTTCACACCCCTCAAGCAAAAGTTGGGGTGGCTTAAACGTCACTGCAATGACATGGGAGAGCTCATGGTGGCTCTCATCAAGTATGCTGACCCAGATAACACCAAGGACCCCAGATCTAATGATGAAAAATCCAACAAGGGGAAGAAGAATGGTAATAATAAGGGTCAAAAGCAAAATGTGACAAGTCATAGCCAGCGTAATGGTGGCAAGCGCAAGCAAACGGATGCTGGGTCAGATTTTGTGGTTAACACCATTGCACATCAAAACAGTCATCGTCGTAAGGGAAAACCAATGTTTGGAGGACCAAGATTTAACCTTGAGGCGATGTTGAACGAACCTTGCCCGAAACACAGTCTTCCGAATAAGCCAGCGGGTCGTTTGTGGAAGGATTGTTTTATTATGAAGGAATATAGGAATTCCGGATTTCATAAGAATCATAATAACAATAATGTCCTACATGGCGGGTCAGGATCCGGCTCACATGGGTCCGGCTTTGGGAACGGGGGCTCAAATCCTGGATATCAAGGACAGGGTAATCAGAGTGGTTATACTCAATAGCCCAGTCAGGATAACGAGATACAATAGTCAGGATATCAGAGTAATCTGAAGCAACTTAATGGTGGCCAGTATCATGTTTTCACCACAAGTCTTTGCAAGAGAGATCAGAAGGTTCATAAGCGCGTGGTCAATTCAGTTGAGCCGGCGACACCTCAGTACTTGCGATGGTCAGAGCAGCCAATCACATGGAGTAGAGAAGATCACCCGCCCCGGGTTGATAATCCGAGTCATCTAGCACTAGTGGTAGCTCCTCAGGTGGGGGTTACAAATTCACTAAAGTCCTCATGGATGGTGGAAGCAGCATCTATATCCTTTATTATGATACCTTTCAACGAATGTATTTGACTGACAAAGATCTTAAGCCGTCCTCTATAGTCTTTCACGACATGGTACCTGGTAAGTCGGCATACCCAGTTGGTAAGATTTAGAAGTGGCTTCTGGCAATGATTATGACTACAGGGCAGAGACATTGTGGTTTGAAGTGGTTAAGATCAAAAGCCCTTGCCACGCCTTGTTTGAACGGCCGGCTTTTGCCAAGTTTATGGCATAGTCTTGTTATGTGTATCTGCAGCTTAAAATGCTAGGACGTAAGGGTACCATTACAGTCCATGGTAATAGAAAGATTGCTTTGGAATGTGAAGAAGGTGATGCCGCCTATGCCGAATCTGCTTGTGCCACGGAGGAGCTTAAGTTTTATAAAGATAATGTTAACCCGGCTGATATGACCCCTTTAAAGAAGCCCACCACAGAGCAAGACCCTTTGCTGAAGTTTAAGTCGGCAGATGACACCAAGCAGGTTGACTTTGTCCCTAGCGACTCATCTCAGCAGTTCACTATCAGTGCTAACATGGATCCGAAATAGGAAAGCATGCTCATCGAGCTCATCCATGAGAATCGGGACATCTTTGCATGGAAGCCTTCAGATATGCCAGGTGTACCGAGAGAACTCGCTGAGCACACTCTCAATATTGGTCCTAAGTTTAAGTTGGTGAAGCAGTTCCTTCGCCGCTTTAATGAAGAGCAACATAAGGCCATTGGAGAGGAGGTGGCCCGACTCTTGGCGGCCGGGTTCCTCATTGAAGTTTTTCACCCTGGGTGGTTGGCTAACCCGTTGCTGGTACTTAAGAAAAATGGGACTTGGCTTATGTGTGTGGATTATACAGACCTCAATAAAGCCTTCCCAGCTGATCCTTTTGCTCTTCCCCATATTTATCAGATCTTAGATGCCACGGCGGGTTGTGAGCATTTGAGCTTCCTGGATGCTTATTCTGGTTATCATCAGATTAAGATGGAAGTTAAAGACCAAGAGAAGACAACTCTTATCACACCTTTTGGGGCTTTCTGCTATGTGTCTATGTCTTTTGGGCTCAAGAGTGTGCAGGCGACTTATCAACATTGTGTCCAGAACTGTTTTCATGATCAGATCAGACGCAATGTTCATGCTTATGTGGATGATATTGTTGTGAAGTCCAGGAAGAAGGAGACTCTATTGGACGATTTGAGAGAAACCTTTGACAATCTCCAGGTCTACAAGATGATGCTTAACCTGGCCAAATGTATTTTTGCTGTGCCTGCAGGCAAGCTTTTGGGTTTTCTTGTCTCCGAGAGAGGTATTGAAGCTAACCCGGAGAAGATTAAAGCTATTACTTCATTGGTTAAGCTGGTGTGTGTCAATGACGTCCAACGCCCGGTGGGTCGTATCGCTGCTTTAAGCCGGTTCATAAGCCGCCTGGGAGAGAAGGCAATTCCTTTGTACCAGATGATGAAGAAAACATAACATTTTGTTTGGAGTGACGCGGCTAATGAGGCGTTTGAGGCGCTCAAGAAGCAGCTAGCTGAGCCGCCCTTCCTTGTAGCTCCTATTGAGAAAGAACCCTTGCTTTTATACATGGCGGTTAACAGCAGAGCTGTTAGTGTGGCGATTGTAGTAGAACGAAACGAGAAGGGTAACGAGTACCTAGTCCAGAGGCCGGCTTATTTTGTCTGTGAGGTGTTATATGAGTCTAAACAGCGATACCCACATTTGAAGAAGCTGGTATATGGGGTGTTCATGGCCAGTCACAAGATGAAGCACTATTTTCTTGACCATCCCATTACAGTGGTCAGTTTTGCTCCTTTGGGGGATACTATTTAGAACAGAGAGGCTACATGCTGAGTGGCTAAATGGGCCATTGAACATGTACCCCATGGTTTGAAGTATGTGCCAAGGACAACTATCAAATCCCAGGCTCTTGTGGATTTCATCAATGGCTGGACAGATTTGTTGACGCCGGAGGAGAGGCTTGATAACACATATTGGACTATTCACTTTGATGGGTCCAGGCAATTAGAAGGCTCGGGGGCTGGAGTTATTTTGACTTCCCCACGAGGTGATAAATTTTGTTATGTTTTGAGGTTGACGTTTCCCTGTACTAACAGTGCGGCTGAATATGAGGCTCTGCTTCACGGTCTTTGGATGGCCAAGGAGATGAATCTAAGCCAGGTCAGGTGCTTTGGCATTGAAATTGTTCGTTTGGAAATTTCCCAAAAAGCTAAAAAAAATGGATTCTGTGTAATAAGTTTTCCTAGTTCTTCTTCCAAGCGCAGGATAATCCCAAGGGGTTGTGGGTTTTTTCTACCAATGGGAGCTTTCCCTTCACCGCCCCCATGGGGGTGGTCCACAGGACTCAGATATGGTGGCTCAGCAGGTGTCAGTTACTTGGGATTCCAAAGACCCGCTCATGGCGGCTTATCGCTGGGCGGTTGACAATATTGCTGGTCACTTCAAAGGTTATCAGGTGGAGCATCTTTATAAGAGGAAGAATAAGGCGGTTGATGCATTGAGCCGGCTCGGGTCTCAACGTAAGCCGATACCTCCCAATGTATTTCTTGATGTGTTGAATAATCCTTCAGTCAAATTGCCGTCAGAAGAGGATCTTGCTATTCCTAACCCGGAGACGCAGTTGGTGGTGGATCTCCATGCTATTCCTGATTGGATAGTTCCATACTTGGCTTATATGACTCAGGGCAAATTACCTGAGGACGAAACTTTGTACGGATAAATAACCCAGCAATCTAAGTCAATGACCATTGTCAATGGCGAGTTACACCGATGCAGTGTCACATGCGTGTTCCAGCGTTGTGTTTCTCCTGAGGAGGGCCGTGAGGTTTTAAGGGAAATCCATGAAGGTGATTGTGGTCATCATGCCGGCTCTAAATCTCTTGTGTCTAAAGCATTCCATCATGGATTTTATTGGTTGACGGGTCATGCTGATGCAAAGGATCTTGTCAGTAAGTGTGATGGCTGTCAGAAGTTTTCTCGACGGGCTCACGTGGCGGCTCAAGAATTGAGGTTGATTCCAATTACTTGGTCGTTCGCAGTCTGGAGGCTTGATATGGTTGGACCTTTCAAGAGGTCTAAGCACAAGAGAACCCACCTCTTGGTGGCGGATGACAAATTTACCAAGTGGGTTAAGGCAGAGCTGGTCAGCAAGTGTGATGCGGCGACGGCGGTTCAATTCATAAAGTAATCTTCCGTTTTGGTTACCCTCATAGTATCATAACTGATAATGGCACTAATCTGTCTAAGGGTGCTATGAGAGAATTCTGTCAACAGGAGCATATTCGTCTTGACGTCTCCTCCATGGCTCATCCACAGTCTAATGGTCAAGTTGAGAGGGCCAATCAAGAAATCTTGAGAGGTATAAAGCCCCGGCTTATGTCACGCTGCGGAATACGTCAGCAGATTGGATTTGTGTAAATATTATTATCTCTATGGTGGTATGTGGAACTTATTTTGCAGAGCCGGACACTATCCTTGTGTTCGAAATCTTCTATGAAGTATTCGGAGGAGGAACCCGCCTTGCAATGCCGAAGACAATCTGCGCGCCGGACTCGTCGTCATTGAAGCCTGGTTCAGGGGCTACTGAGGGAGTCCTGGATTAGGGGGTGTTCGGATGGCCGGACTATAACCTTTGGCCGGACTCCTGGACTATGAAGATACAAGATTGAAGACTTCGTCCCGTGTCTAGATAGGACTTTCCTTGGCGTGGAAGGCAAGCTTGGCGATACGGATATGTAGATCTCCTCCAATTGTAACCGACTCTGTGTAACCCTAGCCCTCTCTGGTGTCTATATAAACTGGAGGGTTTTAGTCCGTAGGATAAACAACAATCATACCATAGCTAGCTTCTAGGGTTTAGCCTCTCTGATCTCGTGGTAGATCTACTCTTGTACTACCCATATCATCAATATTAATCAAGCAGGAGTAGGGTTTTACCTCCATCGAGAGGGCCCGAACCTGGGTAAAAACATCGTGTCCCTTGTCTCCTGTTACCATCCGCCTAGACGCACAGTTCGGGACCCCCTACCCGAGATCCGCCGGTTTTGACACCGACAGCGCCCCCTACAGCCCATGCTACTATATGGGACGTGGTGGAACCATTTACGGACTTCTGAAACCCTCCGGAATCCTCTAGAACCTTTTGGAAGCTTCCTGGTACAATACGAAAAAACTAAACTTTTTTGGAACCCCGATAACAACTTTACATATATGAATCCTTACCTATAGACTATTCCGGAGCTCCTCGTGACATCCCAGATCCCACCCGGGACTCCGAACAACCTTCATATTTTCCACTATTAATATCTCAAATACTACCCTAGTGCTACTGAACGTTAAGCGTGCGACCCTACGGGTTCGAGAATCGTGTAGATATGATCGAGACTCCTCTCTGGTCAATAACCAGTAGTGGGACCTGGATGCCCATGTTAGTTCCCACATATTCCATGAAGATCTTTATTGGCTGAACCATGATGTCAAGGATTCAGTTAATCCCATATACAATTCGCTTTGTCCGGTGATATGTTTTTTGCCCGAGATTCGATTGTCGATATCTCCATACCTAGTTTAATCTCGTCACCGGCAAGTGTCTTTACCCGTTCCATAATACAAGATCTAGTGACTAACTCATTATCCATATTGCTTGCAATCTCTTGATGATGTTGTATTATCGAGAGGCCAGAGATATCTCTCTGTCATACAGAGTGACAAATCCCAGTCTCGATCCATGCCAACCCAACAGACACCTTCGGAGATACCTGTAGAGCCTCTTTATGATCACCCAGTTATGATGATGTTTGATAGTACACAAGGTATTCCTTCGGTATCCGGGAGTTGCATGATCTCATGGTCTTGGGAATAGATACTTGACATGAAGAAAGCTCTAGCAAATAAGTAAGTGATATGATATGTTGCTAAGCTTATGGTTGGGTATGTCCATAACATCACTCTCCTAATGATGTGATACCATTATCAAATGACAACTCATGTCTATGGTTAGGAAGCATTAACCATCTTTTATCAACGAGCTAGTCTAGTAGAGGCTTACTAGTGACGTGGTGTAGTTTATGTATCCACACATGTATTTAAGTTTCTTGTCAATACAATTCTAGCATGAATAATAAACATTTATCATGAACGGGAAATATGAGGATAACCAATTTATTATTGCATCTAGGTCATATTTCCAACATCTGGCATGTTAGCCGGATCATCCGGGTTAGTGTCCGGATCATGCGGGCTTGGTCCGGATCATCCGGGAGGCGGTTTGGATCATCTGGGCAAGCTCTGTCTTGATCCTTTTCTTCCCCGTCTTCGCGTTCTTAACCATCTATCATTCGGCCTTGCTCCTTAGCTTCTCCATGGCTAGTTCCTTGGTACCTGAGTATACAAAACGTCTCCGTTTGAGGTAGTAGCCATGCCTCGGCTTACATATGCACCGGGGGTTCTAGGTTACACATATGATCAGTTGCCAACATGACAGTTAGAGAGCAATCCTTGAAGTACACGCCAAGTTTTCGGAGGTTTCTATCTTGATTACGCCAAGGTTCATAGCTTTTGTAGTCCTTTCTTCTAGTGATCGGCGGGCCCTGATGATCCACAAGTATATGGGATGAATCGTAGTCCTTTGAATAAGTAAGAGTGTCGAACCCAACGAGGAGCGGAAGCAAATGACAACCAATTTTCATCATGCTCATATGATTCGCGTTCGTTTCTTTGATAATTTGATATGTGGGTCGTGAAGGAAATATGCCCTAGAGGCAACAACAAAGTTGTTATTTTATATTTCCTTATATCATGATAAATGTTTATTATTCATGCTAGAATGTATTAATGGGAAACTTGATACATGTGTGGATACATAGACAAAACACAGTGTCCCTAGTAAGCCTCTACTAGACTAGCTCGTTAATCAAAGATAGTTAAGTTTCCTAACCATAGACATGTGTTGTCATTTGATGAACGGGTTCACATCATTAGGAGAATGATGTGATGGACATGACCCATCTGTTAGCTTAGCATATCGATCGTTCAGTTTTATTGCTATAGCTTTCTTCATGTCATATACATATTCCTTTAACTATGAGATTATGCATCTCCCAGATACCAGAGGAATACCTTGTGTTCTATCAAACGTCACAACGTAACTGGGTGATTATAAAGATGCTCTACATGTATCTCTGAATGTGTTTTTTGGGTTGGCATAGATCAAGATTAGGATTTGTCACTCCGAGTATCAGAGAGGTATCTCTGGGCCCTCTCGGTAATACACATCATAAAGCCTTTCAAGCAATGTGACTAATGAGTAAGTTGCGGGTGTCACAGCCTCAGATCGGCCTTGCTTGACTTTGCTTGCTCATCGTGTCGTCATGTTTAAATTCCTAAGAAACTTGAAATGGGGATTGCCTAAACCCTAGCATTAAAGGAATTCACTAGGTTCAACCAAAATATTCTCAGTGAATCCAAATGGCTTTAAAAAATGTTCATCTTTTCTGGAAAATGCTGGAAGCGATAACCAGAGGTGTTGCACATTTTTCCATGACATATTTGGTCACTGAGTTAAGTCATTTAGTATTTGCAATTGGGCATTTAAATGCTATATATTATGTTAAGTGCTCAATTAATTTTGAATTTAAGTGTGGGCTACTAGGAATAATCCCAACAGAGCCCACAATTATTTGCAGGATTTTTGGAAACGTTTTAGTATTTTTAATAAAGCCCAACAGTTGCAGAAGAATTAGAAAACAGAAATAAAAGAGAGAAAGAGAGACTTACCTGGCGCTCACCTGACACGGCCCAGCCCATCTGGCGCTGCCAGTCGTCCTCCTCCTTGCGCCAGAAGGACGAGGGCGTGTGCCCGCGGCGCGCCAGCATGCGCACGGCCACCTCCTGCTTGTCGCTCTTCCCCTCGTCGCCCTGGACCTCCCTTGCGACGCCACGCGCCCCCCAGGCCCTCTCACTCTCTCCCGTGCTTCTCCCCCCTCCTCTGCTCTCTCCCGCGGCGCCACCGAACGCTGTCGTCGCTGCCGACCGTCACCACCGCGGCCACCGCCTCCCCCTCGCCCCCTCGCCGCGCCTACTAGCTCCGCCTCGACGTCCCTGACCCCCTCGACGACCTACGAGGCCCCGGACGCACCACAACGCCGCCCCCATCGCTGTTTTCCTCGACGGCCACCGTGAATCCTCGCCGTCGATTCGGGAGCTACCGGGCGTCCCCGACCTCGCTCTCGCGCTCATTGGATTCGCTGTGAGCTTCTCCACCTCCTCCCCTTGCTCCCGTGCTCAGCTTCTCGCCGCAGCTGTCGTTTCGATGATGACCGAATCACGCCGCCGCGTGAGCTCCTTGCCGCCGTGGCCACGGTCACCGTAGTCTCCAACCAAGCTCACCCACGTGCTCGCCGTGCCGTGTAGGTGCCGTGGGAGCCAAGCACGCAACTCCACAGCCACCAAAGCCTCGTCCCCGAGCTCGGCCGAACTCCGGCCGCCGCTGCCGTTGCCACCGTTGTCGTCTTAGACCACCCCGGCCCAAGTTAACCCCACCAATCGATGCGCGTGAGCCCCAGCACCTCGTAGATGGGCTCAGCCGTCGATTTGGTCGCCGGAAGCCAAATCCCGAGCCCCTCAACCGTCTCTGGCCTCGCCGGCGACGAGCCCGGGTCAACTCCGGCGAGTATGACCCGGTTTGACTAGTTGACCTCCCCTGGGTCTGGGCTAGTGGGCCCAGAGCCCTGCTAAATTAGTTTAGATGCTAATTAAATTTTAGCTAACCACTGGCTCGCTGACTATGGGCCCCAGCCCTTCTAATTACTTTAGTTAGGATTTAATTAAACCCTGGTTGGTACTGAGTCAATGACAGGTGGGCCAGACCTGTCAGGTTTGACCTGGACGGTCCTATTGACCAGCTGACGCCAGCATGACTTAATGCTGACGCAGTAAAGTTTTCTGGAATTAAAATAAATCAGAAATGATTTATAAATTTCAGAAAATACCCCAAACTTCTAAAAATCATAGTAATTCAACCGTAGCTCCAAATCAAATAATTTATATATGAAAAATTATCAGAAAAATTCAAGGAATCCATCTGCACCATTTTCATGCATGTTTGAACAATTTTTGTCCTCTGTTTTGGACAAAACAAATAAAGGGCATTTAAATAATCATATATGGAGTTGGAATTTGAATCTTGTATTCAAACCAACTTCATTTAAATCATAGCTAGCTGCATTAGTTCAAATCACAGCATATTGCCATGTCATGATCATGCATCATATTGTGGCATTGCATTGATTGTGTTCTTTCTTAGTTGCCGGTGTTTGTCCCCTCTTGATAGACGTGGTTCCGACGATGAGTTCGATGACACCGATGAAGAGCTATATTATCTTCAGAAGTGCCAGGCAAGCAAAACCCCCTTGTTCATTCCGATACAATCCCACTCTCTCGCTCCTGCTCTTTTTACTGCATTAGGACAACAACGATTCATCTGTTACTTGCTGCGGTAGCTGAACCCTTTATCCTCTGCATGACTGTTATTCCACAAGAATAGATGAAACCCACTAGCATGAGTAGGAGTTGTTTGAGCCTGTTGTGCCTACTCATTCATGCTTGTTTGTCATGCCTGCTCTTGCTTAGAGTTGAGTCAGTCCGATTCATCGAGGATGAATCGAGGTGTGTGAACATGCCCTACTATGTGTGAGCTAAGTGTGTGAACACGATTTGGTAAAGGTAGCGGTGAGAGGCCATGTAAGAGTACATGGTGGGTTGTCTCATTGAAGCCGTCCTCAGGAACTGAGTTCTGTATTTGTGATCCATGAAACAGTTACTACCACGCATTGGGCCCGAAACCAATGGACCCTCTCGGCTTCTTAACCACCCTTGTTCTCTGTCCAGGAGTTGCAACTAGTTTCTGGTGTTTGTAGGATATGTGTTGGAGGCCGTGCGTAGCGCTGACCCTAGGGGTGGGCTATGATGCGGTAGATACACTATGGCACGGTGTACCGAATGCCCGTTTGGTATCTCGGGAACCCTGCACACATCGTTCGGGGCCGTTAGTGGAAACCTCGGCCGGACTCCCTGCGGATGGAACTCGAATAGGCGATAAACCTGGACTAGGGACTTGAGTGTTTAGGTAGGCTGTGGCCGACACCCACGTTGGGCTTCCGCTTGAAGGTTGTCGAGTACATGTCGTGTAAACGGCAGTAAGTGGTGAGAGCATGTGTGAAGAAGTACACCCCTGCAGGGTTAATATGATCTATTCGAATAGCCGTGTCCGCGGAAAAGGACTTCTGGGTTGCCTGTACAGTTTATAGACAAGTGAAAGTGGATACTCTAAAATACGCAAGATAAGTGTGAGTGCTATGGATGGCGTTCCCGTAGGGAGACGGGAGCGGATCCATAGTGGTGTATTGATATGGTGAATATGTGGACTCGTGTGCGCCACCTCAAAAGAGTTACTTGAAGTCGTAGTTTCAGGATAGCCACCGAGTCAAAGCTGGCTTGCTGCAGTCAAACTCCACCACCCCCCTTTGTTGATAATGATGCATATGTAGTTAGTTCTGATGTAAGTCTTGCTGAGTACGTTTGTACTCACGTTTGCTTATTTTATGTTTTGCAGAGAGATGTCGGTCTCGCTAGTAGTTCCGCGTGGACTTCGATGTTTAGCTTGTTACCTCAGCTACGATCTTGTGTCCTCGGCAGGATCTGGTAGATAGTCAGGCTTCTCAGCCTTTTTCATTTATAGTTGTCTGTACTCAGACATGTTAAGCTTCCGCATGTGTTTGACTTGTATGCTTTGATTGTTGGGTCATGAGACCCATGTTTGTAATATCTTGGCTCCTCGGAGCCTAATGAATAAATACTTGAGTCGTAGAGTTATGTTGTGATGCCATGTTGTATGTACTCATATCGGGCATATTGTGTGTATGATTGAAATGCTTGGTATGAGTGGGATCCGACAATCTAGTTGTTTATCATTGGCAGCCTCTCATATGGGGAAATGTAGTCTAGTGCTTCCTGAGCGATAGTAGTCCGCTACATCCCAGTTCACCGAGTCCTGCTAGCCCAAAGACTACTGCTCGACACTTGATGGCGGCATGTGTTTCACTTCGTTCTGTATCGTCCTTCGGGAAATGTCACGCGGTGACATCCGAGTCCTGCCTAGCTCGCTACAGCCCGGTTCCCGAGTCCTGTTAGCCAGTGCTACAGCCCGGATTCACACGCTGGAATCCGACATGCTCGATGTGATTCATGTATGCTGTCCCCATGGGTTACCGCCGCTTTGGGTTCACGACTAGCCATGTCGGCCCGGTTCTCTCATCATATGGATGCTAGCGACACTATCATATACGTGAGCCAAAAGGCACAAACGGTCCCGGGCCATGGTAAGGCAACACCGTGGGAATACCGTGCGTGAGGCCGCAAAGTGATATGAGGTGTTACCAGCTAGATCGATGTGACTTGAATCGGGTCCCGACAGCGTTGGTATCGAGCTTTGACCTGAGGGATTACCAAGCCAAGCCGGTCGAAGTTGTGTCTAGAAATGCTTTAGTTATGTAAGGGAATTGATTGTGGAAGGGAACGTAAGGCTCTTTTTACTCCTGATACCTCATGGCCTTCTGATCTGAGTCATCCTCTTCTCTTCTACGGGGATTAAGAACCAGGCCTTCTCATCTATCTATCAGGATGACGTGTTACTAATCCATAGACTTTTAAGATCGTTGAACTTAAGCCTCAGTTTAGTTCCCACTATTTCTGTATGTTAACTGTTAATCTCGGAACCTTGATATGATGTTGTTGAGTGGTTATGCCACCATTTTTCATGATGTCTCAAATCTTTTTGAGCATTTACAGCCGTTATGCTGTCCGAGTCATCCCAGGTTTCTAAACTATCTAATGCATTTGCAAATCCCTTCCTCCCGTTACTGATGTCCTTTGGGGCCAGGTTAAGCACACTAATCGGTGAGTTGAGGTACTCTATTGCCTCGACATATATGTTGGAGTTAGTATTATGACCCTAGGTGTTTTAGGGAGTCACCTAGTAATCCAGCCATGTTTTGTGTTCCCAGTGTGATGATTCTGGCCACCAATCTCGAAAGCATCCCGTGATGCCATTTAGTAGTAGATATTCTATTCCTGGGTTCCTGAACCCGATATTCACCCTACTTACCTCGTGTTGATAGTGTTGATCGTACCCTTAGGATATTAGTAACCTTTGCATTAGTCCTCGAGGTCCGTGGTATTTCCTTCTTCCAAATACCATGAACCATTAAGGCAGAAGTTATTTGAACCAAAAGATCACAATCAGAGTACTCTTGAGGAGTTCTCCATTCATAATTGTGACTCTTCCAGTTCTACCTTCTCTGCATGGGTTATCCGGAAGAAATGTTGAACTTTGCTCGACATACTAATCCATGCCTCCACAACTCGAAAAGTTATATGTCCCTTTGAGTTGTCCCTCTTCAGTTGTATTCCGACCTTCGTCTATCAATTGATAGTCAGGAGTAATTGTGCATTCGTGTTCATCGATGCCTATTACTCATGTGGTCCGTCAAGCCATTCTATTCCGGAATGACTAGGAGAAACAAACTCCAGTACCTCATCCATATCTAGGATTGGATCAAAGCAATTCTATTCCGCGGATCAAAATGCCAAACCAGCTTTTGCTCTGCTGTACCTTGGAGTGTTATCATCTTTATGTCAAGAGTGTCATGAGAATTGCACCACCTCTTATGAATTCTTGACGCAGTAATACTTCTTGCCATCATTGTTCATTCCTCGGTTCCCGTGTTATTGTAACCGGAATGCCGACAAGTGTACCGTGATGTGCGAAATCAGTACTCCTAGCACCTTCGTTGCTTGGTAGTTAAAGGACAATAATTTCATTCTTAGCGTGTTGGTTCTTGAATCATCATTCCAAGATAGATTGTGCTACCTAGTCCTTATTTCTGGTGCACTCTTCGATCAACGAGTTAGAATTGTGTCAATCCCTTGCTCCCTTGATCATATCGTCTTGCCCTGAAAAGCAAGATTGTTCTCGAGCTTAGTAATATATCGGTGGTTCGTGACTTTCCAAATATCTTCTTGGAAGTGTTACCAGGTTGTCACCTGACCGCTATGTTGAGTTCGTGATCATATTGGTTTTCCTCTAAACTACCCATTCTCCAAGAATCTGTGTTGGATATCCCTGAGCTAGTTGGTTGAGCTAGACAACAACTTGGAGAGTTGGAAGATAAAGCTTTTCTTAACTTAGTTCATCTCTAAGGGATATCTTCTGTGCATGTGTGTGTTTAAGAAAGATGATATCTCCATTGATTGGTCCTCGTGATCAGTTGTTGGATCTAAATCCTTGTCAAAACTTTGACTTGAGTATGGGCTATTGTCAAGTCAAATCAGAACCAACGATGTTCGTAATGTTGTCTTACTCGTGGTTGATCCCTCGAGCATACACCATTACATATTTTGGTCTGATCAATGCTATTACCGTGTTCACATGATGGTGGAAGTCCAGTGATATGGAAATTCCGATGAGTTGTTATTAAGCCCATCAGCAGCATTGTGTCTCCCCCATGATTCATGTTGAGCATCAACCTAGTGTTGGAAACTTTGTAAGCATTGCCTTCATGTTCCGTTCATGAGGTATAAGTCTGATGGAGAAGTGACTTCCTCAAACTCACGTGCATTTGATGTAAGTTGTCGCTGTGGATTCGAGAAAGCTTGTTTGCTTCCTGTGGAATCATCCCAAGTTAGTCACGCATGTGCGAAGTATTCTGTGGTTTGATAGACTGATCATCTTCATTCCGTATGTATCCCTAGCACACCAAGCCGCTAATTGATTTGTTCAAGGAGAAGGAGTTCCTTCATAACAACTAGTCATGACTTATGTTAGGACTTCGTTATCCTCGATGATGGTTCCCAACCTGAACTCGGTAGTGTTTTATTATAAGACTACTAGGTGGTCATGCTTGTCTAGGACAGCATGTTCACATGCGTGTAGCAGAACCAGCTCATGTTTTGGAGATTGCTATCGAAGTTCATATCCCGAGAATCTCGCAACGTCATCTCGTCGATTTGTGTTGCAACCTTTCTTTTCGGACATGCTGAGTCTGCAGTATCCTATCACCAATCGGATATGAATCTCAGGCAGATATGATGGTTGGAACATTCCCAACAGTTGCATTTTGTCCCCTGCTTGCACTGCCATTGTGCCAATTTCCCATGGGCTGGCCTTCTCAGCAGTTGCTGTCCAAGATCATCTTTAAAAGTGGACTTGTCATGGGCCCCATTCATTTCCGATGATAAGCAAAAATCATCCATTGCGTTGTCTTCAACAAGGTAGTCCGCATCATCCATTCGAATCCGAATGTGTCATTCCTTTGAACTCCGCCAAACGATCGTTTGTGATTGCCTTAGGCTGGTATTAAGAGTCTCACTGATCTCTATATCAAAAGTAATTCTTTTTGCCACTTAAAGGAATATTTCCACGGGTCACCTTCCTTAAGATGTCTCGTTTTGGTATCATGGCAACTCAATTCCTCGCTACGTGGACAACCATTCACCACCCCCTTAAGGGTGAAATTGTTGTCTACCTAGTGAACCCTCGTCATCCGCTTCACTCCATCCCTTTGGATGTGTGTTTCGTGTCTCAGCTCGAGAGATGTTGCTATGTCTCATTCCGTGAGTTGATCGTGAGTTGCTCGATCTTTAAGAAGATCGATTCCTGCAGAGTTCCTCTCTGTCGTTGTCGTGTTGGATGAAGTTCTCGAAAGCAAAGACGTCAAGATCAATATGAAGCAATGAATCAACATCTTGAGAAGGACAGTTGGATCGTGAAGATCGTGTTAGCTTGTGACCCCTCTGACTTCTTACCTCACGTCTTGAATCTCGGGACGAGATTCATGTTTAGTGGGGGTGACCTGTCACAGCCCCAGATCGGCCTTGCTTGACTTTGCTTGCTCATCGTGTCATCATCTTTAAATTCCTAAGAAACTTAAATGGGGATTGCCTAAACCCTAGCATTAAAGGAATTCACTAGGTTCAACCAAAATATTCTCAGTGAATCCTAATGGCTTTCAAAAATGTTCATCTTTTATGGAAAATGCTGGAAGCGATAACCAGAGGTGTTGCACATTTTTCCATGACATATTTGGTCACTGAATTAAATCATTTAGTATTTGCAATTGGGCATTTAAATGCTATATATTATGTTAAGTGCTCAATTAATTCTGAATTTAAGTGTGGGCTATTAGGAATAATCCCAACAGAGCCCACAATTATTTGCAGGATTTTTGGAAACGTTTTAGTATTTTTAATAAAGCCCAACAGTTGCAGAAGAATTAGAAAACATAAATAAAAGAGAGAAAGAGAGACTTACCTGGCGCTCACCTGACACGGCCCAGCACGGCCCAGCCCATCTGGCGCTGCCAGTTGTCCTCCTCCTTGCGCCAGAAGGACGAGGGCGTGTGGCCGCGGTGCGCCAGCACGCGCACGGCCACCTCCTCCTTGCCGCTCTTCCCCTCATCGCCCTGGACCTCCCTTGCGACGCCACGCGCCCCCCAGGCCCTCTCACTCTCTCCCATGCTTCTCCCCCCTCCTCTGCTCTCTCCCGCGGCGCCACCGAACGCTGTCGTCGTCGCCGACCGCCACCACCGCGGCCACCGCCTCCCCCTCGCCCCCTTGCCGCGCCTACTAGCTCCGCCTCGACGTCCCCGACCCCCTCGACGACCTACGAGGCCCCGGACGCGCCACAACGCCGCCCCCGTCGCTGTTTTCCTCGCCGGCCACCGTGGATCGTCGCCGTCGATTCGGGAGCTACCGGGCGTCCCCGACCTCGCTCTCGCGCTCATTGGATTCGCTGTGAGCTTCTCCACCTCCTCCCCTTGCTCCCGTGCTCAGCTTCTCGCCGTAGCCGTCGTTTCGACGATGACCGAATCATGCCGCCGCCTGAGCTCCTCGCCGCCATGGCCACGGTCACCGTAGTCTCCAACCGAGCTCACCCACGTGCTTGCCGTGCCGTGTACGTGCCGTGGGTGCCAAGCACGCAACTCCACGGCCACCATAGCCTCGTCCCGAGCTCGCCAAACTCCGCCATCGCTGCCGTTGCCACCGCCGTCGCCTTAGACCACCCCGCCCAAGCTAACCCCACCGGTCCGATGCGCGTGAGCCCCAGCTCCTCGAGATGGGCTTAGCTGCTGATTTGGTCATTGAAGCCAAATCTCGAGCCCTCCACTGCCTCGGCCTCGCCCGGCGACGAGCCCGGTCAACTCCGCGAGTTTGACCGGGTTGACCAGGCTGACCTCCCCAGGTCCGGGCTAGTGGGCCCAGAGCCTGCTAAATTAGTTTAGATGCTAATTAAATTTTAGCTAACCATCGCTCATTGACCGTGGGCCCCAGCCCTTCTAATTACTTTAGTTAGGATTTAATTAAACCTCGTTGGTACCGAAGTCAATGATGATGGGCCACACTGCACAGTTTGACTCGACGGTCCTGTTGACCAGTTGATGCCAGCATGACTTAATGCTGACGCAGTAAAGTTGTCTGGAATTAAAATAAATCAGAAATGATTTATAAATTTCAGAAAATACCCCAAACTTCTAAAAATCATAGTAATTCAACCGTAGCTCCAAATCAAATAATTTATATATGAAAAATTATCATAAAAATTCAAGGAATCCATCTGCACCCTTTTCATGCATGTTTGAACAATGTTTGTCCTCTATTTTGGACAAAACAAATAAAGGGCATTTAAATAATCATATATGGAGTTGGAATTTTAATCTTGTATTCAAACCAACTTCATTTAAATCATAGCTAGCTGCATTAGTTCAAATCACAGCATATTGCCATGTCATGATCATGCATCATATTGTGGCATTGCATTGATTGTGTTCTTTCTCAGTTGCCGGTGTTTGTCCCCTCTCGATAGACGTGGTTCTGACGATGAGTTCAATGACACCGATGAAGAGCTATATTATCTTCAGAAGTGCCAGGCAAGCAAAACCCCCTTGTTCATTCCGATACAATCCCACTCTCTCGCTCCTGCTCTTTTTACTGCATTAGGACAACAACGATTCATCTGTTACTTGCTACGGTAGCTGAACCCCTTTATCCTCTGCATGACCTATTATTCTACAGTAAATAGATGAAACCCACTAGCATGAGTAGGAGTTGTTTGAGCCCTGTTGTGCCTACTCATTCATGCTTGTTTGTCATGCCTGCTACTGCTTAGAGTTGAGTCAGGTCTGATTCATCGAGGATGAATCAGAGGTGTGTGAACATGCCCTACTGTGTGTGAGCTAAGTGTGTGAACACGATTTGGTAAAGGTAGCGGTGAGAGGCCATGTAGGAGTACATGGTGGGTTGTCTCATTGAAGCCGTCCTCAGGAACTCAGTTCTGTGTTTGTGATCCATGAAACAGTTACTACCACGCATTGGGCCCGAAACCAATGGACCCTCTTGGCTTCTTAACCACCCTTGTTCTCTGTCCAGGAGTTGCAACTAGTTTCTGGTGTTTGTAGGATATGTGTTGGAGGCCGTGCGTAGCGCTGACCCTAGGGGTGGGCTATGATGCGGTAGATACACCATGGCACAAGGTAAATCAATGCCCGCTTGGTATCTCGGGAACCCTGCACACATCGTTCGGGGCCGTTAGTGGAAACTCGGCGGACTCCTCATGGATGGAACCCGATAGGCGATAAACCTTGACTAGGGACTTGAGTGTTTAGGTAGGCTGTGGCCGACACCCACGTTGGGCTTCCGCTGAAGGTTGCCGAGTACATGTCGGTAAACGGCGGTAAGTGGTGAGAGCGTGTGAAGAAGTACACCCTGCAGGGTTAATATGATCTATTCAATAGCCGTGTCCGTGGAAAAGGACTTCGGGTTGCCTGTATGCTTTATAGACAAGTGAAAGTGGATACTCTAAAATACGCAAGATAGTGTGAGTGCTATGGATGGCGTTCCGTGAGGAGGCAGGAGCGGATCCATAGTGGTGTATTGATATGGTGAATATGTGGACTCGTAGCGCCACCTCAAAAGAGTTACTTGCAAATGTAGTTTCAGGATAGCCACCGAGTCAAAGCTGGCTTGCTGCACCAAACTCCACCACCCCCTTTGTTGATAATGATGCATATGTAGTTAGTTCGATGTAAGTCTTGCTGAGATGTTTGTACTCACGTCTGCTTATTTTATGTTTTGCAGAGAGACGCTGGTCTCGCTTAGTAGTTCCGCGTGAACTTCGACGTTTAGCTTGTTACCTCAACTACGATCTTGTGTCCTCGGCAGATCTCGTAGATAGTCGCTTCTCAGCCTTTTTCATTTATAGTTGTCGTATCGACATGTTAAGCTTCCGCATGTGTTTGACTTGTATGCTTTGATTGTTGGGTCATGAGACCCATGTTTGTAATATCTTGGCTCCTCGGGCCTAATGAATAAATACTTGAGTCGAGAGTTATGTTGTGATGCCATGTTGTATGTACTCATATCGGGCATATTGTGTGTATGATTGAAATGCTTGGTATGAGTGGGATCCGACAATCTAGTTGTTTATCCTTGGCAGCCTCTCATATGGGGAAATGTAGTCTAGTGCTTCCCGAGCGATAGTAGTCCGCTACAGCCCGGTTCACCGGAGTCCCGCTAGCCCAAAGACTACCGCTCGACACTTGACTGGCCGGGCATGTGTTTCACTTCGCTCACATGCCTTCGGGAAATGTCACGCGGTGACATCCGAGTCCTGCCTAGCCTGCTACAGCCCGGTTCCCTGAGTCCTGTTAGCACAAGGCTACAGCCCGGATTCACACGCTGCTGACCGACATGCTCGATGTGATTCATGTATGCCTGTCCCCATGGGTTAGTGCCGCCTTGGGTTCATGACTAGCCATGTCGGCCCGGGTTCTCTTTCATATGGATGTTAGTGACACTATCATATACATGAGCCAAAAGGCGCAAACGGTCCCGGGCCATGGTAAGGCAACACCCGTGGGAATACCGTGCGTGAGGCTGCAAAGTCATATGAGGTGTTACCGGCTAGATCGATGTGACTTGGAATTGGGGTCCTGACAGCGGGATTATGTATTATGAAATGAGTAAAGAGAATTGCCGGTAACGAGATTGAACTAGGTATGAAGATACCCACGATCGAATCTCGGGCAAGTAACATACCGATGACAAAGGGAATAACGTATGTTGTCATTACGGTATGACCGATAAGGATCTTCATAGAATATGTGGTAACTAATATGAGCATCCAGGTTCCGATGTTGGTTATTGACCGTAGAGGTGTCTCGGTCATGTCTACATAGTTCTTGAACCTGTTTGGTCCGCACGCTTAACGTTCGATGACGATTTTGTATTATATGAGTTATCTGATTTGGTGACTGAATGTTGTTCGGAGTCTCGAATGAGATCACGGACATGGCGAGGAGTCTCGAAACGGTCGAGAGGTAAAGATTCATATATAGGATGATAGTATTCGGACACCGAAAGTGTTCTCGAGGTACCGGGTACGTATCGGGTCACCGGAAGGGTTCCGCACCCCGACAAAGATATGGGCCTTACTGGGCCAAGAGCGGGACAGACCAGCCCCTAGTGGGCTGGTGCGACCCATATAGGCCGAATAGGAGGAGAAGGAAGGAGGGGAAGGGAGAAAGGAAAGGGGAGGATTCAGCCCCCCTTCCCTTCTCTCCCCTCTCTTTCCTTCCCTCTCCGACACTTATGGAAGGGGGGAGGCCGACTTGTGGGAGGCGGCCAAGTAGGATTACTCCTACTTGGGGCGCCCCTTGCTGCTACCTTCCCTCTCCCACCTATATATATAAGGGGGGACTGCTAGAACACACATCAATTGTTCCAAGCCGTGTGCGCCCCCCCCCCCCTCCACAGTTTACTCATCCGATCGTATTCACGTAGTGCTTAGGCGAAGCCCTGCGCGGATCACTTCACCATCCCCGTAACCACGCCATCCTACTGACGGAACTTTCCCTCGACACTTTGCTCGATCAAGAGTTCGAGGGACGTCATCGAGCTGAACGTGTGCAGAACTCGGAGGTGACGTACATTGGGTGCTTGATCGGTTGAATCGAGAAGACGTTCGACTACATCAACCGTGTTAAACTAACGCTTCCGCTTTTAGTCTATTAGGGTACGTGGACACACTCTCCCCTTCTCGTTGCTAAGCATCTCCTAGATAGATCTTGCGTGATCGTAGGAATTTTTTGAAATTGCATGCTATGTTCCCCAACAGTGGCATCCGAGCCAGGTCTATGCGTAGATGATATATACGAGTAACAAAGAGTTGTGGGCGGTGGTAGTCATACTGCTTACCACCAACATCTTATTTTGATTCGGTGGTATTGTTGGATGAAGCAGCCCAGACCAACCTTACATGACCAAGTTCATGAGACCGGTTGCACCGACAGACATGCAACTTGTTTTGCATAAAGGTGGCTGGCAGGTGTCTGTTTATCCAACTTTAGTTGAATCTAATTTGAGTACGGGTAGTCCTTGTTAAAGGTTAAAACAACAAACTTGACGAAGCACCATTGTGGTTTTGATGCGTAGGTAAGAACGGTTCTTACTAGAAGCCCGTAGCAGCCACGTAAAACTTGCAGCAACAAAGTAGAGGACGTCTAACTTGTTTTGCAGGGCATGTTGTGATGATATGGTCAAGACATGATGTGATATATATTGTTGTATAAGGTGATCATGTTTTGTAAAAGTTATCGAAAACTGGTAGGAGCCTTATGGTTGTCGCTTTATTGTATGAAATGCAATCGCCATGTAATTGATTTACATTATCACTATGCGTTAGCGATAGTTGTAGAAGCAACAGTTGGCGAGACGACCACGACACTACGATGGAGATCAAGGTGTCAAGCCGGTGATGATGGAGATCATGACGGTGCTTTGGAGATGGAGATCAAAGGCACAAGATGATGATGGCCATATCATGTCACATATTTTTATTGCATGTGATGTTTATCTTTTATGCATCTATTTTGCTTAGTACGGCGGTAGCATTATTAGATGGTCCCTTACTAAAATTTCAAGGTATAATTGTTCTCCCTGAGTATGCACCGTTGCGACAGTTTGTCGTAATGAGACACCACGTGATGATCGGGTGTGATAGGCTCTACGTTCACATAGAACGGGTGCAAGACAGTTTTGCACATGCGGAATACTCAGGTTAAACTTCACTAGCCTAGCATGTACACACATGGCCTCGGGACACTGGAGACTGAAAGGTCGAATGTGAATCATATAGTAGATATGAAGACTACTCCGTCTAACGTGATGATCGGACATCGTTTAGTTGATTTGGATCACGTAATCATTTAGATGACTCAAGGGATGTCAATCTAAGTGGGAGTTCTTAAGTAATATGATTAACTGAACTTAATTTATCATGAACTTAGTCCTGATAGTATTTGCATACCTATGTTGTAGATCAATAGCTCGTGTATAGCTCCCCTATTTTATTTTTGATATGTTCCTAGAGAAAACTAAGTTGAAAGATGATGGTAGCAATGATGCGGACTGGGTCCGTGATCTGAGGATTATCCTCATTGCTGCACAGAAGAATTATGTTCTTGATGCACCACTAGGTGACAGACCAATTGCAGGAGCATATGCTGATGTTATGACCATTTGACAAGCTCGGTACGATGACTACTTGATAGTTTAGTGCACCATGCTTTACGGCTTAGAACTGGGACTTCAAAAATGTTTTGAGCGCGATGGAGCATATGAGATGTTCCTAGAGCTGAAAATGATATTTCAGACTCATGCCCGTGTTAAGAGGTATGAGACCTCTAACAAGTACTTTGCGTACAAGATGGAGGAGAATAGCTTAGCTAGTGAGCATGTGCTCAGAATGTCTGGGTACTTCAATCGCTTGAATCAAGTGGAAGTTAATCTTCCAGATAAGATAGTGATTGACAAAGTTTCTCTAGTCACTATCACCAAGTTACTAGAACTTCTCGATGAACTATAATATGCAAGGGATAAATGAAAACGATTCCCAAGCTCTTCGCGATACTGAAATCGGTGAAGGTAGAAATCAAGAAATAGCATCAAGTGTTGATGGTTAACAAGACCACTAGTTTCAAGAAAAAAGGCAAGGGAAAAAAAGGGAACTTCAAGAAGAATGACAAGCAAGTTGCCACTACCGTGAAGAAGCCCAAAGCTAGACCCAAACCTGAAACTGAGTGCTTCTACTGCAAAGGAAATGGTCACTAGAAGCGGAAATGCCCCAAAAACTTTGCGGATAAGAAGGATGGCAAAGTGAACAAAGGTATATTTGATATACTTGTTATTGATGTATATTTTTACTAGTGTTCATAGTAGCCCCTGGGTATTTTATACCGGTTTAGTTGCTAAGATTTGTAACTGGAAACAGGAGTTGCAAAATGAACAGATACTAGTTAAGGGCAAGGTGACGATGTGTGTTGGAAGTGATTCCAAGGTTGATAAGATCACCATCGCACACTCCCTTTACCATCGGGATTAGTGTTGAACCTAAAATAAATGTTATTTGGTATTTGCGTTGAGCATGAATATGATTGGATCAAGTTTATTGCAATACGGTACATTTTATTCAAAGAATAATTGTTGTTCAATTTACATGAATAAAACCTTCTATGGTCATACACTCAATATAAATGCTTTACTGAATCTCGATCGTAGTGGTACACATATTCATAATATTGATGCCAAAAGATGCAAAGTTGATAATGATAGTGCAACATATTTGTGGCACTGCCGTTTAGGTCATATTAGTGTAAAGCGCATGAAGAAACTCCATGCGGATGGACTTTTGGAACCACTTGATTATGAATCATTTGGTGCTTGCGAACAATGCCTCATGGGCAAGATGACTAAAACACCGTTGTCCAGAACAATGGAGCGAGCCACTGACTTATTGGAAATAATGATAACCGATTTATGCGGTCCGATGAGTGTTGAGGCTCACGGCGGGCATCGTTATTTTATGAACTTCACAGATGATTTCAGCAGATATGGGTATATCTACTTAATGAAACACAAGTCTGAAACATTTGAAAAGTTCAAAGAATATCAGAGTGAAGTGGAGAATCATCGTAACAAGAAGATAAAGTTTCTACGATCTGATCGCAGAGGCGAATATTTGAGTTATGAGTTTAGCCTTCATTTAAAACAATGTGGAATAGTTTCACAACTCACGCCACCTGGAACACCATAGCATAATTAATGGTGTGTCTGAACGTCGTAACCGTACTTTAGTAGATATAGTGCGATCTGTGATGTCTCTTATCGATTTACCACTATCGTTTTTGGGTTATGCATTAGAGACAGCTGCATTCACGTTAAATAGGGCACCATCTAAATCCATTGAGACGACACCGTATGAACTATGGTTTGGCAAGAAACCTAAGTTGTCTGTTCTTAAAGTTTGGGGTTGCGATGCTTATGTGAAAAAGCTTCAGCCTGATAAGCTCGAACCCAGATCAGAGAACTGCGTCTTCATAGGATACCCAAAAGAAACTGTTGGGTACACCTTCTATCACAGATCCGAAGGCAAGATTTTTGTTGCTAAGAATGGATCCTTTCTAGAGAAGGAATTTCTCTCGAAAGAAGTGAGTGGGAGGAAAGTAGAACTTGATGAGGTAATTGTACCTTATCTCGAATTGGAAAGTAGCTCATTAGTGAAAACCGTTCCCGTGATGCCTACACAAACAAGAGAGGAAGCTAATGATAATGATCATGAAACTTCAGATCAAGTTACTACCGAACCTCGTAGGTCAACCAGAGCACATTCCGCTCTAGAGTGGTACGGTAATCCTGTTCTGGAAGTCATGTTACTAGACCATGATGAACCTACGAACTATGAGGAAGCGATGATGAGCCCAGAATCCGCAAAATGGCTTCAGGCCATGAAATCTAAGATAGGATCCATGTATGAGAACAATATATGGACTTTGGTTGACTTGCCCGATGATCGGCAAGCCATAGAGAATAAATGGATCTTCAAGAGGAAGACAGACACTGATAGTAGTGTTACTATCTTCAAAGCTAGACTTGTTGAAAAAGGTTTTTGACAAGTTCAAGGTGTTGACTATGATGAAATTTACTAACTTGTACCGATGCTTAAGTCTATCTAAATCATGTTAGAAATTACCACATTTTATGAAATCTTGCAAATCGATGTCAAAACTGCATTCCTTAATGGATTTCTTAAATAAGAGTTGTATATGATGGAACCAAATGGTTTTGTCGATCCTAAAGGTGCTAACAAAGTGGGCAAACTCCAACGATCCATCTATGGACTGGTGCAAGCATCTCAGAGTTGGAATATACACTTTGATAAGGTGATCAAAGCATATGGTTTTATACAGACTTGTAGTGAAGCCTGTATTTACAAGAAAGTGAGTGGGAGCACTACATCCTTTCTAATAAGTATATGTGAATGACATATTGTTGATCGGAAATGATGTAGAATTTTTTGGAAAGCATAAAGGAGTGTTTGAAAGGAGTTTTTCAAAGAAAGACCTCGGCGAAGTTGCTTACATATTGGGCATCAAGATCTATAGAGATAGATCAAGACGCTTGATAAGACTTTCGTGAGTACATACCTTGATAAGATTTTGAAGGAGTTCAAAATGGATCAGTCAAAGAAGGAGTTCTTCCTGAGTTGTAAGGTATGAAGTTGAGTAAGACTCGAAACCCGACCACGGCAGATGACAGAGAGAGAATGAAAGTCATTCCCTATGCCTCGGCCATAGGTTCTATAAAGTATGCCATGCTGTATACCAGACCTATTGTGTACCTTGCCATGAGTTTGGAAAAGGGGTACAATAGTGATCCAGGAGTAGATCCCTGGACAGCAGTCAAAATTATCCTTAGAAGACTAAGGAAATATTTCTTGGTTATGGAGATGATAAAGAGTTTGTCGTAAAGAGTTACGTTGATGCAAGCTTTTACATCGATCTGGATGACTCTGAGTCTCAATCTGGATACATATTGAAAGGTGGAGCAATTAGCTAGAGTAGCTATATGCACAACATTGTAGACATAGAAATTTCCAAAATACATACGTATCTGAATGTGGCAGATCTGTTAACTAAACTTCTCTCACAAGCAAATCATGATCACACCTTAGTACTCTTTGGGTGTTAATCACATAGCGGTGTGAACTAGAATATTGACTCTAGTAAACGCTTTGGGTGTTGGTCACATGGCGATCTGAACTATGGGTGTTAATCACATAAAGATGTGAACTATTAGTGTTAAATCACATGGCGATGTGAACTAGATTAGTGACTCTAGTGCAAGTGGGATACTGAAGCAAATATGCCCTAGAGGCAACAATAAAGTTGTTATTTTATATTTCCTTATATCATGATAAATGTTTATTATTCATGCTAGAATGGTATTAACGGTAAACTTGATACATGTGTGGATACATAGACAAAACACAGTGTCCCTAGTAAGCCTCTACTAGACTAGCTCATTAAACAAAGATGGTTAAGTTTCCTAACCATAGACATGTGTTGTCATTTGATGAACGGGATCACATCATTATGAGAGTGATGTTATGGACATGACCCATCCATTAGTTTAGCATATTGATCATTCAGTTTTATTGCTATAGCTTTCTTCATGTCATATACATATTCCTTTGACTATGAGATTATGCAACTCCCGGATGCCGGAGGAATACCTTGTGTGCTACCAAACTTCACAACGTAACTGGGGTGATTATAAAGATGCTCTACAGGTATCTCCGAAGGTGTTTGTTGGGTTGGCATAGATCGAGATTAGGATTTGTCACTCCGAGTATCGGAGAGGTATCTATGGGCCCTCTCCGTAATGCACATCATAAGAAGCCTTGCAAGCAATGTGACTAATGAGTTAGTTGCGGGATGATGTATTACGGAACAAGTAAATAGACTTGCCGGTAACGAGATTGAACTAGGTATGAAGATACCAATGATTGAATCTCGGGCAAGTAACATACCAATGACAAAGGGATTAACGTATGTTGTCATTACGGTACAACCGATAAAGATCTTCGTAGAATATGTGGGAACCAATATGAGCATCCAGGTTCCGCTATTGGTTATTGACCGGAGATGTGTCTCGGTGTCGGGGCTCAGGGACGACACCTATGGGATCACGGGGAATCCCTACTATGGTTGGCGGGGCGTGGGGCTGCGCACGGGTCGAGAAGATCAACACGGGGGGGGGGGGGATTTTTACCCAGGTTCGAGCCACAAATAATGCGTAAAAACCTAGTCCTGCTTTGTGCGTATTTAGTGTTCTTGAGTTCTTGACCTAGCTACGGTGCATGCCCAGTCCAAAAAGTCCGAATCCTTTTCCAGTACGCCTCAGGCCTCCTTTTATATGTCAAAGGGGTTACCACAACGGCACACAGGAGGTGGAAAGTATCTACATAGTACAAGTTTATCTCCTGACATCATAGGACAAACGCATTTAATGTGCCGTCTATGTGTCCTCTTGCTTTATCAGGGACGACAAAGTAGCTCGTCCCGTCCATCACCGCCTCGCCTTCCTTCGACGCGCGTCCAAGGTGACGAGGCATGCAGCGCCACGGTGGCTGGCTGGCTGCTGAGCTGGTGCGGTGGCAGGGTCTTCAAGAAGATCTGCATGCCACCACGCAGGTGCTTGGCTAGTTGGTCTAGAAGCTGCATGTTGCCACGCAGGCGCTCGCCTAGTTGGCGGGCTGGCCGCCACGTAGGAACGAGCGCGGGGCCGCGAAATCTAGTGAGTGTGGGCTTGGTCTCGGCCCCGCAGATGTCCCCGGCAAGGGTCTTGCCGGGGCCCTGGCAAGGGCCTTGTCGGGGTCTCGTGGGCGTCCCCGGCAAGGTTCTCCCCGGGGGTCTTCCTCTTCTTGTTCTCATCTAGTTTTGCAGGCCTTTGATCTTCACAAAGATCTGCATGCCACCATGCAGGCGCCCCCGAGCCTTGGTTCTGATGTTGTCGATGGTGTCAGAACTCTCAGGCTCAAGGGCGGCGGTCTTGCTGGTGTTGGGCAAGTCGACCCGGCAAGGCTCTTGCCGGGGCAGCGTAGGTCGTCCCCGGTAAAGGAGTTGCCGGGGGAAACCCATCCTGTCCCTTTGCTCTTCGCGCCTCTGGCTTAAGCACTGCGCTGGTAGTCTTGTATCTTTTCTTCTTTGGCCCCGCCAAGCGTGGCCGCAGGTGTGGCTACAACTGCCCGTGCACAAGTAAAGGGGTACAGAAAGGCCCCTACTTTTGTACACCGTCAGGAGCCCCCGGGCCTGGTCCACACATAAGCGTGAAGTGTTGGTGGGCCAGGACCATAACGGTGCACGGGCACGCATGGCAGAGTTTTAGCTGTGGTAACTCCTTTCGCTAGTTGCGCTTCCCCACGATTCGCATTAAGTGTGTGACGTGGGGGTCGTGCGTGGAGCGGTTGTAGCACCCTTGCGTCACGTTGCGGTGAGTAGTAAAGAGGCGGCCCGCGTCTTCCCCATAAAAAGAGGAAGCCGTAGGGGCGCGGCTCATTTACTAAGCGGACTCAGGTCGTAGCCATCATGGCGCCCGTGCCCCATGATCACGGGGCGGGAAACGGCCGTTCTGCCTGCCTCCTGAATCCTGGATCACCCGCCATGTGTCCCCCGTGCCTCGGGAAGGGTAGGTGGTGGATACGGAGGGCATGGGCTTTAATGCCAAGGCGGGAGGCCGGGTGCCGCTGATTGGAGCAGCGGGTTCGTCCCGATTCCTCGTGCCCCTGGCGGCCAGATTGGTCGATTGGGGCGGCCGCCCTCAGGTTTGGGGGCCGAGCCCGAGCCCCTCCCCTATATAAAGAGGGGAGAGGGACGGTGTCCTTCTACATTCGTCTCCTCCTCGTCTGACCTCTTTCTTCCCTTTGCGATGGCGAGAGGGCACGTCGGTGCTCCAGTAGCATCGACGAGAGCTTCTGCCCGACAGCGTGTCCTCCCTCCTCCGGAGCCCATGGCAGCAGAGCCTGATGCGAGAGGAGGAGGAGGAAGGGGGCGAGGCTGGGGTCGCTGTGGCGCTCGGGGGAGAGGAGGACGGGGCGGCGCACTTGCCGCGCCTCCCCCAGCGGCTCCTCCCCCAATGGAGGGCCATGTCGGAGACCAGCCCTGTGAGTTCTTCATCAGGCTGTACAAGCCGGTGTGCGGTCATCTCCGCCTCCCCACCCTGTTTGCTCGGGTAATGGAGCTTGACCCGCCGCAGGCTTTGAAGGTGCATATGAGGGGCTGCGGGAACGACAGCATGCGGGTCGACGTCGACTTCCCCGCCCCTCATGTCATGTATCTCCACCGTGGGTGGAAAACCTTAGCCTGCACCCATGACCTATCGGGGGGGGGGGGAGGGGGGCTCGTCCTCCACTTCAAATTGATGGAGAACGGCCTGCTCTCCGTCAAGGTCTTTGGGCACTTGGGAACTCGCCTAAGGTGTTGCGCGGAGAGCTCCACCGATGACGAAACCTCCTCCTCGGGCGAGAGTGACGAGGAGGACAACGACAGCGGCGACGAGGGCATCAAGCGGGAGGACGCTAATCCCGACTCCGGCTAACCATTGGCAGCAGCTCCATCATCTGCGTCGCCCACCTCTCTCGGCCCTGCTTTTTGCCGAGGGTCTTCCCCGTCAAGCTTTCCATCGGCGCGTTCTCCGTCGCCCCTTCTTTGCCTTCACCTGCCGCAGCTGGGAGGAAAGGGGCAAGAACGGAGATCACGGGGCACTTATCTTTCTTTTAACTTGTAGGCACTTGCCAAATCTTAATTTCAAGATAATGTAATCTCCCGAGCCCATGCTTGTGTCTAGTAACCTTCGTACTTGTATCAGCATGTTAATGAAAAAGACTAGCCTTGCCGGGAACCCGTGCATGCGTATGTTCGTGCAGAGGCGAAACGCCTCCTTAATGTAAATAAACGTGTCCTCCCGACAAGGTGTCCTACCGGTGCCCTCTGCGCCTGCCGGAGAATCACATCTGCCGGGTTACAGACAAAGGGTCCAGCCCCCATCCACCTCCCTTTAGCAAGGGCTACTACGACCACTCCGACCGAAGCAGCGTTCGGACCGGGAATGGGAGCACCCGAGTTTTTAAAGAAGAGTGGCGAGGTTTTCTAATGCACAAGTCATAGGTTACAAACACAAATGGGCAAGAGGTAAACTTTATCTGTTTGGTTTGCCGGGGATCGCCGTGCCGAGCGGTCTTCTCAACTTCTTGCCGGAGCCAGGTCCTTGGCGGGATCGCGCGTCCTCGCCGTGGCTGGAGAGAAGAAAGGGCAAGAGCATGGAACCTTGGCAGAACACTAATATTTGTTGGAATCAAAAAGCAGTATAATATCCTGGACAAGCATGCATATACGTATACACATAAACATGGAAATCAACGGGAAACTATACATACTAAGGGATTTCTTTCCCTGACTGCGCACAAGGTTTGCGCCTGGCTCTGTACATAGGGTTACAAGCCTTGCCGGCAAGGCTAGTACAAAATGGGGGTTGCCGGGTGAGGGAGTCCTGGATTAGGGGGTGTCCGGATAGCCGAACTATCATTTGCCGGACTATCATCATCGACCGGACTCCAAGACTATGAAGATACAAGATTGAAGACTTCCCCCCGTGTCCGGATGGGACTTTCCTTGGCATGGAAGGCAAGCTTGGCGATACGGATATGTAGATCTCCTACCATTGTAACCGACTCTATGTAACCCTAGCCCTCTCCGGTGTCTATATAAACCAGATGGCTTTAGTCCGTAGGACAACAATCACAACAACCCTTACAATCATACCATAGGCTAGCTTCTAGGGTTTAGCCTCCTTGATCTCGTGGTAGATCTACTCTTGTAAACATCCACAATATCAATATCAATCAAGCAGGGCGTGGGTTTTACCTCCATCTAGAGGGCCGAACACAGGTAAACATCGTGTCCCTTGTCTCCTGTTACCATCCGCCTAGACGCACAGATTCGGGACCCCCTACCCGACATCCGCCAGGTTTGACACCGACATTGGTGCTTTCATTGAGAGGTCCTCGTGTCGTCACCGATAGGCTTGATGGCCTCTTCAATCAACAACGACGCAGTCCTGGGTGAGACCTTTCTCCTGGACAGATCTTCGATTCGGCGGCTTCTTTGCGGGCCAACTCCTTGGCCACCGAGCAGATCGAAGCTACGCCCTGGCCGTCGAGTCAGGTTTGAAACCTAAACTTCACTTCCGATATCCGGGGGACTTGATCCTCGATGGATCTGAGCCACACCGAAGGCGCGCGCTGTCACAATGGGCATGACCTAACTCGCCGCTGGGCAGCACCTTGGAGGCCAGCAGCGGATCCGCTCCGACTCATAGTCCGGAGCGGTCGCTCGAATCGAGGGCGGATGGCTGGACACCGCCTCGGGCCGCAATTCCTCTGGCGATGGAGCGAACACTTACCTTGTCCCGCATAAACCCCATGAATCCGAGGTGCCGGACTCCCTGCCGGACTCCGTACCTCCTGCGCCCCTGCCAGTCGAATCCGATTGGGCGCCGATCATGGAATTCACCGCTGCGGACATCTTTCAGCACTCGCCCTTTGGCGATATCATAAATTCATTGAAGCATCTCTCGCTATCCGGAGAGCCCTGGCCGAACTACGGCCAGGACGGTTGGGACGCGGATGACGAAGAAATTCATATCCCACCCACCACCCACTTCGTAGCCACCGTCGACGATTTAACCGACGTGCTCGACTACGACTCAAGACATCGGCGGTATGGGCGATGATGCCGAGACTACCAAGAATCAGTGCCTACAGAGACACCGAAAACCACCTCGTCATACGACATATACATGGTGGACACCCCAAAAGATGGGGACGGCGAAGAAGAAGCGGAGGCCGATTCCTTAAAGAAACAGCCCAAGCGCCGACGTCAGCGGCGCCGCTCTAAATCCCGCCACAGCAAGAATGGAGATTCCGGCACAGGAGATAATAACACCCCAGAAAGTGCCGAAGACAACTCCCTCCAACACGATCCAGCGCAGGAGGAGGCAGAAGCAAGCCCTCAGGAGAGGCGGCGGGCGAGAGGTCGAGGATGACAACTACTTACCTCCCTCCGGAGACGAGACAAGCCTCGGCGACGACGAATTTGTCGTGCCTGAGGATCCCGTCGAGCAAGAGCGTTTTAGACGCAGGCTAATAGCCACGGCAAACAGCCTAAAGAAAAAGCAACAACAGCTTCAAGCTGATCAAGACCTCTTGGCGACGGATGGACCGAGGTCCTCGCGGCGAAAATCTGAACTCGAGCGCCCCTCAAAAGTTACCCAAAACGCAAGTTGCTCCCCGATTAGAGGAGGCAACATCACGGCGCGCTGTCTGGCAGAACGACCACCCGTGGCGCGATAGAGGCGTGTAAACCCTCCACCAAAACCGTACCCCGGCATCGCTCTAACAGCAAGAAGCCGCGGGAACGCGCCGGACTTGCGAGATATATTGGAGGACAAGGCAAGACAATCCAGATCTATCTATGGATCACGTGGGCGCCCCGACCCACGGCGAATACCGTCGCACGGATACAACTACTCGGCGGGCGAACACAGCGATAACGCTCTCGAGCTACGTCGCGATATTGCTCAATCTGAGGCACCGCACACCCACTATGCTTCAGCGACAAAGTAATGGATCATCAAATCCTGAAGGGTTCAAACTCGTTAATATCGAATCCTACGATGGCACAACAGACCCTGCGGTCTGGATTGAGATTATCTTCTCCATATACACATGGCCCATGGCGGCAATCTTGGCGCCATCAAATATCTCCCGCTCAAGCTTAAAGGACCAGCTCGGCATTGGCTTAACAGCCTGCCCGCAGAGTCAATTGGATGCTGGGAGGACCTGGAAGCCGCATTCCTCGACAACTTTCAGGGCATGTATGTGCGACCACCAGACGCAAATGACCTAAGCCACATAATCCAGCAGCCAGACGAATCGGCCAGGCAATTCTGGACACGGTTCCTAACAAAGAAAAATCAAATCGTTGACTGTCCGGATGCAGAGGCACTCGCTGCCTTCAAACATAATATCCGCGACGAGTGGCTGGCCCGGCACCTAGGACAGGAGAAGCCGAAATCTATGGCAGCCCTCACATCCCTCATGACCCGCTTCTGTGCGGGAGAGGATAGATGGCTCGCTCGCAGTAACAACCTCAGCAAAAACGCTGGCAGTCCGGATACTAAGGACCGCAATGGCAGGTTCCGTCGAAACAAAAACAAACGCCGCGTGCGGCGGCAGCAATGAGGATCGGACAGTTAACGCGGATTCGAGGCTCCAAATCCGGTTAGCGGAAGAAGCCATTCAAAGAACCACTCGGGCCCATCCAATCTGGACCGAATACTCGACCGCTCTTGCCAAATACATGGAACCCCGAAAAGCCAGCTAACCATACCAGCAGATATTGTTGGGTATTCAAGCGAGCAGAGCAAATTAATCGCGAAAGCAAAGGACAAGGGCATCACAGCGATGACGAGGAGGAGACCCGACCGCCCGAACAACGAGAGGCCAAAGGATTCCCCCCTCAAGTTCGGACGGTAAACATGATATCATAGCGATATTCCCAAGAGGGAGCGCGTGCACTAAGGGGCGTATATGCGATGGAGCCATCGCCCTAAATTTAACCCATGGTCCTCTTGCCCGATCACTTTCGATCGAAGAGACCATCCGACCGATATCCGCCATGGCGGATTCGCGCGTTGGTTTTAGACCCAATCGTTGATGGATTTCACCTCACGAGAGTCCCGATGGACGGCGGCATAGCTGAACCTGCTTTATCGAGATACGGTCGCGCAAGATGGGCATAGACCCTTCAAGGATTAAACCTACAACGACGATCTTCAAAGCGTCATACCAGGTGTCGAGGCCAATTATGCAGGCTCGATTACTGAAGTGGTCTTGAATCCCGGATAATTTCGAGCGAGGAGTTAATCTTGACATAGTCCCGTTCATGGCGGCTATCACGCCCTGCTTTCGGACGAACGCGTTTACAAAGTTCAGCGCGTGCCACATTATGCCTACCTTAAGCTCAAGATGCGGGCCCTCGTGGAGTCATCACGGTCAATGGAAACAAGAAACGCTCCCTCCGAACGGAGGAACATACAGCGGCTCTCGCGGCAGAAGTACAGAGCAGCCTTTTGAGGCAATTCTCGAGTCCGGCCGTTAAATGACCGTACATGACCAAACGCGCCCGGAGCAACATTAACCAAGACCACCTGGCACGTTCCGTGCCAGAGTAATGCGGCCCCAACCCCAGCCCTCGCAAAACTGCAAGACAAACTCTCGCGTACATAATTACGCCTGGAGATACCATGGGCATAGGGGAAGGGCACTACCACAACAGACCAGTGCGGTTCGACCACACCAGGGCTCTCAAGTGTGTCGCTCTTTTTGTTTTATTTTCTCTTTTTATACAGAACTCAGTCCGTGGCGAACCGGCGAACTCATGATGCAACAGCCAGGGGAAGGACTAAGGCGCGAGGAACACTCAGTGGTCTCCATCACGAGCATTAAATTTGTTAAAATACAACATTCCGCTGCCTACCCACGGAGAGATGCCTTTAATTCGTCAATCCCTTGCTTTCCGCACTATTTGTATCACTCCTTGATGATAGCATATCTTCTCGAATAAAATGCAGCACTTTTTGCCTTTAATTGCATTTTATATATATATATATATATATATATATATATATATATATATATATATATATATATATATATATATCTGTGTGTGTGTTCATTTACGACATGTTGCACCGTGCATCTTGGTACGCCAAACACACCAGGGCTTATGTCCTCCGCTTTATGGTGTGATAAAGTCCGCACACTTTCACAAATCGGCACTCGAACTTATAGCATTATATGAATCGGCTCGAATCATGTCTTGGGTCAATAGTTGGGTTTGCCCGCTCCCATGTTTGGCACCTTACGTTCCCGTTCTATCGGCTAAGGTAGCCTTTGGAGAACCACTGCGATTGCGCCCGGTTGAGCAGGGTTAACGCCTCGATGGAAAGCTAAAACTGACCGGCATGATAAGGCGTGAGACTGGTCGCTGTTCGAGAGGTCTTTCGGGTCCTTAAAGACCTCGCCGCTCGAGCGAAGTTCGGATTATGTCCGATGAAGGCGTGGATAGCGCCCCAATTCGGTCTTCGAATACTAGGGGCTTCACGAAATTTAAAATTATAGAATTCTATGGCTAAGTGAGAGTGTTCAAGCACTATAAGTCCGGTTGCCTGGTTCGTTGTGTTGGCGCCTCCTAGATGGACCCAAAATGGGAACAAGAGTGCTCAAGTTTATCCCAACACCCCAGCACTCGTGGCATGGGGGCTGAAGCCGACGACTTGCCATCTCTCGATTTAATAAGCGGCCGCATGAAGGTAATATTTTAAATTAAACAAGCGTTGCTTAGCGCATATGAACAAAGTTTTCAGCGCACAGGATAACACATTGCGAATTCACTCAATAATTATATCCACAGGGCACTCATCCGCAATCTTGCGGGCACCCTTCAGACAGCCTTATAGTAAAGTTGGGCGACGATGCTCCTTGCCCGCTGGTGGCGTGTCGATGATTAGCTTCTCGCATCCAACTTGCCCTAATGCACCTTTGCGCGGGCAAGGGCCCGACGAGCACCTTCAATACAGGCGGAGCGCTTGATAACCTCCACCCGAGGCACGATCCACCAGCCGTCGCCGACGAGGCCGAAGTAGCTCCTGGCATGGCCTCCTCCGGGCCACAGCGGACTATGAGCCCCTTCATGGCCTGCTCGGCCACCTTGTGAAGCTTCGACCAGCTGCTTCACCTGGTCGCTAGAAACACCGGATGGCGGCCTCGACATCTTGAGACCAGAAGACTTTCTCCGTCGAGCTCCCTCCTCGGCTCGGTAGAGCTCGAATTGGGTAAGTATCACGTAATTTACATTCACATGCTTGCTTTGCATGAAAAATGCCTTACCGCGCTATCTTCTTCATCAACTCAACTTCCGAAGGGCCTTATGGGCCTCGGCCTTGGCGGTTTGGCACTTTCGAGAGCCAAGGCAAGCTCGGACTCTCGAGTCTTTGAGTCACGCTCCAAACTCTCATGCTTTTCCATGAGAGCACGGAGCTCTTCTGAACCACCGCCACCCTCGCCTCTTGCTTTTCTCGCTCTGCCCGTTCCGTGGCCGCATTGCGTTCGGCCGCGGACACGGCCTCCTTCAGGCCCGCCACCTCGTTCGTGGCCCCTGCAGTACCCATGTTATCCTTGTTACTTTTTGTCGCAACCTAAATCCTTTTACATAAGGTACAAATTCAAAGTGGTGTTACTCACCTTCTTTGTCTTGGAGCTGCTTCTGGCGCTGCCGAGCTCTTGCCGGACCGCTCAAGCTCCTGCTTCAATGCACCGACCTCCGCAGTTAGTGCGGCAGAGGTCAGCAGCGTAGCCTGCAACCCATATTGACATAATTTTTTAGCAACCCTGCGTTTATCTTATTTAGGATCCTCAGTCCGGCTTTTCTTTCCAACACCGAACCGAGCATCGGGGCTACTGTCTATCACGGTATTATAATGCATATTTTAACTTCTTACCTCAAAGCACGATAGAAGGCTATTGCAGGCTTCGTCAGCCCGCTTTTGGCGAGCTGCACCTTTTGAATCACCGCACTCATAATAGTGCGGTGTTCTTCTCGATGGAAGCGCTCTGCAGCGCCTCAACAAATTGCCCGGCGCCTCGGTTGGGCCAGGAAGCCGCCCGGCGTCCGCAGTCTTGCCCTTGATCGAAGGGCGCTGCCGGACTCCGGAACCACTGCGGGTTCTGCTGTGGAGTCGGCGCGAAATCGAGGCGCCTTGTGGCGCCTCGAGCCTCCCCAGTGGTGTGCCCCTTCGGGATCCCACCCGGCGTCTTGGCGTCGCGAGGTGGGCGGTCGGGATGGTGTCTACATCCGACGAAGCCAGCGACCCTTCGATGAAGCGGGAGATCATCACTGGCGGACTACAGGTAGTATGCGGCGTTAGAATGACACTATGTGACGCAGCAAGAGAAATTATAAATCATTCAGGAATCCGGATACTTACGATCTCGCCGGAGGCCTGGCCCTTGAAGGCCATTCTTCCTCACCAACGTTGATGTTGGCAGAGCTGTCCGGGAATAGTCCTTCCCTCTTGGACCCTCCGGCCTCCCGGTTGGGAAGCCTTCCTCTTCCTCTCTCCCTCCTCCGGGAGAGAGTCCTCTTCCTCCTCCTCATTTTCAGGGAGGAGTCCGCCCGGAGTCGTCGGACACTGAAAACGGCACTCTTCGAGCACCCATGGCCTCCTTCTTGGCCTTCTTCTCCGGCACCACGTGCGGTGCGGAACCAGCAGCCTCGCTAGACGAGCATCTATTGGATTTTTCGGCATAGGAGCCGGACAGTAATCTGCTCCGCCTTCTTCATCCAGTCTGTCAAAGGAAAAGGGGAATTAAAACCGCATAGAGTCAAACTATGAAAACAAGTGTCTCGTAAAGGGTAGAATCACTTACCTCGTCACCTGGCGCTGCGAGTGAAATCCATGATCTTCCGTCGCGGATGCGGGAACCAGCGCCCTTGAACAGCACCTTCCAGCGCCTTCAGACGTTGTGTCGAAGAGCTTGTTCAGCGCTGGTGCTGTTCGGATCGAACTCCATAGATTGAATGCCCGCTCTTGGCATGGGAGAATCCGTGACGAGCATGACTTGGACCACGTTAACCAGCCCGAGCTTCTTCACCAGCTTCTTGATACAGGTGCAGAGTCCCGCGGCTCCTTCAAACTGCCCCACAGCAAGCCCTTCTCTTTCCGGAGGTGAGCTGCGTGGGGATACCAGATCTAAACTCGGGGCCGCCTCCCATTTAGGGTCGCGGCTCGGTGATGTAGAACCACCCGATTGCCACCCTTGACGGATTCCACGAAGGCCCCTTGAACCAAAGGACGTTGGGCATCTTGCCCAACATGGCGCCTCCGCACTCCGCTTGAATGCCCTTTACTACCTTGACTTGACATTGAAGGTCTTGAGCCACAAGAAGTGGGGCTGGATGCAGGAAGGCCTCACACACAACGATAAACGCCGAGATGTTGAGGATGAAGTTCGGCGCCAGATCATGGAAATCCAGGCCGTAGTAGAACATGAGCCCCGGACAAAGGGGTGAAGTGGAAAGCCCACCATGGAGGAAGTGGGAAAGAAAGACAACCCTCTCATGGGGCACTGGGGTGGGATGAGCTGCCCCTCGCGGGCAGCCGGTCTGTGATGTCGCTGGAGAGGTATCCGGCGCGCGCCGTTTAGCGATTGCTCCTCCTTAACGGTGGAGGCCAACCATTTACCTCCGCTCCGGACATGGTCGGAGAAGGTTGAGACGAGATCGCGAACTTGGGCGCTGGAGCTCGAGTCTTGCGGAGATGGATAAGCAAAGGAGGAAGAAGGCGTGGGTGAGAAGGTGAATCCTTATCCCTTATATGGGCGGCGAAATCTCACGCGTCCCCCACCGGCTGGTAAAACTCGCTTATCTCCCAAGCGTCACCATCAATGACGCGGTTGGGTTACCCACGCCCGTATTGATGAGAATCCGGATTAAGGGAAACACGATCTCGCTCGACAAGACGCGTGCCAAACCGCTTATTAAATGCGCTGAGGTGGTAAAGTAAAAACAATTCGAGTAATGGCTTGGTAGTGGTGTGGCGTCATGCCACGGAAAACGTCGACAAATTGAACTTGTGTATATATTATTATTCTCTCTACGGTGGAATGTGGAATTTATTTTGCGAGCGGACACTATCTGGTGTTCCCAATCTTCTATCATTTGGAGGAGGAACCCGCCTTGCAATGCCAAGCCATATATACGCCGGACTTATCGTCATTGAAGCCTGGTTCAGCTGACTCTTGAGGAGTCCTGGATTAGGGGTGTCGGATAGCGGACTACCATCATCACCGAACTATCATTTGCCGTACTATCATCATCGACCGGACTCCAAGACTATGAAGATACAAGATTGAAGACTTCCCCGTGTCCGGATGGGACTTTCCTTGGCGTGGAAGGCAAGCTCGGCGATCGGATATGTAGATCTCCTACCATTGTAACCGACTCTATGTAACCCTAGCCCTCTCTGGTGTCTATATAAACCGGATGGCTTTAGTCCGTAGGACAACAATCACAACAACCCTTACAATCATACCATAGGCTAGCTTCTAGGGTTTAGCCTCCTTGATCTTGTGGTAGATCTACTCTTGTAAACATCCACAATATCAATATCAATCAAGTAGGACGTAGGGTTTTACCTCCATCAAGAGGGCCCGAACCTGGGTAAACATCGTGTCCCTTGTCTCCTGTTACCATCCGCCTAGACGCACAGTTCAGGACCCCCTACCCGAGATCCGCCGGTTTTGACACCGACACCGGGGCTCCCGGAAACCGCGCCTTAGGGGTAAAACTTGCGAAGATGTTCGATATTCCAGGAATTGCTCACCCGAATGCCATCTTCGGTCACCAGGCGGACTACCGGGCCTGGTGACTCGCGTTACCTGATAAGGGCTTTACCACTTCGGCATCAACTTGTTTGAATTCTTGGTGGATTTGATTCACCGAAGAACAAGGTCGCCTTCCTCAAGGCTTCGGGCGTGAACCTTGCGGCTATGGTAGCGGCGCAAGGCTTGCTGGTAGCGAGTGCCTCGCACAGCAGCCTGAAGACGATCTTCCTCATGGAGCGTCGCATCATCTTGGTGCAACTGCTCTTGATCAAGCTCATAAGCGAGCACTGAAGGTGACCCGTATATGAGTTCCATGGGGAGAACTGCTTCTGCCCCGTATACCAGGGCAAAGGGCGTCTGGCGAGTGGCTCGATTTGGTATCGTCCTGATTGATCAAAGAACCGTTGGCAACTGACCAATCCAGCGTCTTCCGCACTTGTGTAGCCTGTCAAAAGTTATGTTCTTTAGGCCTCGTAACACTTCTGCATTCGCCCTCTCAGCTTGGCCATTACTTCTGGGATGAGCAACAGAAGCAAAACAAACCTTGCCGCCGAGGTCTTGGATATATTGCATGAAGGTGCGGCTCGTGAACTACGTGCCATTGTCGGTGATGATTCTGTTTGGCACACCAAAATGGCAGACTAGTCCCTTGAAGAACTTGATGGCTAACTGTGCTGTCACCTTTCTCACTGGCTCTACTTCCGGCCAATTTGTGAACTTGTCGATTGCGATGTACAAGTACTCAAAGCCCCCGACAGCATGGGAAAAGGGGCCCAGTATGTCGAGCCCCCAGACCAAAAATGGCCAGGAAAGAGGGAATGTCTAAAGAGCTTGAGCTGGTTGATGAAGCTTCTTTGAATGGAACTGGCACAGTTCACACTTGGTTAATAGTGCAGTTGCATCCTGGAGAGCAGTGGGCCAGAAGAAACCTTGCCGGAATGCTTTGCTGACAGGGGATCTTGACCCTATGTGGGAGCCACACATGCCTCCATGTATCTCTGCCAACAGCTCTAGTCCGTCCTCCCGAGGAATGCACTTCAATTTCACGTCGTTCGGTCTCCTTCTATATAGGGCATCATCCACAAACTGGTACATGCTGGACCGATGGGCTACTTTCTCTGCTTCTTCCTGTTCCTCAGGGAGTTCCCCTGTTTGGAGGAAATGGACGGTGTGCTGCGCCCATGCTGGAGCCTGGGGCTCGACGGCATGGACCAAAGGCTCATCTTTGGCCGTAGGGGCAGCTGCCTCTACGGCCAGGGCTTGGGGCCCTTGTCGGTGTCAAAGCCGGTGGATCTCGGGTAGGGGGTCCCAAACTGTGCATCTAGGATCGATGGTAACAGGAGACGGGGGACACGATGTTTACCCAGGTTCAGGCCCTCTCTATGGAGGTAATACCCTACTTCCTGCTTGATTGATCTTGATGAATATGAGTATTACAAGAGTTGATCTACCAGGAGATCGTAATGTCTAAACCCTAAAAGCCTAGCCTATGAATATATGGTAATGAATGTGTCCTATCCGGACTATGCCCTCCGGTTTATATAGACACTAGAGAGATCTAGGGTTACATGGGGTCGGTTACATAAGAAGGAATCTTCACAGTTGGCCGCCTAGCTTGCCTTCCCTGCCAAGGAGAGTCCAATCCGGACACGAGTATGGTCTTCGGTCTTCATGTCTCCACAGCCCATCAGTTCGGCCCATGGATAACAGACCGGATGCCCGAGGACCCCTTAGTCCAGCCCCTCAGTAGCCCCTGAACCTGGCTTCAATGACGAGGAGTCCGGCGTGCAGATTGTCTTCAGCATTGCAAGGCGGTTTCCCCTTTTTCCGAACTCCAAGATAGTCTTCGGACATGATGATTGAATCCGGACCTGTTATACACCACACACAACCGCAGAGAGAATATAATATTTGCACGGATTTAATCTGTTGACAGTTTCTTTACAACACGCATTGCGTCCGTCCGGTTATAATTTCGAACCATTTTTCTTCTGCCATCCCATGTTTCGAGACGCGGTTGCTATTGGCATGTCTCGTCAAAGCAGAGATCGTGTTCCCCTTATTGTGGGATTCTCATCAATGCGGGCATGGGTAACCCAACCGTGTCGTTTGCACAGCCCTTGGGAATATGCGAATCTTAAGGCGAGCAAGGAGGCGTTTAATGTTTGCTGCCTTTATAAGAGGATAAGGATCCCCTCTTCCTCTTCTCATGCTTTCTCTCTGTCTCCACCTTCCCGATCTCGAGCTCCAGCGCTCAAGTTCTCATCTCCTTTACACTCAGGCAACCATGTCCGGATCCGGTGGTCAGGGCAAGTGGATGGTCTCCTCCGTCAAGGAAGAGGACATTACTGAGCTCCGAGCGGCTGGATATTTGGCGGAGGGAATCGCCCACCGCTTGCCGGCCGAGGGACAAATCGTCCCCACACGGAGCCCAACGAGAGGGTAGTATTCCTTCCTCATTTCTTTCGCGAGCTGGGGTTTCCACTCCATCCTTTTGTCCATGGGCTGATGTACTATTACGAGATAGATTTCCATGATCTGTCCCCGAATTCCTTCCTCAACATTTCGGCGTTTATCGTCGTGTGTGAGGCCTTCCTCCGCATCTAGCCCCACTTCGGGCTATGGCTCAAAGTCTTCAACGTAAAGCCGAAGGTGGTGGATGGCCAGCACGCGGAGTGCGGAGGAGCCATGGTGAGCAAGCTATCTAACGTCTCTTGGCCCAAAGGCACTTTTGTGGAGACAGTAAAGGAATGGCAGAAGCAGTGGTTCTAAATCACAGAACCTCGCGGCACCACCTGGGCTGCGGCTGCCGAATTCCGCTCCGATGCTCCCATGCGACTCGCCTCCTGGGTCGAGAAGAGTCCGGACTGGTGTTCACCTGACGAGCTGATAGCGCTGCAGATGCAGGTTCAAAGCATGGTGACCAAGAACGTCAAGCTCGTTGACATCATCCAGGTAATGCTGGTCCGCCGGATTCTTCCGTGCCATCGCCGAAGCCGCCCTTTCAAGACTACCCACGAAGGTGCCTGGAAGTTGCTTTTTAAGGGCAATGAGAAGCCACCGGCCACGGATTCAGACCATGGCCACGATTGTACACACCCCGCCAGCAAGGTATGCTATTTCTGACGTATCCCCAACCTCACTGTTTCGAGGGTGACGTATGAGATTTTATTATGGTTCCTTTAGGACTGGATGGAGAGGGCGAAGCGGATCCAGTGTCCAGCTCCGCTGCCCGAAGAACCGGTCATCCCCGCCTAGCGGAGATGCTGGTGCCGGCACCATACAATGCGCCGGAGAAGAAGGCCAAGAAGAAGGCCAAGGGGGCCAAGAGTGGACCCCGTCGCAAGGGCACTTTGAACGCGACGTCCGAAGATGATGAGGCCCATTCCTCCGTTCCTGAGGACAACGAGGAGGAGGAGGAGGAGGAGGAGGAGGAAAACAACCCTCCTCCCAAGGAGAAGAAGAAGAAGAGGGCGACCTCGACACATCTGGAGGTGAAACCGCCCAAAAAGGGGAAGGGCGCCCTAGCAGTCAACACCGCGTGGGACGTTGTGATGTCTGAACAGCACCCCGCACTAAGCCCGGGCCGCGCGTAAGTGGCGGGGCTCGTTAAATGCGCACATCCAGCCCTTTCTCTCCATTATCTTGACGTAGTTAACTGTACTATTGCAGTCTGGCCCGCGACCTAATCCAGCGATCCTCGTCTGGGGGTTCGCTGGCTCCGTCGGAGATGGCGAACCAGTCGCCACCGCCTGCTTACTCTCCCGGGGCCAGGGATGACACCAAAGTGTTGTCCCGGAGGGCCGATCCGAACGAGGAGGAGCCGAGGGCCTATCGGGGGCGCCACGGTGAAGCCTCCACGGCGGACACATGGGGCAGACGATCCCCATGAAAACTGGCGAAGAGGGCCGCGTCCAGTTTGGCCCTCAGCCTAATACGATTCCGGAGACCCATATGGCTCCGGAATCGGTAACCCCTTTGAAGGAGAAGTGCGCCGCTTCGCTAGTGGTCCATGTCCATCCGGCGCGGACAACCTGATGGAAGCGTCTGGCGCCTCCGTTATGGAGGAGCACCGCGTCCTTATGGGCGCGGTGATTGAGAAGGTTTAGTCCGCCAAGAGTGGACTGAACGAGGCCTGCAGCAACCTGTTGATAGGTTTCGAGGTAAGTGACATAGAAAGAGAAAAAAACCTTGTAGTCAGTAGTCCCTGAGACACTGTCCGGCGAGAAGAACCGGGCAGAGGATCTATTGTAGGAGACTAACATAGCGTGTATGCATAAGCAGGCGTCGTTGTTCGCCGCAACCTCGCATGCTGCCGAAGTCTCTGAATTGAGGCAAAGGCTGGAGCGGACCGAGAACGAGCTCGGTGAGGTTAGGGTTCGGCTCCAGGAGAAGCAAGGTGAATAACGACTCGCGGTATGTTCGAAAACCGTAAGCGATGTATATTGATTGTATTGTCGTAATATGTGCAGGAGCCGCGAACGAGGTCGAGGCCCTGAGGAAGGCCTTGGGCAAGGCTGAGGAGAAAGTTGTCCAGCAGCAAGCCACCCGTAAGAAGCTCGAGGCACGGGTCAAGTAAATCCAGCAGGAGCTCCAGGATGCGGTGTCATGGTTCTAAGTCTGACAGTAGAATGGGGGGTAGGTATGGAGAGGCAAGGTACTAGCTATGGAGTAGTTAGTGCATACGAGTTCTGATTCAGGCCCTTATCGGAGGAAGTAACAGCCCTCGTCTCGGGCCCGAGGCGGTTGACTGGATTATATGCGTTATGAATTACAGGGGTGCCAACCCTTCTACCTATGGAGGGGGGTGGCTTATATAGAATGCGCCAGGACCCCAGCCAGCCCACGTAGCGGAGGGTTTAAGGTACATTAAGGCTAGGCGTTCTTGTAACGCCTACATAAAAATGTCATCATGACCATAAAGACTACTTAATCTCTGAGACCGTTTGGACCTTTGGTGGCTCTTGGACTCTGGTGGTCGAGTGGGTCTGCATGGCCGAGTGTCTTTGAATCATCGAGTGGAAACCTACTAGGTTGGTGGTAGGCAGTTTACTCTAAGGATGACCTTGGGAGGTATCTTGGACAGGTCCATGACCCTACCCTAGGTATATGACTTCATCATTAGCCCCGAATGGATCGAGGTTTGAGTGAGGAAGGAGTTGATAATCTTTCCGACCTGCTTTTAAGCTGCTGAGTGTCCTTTATTCTGGATCGGTGACCTTTCGGTGGACGGTGTCAACTTCTCTTTCGATCGCCTTGATCCATTCTCTACATCTGTCGAGTGAACTTTATGAACTTGGAGATTTAGAGGGACGGATCGGAGGAATCTGCCGTCGACAAGTTGCTCTGCTGTTAGCGGATTTAGTGGGATCGAATTTTGAGAAGCCTTGAAGCGAGAAGGCCTTGGCACTCGGATGGTTAAGGCAAGGCGCCTCAATCTCCGCACCACCTTTTTACGCCACGTATCATGCGCTTGGTATTGCGGGATTTGACAGGATTGCGGGCCTACCGATCAGCCACTCGGGCGTCTTCATATAAGGCGCCCGGGCGAAGTATTTTGAGCAGTGCACCCTCATTTCCCCTCCTCCGTCCTCGATTCATCCGCGCGCCCGCAACCTGCTCAAGCACCGCTGCCCGCTCCTGTCCCTTGGCGACAATGGTGAAGGAAAGACGATGGCCTTGGAGAGGCGAAGAAAGCGACAATGAAAGCGAAGGGTAAGCGCCCGATCGGGCGGATCCTCGTCGCGGTCCAGCCTGCCGCTAGGTTGGGTCCAGGGAGATTGGATCCGCTCGACCATCACCCAGAAAGACCTCAACGACCTGGCCAACGAGGGACTGATCGCCCACGGGTCGGCAAGGCTTCCGGGGACAGAGTGGCAGCCGCAGCCTCAAGAGGGTGAGTGCGTCCTCCTAGCCACACATGTGGATCGCGGCTTTTCTCTTCCGCCGAATATTTTCTTTCGGGGTTTTCTGAACTTCTTCGGAGCACAACTCCATCACTTTACACCCAACTCCATTGCCTACCTCGCCCCTTTCGTGTCTTTTTGTGAAAACTTCTTGGGTTGTCGACCACCTGGGGCCTCTTCAAACACATATTCACTTGTCGCTCTCGGGACGGTGAAAAAGGCTAGTCGAATGATGAAAGAACCCAAGTAATCCAGATGTGTGGGGTCTTGGGGTCGAGATGAGGGTAAAAGTGCCTTTCCAGCCATGATTCTTCCGATTCGAGTCGGGGTGGCGGTCGACCTGGTTCTACTACCAAGACCGATCGGCCTTGGCGATCGGCTGGACTCCTCCTTTCTCCATGGATCGAGTGAACAAGCCGTCCTCTCAAGGTGCTTCGGAGGAAAGGCCCGAGTTAAGTTGTTGATGGAGTGTGTAGTTCAGCTCATTACTTAGCGGGTGACCGGCATGGATCTTGGAGGTTTTCCTTGACGGTGCATTCAGCCGCTCCAATACCGAGGTCACCCGATGTGGATGTACTCGGTACCGAGGACACCACCGGGTCCACCAGAGGAGGTCGGCGGCGCCACATTGGAGAGGTGGATGACTGCCATCACGAGGGAACAAGGATAACCCTCGTGGAGCTAGGAGGATCCACCACTCGACCAAACTTATGAACGGACAAGGTATGACCACTTGATCTCCATTGTGACCTGTTGCATTTGCTCTGTTTAGCTGCGAATCGTCCGACTGACTTTCGTCTTGTTTTATTGTCTTCTAGGTCACCACTGAGATGTACTCGATGCCCAACGGGGTGCAAGAACCAGTCGAAGAAGAAGAAGGAAGCGGAGGAGAAAGCCAGGAGGAATGGGAGTCTGAGGAAAACGACAGCTATGATGAAGAGGAGGAGGAGGATGAGGAAGAGGAGGGAGACGTGGATCCACCCCACTCGGAAAGGCGATCCAAGATGACGCATGATCCGGTGGTCGGCGAGGTAAGCCTATCGCGCCCATCGGGCGTTCAACAGCGCACTCGGACGACTTCTCCGGTGCCAAGCGAAAGCGCCAAAGCAACCCGAACAGCGTCATCAAAGCCGGCGAAGGCCTTGCCCAAGATGAGGATGGTCATTCCCACCGTTCGAGGTAATCAGTAGAACTTGTGATTTCTTGTCTACCATGAGTGCACTTTTGGTCGACTCATTTTGGTGGTCCATTGACTTCGAAATCTGCGGTCTTTGCCACCTCCGAGACCTCGGCTAAGCACGAGGATCGGAAATGGAAGATGTCGCCACCTCCAACCTTGGTATGATCTCTGCGGTTTTGCTTTGCGGTCGATTGGATTTTTGTTTTACCTTTGAACCTTGCTTGTAGTTCCACCTCATGTCATTGATCTTCTTGATGTGACGATGAAACACCAGCGAGGAAGAGGAAGGACAAAAAGGTGCCTCTTGGCAAGGCTACTCGGTTGTATCCTGCACGAGGCGCTAGCTCACGAGGGGCGACACCACTCGGACTTCTGTGTCCTTTGCTGTGCGGCTGGCGAGTGTCCGGCCTTAAATCGTCATTGCTGACCCGCCATCCTTTTTGCCACACACCATGTCCGGAAGACCAAGTGAGTGCTGCCAAGGAGGCCATCGCCCGGCAGGGATCATGATGGAGCAAGTGAAGGTGGTGCAGGAGGCCAGCCGGTGGCTTATGATGCAAGCTCGGCTCTTGAGCAATGTCCAAGTAAGTTGCTTGTTACATTAGGATATGCTACCTGAAATTTCTTCTTTACGAAGATTTCCATATCGCATCTGTACACCCTTGGGTGTTGGTGGGTGTGTCGATTGAGTTTTGAGCTGGTGGGGGAGCGCTGAGTGCACCCTGGTGTAATCCACCGAGACTATGGTGGACTGCAGGCGATCGACTATAGTCTTTATACTTTAATTTATTCACTCGGTGCAGCCCAGCCATGTCGAATGGATCTTTGGAACCGGTGGGGGCACGCTGAGTGCACCCAGGTGTAGTCCCGAGACTATGGTGGACTGCAGGCGATCGACTATAGTCTAAGAACTTCTTTTCTTTTTTCTTTTTCTACACAGCCATTGCTGACAGTTAGCTATGTTTTTAGGATCATAACCTTTTTTCCTCTTTGGTCGATTTGGTGAACCGAATTAGTAAAACCGAGTGGGGGCATCTTGAGTGCACCCATTGGGTGTAATACCAGACTCTTGTCGAATGTTTTGATTCATTGTAGTCTTAGAAATCTCTGATTTTTCTTAAGTCACTCGGAAGTGACTTGTCTTTGACGTTTTGTCGATTCACTCTTCGCAGAAATCTTGCGAGCTCAACCTTGACTTGAAGCTCGCTCAGGAGAACTTGAAAAGGCGAGAGACGAAGCAAAAGGTATGGCTGGTGAGAACTTGACGACTGTCTTTGTCTTTCTACCCATTCTCAACTCTGGACTTATTGTTATTTTGCACTTTATATTAAATAGACAGAGTACGATTCGAATAAGTGAATAAGATTGAGCTTTATTGTCTCTTGTGATACATGCATGCAGCCCCTTGTATGGGGTATGCCGCTAGTAGGCGCCAGACTCGTCTAGCCGTGTTCGGGGTTAGAATGACCTATTCGGTTTCTTTGACTAGCGGAGCCGGATAGGTGTGGGGTTGTCAAGGCAGTCCCACGTTCTTTCGTGCTCAAGTAACACTTAATACTCCCTTTCAATGAGATGGCCTTGAGTGGACGGGCATTTTAGTGTTAGAGATGCATAATGCGGTATTGCGTTAAAAGCGGTAAGCCGGCGTCCCAATAGTGCTTGATGGCTACTTTTAAGCGGGGTGACATGGAAGATCAACTTTTCACGGCGGAAGTTGTCGGATGAACCGAACACAACTTCTAGCAGTATGGAGCACATACAATGGGCATATGTGCTGGCATTACTCCTTTAAAGGAGGTGTTGCTACGGCGAATTTTGGTTGGGTCTATCCCCATCCTGCGGATTGTGTCCTGATATATCAGGTTTATGTCACTGCCACCATCCATGAGGACGTGTATAAATTGGAATCCTCGATTATCGGATCCAATATCAAGGTAGTCCATCCTGCGTTCTGGATACTTTCGGAATAGTCATGATGGTCGAAGGTGATTGGTTTTGACAACCAGTGTTGGTACTCCGCTAGGGTAGTTTGTGCGGCGCGCATTCTAGTGGGTGCCGCTCTGTTTTTCCCTTTGATCACGTGAAGTGAGTTTACTTTTAACCTCTTGTGGGAAATTCTTTTGTTTTCCGGGGCTCTGCTTGTGGTGCTCGTCATCATCTTCACTTGGTGTGTCGAGCCCTTTGTGTTCGGCGTTGAGTCTGCCGGACTGTTTGAAAACCCAACAATCTCTGTGGGTATGGTTTGCAGGCCTCCCGGGAGTATTGTGGATTTGACGTATCTTGTCCAAGATTTTGTTTAAGTTGGATAGCTCATCGCTATTGTCCTTGAGGGGCAGTTTTTATTGTTCTGCCATGAGCTTTTGAATCCGGCATTGACTACCGCGCTCTTTGGACCGTTCCTTTTAATCGGCGTTGGTCCTTATTGCACCGTGTTTTCCCATTTCCATCCCTGATTTGGATGTACTTGGGTGCTGGTGCTGCATCTTGCTAACCAGCTATCCTCTCCAGCATAAGCGGGTCATGAGAGCTTGTTAATGCGGCCATTGTTCTTGGCTTTCCTTGGCGCGGTGTCACAGTGAGCCATTCGTCTCGGACGTTGTGTTTGAAGGCTGCTAAGGCTTGGCGTCCAGACAGTTGACTATTGGTTCTTTTAGTAAGGAACCTGTTCGAAATTTCGGTCGACTCTCCGGGCTGTTGAGTTATGTGACTTAGATCGTCTACATCCGGAGGGCGGACATAGGTCCCCTGAAAATTTTCCCGAAACACATCCTCGAGCTCTTCCCAGCTTCCAATGGTATTTTCGGGGAGGCTTTTAAGCCAATGCCGAGCTGGCCCTTTGAGTTTAAGGGGTAAGTATTTTATGGCGTGGAGATCGTCTCCTCTAGCCATGTGTATGTGGAGGATGTAATCCTCAATCCAGACTCCAGGGTCAGTTGTTCCGTCGTATGCCTCTATGTTTACGGGTTTGAATCCCGCTGGAAATTCATGATCCAGCACCTCATCGGTGAAACCTAGGGGGTGTGCGGCACCCCTGTATTTAGGTGTGTCGTGTTGTTCGGATATTTGGCGTGTTGCATTGCTTTGAAGAGCTTGCTTTCTTGGCCCGTAGATGGACCTAACTGGGCCATCCTTTTGATGTGAATCCTTGTGCGGATCGCGCATCGGTTTGTGTCTTGGCGCCGATTGCCGCTCTCTTTTGCCGTGGGGTCGTCCATCCGACCGGGTGGCCTTCTTAGTTTTTGATTGTGGGGCTCTATGGCCTCCTCATCAAATCAGGCGTAACTTTCTCTTTGGGTAGCTCTTTGTTCGGCAGCTGTCGCCGTACTTGTCTGCGGTGTTGAATACTCTGCTCCATCGATTACGAGTGCATCTTCCGCTGTTTTGAGCTTCATACGCTTTTTTTTCAGGCTACTGCGATGGCGGCGAGCCATTTACGGGCGTTATTTTGTTCCAACAATTTGTCCGCGTGAGATCGTCGGTGTTGTCTTCGCCGGGGCGGGTTGTTTATCAAGTTGTCCTGTTCGGACGTTTGCTTTCGATAGCATGTTAAATGCGTCCACCGGTTAAGCCTGCTCTATGGATGGTTCTCTGTTGAGGCGGGACTTGGTTGGCGTTTACGTTGCCGTTTGGACTGCTTTTGAGGATTTGTCCTTCGTAGCATCCGTTGTTCCTCGTCTTCATTTCCTTCAGGTGTATCCACCATGTATACATCATGGGATGAAGTGGTTGTCCGCATCCTATAGGCGCTGGTTCATGGTTGTCTCCTACATCGTCGTCCATACCGTCGATGTCTTGGTCGAAATCGAGCACGTCGTGTAAGCTTTCGGCGGTGGCTCTGAAGTGGGTGGTGGGTGGGCGGTGAATTTCTTGGCGTCCACATCCCAACCTTCCTGTCCGTAGTCCGGCCGGGCTCTCCGGATAAAGAGAGAGACTTTAGTGAATTCAGGATGTCCCCAAAGGCGAGTGCTGAAAGATGTCCGGCGATGAACTCCATGACCGGCGCCTAATCGGATTCGATTGGCGAGCGCGGAGGGTTGGTCGGAGAGGAGTCCGGCACCTGAGTCGAGGTCTTCGCAAGGACACGGATGGAGTTGGCTCGATCGCCGTAGAGATTGTAGCCCCGAGGTGTCCAACCACTTGTCCTCGTCGGGAATCCGGCTCCGGATTAAGGGTCGGGCGGATCTTTGGTGCGGCCTCGAGGCCTTTGTTTGGCTCTGAGCTAGATCATGCCCATCGAGATAGTGCGGCAGCAGCGCGGCTTGAATCCGTCGAAGATCAAGTCTCGCGGATATCGCATTATAGTTCAAACTTCCAAATCTGACACGATGGCCAGGGCGTAGCTTCGATCTGCTCGGAGATGGCCAGCGAATTGGCCCATGATGCAAAACCGCCGAATCGAAGATCTGTCCGGGAGAAAAGTCTCACCCTAGACCGCGTCGTTGTTGGTGATCGAAGGATCCATCGGGCCTATAGGTGGCGACACGGAGGAACTCTCAATGAAAGCACCAATGTCGGTGTCAAAACCGGCGGATCTCGGGTAGGGGTCCCAACTGTGCGTCTAGGCGGATGGTAACGGAGACAAGGGACACGATGTTTTACCCAGGTTGGGCCCTCTCGATGGAGGTAATACCCTACTCCTGCTAGATTAATATTGATGATATGGGTAGTACAAGAGTAGATCTACCATGAGATCAAGGAGGCTAAACCCTAGAAGCTAGCCTATGGTATGATTGTTGTTCGTCCTACGGACTAAAACCCTCCGGTTTATATAGACACCAAACAGGCTAGGGTTACACAGATTCAGTTACAATGGTAGGAGATCTACATATCCGTATCGCCAAGCTTGCCTTCCATGCCAAGGAAAGTCCCATGCGGACACGGGACGAAGTCTTCAATCTTGTATCTTCATAGTCTTGGAGTCCGGCCGTCATGATAATTCGGCTATCCGGACTCCCCCTAGTCCAGGACTCCCTCAGTCATGCTCCTCCGTTTTGTGCGGGAGTTCACGGAGCTTAAAAAGTGGCAGGCGTCCACCACAAAGATGCTCGAGGCGTCGGCGGCGTTGCTGCAGAAAGCGGGAGATATGATAGGCGTCGGGGAGCGGCTGGGCGTGGCGGGCGATCGTGGCGAGGTCGAGGATCGCCTCGGCCACTTGGTGAACCAAGTTGCCACGCAAAGTGTTCGCGGCTGCGCGATGCCTCTTGTCGTGCCAACGCGACGATGCCTGCCATCGGGCTAAACCCGTTCGACCATCCGGTCAACTTCAACGAGTTGCGGCTTCCTGACCTGGTCTCCTGCTTCACCTATATCTCCGAGGAGCTGAGCCGTCTCCGCGCGATGGCGGGGGCTGAGCTGGACAAGGAGGGGTTGCGGGCTGCCGTCGCCGTTGCCGGGCGAATCCTTTTAGGGCTCCGTCACCGGAATCCATTCGTGCCATTGGATGCCGTCTTTGACAAGTTGGCTCCCATCGACCGGGAGCAGGCTATGCAGGCGGTTGCACCCTGCATCACCAACGTCATGCGCCTCGAGAAGCAGAGGGACTTCGGTGGTGTTTAGGCGCCCTCTGCATGGGCATGTCCATGTCTCGGTGCAACATGACCATTGGATCAAACTCAGACGGTGCAGATCAGTCACTGTAGCACAAAGCGTGTGGGTGTGTTTGGTTGCATTCTCATCTCAATATAGTTGTTTCCTCTTCATGTATTTTTGTCAACCTACTAGTGTGGACTCCTGCACCCTTCATGCACTCTGCCAAACACCCAAAAGTGGGTCGAGAAGGTAACTTTTGCTCCCATCCTGTGCACCCTTCATACACCCTGCCTAACACTATTCGTGCTTCATATGGTTCATGTTTAGGTGAGTCTTGTAGCACCATACTCTCCGTCTTGCTGTGGACCTAGTTACATTAACATTGATCTCACCGTTCATTCTCGACGGACGGTCGAAAAGAATAAAAGAGGTACTATGTTACATATAGGAGTAGTTGATATGTGCACAACATCATTTTTTATCGTCATATCTTACTACACTAGCAACAAGATTGTGTAGTACTGACGTATGAACCACTGCACATGCCTAGTAGTAGGAGCAATGTGTATGTTCAAGTGGCTGCCGTGTTTCGCACTCCTCCGTCATAAGAGTGGAAATGCTTGCTGTAATCATTTTTTCTTCAGAATGAACAACAGTGGACACGCTCTACCGTGCGGATCCTCCTCCAGCCATGCACTAAATTACTCACTTTCCCCGACGTGTGGGATAGCTAGCACAGGGTCCACCAGCCATGCACTAAATTACTCCATAGTAGAGTGACGGTAGACTACCCGATCGAACCGCCCAGATAATGCCCAATGAGCCGTCAAATCACAAAAACCCCTCCTTTCCAGTGATAAGTTGAATGACGAAGCAACCATCATTTCACTCTTCTCTCTCAGCTTCCTCTCTTGAAGAACCCCCACTGCTGCGCTTCTCCCTCATCTCGTTCCTCCTTTCACTCTTCTCTCTCAGCTTCCTCTCTTGGATGGATGCCGGAGCACCGGCCGACGTGATGTCTATGGCTCTGGCCAAAACCGTCGAGGCTCATGGTACAAAGAAGCGCAAGCACCCCGCCGAGACTACCGCCAACAAGCTCAAAGCCATTGCCCTGTCCAAGCCCCCCTCTTCGGGATCCCTCATTAAGCAAGACCAGGTAATGTCTCTTGTTGACGATCTTTTTCTCGATCTTGATCGTGTTTTTCATCTAACACATAATACTAATCTTTGGAAGTACAACTTTACAGGTGATCTTGCATGTGATTTTAGTGTGCCAAATAGCGGTTCTAAATTCCTCTTTTGACCAAAACATGCGAGAGGTTGACACTGATTTCTTATAGATTACTTTCAACTACTCCCTCATCCCAAATTTCTTGTCTTAGATTTGTCTAGATCCGGATGTATCTAATACTAAATGTGACTTGATACATCCGTATCTAGACAAATCTAAGACAAAATTTTGAGATGGAGAAATATTCTATAATTATCAATGCTAGTACCTTTTAAGAGGTTATATTTGCCTCAGTAACTTGTGTTATGGATATTCCATGTAATCCCTCTGCTGTCATGCCTTTTGAAGACATGTTCTAGTGTCTTTGTTCACTCATTTCTATGCATACACTACTAGAAAAACCCCTACTAATGGCGCACCTAATATGGCTACTAATGACGCATCTGTGGTGCGCCATTAATAGCACGCCATTAGTATTTTTTACTAATGGCGCACCACCTGGTGCGCCATTAGTATCTGGTATACTAATGGCGCACCATGTAGTGCGCCATTAGTATAGCCCACGGTGCGCCATTAGTATCTGGTATACTAATGGCGCACTACATAGAGGTGCGCCCACCACATAGAAGTGCGCCATTAGTAACATTTTTTTTCAAATTTTTTTTAAATTTTAAAAAAAAAATTTAAATTTTTTTTTCAAATTTTTCTTAATCTCAGTTCACTATGGCTTAATCTCGGGTCAAAATGCTTAATCTCAGGTCAAATCGCACTCCGTGGTCAAACTTCGAAAGGTCACCCATCCTCACACTACTCCAGCCCAAGCACGCTTAATTTGAGTTCTATCAACCCTAGCAACAGCTCACTTCACGGGCACTTGTTGATATATCTAGCATATCAATCTGTTATACCTTATTGATGTCTAGGACTTTGTTCATGTTAATGACTATGATGAAATTTTGAAAATATTTCAAACTTCTCGATCATATTACGTATTATTTTTGAAAAAAATTCAATTTTTTGAAATTAGTAATTTTTTCTGTTACTAGTGGCGCACCACATCCACGGTGCGCCACTAGTAAGTTGAAATTTTTTGAATTTTTTGGCCGCTAGATCTTGAAAGCCCCGTAACTTTTTTTCTGTTAGGTTTTTGGGGATTTTGAGTAGATGATTTTTCATATAAAAAACTTTTTCATCCGAGTTATTATGCAAAAGTTATGCCCATTTTTACAAATTCTCGAGAGATTTTGCAAATGAAGTCGAAATTCATATTTGCAAATTTTCCCAACAACTAGACCACATATCACATGGGAAACTTATTTTCTTTTATTTTTTTGACATTTTCATCATTTTCTTTTATTTTTTTAAACTGAAAAGGCGATCCACGGGGGGGGGGGGGGTGCATTCGGTGGAAGGTGGCAAGTTACTAATGGCGCACCGTGGGAGTGGTGCGCCATTAGTAAACTACTAATGGCGCACCACTCCCACGGTGCGCCATTAGTAACTTGCCACCTTCCACCATTAGTAGTTTTGAAAAAAAATATAAAAAAATGATTTTTTTTTTTTAAAAAAACTTAGTAATGGCGCACGAGTGGAAATGCGCCATTACTAGTTAAAACTAGTAATGGCGCACCACTGCAAGGTGCGCCATTAGTAACAAAAAAATTTCTTATGTTTTTTTCCCAAACTACTAATGGCGCACCACACACCAGGTGCGCCATTAGAATATACTAATGGCGCACCACATCACAGGTGCGCCATTAGTAGCCATTCCATCTATAGCCCTTTTTGTAGTAGTGATATATGTAGTCATATATGGAGTATAATATCGAAAGTCATCTTATATTTCTGAACGGAGGTAGTAATAAAATATGGTTTATGATTGAATTAGAACTAGGCCCGCGGTGGAGATGAAGTTCTCAAAGTCATGCCGTGTGAACTGGAAGACCTGATGATGAGTTCTACTGCTGAACTATCCATTTGTTGTGTCCTTGTCGCCACGTGTTACGAACTAGTGTTTTCTGTAGCATTGTTGTCGGCGTGTTCTCGAGGCTATACTTTACCACAACAATTTCCTGGTTGTGCCTTCGATTACGAAGGGTGTGGTTCTTGTAAAGCTTCCCAACAAATTTGATGTGGCCTGTCTTCGTCATCATGTTTATGAGTGGAAAGACCACTCTGTTAGGTTCTCAAGGTTGACAAGATGGTGATGGTGCATGTAGACACCTCACACGAAGTCCATGGCCTAGTAAGTTATCACGGGTTTCATCCGTAGGTCGATTAAAGAAATAGTCTGCAGAGTTTAGTTAGTGCAACTTTGCTTGTCGTAGTAAGTACTATTGTTCGATTACTTGATTTGTGTTTGTGAACCTGTATTGTTTATTAATCTTGCCGCTTTTGGTGTGTGGTCAGTCCTTAGAACAATCTATGTTAATGTCTGTCCACTCAATTCGATCATATATATTGAAGTATCCAGATCATATTTTTGTGAGGACGGTTTATCAATTATGGTTACACTCCAATATCTGTATGCATTGCAGGGTTTATCGCACCCACCAGGATTTCCATTCCATGGATGTTCGGTCCATACGATTTGTCACGACCTTTGGACTGTCCCTTGTGGGAGTAGGCGGGGCCCTGCATGCCGCAGCGTGGTTGGATGATCAATCTTCATTTAGTACTTCAACATAGTGATTTCCTGGTAAGGATTCGATTGTGTCACATCAAGTAAATCTTATTGATTTACTGTCTAAATCTTATTGATTTAATGTCATGTTTTCTTTCTTTTCCTGCAATTTTATGATGCAGGTTTTGCCATATGACATTCATCACAGAATAAACCGTTTGGTTTGCTCTACGATGGCTATTTTTGGAGCTTTCACTTCTTATGTCGTGTCAGTAACGAAGTCACTGTCCATCACTTATATTTCTGGAAAAAATTGGATCAGTCTGTTGTCTGAGTACAAGCTGAATCCCTATGAAGAACTGCATTTTGGTTTAACAAAAACGCCACAATTAATCCTTCTCGCGTTTAAAAGAAATGAAGAAAAAAACTGGATCATGGTCACGGATCCCAGTCAAGTTAGAAAGTTGATCATAGCAGACCAGACACGATCGCTGTTGTCTCGCGCGGATCGATCACCTGCGATTGCTCTAGCAGCGACAGTGGCAGACAACTCAGGTCTGATCTAGGCGAGATTGGGCACCAACAGCGTCGGCCAGATCCGTCGATCTCTTCGGAGGATCGGGCATCGACACCAGCACCTGCTCCGACACCGGCACCAGCTCTACAAGGAGCACCATCTCCGGCAGCAGCGGCGGCTTCGGCACCTACACCAACACTTGCACTTGCATCTGCTCCGGCCCGTGCAATTGCACCGGCAATAGACTGGGCTGCAGTTCGCACTTCATATACCAAAGTCCTTACAAAAACCGACATGTCCACCTTCTTGGTAAGCATTGGCCGCCCAAGTGATTCGTTCTTTTTTCTTTCCGTGTTGTTTCACATGATTCACTGTGTTGATCTAACTGTTTGGGTATGTCTTCTTGTTTGCAAACAGAGAATTCCTAGAGCAACGAGGAGTCGTTCAACAATCTGGGCGACCATGACCAAGTTTCTCTTACCATGCGCAGCCTTGGTGTGAATGAACCTGCTCAATATACCGTAAGTACAAAGGATGGTCGCATGATGATTGATGCTAAAGGATGGTCAAGGTTCAAATCTAAATCATATCTTGCGGTGGGGATGATGTCAAAATCGAACTTTCTCGGCAAGGAGAGCTGGTGCAAATCAACTTTGAAATTCTTTAGTAGCGCACGCATAGCGCGAACTGATCTATCCTCGAGAGATTTTGATGTAATAATCTGGCATGGTGAAACAAGTGTCCTGTGTGTATAAGTAGTACGAAAGTATTATTTATCACATGGTATATCGTTGATAGAATTGCAACTCTGATTGCTTGTCGGGGAGGGCTGATCGCGTCCCACGGACACCTACGGGACCTGGGCCCCTTGTGGTTCAGAGGAGGGCGGAGATTGCACAAAGAGCGGATCGAGGCGAAGCACACGAGCGGATTTACCCAGCTTCGGAGCTCTCCGGAGAGATAATACTCCTACTGCTGCTTTGTGGATTATCTTGTGTTCTTGCCAGGAGCAATGGGAGCTACAAGACCTAGCTTTGAGTGTGGGTTCAGTATGAGTATGATGAACTAAGCGGAGCTGGACCGAACCCTTTCTCGTTGCACTTGGGCCTCCTTTTATAGGCGCAAGGGGTCACCACATGTGGCAAGTAGACAAAGGGTAAGATAGTAAAACATAGGTTGGTACACCGCTCTGTCAAACATCAGATAATCTATACCTAACTCGTGACAAGGGACAAGAGTCATCAATGCCGTCTCGATCGCCCGAACGATGTAACGAGGACCGTCAAGTCGCCTCCGTTTTCCATGATGGTAGCTTGTCGGCGCCGCTTATCGCTGCTCCCGCTGGCTGCACAGCCCGTCGACCGCGTGCTTGGGAGAGCCCCGTGGTGACACGTTGGCGGAGTGAGCTGGGCGAGATGAAGAGAGGTCGCCCGCCACCTGGCAAGCGCCTTGCCGCGGCAGGAACCTTGTCGGCAGGGGCTTGTCGCTCACTAAGCCTTCGGCAAGCTCCTCTTGCGGGGCCTTGTTCCTTCAAGCGTCTGAGTGGCCCTCCCAGCAAGCTCCTCTTGCCGGGGCCTTGATCACTTCGTTCTTGAATGGCTCCGAAGGGTCAGTGGGGTCTTTGGCAGGCGCCCGGCAAGGCTTGCCACGGGGCTACGCATTGCCCGTGCACAGTTCGGGGTACTAAGGTACCCCTACTTTAGTACACCGGCAGAGCCCCGGTCTGGGCCATACACAGTGCCGAGCGCTATTGGGCGGGCCCAAAACAGGGCACGGGCACGCGGCCTGGGTCCAAACCAAATCCACTCAGATCCGCCGTGTTCCCTCAGAACAGCAGCGTCAATTGCGGTGTCATGGGGAAGTGGGCGGCGGCGTCGTCTCATCTGTCGCCTCGGTTCGCATCTTCGCCACGTGGTTCCCATGCTCTTGGGGTCACGGACGGTGGAAGTGGGGAAGCTGGGCCGTTAGCAGAGGCAGCAGGCCTGCCCGATTCCCCTCTCTTCCTATGCCTTGATTCATTGAGCGGGCGGCCGAGCCCCCACCTTGCTTCTTTAAGAAGGCGGAAGGGGCGCGAAGCCCGCACTCTCCCATATCTTCCTTTCCTCAGCTTCGCTCCCTTTCTCTCATTCGTCATGGAGAAAGGAACCTTGGTTCTTCATTGGTGGCGGCGGTGCGCCGCTGATGTGGCACCCTCCCAACCCCACGCCCGGGTGGCGAGCCAGCCACAAGGGGAAGAGGGAGGGGCGCAGGTCGTGGGCGAGGTCGAGGAGCTCGCGGAAGAGGCGGACGAGGCGCGCGCTGTCTCCGCCTCCGCCGGGCGTTCCCTTCCCGCGGCGGTCCATACAGGGACGACCCTTGCGAGTTCTTCGTCGGGCTGCGCTGGCGCCTCGTCGTCGCCTCGGCTTCCAGCTCCGTTCGCGGCGATGGAGTCGGATCCGCCCGAGACATCGAGATCGCACATGAGGGGCTGTGGGATCAGCGATGCAGCGAGTCGCGTTGTATTCCCAGCCCCTAATGTGATGTATCTTGATCGTGGATGGAAGACGTTCACCCGCATCCATAGCCTGATGGCGGGGTTTACCCTCCATTTTAAGTTAATGGAGGGTGATCTCCTCTCCGTCAAGGTCTTCGGGGATCTCGGCACTCGGGCGAAGTGCTGCGTGGATAGCTCCTCGACAGTGAAGATTCCTCCTCGAGCGAGAGTGACGAGGAGGAGAGCGACAGCAACGACGAGGGTAGCGGGCCCAACTAGTTGTCGGGCGCTGCTTCGTGCGTCACCGGCTCCTTGAACTCCCCGGGGTCGTCTCCTTGGGCGACTGGCGTAGGGAGGCTGCGGAAGGAAAAGAGGGATGGCGACAAGGCCATCAAGTCGGAGTATGAGGGCGTAGTGTCCTCGACAGCGTGCTGACGTCCTGCCGCCCCGTCTTCGAGCCCCGCTTCCGGCGCCGCCGTCTACTGTTCATCCAGCCCTCCACACCACGGGGTCCTGTTCAACCACCCCTCCACGGCCACCCCTCCACCGTCTACTATTCATCCAGCCCTCCACACCACGGGGTCCTGTTCATCCAGAGGCAACACCACCGCTCACTGTTCATCCAATCGATCGGCTTCAGTTAGCAGCAGTAGCGAAGGAATCGCTCCATCGGGTTCAGTTAACAGCCATCGATCGATTGCTCGGGTTCAGTAACGCGTAGCCTGCAGTGCAATCGCTCGGGTTCAGTTAGAGCTCAACGCCTCGCTCGGGTTCAGTTAGAGCCAACGCCTCGCACACATGCGCGTACGTGTCTGAGAAAAGCAGCGCATCACTGGCCCCGACCTCCCACCGTAACCGGGAACTCCCCGAAATTTTCCTCCCCCTCGCTTCTACCACAGTTTTTTCCGTCATGGACGGCCCAAAGAATGTCATGCAGCTGCGTCTCCGGCCCACCCAGGACGAAAAGCCCATTTTCTATCATGATTTTTTGTCATAGAAGTAGGAGCCCACCACATCTATGATGATACCGGGTTTTGTCACAATTATCGTCATATAAGTGTCATATGTATGACAGAAAAAAATTTCGTTCGGCCCAAAATGTCACGGATGTGTATTCTTTTGTAGTGCTATGTGAACCACCTTTTTTCTTTAATTTCATCTTGTTAGTTTTGCTCCATGGCGCAATCCATCGATACTACTACTACACAAATGTATACACTTTTTAAAAGGCTAGAGGGAGGGGCAGTCTAGCTTGGTCCTTTTCACGAGAGGCGAGGGGCTTTGTGATTTGATGGCTCATTACTGCTGGAAGGCGGGGCCTTGTGATTTGACTGCTCGTATGAATGTGCCGACGACCTGAGGAGGAGCAAAGAACCGTGCGGTATACTCAAGTTTTCCATTGGAGTAGTACTACGACGGAGGAGCACGAAACACGGCAGCCCAGTGCCATATGGCGATAAAAATGATCTAATTTGCTAGTCATCTCATTGTTAGTATTGTTCTATTCATGCCTCGCAAAGAACATGACACGTGCGGCGAAACACCCGAAGCAAAAGAAGTAACACAGGAGCAAAAGAAGAAGGGATATTATCACCCCAAATGATCTAATTAAGCCGGTCGTCGAATCGCTTCTTCATCGCCTCCGACCTCCATCTCCTTGCGCGTCTCCTCCGCCATCTTCTTCATTCTGTCCTTGACGCGGGATTTCTCGACGAGAGCCTTCATCATCTGTTCCACGGATGCATTACGTACCTTGAAAGAAGCCGGGTGCTCGATGCGGAACTTCGCCAACTCCTCCTTCTGTTCCATGACGAGGGCCTGCAGGATCTTCATCGAGGAACTACTGCTCTCATGCAGCTTCTTCCAGTCGGCGTTCTTCTCTAGCAGCAGGTCGAGCTCGTGGCAGAGCTTCACCTTGCTCTCCTGAAGTTGCAGGATTTTGCCGGTCGCCTTCTTCTCCAAGGCAATGCTCTTCTTCAGCAGCATCACCAAGCCGGCGGTCAACTCCCCCTGCTTATTGAGCTCAGCGGGCATGTCGTCGAGGCTCTCCTTCAGCAGCTCCACCAAGCCGTGGATGAACTCCTTCTGCTTATTGAGGTGCTTATTGAGCTGATCGGGCATGCCGTGGAGGGATAACGACTCCAACGCCGCCAGCTCGGCATGTTCGCCTCCACGGCTAGGGCGCTCCTTGGAGCCATCGCCAGCCCGTGAGAGATCTTTCGAGGTCTCTGCGTGGCGGCGAGCCCTCTTTTGTTTTTCCGCAGCCTTGGTTGCGGCTCCCTTGTTATGAGTAGTTCTCGACCTAGAGCTATGTGCACCGGACATGGCAAGGACGGACGAATAAGAAGCACTTACGAGGAGAAAAGGTAGAGTAATTTTCGGTTAGGTAGTTCCCCTTTTTATAACCTAAGTACTAGCACTAGTACTAATACCTGCACAGTGGGAACAATTTCAGGTTTGGTACGTACTAGTAGGTGTGAGCAGGCTTGCACTTAATTGTAGCACTAGTACTTTCGAATGTGATGGGAACAAGGTAAAGATAAATTGATGGGTTTTGGTTTCGTGGCCCGAAACGGCTCCCGATGAGTTTAGTGGAACATAAATTTCAAGTAGACTACACTTTGCTCGAGATCGTAAATATTATATTCTTGTCAAAAATTGGCACAAAATACGAAGGAGACCAAAGGAAGTACTACTAGCAACCCATTATTTAACTACTCGCATGCGCGCAGTGGAGTAGTAATGTCATTCTTCCACCCTCACGTCCACTCAATTTGCATGCGCTGTATTAATTGACCATCAACGAAGTGAAGGACTTTACACGCGTCAAATTATCACATGGGGTGAATCTTGGTACAAAATTGCATCCGCCCGTGTACCCGCGTGTGCGTGTGAGGGAATGAGTGCGTGCGTGGTGTGCGTGCACATCTTCGCTTCGTGCATGTACCGCCAGTGTGGCTCAGGGAGGGCGAGTACATTCTTCTGGAACCAGCAGCACGTCACTGTGATCAATTCACACAAGATGTAGCGACAACGCCTCCACATGTGCCACGTGGCTTCATGAACTGTAAGAGAGACACTGTGTAGCGTGCCATTGTGTTTTGCACATACTCAAAGTACTAGTAAGGTACACGTGCATTGCACGCGTCAGATTTTGCAACCAAATTATGAATAAATACCACACTATAGCATGTAAGCTCTGAGTCATATATGCCTGATGTAGACCTTTGTTTAATTCTTATAGTTCATCTCATTCAAAATCAATTAGTTTTTATAAAAAACCTAGGGCATCTTTGATTCATAGGATTTCCAAAACGCGGGAATAGGAAGAACATGGGATTAGAGTGGAATGTCGTCTTAAATCCTACAGGATTGTACGAGTGTTTGATTGTGCATAGAAAAAACACAGAATTCTTTCAAAGAGGTTTGAGTGGATGGGATGTTTTCTATGAAATCTAGTGCAAATGAATCATATGGAAAAATTCCTATGGTTTACAATCCTACGAATCAAACAACCAAGATAGGAAAAATTCCTAAGGATTAGAATCCTCTAAATTTCCTTTGAGAATCCTTTGAATCAAAGAAGCCCTTAATCTATTTTATGATTCATGGAATGGTGCGTTGTAAAGCATAAAGTAAAACCAAATAATGGAAATTCAACTAGAAAAAAGTTTGGGCAGTTATGATACGGAAGATTCTAGAACAAAGGAGAACCACTATTGTTTTGAGATTTGTGCATTATGCTTAAGTTCAACCATGGAGTCTGCTAGATTGTACATGTGGCAAAATCCGGTGGGGGGCTAGAAGATGGTGCGAGGGGCCGAGTGGAGGGAGACTATGAAGGAGTGCACAACTGCGAGATCGATATTTAGAGAGAGGGAGGGAGAACGTGCGCTGTTGCGTGCAGTGGCGGAGCCATGAAAAATGTCCCATGAGCTAGGGGGCCAAGCATTGCCGATCCTTTAGAAGAAGGGCCAATTCATCAACTTAAACCATTTTTACCAGCAATTGTCTAATGATCACATTCATATTAGCCACGATATATAGTGATGTTAGGGGGGCATGGCCCTTGCTGCCCCCTGTCTTTGGCATTGTCCGCGCGTTTGAGATTTGAAGCGGAAGGCATGGATGATGAGAGGGGGGCGTTGGATATATAGTTAATGTGGGTGTATTAGCTATATATGTAATCCTATATAGAGAGGTATAGATTGATCGATGTGGACGTGGGAAATAGGGTGAGACCTCACTAGATATATAGATTGATCGGTTTATGTGGAAAACTGTGAAAGACCTAGCTATATACACACACACATAGAGGAACATCGATCGTTGCGCATGCACGTGAGAGATAAAGAATGCCCGATATGATGGAGAGGGGGATATGTGTGTGTGTGCCTTCATGGGAGACCAACCTGAAGAAAAAGATTGCATGTGTGCGATGGATAATGTCGACTGGTAGTGTGTGTGCATGCATGCACGAGAGAAAGTTAGTGGTACAATTATAAAGAGAAGACCAATGTGGGGGTGTAAAAGACTAGGTGAGGTCATAATCAATGTAAAGTTGAATTCAAATATTTGAATAAGAGATAATGATGTTTGAAACCCATGCATGCATGAATATAACGGAGATTTGCACGGTGTGGTTTGGAAACGAGCATGTTGTAATGTATACACATTGAACAAGGTCAGACTGGTTTGAATTTGAGATACCGATGGCAGACATTGTTTGGCCACATTGCATCCGTGCATGGACACACTATTCTAATTGGAGATGATGGGTGGCTTTACATCACATATCTATATCTATACCCCTATATATATATATATATATATATATATATATATATATATATATATATATATATATTTTATATTTTTATATATTGTGTGGATAACTTTAACTTTGAAAGATGGTCGTTGGATGAGGCCAATCCGATGGTGCAGAGCTGGCAAATTTGAGCACTACTGGCCGCTGGATATCATCTAGATTCCACCAGATTTTGCCACATGTACAATCTAGAAGAATCTATGGTTGAACTTAAGCATAATGCACAAACCTCAAAACATAAGCGCTTCTTCTTTGTTCTAGAATCTTCCGTATCAGAATTGTCCAAATGTATTTCTGCATGATTTGTTTTTATATGCCTTACAACGCACAATTCCATGAATCTTAAAATAGATTAGCTTTCTTATAAAAACTAGATTATTTTGAATGAAATGAACTATAAGAATTAAACGAACATCTACATCATGCATATATGACTCAAAGCTTACATGCTATAATGTGGTATTTATTCATAATTTGGTCGCCAAATCTCATGCGTGCAATGCAGGTGTACCATACTAGTCAAAATGGTGTCTGTGTGTGTGTGTTGTGCGTGTTAAACACATTGTATGTAGTATGTCATACTAGTCTAAATTGTCTTTTTTTGGTACATGTTAAGCTTGTTCTCCCGAAATTTCAAGCTGCGCCTTGTTATGCCGAAATTTCAAGCTAACGTCTCTGTCTATCGTGCTGCAAAACTCCCGCCTCTTCAACCTGCGCCTTGTTACCCTGAAATATTTAAGATAAATCTTTGTCTCGTTGTGCTCCGACAACTCCCTCCATCTCAACCCGCGCCTTGCTATTCCAAAATTACAACGCGCGCGAAAACTCCCACCTCCTGTGAAATCCCAACACGCCAAATGCCGTGATACCCTGAACCGAAAGAACCGCCTCAAATCGGTGGGGGTACTTTCGAATTTACCCCACATTTCGGACAAGTGCGTCCCTAAGCCATGGTTCCCCACCCCATCCCATCTGCCCACCCATTCAGACACCAAGGCCGGGAAAACCCGCGAAGCCCCACACCCTCCTCCGTCCGCCACCCAGCCGGAGCCTCTTCCCCGACGATGTCGTCCACAGCAACACCTCAACATCCCTCATGCACTGTACTGGATGAGGATCCGTCGTTGATCTGGTCGTCCCGCCAGTTCATCCACCCCGTCCTCCACCTCCAAGGAGCTGCCCCGATGTTCCCCTCGTCTTTCGCGCCACCTCCATTCCCACACCGCTGTCTTCATCTGCACCACCGGAAGAGCATCATCATCACCGTTTCCTCGGATGAAGCTGCGGCCTAATCGGCGCCACCAAAGAGGTTGTACACTAATCGTCACATTTTCTTCTTGATTCGATCTCACGGTGCTGCCGGCGCTCGGTCCCGAGCTGACACGGCGCGACTCCATCCACGGCGGCGTCGCCGGCCACTTCCTCCACGGCGTCGCTCCCTCGGCGGCGACATCCACATTAGTAGGAGCTGTTGCTTATTTAGCTCTCGCTCGCGCTGCTGCTCTGCTCTTGCTCCCGGTCCCCTGCCTTGTCTGCTCTTGCTCTTGCTCTTGCTTGCGGTGCTGCTCCAATTTAGCTGCACTTCAGTCTACTAAATCGACTTTTGGGTGATTGATTTTTGGGGCTCACGAGTTAAGGAAAACCATGAACGGGAGGGGGGGCTCACGGAGAGGTACCCCACTATCTATCTTAGGGTTTAGGGTGAAGGCGGTGGTCGCCGGTGGTGGTGGGGCGGTGGCGTGGGGATCGTCGGAGAAAAAGCTCGGCACGGGGGGCCTAGAGGGATGGCCGGGGCGGCGGCGGACTGGTGGTGGGGAGTGTTTTCTGGGCGGGCGGGGCGGCGCACCGCCCGCTGCGGGTGGCTGTTTGGCCGGTGGTGGCTGGCGGCTCAGGGGGGTGGAGGTTGAAGATGAACTGCAGGCCCTTGATTTCGTATCCAACGGCTGCCAAATCGATGACCAGAGATGAAAAGTCACCGACCGACGTAGCCTCACCTCTAGTGTGTTCGGCTTCTCTGATGAAATTTAGTTTCAACAACAAAATTCAGTTTGACGGTCAAGTTCAGTTTTACGACGCTTAAATTCAGTTTGACGCTTAAGTTCAGAGATGAGCGGCTGATGTATTTTACATCTAGCACTTTGTGGTTATGTATTTTGCGTCATCTATTGGAGATGATGTTAGAATTCCACTCAGGTTAATGTTGTCTCTGTTGTCCTGCTTCAGCCTCGGCGTCGTACAACTCATCGAAGCTGCTCCAACGACGAAACCCTCCATCACAGCGGAGCAGTACCTCGGGCTCCATCTCCAGGCGCCTAAGATCTTCTTCCCCTCCTCCGACCGCCAAGTCAGCCGGAGCATCCTCACCGGCCAACCCAATCACGCTGAGATCGACATTGCTTCGCCAAAGAGGTCATACACTTGTTGCATATCTTTTTTACTCTACATGTTATATATATAGTCCACTGAGCACACGGAGTAACAGGAAATATGATTATTTTATCCTACTATATGACAAGCAGTGAGGTACCAGGCAACTTAGCTATCCGTGATGGACTCTCTTGAACGCCATCATTATTTATCTCTGCGCGTTTGAGCTATGCATTTGCCGATGGCCCTAGGAGTTGATCTAGTAGGGCAGTGGCCTGGGTCCAAAGTAATAGAAGTAGCACAAAAACATTTTTTTAGTGTAGGCTTTTCCTTCCTCAAGCCTTCCTACTAGAATCGCCAGTGCTTGAAAGCAAAAGTGAATGAAAAACATAGGAATTGGAAAGTTTCGTATGGTACACTTTTCATGAATTTGGTGCAAAGGAATGGAGCAAAGGAAAACTGTAGGATTTGTTCCTTTAGTGTCTCCTTGAAATAAAAACCGTAGGTATTTTAATTTCCACTTGTCCTCCTTTTCAAATTCCTATTCATGAAGCACAAGACTAAGAGATAGTAGCATAATAGCATTATAACCGTACATTTTCTTGTGGTTTGACTTAATCTCACCATGCTTCTTTGCATCCTGTGATCTTCCAATTCTTGTGAACCAAACACCCAGATTGGCAGAAATCCTGTGTTTTTAAATTCTCTGTTTTGCACGTGCATTCCTATCCTATTCTTGTCTATTTCCTATCCCTGCATTGTTAGAATCCTCAAATTCAAACAAGCCCTCACACAATTACTTCTGTTATAGATATGTGTCAAAGAAAAACTTGTGTGGTTTGTCCTGCTCCTGCGGTGCTGTGTTCCACCCCAGCTCAGCTGCTCCAACGATGGAAGGGTTCACCACAGCAGGGATCCGCTCTCCAGACTGTCTTTCACCGCCCCAGATCTTCTTCCCCGCCGCCGGCAGCCACGACAACTGCATTTCCATCATCAACTGAGAAGATGACCTTGAGGACTACACGGGTCCTTAAGAGAGGTCGCACTCTATCGTGTCTACTTATGTTATGCATCGCTTAATATGATGACATGTTACTTTATCGTCGTGTTCACCTATTAGACTCCGTGTCAGGTCCAAACTTATTGTCACACCCTGATTTTCATGCCACTACACTTAAGCTAACAATCATGATAAAATGTGGGTTGACAAAAACTTTTGGGTGTTTTGGACCTTGCCTTGATTGGTTTTTGTCTGTTGTTTGCAAGTGCTCTAAAAATAAAATAAATCCTCCAACTCTCATACTCCTTCTCCTTGATCCAAAAACATTTCCCAATGATCATGCCATGTGTATAGTACATAAAAATAATTTCTTACAAAAATAATTTGTCCAAATAGTATTTTCAAAAATTAGTTTTTCAAAACCCCCTGAATTGAGGTTTGCACCGCAAGTACTTAATTAAGGGCAGTAAAAATCTTTCCAAGAATATATTTGACTCCTATTAGATATAGGATACCCAGAAACCACAAAAATATAATTTTAAAAGTTATTTTACTATTTTATTTAAAAACTTTTTCTTATGGCCAGAAATGGTCTTTAATAGGGAAAAATTATTTTATTGTTTCAAAAATATTTGACAAAAATCAGGGAAACTCAGTGGACATATATTTCCCATATATAAGAGTTTCAACACATGGTCATGTTCAAACTATTGGACAAAACCTCCCAAAACCATTTCTGCCCATTTCAAGGATTTGAAATATTTCTACAGGAAATATTTTCATAAAAATCTAAGGAAAATCCAGCAAGTCACAAATGCATATTGTGATCACCTTGCGAAGACTCATGTTAATCAAGGTCATTTTGGTTCACCAAAATGCCCCAAAACCCTCTTTGACCAGAATCAAATTTGAACAACTTTGTACTACTAACTTTCTCTCCTTGACCCCAACTTTTGTGAGCATGTTCACATGACCAAATGAGGCCACTACACCAAGTGGTTCATCAATGGGAAGTTATTTGCTCAACTAGATCTACACAAGTTCATTTCTGCTAATTTCTAGCGTTTACAAAAGTTGCATTGGCAACTTTGCCCAAATAAGCTCCAAATTGGTGGAAGGCCCTAATTATATGTGCCCTTTCACCTTGTGGAGTCTTATGCCAAATGGAGTTCATTTGCTTACCCAAATTTGCATCAAACACCTTCTGGTCATTTCAAAAATCACTGGTTTCACCACCCTACACTAATCTCCTTGACTCCACATTTTTACCACAACTGAACCTGATCACCAGCAACCTCCATTAGCTCCCCATCTTCCAAAGCTCAATGATTGAGGGGTAAAAACTCATATTTACCTCTCTGGACAACCCTTTTCTCTCTCTCCCTCAACCTCTCTCCTCTCCTAGTGGTTCACCAGGGCATCCAAGGCCACCTCCCCTTTGTTTACTCACCCCACAAAGCCCCAGACACTAGTGGACATGCCCCTGGCACATTAACAATGCCATGGCATGCAGAGCTCGCTGTCGGCATTCCGGGAACGGGGGTACCCAGACTTGCCTGCCTGCGGCCTGTGGCGTGGCTCAAGGGGTGGCCCAGCACGGCCCGTCTTCATCAGCACAAGCTCAAGACCCTCGCGAGGGGCCAAGCCTCGCGGGGCGGACGACAGGGAGCTTCCTCAGGCACGGCCTCGTCAGGCTGGCTCGCGAGGAGGCGGAGAGATCAAGGCAGGGTACCTCACGAGGTGCCCATGACGCAAGCCATGAAGACCAAGGGCGCCAGGCGGGCGCCAGCCCGCACAGTGTCCTCCTTTCCTCTTTGGTGCAAAGGGAGCAAGCACAGGCAAGAGTATCAAGCAAAGGCATCCGTTCCGGTGCAACAAGACCAAGACCGTCGCAACGGCTGGAAGGAAGTCATCGTGGAGCCAAGGTCGGCGTCACCACCAGAGCCTTTAACAGGCGAGGACCAACTTTAGTCGGGATAAGTGTACTAGATGTTCCCCTTCAAAATGGCCAATTGTTGGCGCCCTTCCCGCTCAATATTTGGGAAGAGGCCCAAGGCCCTTGCCTATAAATAGGACTAGTCTCCCACAAGCTAGAGGGGATCTGGGATCCACGATCCGGAATCCAGAACAGGGCTAGAGGCATCTTGAATCAGCAGAGAGAGAGAGCGACTGAACTCCCCCTAGCAGTTCATCGCACCAGCCAAGAGCAGACCCTCGCGAGGCTGTTCTTCCTTGTATTGTTCATCACCAGCCCAAGAGGCAATCCACCACACCACAAACTAGAGTAGGTTATTACACCACAATGGTGGCCCGAACTAGTATAAACCCTGTGTCTCTTGCGTTGTTCCTTTCATAGTTTAGATCCTAGTGAGGCGGCGAGGTGCAGGTAGGTAGAGGGCGAGATCTCCGCGCGCACCCCAGTGTTCGAACCTAGAGGGTCTGCCGGAACCCGAAATCCGACATTTGGCACGCCAGGTAGGGGTGCGCCGGAATTCGTCATCCGACGCCCTGTTCTTCGCCGACCACCGCATCCATGTCGGATGCTCGTCGGGCCCGCGCCGAGCGCCGAGCCGCTCTCGCTTCTCGCGTCGCCCAGACGGCCCCCGTCGGCGGCCGCCCCCGCCGTTCCCCATCGCATGCCGTCAACGCCGCCACCGGCCCGGCGGGGAACTAGCAGCAAGCATCGTCCCAGCATCCGTCCGAGAGGCGAGACGGCCGCACCACCACTCCTTCACTCGCCCCGGCTGGTTCTTCGTCTCGCACGCTCCGCGCGCCCATGGAGGCTCGAGCTGCGCTCATCGCGGCAAGCGAGCTCCTACGCTACCGCCCTGTCGACGACGTCTACGAAGAGTGGCTCGACCACGTCGCCGAGCTCGTCCGTGCCGCAGGGGGCTCCCCCACCGTCCTTCTCGCTGCACCGCGCCCCGCCCTGCGCGGGCGATGAAGCTCCAGGGGCGCCTCAGCCGCCTCCCCCTCAAGAAGGCGCCCTGGCCCCAAGGCGCGTGGCCCCTGGGCGGAACCCACTCCGTCTAGCGCCAGCGCAGCAAGAGCAAAGCTGCCAAGAGGTCCCTCGCCCGTAAGAAGCTGCCCGAGTGCTCCCTGCACCGGCTCGCCACGACCACGCTCCTGCTCCAGCACGCCAAGACCCCGCGCTGCTCCCAGCTGCAGCGCATGGGGACCTGCAAGACCAGGCTCTTCGTCACCAAAGGCCTCCCGTGGCCACAGCAGGCTGCCGCGCCTTCACCACCGAGCTGCGTAGCGTCGTGTGGCCCGGCAAGTTCAAGCCAGACCTGCCTCCTCGATACGACGGCACGGCCGACCCTGCAGAGTTCCTCCAGCTTTACGAGGTGGGCATCGAAGCCACCAACAGGGACGAGAAGGTCATGGCGAACTGGTTTCCCATGGCACTCAAGGACGGAGCCCGCACCTGGCTCCTGAACCTAGCTCCTGGCACGATCTCCTCCTGGGACGAGATGCGCACCTGCTTCATCGCCAACTTCCAAGGTACTCGCGACCGGCCTCCTGCCATGAGTGACATGCGCCGCATCAAGTAGCAACCAGGGAGACCCTGCAGAAGTACATCCACCGCTTCAACAACGCACGCCTCAAGATTCCCAAGGTGACCGAGGAGGCCATCATCTCTGCCTTCTCCGACAGTGTGCGTGATGTCAAGATGAAGGAGGAGCTGGCGATGCATGAAGATCTGTGCACTTCCTTGGAGCTGTTCAACTTGGCGACCAAATGCGCCAGGGCTGAGGAAGGGCGCCTTTCCCTCCTCGAGCTGCTAGCCATAGACCCAGAAGAGAAGAAATCCAAGGCCAAGGACGTGAAGTGCAAGGGGGCTGCCATGCTCATGCGAAACCGGACACCAAGCGGGCAGAGATCAGCCCGAGTCTTCCAAGGGCAGCCGGCATGCTGTGTGTACCACGACCTCCACACCCACAACACCAACGAATGTCAAGAGCTCCGAGCCATGCGAAAGGAGGATCGGCCGACGCCCGACCAAGAACGATCGAGGCTACGGCCGAGGAGGAGGAAGAAACACAGGACGCTGGGAAGACCGTGGCCCTCGCCAAGGGTGGCGCGACCGACCTCGCGAGGATCACTGGCAGGATCAGCCTCGCGAGGGAGATTGGAGGGATCAGCCTCGCGAGGATCGTCTGCAAGGAAACGCAGGCCTCCCTCCTGTGCCGCCGCAGTCAAGGAGAAATGAGGACCATCATCAGGATGAGGGGGCTGGGGGCTTCCAGGAGCCGCGCGCGATCGCTTGCATCCTGGGCGGAGCTCAAGCCCCAGCCTCCCAACGCATCTTCAAGCAGTTCGCCCGCGAAGTGAATGCAGTCCTCCCCAAGCTCGAAGCCACGCGCCCTCTCAGGTGGTCAGCGTGCGCCATCACGTTCAGCTCAGCGGATCAGCTCAAGTGTGCGGCCACAGCTGGAGTCCTCCCGATGCTTTGTTCCCCAATCATCAGCAACATGCAAGTCACCAGGACCCTCATCGACGGCAGAGCACGTCTCAACGTCCTGTCCGTAGAGACATTCAACAATCTCCAAGTGCATTACAATCAGCTTCAGCCAACCAAGCCTTTCTCCGGAGTCACCGATGGCTCCATGGTTCCGATTGGGCAGGTCCGCCTCCCTGTCACCTTTGGGGCGCGCGACAACTACCGCACTGAGCTCATCGACTTCGATGTCGCCCACATTCGCCTGCCATACAATGCCATCCTCGGGTACCCAGCCCTGGCCAAGTTCATGGCCGTGACTCATCACGGCTACAACGTCCTCAAGATGCTAGGAAGCGGCGGAGTCATCACGGTGCCTTGTGAAGAGAGAGACGCAGTGTGCTCCCTGGAGCGAGCCTTTCAAGCCACATCACTTGAAGACCCAGATCGCGGGAGCGTGAGGGTCCCTGAGACCGCTCCCAAGAAGAAGAAGACATCGCCAGGCCCGACCCCTCGGGAGGCAGGCCCCTCAGGGTCCGCGCCTGCTCAGGGGGTACGTCCTTCAGTCGCATAGGAAGGTGCGCCCGGCGCCCTCCTCAAGCAAGGCTCGGGGGCTCTCTCCTGGAGGTCCACCGACCTTGCTAAGGTCACGAGGGAGGCGCTTGGGCACCACTTGGAGGCGTGCTTCAAAGCACGTTTCCCTCAGGAAGGAGCAAGGCAAGGAGGGCCAAACCCTCAGGAGTTCGTCAGTCAGATCACGCAGGAGTTGCAGGAGTCAAGAGTTATGAGTGGCAGCCGCCGTTTATCCGCCGTAGCTCCCCATCCAGGCAAGGATGGTGGGCTGCGCGTCTGCATCGACATCCCAGGGCTCAACCGAGCCGCCTCTCAGGAGCGCTTCTGGCCCTCACGCGCGGGGCGCTGCGAAGGTCCACCCCGCGGCTACATTCGCATGCCCTACGGCATGCCGAACGCGGCCGCCACGTACCAGCGCCTCATGAGGAGCATCCTAGAGGCTCAAGAGGCCAGGCGTTCCGCAGTCCTGGCGGAGATGGAGATGGTCCACGAGGAGCCACCAGCGCCTCCGGAGCCTCCCGAGGCTCCTAGGCCTGGGGGCTCGTGAAGATAGGCTCCCGCAGCCCACGACGTCCGCTACTTCAACATCCTTTCGTTTTCAACGTCATCAGGTGACATCCTTCAAGTTTCATTTCCAGCTGGGAGCGCCCCCTAGGGCTGCATTATTCCCAGGCCACGTGGGTCCGTCCCTGCGGCATGTATCCCTTTTACTTCATGTTCGTAGCTTACTTTGTTGGGGGTGCCCCTCGGGCTGCATCATCCCCAAGTCGCCGGGGCTGCACCCAGCGGCATGTACCCTCTTATGCTTATTTCGGTCATGCGTTCGACCCATCATGATTGTTATTTGATGCATGTCCACGGCACCTTCTTCCTTCATGTCGGCCGCTTGCACGCTAAAGGGGGTACCGAGCATCGCGACTCGTGGCTCCTACTGCTCTCCAGCCCTCACCCTCCTGCCTTGTCCACGGCATCGCGACACAACATACCAACGACGGCTGAGACCCGCTCGAGGGCCGGGACCCGAGGACATAGAGCGTCGACATCTAACCAAATTTGCAGGAACACATCACAAGTTAAGGCCCAGTGCCAGGCGCAACCCGCCTTGAGGTAGGGCCCCATGAGTCCCGCGCTGGCTCACGGGTGCCCAGATACACCTCGTCAGGCCCTACCGTACCAGCCACGTGTTAGGGCGGGGCTATACACGCCCCGGGGGCTCCTCCCGGAGGGGAGCCCCCTCCGACGCACCAGTGGAAGCACCATGCTCCGCGCTGGCTGATGACACTGCTGAGGAGCGGCTATGCCCGTACACATATGGAAGCGCTATGCTCAGCAATGGTGATAAATAAGCGAGGTGGCCCCAGCCGATCAACCTCGAGGAGCCCAGAGCTCAGTGTCTGGCCTCATTGCAACGCCTCCCCTCGGGAGTGCCGCGCGAGGGGGCTGGGCACGGGGGCTACGCCTGGGTGATGCCCAGACGCACGCCACCCAGCCAGGCTCCTCGGGCCTGGTTCTTCGCACGTCTCTCCCCGAGCGGTGCCAAGGTATGAAGGTCGTTTGAGCGTCAAGGGGGACTCCTGAGCATCGCGACTCAGGAGCCTAACTGGTCACGTAGCCCCTCACTCCTTATTTCCGAAAGGCTAACGGCGGTTGAGGTATGCGCGGAGCCGGGCTCTGCAGACATAGAATGGTAGATTCACCCACACATCTCACCTCCCTACTTGCTGTTAAAGGCGCCAAGGGGACTCTGAGCATTGCGACTCAGAGCCTAACTTGTCACGTAGCCCCTCACTCCTTGGTCCCGCCCCTGGTTTCGGTCGGGGCTAACGCGGCCGAGGTATCTTGCAAGGGGCGGGCTCTGCGGCGTGAGAGCATAAGCAAGTAGGAAGGAGAAGCACAAATCTCAAGGAATTTAAAAGCAAACATTACAGTCCATAACTGTTATCACAACACCAAACGCAAGTTTAAACGCCTCCCGGAGGCATGATGCATGTTGCAGGAAGCATAACAGGAGCCACAACAGAGTCACTTGTCGACGACGGAGATGCGCCGAGCAGGTTCGCCTCGTGAAGCCCCAGGACCGGCAGCGCCTCGCTTCGGCTTGGTGCTGAAGGCCCAGAACTTCGCCAGCAGAGCCTCCGCACGACCCTTCACGGCCTCAGCAGCGGCAGCGGCAAGCTCGACGCTCGCTGGCTCTAGCAGGCTGTCGAGGTCGACGTCGGGATCACGAAGGTAGACGTGGGTAAGGACCCGCGTCAGAGCTGCAGAAGATAGGACACGCACCTCGGCCTCAGCCGTAGGGCCAAGGCCAAGGGTGACATCTTCAAGAGCGCGTATCAGGAAGGGAAGCAGCTTGGCGGGGCTGTCCTTGGCACCGGCCAGCGGGCTTTCCAGGCCGTTGTTGTAAAGCGACCTCAGCAAGGTGCGAGCCTTCACCTCCATCTCCATGAAGGCCTCGCGGTCCTCGGCAAGAACCCGTGCCTGGCCGTCCAGCTTGACCTTCTTCGCCTCCAACTCCTGCTCCAGCGCACCCAGGCGGTCACAGCGCCTATTAAGCTTGGCGTCCTGGTCCTTGACGGTCGCCTCGCGAGCCTTCATGTCTTCCTCCTTCTCTTGGCGAATGCTGGCCTCCTTGGCAAGCTGGTCCCGCAGGCCCTGCATCTCACTCTCCAGCGCCTTGCAGCGACCTTGGACATCGGCTACCTCCCCCAAGGCGGCGTCGCGAGCAGCCTTCGCCCCAAGGACGGCCTGCTTCTCCTCGCCGCAAGCCGTCGAGGCCTGAACCAGCGCCGCTCGAATAGAAGTGTCAGAGCAAATCCAGCCAGAGGCCAGCTCCAAGCGCCCGGCCACCAAGCGAGGGTCGGCGCCCATAAGATCTTGCCGCAGCCGGTCCAATTCAGCAGCAGCACGATCCAGGACAGTGGGAGGAGTCGGAGAGATAGCAGTTGCTGGAGTAGGAGGAGAGGACGACAGCGTAACCACAGTATCCTGAGGCAGAACCTCCTGCGCCCCAACAGCTGTGGCGGGGGCAACAGGCAAGGATACCTCTGAAGCCGCTTGGGCCATGGGGGCCGAGCTCGCCCCAGCCAACTTCGCCAGGCCTCGCGTGGATGACCGAGCAGGAGAGGCCCGTTTCTTGCCGTCGCCTTCCTTCGCGGGCAGAGGCGCTGCCCCAGACGGAGCCTCAGGAGGCCCCTTCAGCTTCTTCGCCGCAGGCGCCAGCCTAGCCAAGAGATACAGAGTCCAGTTCGGATCACATCCGACCAGTGTCCTATGAACCGACCTCGTAGGTTCCTTCCCTTGAGCGCGCGACCCCTTAGGTTCAAGTCGGCTTGGTCACAGTTCGGATCACCTCCGACCAGACGGTTGGTAGCGGCCTCTAGCAAGGCGTGCCGACCACCAAGCGAGCGATGAAGCTGGTTAGGCGAACTCATACATCATACTTCCATTCCTTTTTCCACATGATATATGTTGTCGGGCTCAATGCGAGACTGTCATCCTTGTGCTAGCCCGACCTCTTTCTCGCTCCAAAGGATACCGACCACTATCCGGATTATCTCATAATCCTTGTCGCATGGCCATGCTGTTCCTGGTCGGATCACACGAGGGGCCCAGAGTATATCTCTCCGATCGGAGGGCAATCCCATCTTGCTCGACCATGTCTCGCAGCATGGGATTGGACAAACCGAAACCTACCTTTGTAACTACCCGATCCACGGAGTAGCGTTTGGTCGGCCCAAAGCAAGTCTATCACCATCTCGAGTACATGCGTCACCAGGTCTTAGGACATAGAACGTATGTTGTACTAGAGACTCACAGATGACATATCGCTGCGTCTCATAGTTGGGTCTGTCCGACTCGGACCTTATCTCGACTCGGATCCGACTATGTCGAATCCGACCAGACCTTTCCAAGTCCATATTATCCGGTTAGCATCCAATGCTCCATGGCTAGTGAGACCGAGCCATCGACCGTGTCATATGCTAGTCTAGTCGGCTGCGCGTCCACACAGCCCTTTCGACTAGGGACCTTTTAGGACAGTCATCATACAATGTATAGTCCCACAAACAAGTCATGTACTTGCTGATACACATCATTGATAATGTCCAAGGACTATCTTTATTCATAAACACATAGGAAATATCATCATACATGATTGCCTCTAGGGAAAATCTCCAACAGTCTCCCACTTGCGCTAGAGTCAATCAAATAGACATCGAATGCCCATAGCTCTAACGTGCCCCTCATGCTTGGGTTGTGGAAGCGGCTTAGTCAACGGATCTGCAACATTTGCATCCGTGTGAATCTTTCATAATTCTACATCACCATTCTTTACGATCTTTCGTATCAGGTGATATTTCCGGTCTATGTGTCTGACCTTGTGGTGATTCCTCGGCTCCTTGGCTTGTGCGATGGCACCAGAATTATCACAATAAAGGTCCAACGGTTTCACCGAGGCTGGGAAAATACCAAGATCATCCGAAAATGCGGATCCAAACACCTTCCTTTGCAGCTTCACAAGCCGCAATGTATTAAACTTCGTGGTAGAATCGCCACCGTATCCTGCTTGGAACTCCTCCAAAGGCTCGCTCCTCCATTCAGGGGCGTACGGATCCGGACTGTGATCGACATCATCTCTCGCCGGTTTGGAAACTAGCATCGACGTAACCCCTTACGACGAGCTCTTCCTCACCTCCATAAACTAGGAACATCTCTTTAGTCCTTTTCGGTACTTCAAAATAGTCTTTACCGCTGCCCGGTGACTCTCACCGGTTGGCCTGGTATCTACTTGTTAGGCTTATTGCAAAAGCAACATCGGGCCTTGTACATATCATGGCATACATGATGGATCCGATTCTTTGAGGCATACGGAATCCTACTCATCCCGCTTCGCTCATCAAATGTCGAAGGACTCGAGTCTCGCTTAGCCTTATACCATGTGAGAGCGGCAAGAACCCTTTCTTCGCCTCACTCATGTTGAACCGCTTCAACACTTTATCTATGTACGTGCTCTGGCTTAAGCCGAGCAGCCTCCTCGATCTATCTCTATAGATCTTAATGCCTAAAATATAGACTGCCTCACCAAGGTCCTTCATCGAAAACTTGCCATTCAATGATCCTTGACCGAAGTTTAACATCGAAACATTATTTCCGATCAGTAGTATGTCATCCACATACAAGATCAAAAACACTATCGAGCTCCCACTTAACTTCTTGTATAAACAAGAATCCTCTTCGCTTTTGATGAAACCGAGACCAGTGACGACCTCATCAAAATGAATGTTCCAACTCCGAGATGCTTGCTTCAACCCATAAATGGATCTCTTGAGCTTGCATACCTTACTAGTGCTAGTCGGATCGACAAAACCCACGGTCTGTATCATATACACGTCCTAGGTTAAATTTCCGTGAAGGAAAGCCGTCTTGACATCCATCTGCCATATCTCGTAATCGGAATATGCAGTTATAGCTAGTATGATCCTCACCGATTTCAGCATTGCTACCGGCGAGTAAGTCTCGTCGTAGTCAATTCCTTGAACTTGTCCATAACCTTTAGCGACAAGCCGAGCTTTGTGGATCTGAACATTTCCATCCACATGGGTTTTCTTCTTAAAGACCCATTTCCAACCAATGGTAGTTACGCCAGGTGGCGGATCAACCAAGTCCCAGACTTGATTCTCATCCATGGACTTTAACTCGGATCTCATGGCCTCTAGCCATGCCTCGAAATCTGGGCTCACCATCGCTTCCGCATACGTGGCTGGCTCGTCGCTTTCTAGCAACAATACATCGCGCACTCTGCGCAATCTTTCCGACCTCCGTGGTTCCGATGCCGCTTCCACTACGGGTTCCCTGACAGACTCTGATATGATCTCATCACCAGCTGAGCCGTCCCCGAGTGGTCCTCGAATTTCTTCGAGTCGAACCGTCCTCCCACTGGCCTCCCGACTGAGAAACTCTTTCTCAAGGAAAACCCGCCCGAGCAACAAACACATTGTTCTCTTCCGGTTGTAGAAGCTATATCCCAAGGTTTCCCTCGGGTATCCCACGAATATGCATTTATCCGACTTGGGTGTAAGCTTGTCTGACATAAGTCGCTTGACAAATGCTTCACAACCCCAAATCTTTAGAAAAGACAAACTGGGACTCTTCCCAGTCCACATCTCATGCGGTGTTTTGTCTACGGATTTTGATGGTACCCTATTAAGTGTGAAAGCTGCAGTTTCTAGAGCGTATCCCCAAAATGACAAGGGTAAATCCGATTTGCTCGTCATAGACCGGACCATGTCCAACAAGGTCCTATTCCTCCGCTCGACACGCCATTTCTCCGTATGCGTCCGGAGGTGTGAGCTGGGGTACTATACCTCGACTTTTCAGATGATCATCGAACTCCTGGCTCATGTACTCACCTCCACGATCAGATCGCGAAGCTTTATAGTCTTGCCGAGCTGATTCTCAACCTCGCTCAAACTCTTTGAACTTTTCAAAGTCTCCGACTTGTGCCTCATCAAATAGATATATCCATATCTACTCAAGTCGTCGGTAAAAGTCACGGCATCGATAGCCACCTCTAGCGGTTGTGCTCATTGGACCACACATATCACTATGTATAAGTTCCAATAGCTCGGACGCCTCTCGCAACTCTTTGCGAAAGGAGACTTAGTCATCTTGCCGAGCAAGCATGATTCACATGTCTCGAACGACCAAGTCGGACGGGTTAGAGCCCATCATCATGGAGCTTCTTCATGCTTTCGAGACTAATGTGTCCAAGCCGCAATGCCGTAAGTATGTCGGATTTATCTCATTTGGCTTATGCCTCTTGACATTCACGTTATAGACCGGTTCCTGTTCTAGATTCAATATAAATAGCCCATCAACAATGGGTGCATAGCCGTGGAACATACCATTCAAAAATATCGAACAACCATTGTCCTTTAAATTGAATTCATAACCTTGACTCATCAAACATGAGGCAGAAATAATGTTCCGACTAAGTGCAGGAATGTAATAACAATTATTCAATTCCATTATGAATCCGGAAGGAAGCTGGAGCTGCATCATGCCGACCTCCAACGCAGCAACTCTTGCTTTGTTGCCGACCCTGATGTCAATCTCCCCTTGTGCCACACGCCTAGTTCTTACCAGCCCCTGCATCGAGTTGCAAATATGAACAACCGATCCGTATCAAATACCCAAGAGCTACTAGGTATGTCAGCAAGGTAAATGTCTATAACATATGCAACAAGTGTACCTTTGCTCAAGAAGCATTTCCGCCTTCTTGCCATGCTCGCAAGCCACTTGCTACAGTTCCTCTTCCAATGACCGGTCTCCTTGCAGTGATAGCAAACGGTCTTCGAGTCCGGTCCAGACTTCGGCGCAGCGGCAGAGGTTACCATCTCCGTGCCCTTTGCCTTAGCCTTTTTCTGGACAAACTCTTTTTGAACTTAGCCGATTTCTGCACCATCAACACTTGATGCGTGCCTTTCTTAATATACTGCTCTGCCACCTTGAGCATCCCATGCAATTCAGTGAGCTTCTTATCCATGCCATGCATATGATAGTTCGAGATGAACGTCCCATAGCTGGGCGGAAGAGAACCCGTAATAGCATCGAGAGCCAGCTCATCCAAGAGCGGGAAGCCCAAACGATCCAAAGCTTGCACATATCCGATCATCTTGATCACATGTGGGCTCAGTGGATCACCTTCCTTCAGCTTGCAATCATCAAGGATCGCCAGACGTTGAACCTTTCGGTCCTAGCCTGTGTCTGAAACATGCTCTTGAGACTCTCGATCATATCGTAAGCCTCAACATTTTGAAATGCTGTTGCAAATCGGGCTCCATACAAGCCAAAGATCAAACAGCTGATCTTCGTTGATTCATTAACGAAGTTTACGTAGGCATTTTAGCGTGGCACTAGCATTATCAGCAGGTTCCTCTGAAGTGGATCCTCTAGAACATGTTCCTTTTACCGTGCTTGAGAACAATTTCAGATTTCTATACCAGGTGGTAAAGTTTGTTCCATTCAGTTTATCCTTTTCCGAATTGATTTCAATGCAAAGTTGGGTTGAGCAGGTGGTGCCATTGATCTACAACGTAAAATATGCAATCACTAAGCAATGTGTTTATGTAGAGTAATTCTAGCCTTAACAAAATACTCCCATGAAGTTGGCATCCTCCGCAAACTCTCGGTGATTCAGATCCGACTAGTGCATGCGACTAGTGAGCTTTAGCATCACTGCTAGCCAACATACCTATCCGTAAGCAACTCCTTGCTAATCGTATTCTATCGACTCGCCGGTCGGAAGGTATCTCATACCCTGCTCCCAACCTTCTTTGCCACAAGGCCCAAAACCGCTTTTGATAGCCTTGTCAAGTTAACTCGATGTGCATGTCCGTGTCCGACATTTAACCCTTCAGCTCAAGGACACCCAGCAGCACCCCAATTTTATGAGCCCACTACTAGACGCATTTGACGTGCGAAGGTGCAACATCGGGGATGGCAATTAAGCTTGATATTCATGAGGGATCATTCTATCATTTTAACATGCATAGAAACAAAGAAGCATAACAATCACAAATATAACACATATTGTGAAATAGTATGGCTCCTTCATGGACGTTCTTCCGTGTCGGCTCCGACTCGATGACCATCTACTTAACTCCATCTTGTTTTTCACGCCGGCCGCCAAGCCGCCAACCTGATCTCTATTATCTAACTACTACAACTAGTAATGAATTTTACATAGAGTCACAAGTCGACACGCAGGTCGTTATACAATATAATGACAGCACTTTGGCTCTGCCGGTGACAAACATGACACGCAGGCCACGATAAAGTACACACATGCATCACATACACATGAGCCATACTATCCACATCAAACCTGCAAAACAAAGTTATGCATAGAATCGCATTCTACCGGTTTGTGTGGCGGGTACGAAATACACGGCGCTACGCACACGGCGTTTTCAGAAATCACAGATCACATCTGAACTCCGATCACGCCGAATTCTCTGATCTGACCGATCTTATCGATCATCGCGAAACCGATTCGGATTTACGTTTCACTGTTAACCCCGATGGCGGATGACCGACCGGTAGGGGTAGATCGTGTCACGACCTCATCGATCCTGATTTACAGAAAACATAGCCTCAACGATCCCCATGTGCAGTTGATCACATCAACCATGCACATAGCTGATCTCTTCAAGGACAACAGATCTCATCTGCCGCCTCCACATATCTAATATGCATACGATCTGAATCCAAATACTGTAGTAGAGGCTCTGATACCACTGTTGGGGTCTACGGTAGGGTGCGTCGACTGCAAATTAAAAAATCCTACGCGCAGAACATCCAGGAACATGCTACGGGAGATGGATCACAGTTCGTTACCACTAGACGCGCAGTGCCGTGCAGCGGAAGAAGAGTTGGGGCAGCGCGTCCGCATGGATCGTCTCCTCCTCGTTCGATCTCCCTCGAGCGGCCGGTCGTCCGATCCTACGTACGAGTTCGCCGGAGCGGCGCAAGTGCACCGACTCTGACGGTATCCGCGCGTGCGGGAGGAACACCGAGTGGCGGACTGCTAGGTCCGATCACACAGTCGGCGGCGAGTGGAGGTGACTATTCGCAACACATGCAAACCCTCCCGAGGCCGAAGCGATCAACCTCCTGAGGCCGAAGCGATCTGCCTCCTGAGGCCAAAAGCTATCTCTCTTTTTTTTTTAGTGTGCCGCACCTCCACTTTATATAGGTGTCCGTCGCGAGCTCAACACTTGGGCCTCGCACGGACCCTAAAGCCCAAAGTCTACTCGGTCACGTTCCTAGTCCAGTTCGGATCACATCCGACCAAAGGTCCTACGAACCGACCTCGAGGTTCCTTCCCTTGCTGCCGACCCCTTAGGTTCAAGTCGGCTTGGTCACAGCTCGATCACCTTCGACCTGACGGTTGGTAGCGGCCTCTAGCAAGGCGTGCCGACCACCAAGCGAGCGATGAAGCTGGTTAGGCTAACCTGTACATCATATTTCCATTCCTTTTGCCACACGATATATGTTGTCGGGCTCAAGGCGAGACTGTCATCCTTGTGCTAGCCCGTCCTCTTTCTCGCTCCAAAGGATACCGACCACTATCCGGATTATCTCATAATCCTTGTCGCATGGCCATGTTGTTCCTGGTCGGATCACACGAGGGGCCCAGAGTATATCTCTCCGATCGGAGGGGCAATCCCATCTTGCTCGACCATGTCTCGCAGCATGGGATTGGACAAACCCAAACCTACCTTTGTAACTACCCACCACGGAGTAGCGTTTGGTCGGCCCAAAGCAAGTCTATCACCATCTCGAGTACATGCGCCACTCAGGTCTTAGGACATAGAACGATGTTGTACTAGAGACTCACAGATGACATATCGCCGCCTCATAGTTGGGTCTGTCCGACTCGGACCTTATTCGACTGGATCCGACTATGTCGAATCCGACCAGACCTTTCCAAGTCCATATTATCCGTTAGCATCCAATGCTCCATGGCTAGTGAGACCGAGCCATCGACCGTGTCATATGCTAGTCTAGTCGGCAAGCGGCCCACACAGCCCTTTCGACTAGGGACCTTTTAGAACAGTCATCATACAATGTATAGTACCACAAACAAGTCACGTACTTGCTGATACACATCATTGATAATGTCCAAGCACTATCTTTATTCATAAACACATAGGAAATATCGTCATACATGATTGCCTCTAGGGCATATCTCAAACAACAGATATGAAGCCTCAGCGACAAAGCAAGGAATAAAACAAGAATCAAGCACTTACTGGTCATCGCTCGCGAGCTCGAGCAACCTCTGGCAATACTTGAAGCCCGAGAGTCGGCTGCAGGGATCAGCCTCAAGAGGCACGAGAGCAGGAGGCACGTCTGCGGATCGCCTCGGAGTCGGGGCAGACCCGCGGGGGACCAGCCCAGTCCTGTCCTTTTTCGGGATCGGGGTAGCTCGCTGCCCGCCATCGCCATCCTCGCTATCATCGCTTCGGCAAGAGGCGGAGAGCGGACCTGCGCCGGGAGGGTGCTCTCGACTCCCGTCGGTCGCCTCGAGTCAGCCCCGCTTCCGCCTCCTCTTCTTCCTCCTCTTCGCTGGAGTCGCGGAGGACACGCTCACTGCCGCCAGGCCGCCGGGTCTCGGGAACCTCCATGGCACGGGCCCATCCCCATTGAAGATGGGCATGGATTCCACCGCCTGCTCCCAATCATCTCGAAGGAACAGGGGCACAGGAGCGCCCTCCAGCCTCGCCACGTCTCCCCCGACCAAAGATTTGAGGACCGCGGCCAGATCTTCGTCGGCCAAGACTGCGGGGCTCGGGCGGGGCCTCCACAGCGGAAGCGAGTACTGACGAAGCGGGGCCACCTGATGCTCCAGGAACTCCCTCAGGAGCGACGCACCAGTCAGCTTCGCCGCCGCCATGTTGCTCGGCCGCAGATCCGCGTCCATCTTCTCCAGCACCGGCTTTGCATAGGGATCCACGAGTTCCACGCGAGACCAATCATCGGAGCTCGTGGGATGCTCCGTGGGCAGAATTAGCCGAGGGTGGATACGCCCAGCATCTACCATGACCCACTTGCTCCTGAAGCCCTCAATCCTCTTTCCGGGCTTCGAGATGGCGTTGAGCTGCCATACGACAAAGCTCACAAGACGCTGAGATGGGACCGCGAGAGGTCCGGAGGGAGAAGTAGTGGCGTAGCAAGGCCGCTGAGGGCTGCACCCCGACGTGAGCCTCACAATAGTAGGCGAAGATCGCCAGAAGATGAACAGAGTTGGGGTGGAGGTGCAGAGTTTGCAGTTTGTAGTGGCGGAGGACAGAGAAGAAGAACTCAAAAAAGGGAGGCACCAGACCGGCAGCAATGTCGCTCACGAAGAGCTGATAGAAGGTGCTTCCTTGGCCCTCGGAAAGGGCGGAGCCAGCCTTGAACAACACCTCTGCCCCGTCGATGCCTTGCGCCGCCACCATCCGGCGCACCCGGGCAAGGCCCTCCTCCGACACATTCGGCGAGTCCAAGGCGGCTGAGTACCAAGCTCCGGCCGGGGTCTGGCGAGGCACCATGTCTTGCTAGGGCACGCGGTCGAAGTAGATCTGGAGATTTCGAAGGCAGGGAGGAAAGGCGCAAGAAAGGGGGTCTGAGCAATGACCGGAGGAAGCAAAGCCTAGACAGACGCCGCTCTTTTGTCGATTCATGCAGTTGCTAAGGCGCCCACGTCCAATCAACCGCCACACGGCGCCCAAGGCCGCAGGCTGTTAGGGCCCACGGCGCTTCGCACTTGCCCCTTTGCTTCTCTGCTCAGCCAAGTCCAGGCGCGCCTTAGGCCCGGGGGCTACTGTCGGCGTTCGGGAACGGGGTACCTGACTTGCTCGCTGCTGCCTGCGGGCGTGGCTCAAGGGGTGGCCCAAGACGACCTGCCTTCATCAAGACAAGCTCAAGACCTCGCGAGGGGCAAGATTGCTGGGCGGACGACAGAGAGCTTCCTCAGGCACGGCCTCGTCAGGCTGGCTCGCGAGGAGGCGGAGAGATCAAGGCGGGGTACCTCACGAGGTGCCCATGACGCAAGCCATGAAGACCAAGGGCGCTAGGCCGGCGCCAGCCTGCGCAGTGTCCTCCTTTCCTCTTTGGTGCAAAGAGAGCAAGCACAGGCAAGAGTATCAAGCAAAGGCATCCGTTCCGGTGCAACAAGACCAAGACCGTCGCAACGGCTGGAAGGAAGTCATCATGGAGCCTGTGTCGGCGTCACCACCGAGCCTTTGACAAAGCGAGGACCAACTTTAGTCAGATAAGTGTACTAGATGTTCCCTTCAAATGGCTAATTGTTGGCGCCTTCCCGCTCAATATTTGGGAAGAGGCCCAAGGCCCTTGCCTATAAATAGGACTAGTCTCCCACAAGCTAGTGGGGATCTGGGATCCACGATCCGGAATCTAGAACAGGGCTAGAGGCATCTTGAATCAGCAGAGAGAGAGAGAGAGAGAGAGAGCGACTGAACTCCCCCTAGCAGTTCATCGCACCAGCCAAGAGCAGACCCTCGCGAGGCTGTTCTTTCTTGTATTGTTCATCATCATCCCAAGAGGCAATCCACCACACCACAAACTAGAGTAGGGTATTACACCACAATGGTGGCCCGAACTAGTATAAACCCTATGTCTCTTGCGTTGTTCCTTTCATAGTTTAGATCCTAGCGAGGCGGCGAGGTGCAGGTAGGTAGAGGGCGAGATCTTCGCACGCACCCCAGTGTTCGAACCTAGAGGGTCTGCCGGAATCCGAAATCCGACACTCGCGCTCTGGAGCATGCTACAGTGCTCTCCAGCACTGTAGCACGCCCATTCCAAGGCCTCCTGTCGACCTTGGGCGCCGGAATCGCTTCCCCCGAGGCCGCCTCGGCGTCCATGACACGCAACACTGTCGGCCCCTTCCTCCCTCGCCCTCCTTATCCCTCCACGAGCTCACCCGAGCACGTCCATGGACGCTGCCCATGGTGCACCGCGGCCTCGCCCATTTTAAGCCACCCCGACCCTCTCTCTCGCCTGGGTTCGAACCTCCTCTCTCCCGTGCACCTCTCTGACACCCCTTCTCTCCCGTACGTGCTCTCCTGCCCCCTCCAAGGCCGGGTCGCCACTGACATGCCCCTGAACCAACCCAGGCCCCCATTGCTTCCCCGCTCCCACTGAACGCTCGAGGGGACACCCAGGGCATCAAGGAGCCTCCCCCGCGCACCAAGCCCTCCTCCCCGTGCTTACCCTGCCCTGCCCGAGTCTCGCCCGAGCACCGTCCGCCGTGGCCATGGCCCCGCTCGCCTTCGTCCTTCGTTGGACGTGCTGACAGGGGGAGAGGGCGCGGTGCAGTCCCCCGAGCTCGCCGGTGTGCCGAGCACCCGCAGCAGCGCCCCTGGTCGCCGGGGATGAGCTCGGCCTCGCCCCCTTTGTTCCTACGGCACAAGAGGCCGCACGAGGAAGAAGAAGGCCGGCCGGTGGACCGGCGACCCCACCGGTCAGCCTCTGCCGACGTGTCCTGCCGGACCCACTCGGGTTAAGTGGAGGTGGGATCCGCGGGAACCGCCTTCCCAGCTGGGAGGCGTACTCCCCTAATACGCCGTCGGCGTGGCCCTCCTTAGCCGCGTGGTCGTGCAGCTGGGCCGCCCAAAGGCTATGGTTCTATGTCTGCCCAATGCGTGTGGTATAGGTATAACCCCCACTTCCTTTGTCTATTTCTTTTTCCAGAAACTTGTAAAATATACAAAATATTCATATTACCTCCAAATTTGATGATTCAAATTTCTAGTGACTCTATAAATCATGCTCTACCTCTTAGAGGAGCTTGCACATTTTTCCAGAGAACTTTCCTTCACACTTATTTAGTAAATTCCAATTTCCTTAATTCTGTGAGAAACTTTAGAAAATCACAGAGAGCTCAAAATTGATCCAAATGCCATGATTCAAAATCCTTGATACTTCTTAGTTCATAACTTAGTTTTTCAACATTTTTCCTAATACTTTATGTGCCACAAAAAATAATGAGCCATTTCTTCATATTAGCCAACTTTGCAAATTCATAGGAAATTCACTTGAACTCCAAATCCAGTGAAACCAACTCCTAGATGCTTCTAAAATCATTCCTTGTTAAATGGATGCCTTTGATCATTTTTCAAATAGTTCTTCTGTACACTTCTTGCAAATCCATAAACCCCTTGATTCCATCATATCAAAATGTTTAGAAATATCCATTGATCCACTTCCAATGAAATCACCTTGGTCATTCCTCATATGACCAGATGTATCCTAGAAAAGTCCAACTCACATTTTTTAGAGCACTTTTATTTTTGCCTTGTCGTGTTGCTTATTTGAAGACCTCGAAGACTTTGTTAAAACAGGCAAGCAGCCCTTTGACCATGTCTAGGAAACCCTTTTTATGCATGTCATATGGCACTTTTATTGCTTGCATCGAAGTCATGATAAAATGGTGACAACTTGAGGTGGTTTGCCTCCGTTGCTTTTCTCGTTGACACTTGCATGATGCATGACCCCACCTTTCTATGAGGGTTATGCCGGTGGGAGTAGGTAGGATGCTAAAGTAGTGCTACGCTAAAAGGGACGGGAATATGCATGGTGATGGAGACAAAGTATTTTTAAAAGACTTATCAAAAACCCCATCGGGTGCCACTTATGCCCGGGGGAGATGATGAGTTGGGTAACCACTTGATGACGAAGTGGTGTACCAAGGCAAGTGTGTGTGTTGTTTCCAAAACGGATTGGTTTAAGTTGCGACCGTTATTCCAACCTTACATGCGCAACCACTCTACCTTTATATGAGAAAGCACATTATTGATTACCTAGGCCGATACTAGCTTGGAGCCTCCATTACTAGTGACGGGGGAGAGTTGGTGCTCTCTCTCGGGACGGGGTCGTGCCAGGTAGGGCAGCCATGACTGTTTTCATAGGGCACCGGATACACCGTTGTGTCCCCTCTCGGATGTTACGATCTCGAGTGAGTCTCGTATGATGTACATCATGAGGATACGGAACAACAAGTGGACTCCTTGTTAGTGTCGTCTAGGGAAAGATAGTGATCGGGTGCTTACCCCGGGTACTTGAGGTATCGCGGGTCGTGGATGACACGGAAGTTCCCCGGATCTTGTGGGTAAAGTGTGCAACCTCTGCAGAGTGTACAACTATTCAAATAGCCGTGTCCACGGTCAAGGACAGTTGGGTAACCGCTCTTGGGCTACGTCCACATGTTTACAAACTAGTGTGTGTGTTTGGATAAGTGGGAAGATCTACTTGGGTCAAGTCAAAGACTTGACATGATTGAGTTGGGTTGATGCCCTCTCTATTTATGTTGATATCTGTAACCTGTCCTCATGGTTACTTGAATTCTCTTGATGCATGATACAAGTTGTTGAACATGTCATTGCACTCAAAACTAGCTTTCTGCAAAAATTTACCTATATCATGCATTGTTGTATCTTGAACCAAAACATGGGTTGCTTGCGAGTACATTCAAAGTACTCATTGGCTTGCCACCGGTTATTTTATTGGCCAGGCATGAAAGAACAGGATATAATGAAGAGTACCTTGGTGACGAACATGCGAGCTTGGACGCTTCCCAGTCATAATGCCTGTAGGGTTAAGGCAGATGGCATGGGTCCAAGTTATTATTGAAGATTTCCGCTGCGATGATACACTCAAGACTTGACCAAAATGGTCCTACTTGTGTAAAACGGTATGTATGGATGTAAGACTCTTGTTATTCAGCTTCTGTGTGTTCAGTGAGCATTGATCTCTGGATCACTCAGACACGCAGCATTCGTGATCTCGACCTATGAGTCGGGGTCCCCACTGAGCTGGTATCAGAGCCATCATGACTGTAGGAAGCCTTAGTTAGCATGGTCGTTAGTTGGGGTAAAGCTATTTTCAAAACTATTACTAATTTTCAAAACTATCTATGCTTCTCTTCCCCTTCTGAGTTTTTCGAAAACTAAGATATACTTTCCTCTTCCCCTTCAAAATTTAATGGTCGCTAGAATCCTTATGCCCCTGACCACGGGATTCCTTGTAATCCTCGTGGATAATCTAGAAGGAAGATGCCTTGCCAGACACTCACCCACCTCTTCTGAACACAAGATTGGCAACACCACAACAAGACGATGCCAACAGAAGATACGCCATCAAGGAATGGGACATGAAGACCCAGAGGATGGTGACACCTTTGAAATTTCCCCAGGATTATGAAACCTTGGCCTATGATGACCAGGGCATAGGATATGCAAGAACATGATATACATCGCTAGTAGAGCAACCCTGTCCTTACCATCGTTGCATCGGCAACCACCAGTGGATGAGAACCTAGCCATTTGGTCCGCCTCACTATAGTGAGCAGGAGAACGGTTCTCTTCATCCCCCGCTCTCGGTGACGATACTGGCAATAGTGTGTCCGGCAGATTGGACCTCTACTATGCGCTTTTAGTATCATTGCATAAAGGATTACCTACTTGGTACCATCGACGCCTTAGAAGACAAGAGAAGACCAATTCAATACCAGCTATGAGGAGCCACCTTTGCCCCATCACTTCAATAGGTGAAAAGTTGTTGAAGACTCTTCAGGCTCAACCTGGATCGTTTCATCGAACAACTACAGGAGACGTAGCGACACCCGAGGAAAATCGAGAAGACTGCATGAGGCACGGAGCAAGGCACGCCTACTGAATCCGAGAACCCCCAGGGTAGGATGAGTCGTGTACCCCCTATGTGCAGTCGAGTCCGTATGATGGTTCTAATAGAACCATGATTGTGTGTTGCTTGTTTGTACTTGTTTGTGTTTTGATATCAGTCGCCCTTTTTCCCTAGGCAACAAGAAGGCAACTATATCACCTGCCTAATTTTGTTGTTTGTGTTAGGCCCTTTTTGGCATTTGTTTGTTTGCACCGGCACTAAAGAACCCCCTTAGGCATCCCCATCTATGCCACTTTTGTCTCTCATCTCTCTCATCAACTGAAGACCGGCAAGACAAGATACACCAAGGATTCTACTTCGGCAACCAATTACCACTGAAGAATTTTGCTACGGCCTCCTCGACCAAGTGCAGCCCCTTAGAGTTATGGTTTCCCCTCAAGATTAGAGACCCATTCCTAGACCCTTCAAGACTTCATAAGATACCCAGCTCAAATCCTTAACCATGTGCTTAACCCACAGAATTGCAAGAGAACCTGTTAAGCCTCCGTAACCTTGCTTATCACTGGGTTCATTATGGAACCAGTGGACACAGTGAACGAGCACATTATCATCCTAAGAGAGCACCAAAACTAACGATGCCATAGGGAAGACCAATTTGAGGATATAGGAATAGAGGACAAATGGCTTGATGAGTTTATATCAATGACTTTGAGGAATCATCCGAGACTATTTGGTGGATTATGAGGCTTTCATGTTGGTAGATGAACTTGGTGGGATCATGATTATAGAGTAGCATAGCTTTCATTACCCCTGAGTAAATTGGATTTATAGGACAATTATGATCGCAAGGTGAAACTCCTGGAAGTGAAAGGATTTGACTTGATCAGATGATATTGATAGGAGACAATTGATATTACGTAAATAACTTGAGGGAAACATGTAGGATTCCTCGTTGGACAAGATATTTGGATTTAAATAGGTGATCCTAGTTGAGTACAGATGTTGAGTAAGCCTGCAGGATTCGGAGTAAATTGGATTTAGACTGATAATCTCGATCATGATACTATGTTTCTCGGTGGAGAATAAACTAGGAGATTGGATTAATTGTCAGAGTTGATTTAGAGTTATATATAAGCTTGACCTTGGAGTTTACTTGACCATGATAATGGAAATTGGTGGAATGACTATAGTAAGGTAGCCCTTTCAAGTTTTTGGGGATTATAGGAACCTTAGGAGATCATGTGGAACACCATAACCATTGGATTTGTAGAATTAAATGGATTATGTAGTGATTGATGGAAGTTAATGGGCTGTTGGATTTGATAGGAAGGAAACAAGATCTTGGAGTGGCTTACGACGTGTTTCATTAGGATAAAGGTGCTTTATCTTAGACCTTGGAAGAATAGGCTGAGCACTTAATTGGGATGTCACGTTCAAGCTTAGTAGCTTATATATTCTACCCATGGATTTTTAAGGGTAGACATACATATGAGTTTGGGGATTGTAGACATATATGATTTTGTTAGACCACCTCTCGAGAATCCTAAGGATATGAACCACATGAGTGATGATTGGAGTTGACCTACACGAAATGATGCTATCAGTGATATGATGTGATTTGTTTAAAGGACTAGATAGCACAATTGGCATCTCAGGAATTGTGCTCAAGGATAAGATGATAAATGTTCACTCGCACACTAGAATCCTTGAAACCCTTACGCCCTACCAAGCCACAACATGGTCGGATCCTGACCTTGGGCTTTGGCTCTAGATCGATAAGACCTTGGCCAATACTCAACCGTGACCATCACCAATGCCTCAGCCCACTTTACGTACCCCATAGACTTCATGGAGTGCTTGGACAAGTTAGTTGTCATCTTTCTTTGATGGCATACTTGTCTACCCGAAGACGGAAGAAGAATCATTGAGCTGGTCAAGTAACATCTGAAGATCGTCATGTCTAGGAGGAAGAACTACACCAACCACCATCTTCAAGAAGTATACTTCCGCGTCATAGACCATGTGTATCTGCAAGCCACTCCTCTCTAAGGAACCAAGCATTTCCATGACAAGGAGACCCACACCAAGATTCATCGGCCCCCTTCGAGATCACTCCAAGATTGAACAACCCCCTCTGAGATCACTCAGAGATTTAAGAGAAGATTACCAACTGGAGTTGCCACCGAGTTACCCGATGTGCACAACGCTTCCATGCATCACAACCCCTAAGTGTTTCCAACTTCCTAACTTGCCCGATCTCTATGAGGGCATTGACCACCGAGCCATCGACCCTAGCCCAATCTAACCTACCATGAGCTACCCATTAGCAACATGGATCAAGAAGAGCGCCATACACGGCCACACCATCAAGTACTTCAAGCTCAATGGATCACTACAAGGAAGCGTAGCAACATGAGGACTTGAAGACTACCCTGATCCAAGTTTATGTATCCCTTTCCGCTTAGTTTGGGAATCTCGGGGCTAGATTCTTGTAAGGGGGTAGGTCATCACGCCCTGATTTTCATGCCACTACACTTAAGCTAACAATCATGATAAAATGTGGTTTGACAAAAACTTTTGGGTGTTTTGGACCTTGCCTTGATTGGTTTTTGTCTGTTGTTTGCAAGTGCTCTAAAAATAAAATAAATCCTCCAACTCTCATACTCCTTCTCCTTGATCCAAAAACCTTTCCCAATGATCATGCCATGTGTATAGGACATAAAAATAATTTCTTGCAAAAATAATTTGGCCAAATAGTATTTTCAAAAATTAGTTTTTCAAAAACCCCTGAATTGAGGTTTGTACTGCAAGTACTTAATTAAGGGCAGTAAAAATCTTTCCAAAGAATATATTTGACTCCTATTAGATAGGATACCCAGAAACCACAAAAGTATAATTTTAAAAGTTATTTTACTATTTTATAAAAAAAATTCTTAAGGCCAGAAATGGTCTTTAATAGGGAAAAATTATTTTATTGTTTCAAAAATATTTGACAAAAATCAGGGAAACTCAGTGGACATATATTTCCCATATACAAGAGTTTAAACACATGGTGATGTTTAAAATATTGGACAAAATCTCCCAAAACCATTTCTGCCCATTTCAAGGATTTGAAATATTTCTACAGGAAATATTTTCATAAAAATCCAAGGAAAATCCAGCAAGTCACAAATGCATATTTTGATCACCTTGCAAAGACTCATGTCAATCAAGGTCATTTTGGTTCACCAAAATGCCCCAAAACCATCTTTGACCAAAATCAATTTTGAACAACTTTGTACTACCAACTTTCTCTCCTTGACCCCAAATTTTCTGAGCATGTTCACATGACCAAATGAGGCCATTACACCAAGTGGTTCATCAAGGGGAAGTGATTTGCTCAACTAGATCTACACAAGTTCATTTCTGCTAATTTCTAGGGTTTACAAAAGTTGCATTGGAAACTTTGCCCAAATAAGCTCCAAATTGGTGGAAGGCCCTAATTATATGTGCCCTTTCACCAAGTGGAGTCTCATGCCAAATGGATATCATTTGCTTACCCAAACTTGCATCAAACACCTTCTGGTCATTTCGAAAAGTCACTGGTTTCACCCCCCCTACACTAATCTCCTTGACTCCACATTTTTACCACAGCTGAACCTGATCACCAGCAACCTCCAGTAGCTCCCCATCTTCCAAAGCTCAATGGTTGAGGGGTAAAAACCCCCATTTACCTCTCTGGACAGCCCTTTTCTCTCTCTCCCTCAACCTCTCTCCTCTCCTAGTGGTTCACCAGGGCATCCAAGGCCACCTCCCCTTTGTTTACTCACCCCACAAAGCCCCAAACACTAGTGGACACGCCCTTGGCACATAAACAATGCCATGGCGTGCAGAGCTCGCGCTCTGGAGCATGCTACAGTGCTCTCCGGCACTGTAACACGCCCATTCCAAGGCCTCCCGTCGACCTTGGACGTCGGAATCGTGTCCCCCAAGGCCGCCTCAGCGTCCACGACATGCAACACTGTCGGCCCCTTCTTCCCTCGCCCTCCTTATCCCTCCACGAGCTCACCTGAGCACGTCCATGGACGCTGCCCATGGTGCACCGCGACCTCGCCCATTTTAAGCCACCCCGACCCTCTCTCTCGCCTGGGTTCGAACCTCCTCTCTCCCGTGCACCTCTAGGACACCCCCTCTCTCCCCTACGTGCTCTCTTGCCCCCTCCAAGGCCGGGTCGCCGCCGACGTGCCCCCGGACCAACCAAGGCCCCCATTGCTTCCCTGCTCCCACTGAACGCTCGAGAGGACACCCAGGGCACCAAGGAGCCTCCCCCGCGCACCAGGCCCTCCTCCCCGTACTTGCCCTGCCCTGCCCGAGTCTCGCCCGAGCACCGTCCGCCGTGGCCCCACTCGCCTTCGTCCTCCGTTGTACGTGCTGACAGGGGGGAGTGGGCGAGGTGCAGTCCCCCGAGCTCGCCGGTGCGCCGGGCACCCGCAGCAGCGCCCTTGGTCGCCGGGGACGAGCTCGGCCTCGCCCCCTCTGTTCATGCGGCACGGGAGGCCGCGCGAGGAAGAAGAAGGCCGGCCGGTGGACCGGTGACCCCACCGGTCAGCCTCTGCCGACGTGTCCAGCCGGACCCACTCGGGTTAAGTGGAGGCGGGAACCGCCTTCCCGGCAGGGAGGCGTACTCCCCTAATATGCCGTCGGCGTGGCCCTCCTTAGCCGCGTGGCCGTGCAGCTGGGCCGGCCCTATGTTGCGCCCGGTGCGTGGTATAGGTATAACCCCCACTTCCTTTGTCTTTTTCTTTTTCCAAAAACTTGTAAAATATCCCAAATATTCATATTACCTCCAAATTTGATGATTCAAATATCTAGTGACTCTATAAATCATGCTCTACCTCTTAGAGGAGCTTGCACATTTTTCCAGAGAACTTTCCTTCACACTTATTTAGTAAATTCCAATTTTCTTAATTCTGTGACAAACTTTAGAAAATCACAGAGAGCTCAAAATTGACCCAAATGCCATGATTCAAAATCCTTGATACTTCTAAGTTCATAACTTAGTTTTTCAACATTTTTCTAAATACTTTATGAGCCACACAAAATAATGAGCCATTTCTTCATATTAGCCAACTTTGCAAATTCATAGGAAATTCATTTGAACTCCAAATCCAGTGAAACCAACTCCTAGATGCTTCTAAAACCATTCCTTGTTAAATGGATGCCTTTGATCATTTTTCAAATAGTTCTTTTGTACACTTCTTGCAAATCCATAAACCCCTTGATTCCATCATATCGAAATGTTTAGAAATATCCATTGATCCACTTCCAATGAAATCACCTTGGTCATTCCTCATATGACCAGAGGTATCCCAGAAAAGTCCAACTCACATTTTTTAGAGCACTTATATTTTTGCCTTGTCGTGTTGCTTATTATGGTTGTTTTCGAAGATAGTTGATGAAGTAGACGAAATGCTCGGAGTTGGACAAGAGATATTTCAAGACCTCGAAGAATTTGTTAAAACAGGCAAGCAGCCCTTTGACCATGTCTAAGAAACCCTTTTTATGCATGTCATAAGGCACTTTTATTGCTTGCATCGAAGTCATGATAAAATGGTGACCACTTGAGGTGGTTTGCATCCGTTGCTTTTCTCGTTGACACTTGCATGATGCATGACCCTACCTTTCTATGAGGGTTATGCCGGTGGGAGTAGATAGGATGCTAAAGTAGTGCTACGCAAAAAGGGACGGGAATATGCATGGTGATGGAGACACAGTATTTTCAAAAGACTTTTCGAAAACTCCATCGGGTGATACTTATGCCCGGGTGAGATGATGAGTTGGGTAACCACTTGATGACGAAGTGGTGTACCAAGGCAAGTATGTGTGTTGTTTCCAAAATGGATTGGTTTAAGTTGCAACCGGTATTCCAACCTTACGTGCGCAACCACTCTACCTTTATATGGGAAAGCGCATTATTGATTACCTAGGCCAATACTAGCTTGGAGCCTGCATTACTAGTGACGGGGGAGAGTTGGTGCTCTCTCTCGGGACGGGGTCGTGCCAGGTAGGGCAGCCATGACTGTTTTCACAGGGCACCGGATACACTGTTGTGTCCCCTCTCGGATGTTACGATCTCGAGTGAATCTCGTATGATGTACATCGTGAGGATACGGAACAACGAGTGGACTCCTTCTTAGTGTCGTCTAGGGAAAGATAGTGATCGGGTGCTTACCCCGGGTACTTGAGGTATCGCGGGTCGTGGATGACACGGAAGTTCCCCGGATCTTGTGGGTAAAGTGTGCAACCTCTGCAGAGTGTACAACTATTCAAATAGCCTTGTCCACGGTCAAGGACAGTTGGGTAACCGCTCTTGGGCTACGTCCACATGTTTACAAACTAGTGTGTGTGTGTTTGGATTAGTGGGAAGATCTACTTGGGTCAAGTCAAAGACTTGACATGATTGAGTTGGGTTGATGCCCTCTCTATTTATGTTGATATCTGTAACCTGTCCTCATGGTTACTTGAATTCTCTTGATGCATGTCTTACAAGTTGTTGAACATGACATTGCACTCAAAACTAGCTTTCTGCAAAAATTTACCTATATCATGCATTGTTGTATCTTGAACCAAAACATGGGTTGCTTGCGAGTACATTCAAAGTACTCATTGGCTTGCCACCGGTTATTTTATTGGCCAGGCATGAAAGAACAGGATATAATGAAGAGTACCTTCACTACTAGGGAAAAGCCTATACACAGAATCTTACCAGCAGCGCTCCTCAAAATACAACGCTACTGCTATTTAGCAGCAGCGTGTGATAGCAAAACGCGCTGCTGAAAGGAAAATAGCAGTAGCGCTTCCACACCAAACCGTGCTACTGCTCTAATTGCCATGAGCTCGCAACCCAGGTAGTTATAGTAGTAGCGCCCTATACTGAACCGCACTACTGCTATAGACATTAGCAGCAGCGCACTTCTAAGAAAATCGCTACTGCTATGATCAGCCCACAAGTTTAGTCCCACCTCGCTCCGCGAACAGGGTCTTTACCACCTTAAATATGTTACTTCTGAAACTATCACAACCAGTTGGTCTTCACTGAACTCTATGTGTAGAATTTATGGCGCAATATGAGTCCTCTCTAGTTCCTACCGGAGTGGACTCATATTGACAATTCAGATTGTACACAAAAGATCATTGATGGCCAATGTATTTTTTTGATGGGTGCTTAGACTTAGCGATGGCGTTTTTCCATAAAATGCGATATAGCTACTTTAGCTATAGCGCGGTTCCTAAAGTGCGCCATCGCTAGTTGACTTAACCTCGCTCAAAATTTCACTAAGTCCTCCTCCCCTGTTCCCCTACTCCTCTATCGCCGCCCGAGCCCGAGCCTTCCTCACCGCCGCCCCCGGCCGCCTCAACCTCACCGCTGCTGCCCGCGCCTCTCGACCTCACCGTCGCCGCCGCCTCCCCACCCCTCGGCTCTCGACCTCACCGCGCCGCTCTCGACCTCACCATCGTCTGACGCCGCCGCCCGTCCTCCATCCGCCACCGAGGTACTCCTCCTTCCGTGCCTCCTCCTCCCACCGCCCTCCTCCTCCTTCTCCCACCGTGCCCTCCTCCCTCCGCCTGCGGCCTCCCCCTCCTTCCTCCTTCGCCGGCAGCCTCCTCCCACCGCCTCCTCCTCCTCCTCCGGCCGCCCGCTCCCCCTCCTCTCTCCTCCCTCCCTCCCTTGTCGCTGTTCTTGCAAATCGAGGTGTTTTGAATAAAATAGAAGTAAGAAAATTTAGGGTAGAACAAGGGTAGTAGAATTTTTAGCAAGTGTTTAATAGAAAATAGTTTATTTAGTAAGTGATTAATATAACTAGTTTATTTATATTAGGTACTTAATAGAACTACTTTATTTGGTAAGTGCTTAATAGAACTAGTTTATTTATAGTAAGTGCTTAATAGCACTAGTTTATTTAGTAAGTAGTTAATAAAACTAGTTTATTTAGTGTTAGGATTATATATAAGATATTTTCAAATGTTTTTTTTTCATATTTTGAACCATTGAAATGCAATGACCATCGCTAAATGGCCTATGTTTTGCCGGAGTGTTGATTAATTTCCGTTCCTGCAAATTACTAGTAGTGATTTTTAGTAGTAGTAGATGTTAATTACTAGTAGTGATGGTACTAGTTAACTAGGGCAGTATGATTAATAGTAGTTGTACTTGAACTACTTTAGTTGTAGTTGAACTAGTTTAGTAAGTAAATTAATAAACTAGTTGAACTAGTTGAATTAATAGAACTAATGTATTTTTAGTAAGATAATTAATATAACTAGTTGAACTACTTTATTTTTAGAAAGAACTAGTTTTTTAGTAAGATAATTAATATAACTAGTTGAACCACATATTCTATATATAGTAAGTTTATATTTAGTAAGAACTAGTTGAATTAATAAAACTAGTTGAACATGTCATATTTGTTGTTATTTTTTAGTTTAAGCAATTATTCAGGATGTATTAGTGATAACTTATATGGTTTTTGCTTTTGCAGAAATCAAGGAGCCCCTCCATCATCCCCGCCGTCGTCCCCGTCACCGACCCCCTCCGACATCGAGGTGAGACCAGCCAAATATCCATGCATATCTTTTGTTGCTCAAATAGGATATGTGGTTGCCCAAGTGGCCGTTCATGTTCAGTTTACACCTTCGAGTGGCCTATGTTTTGCCGGTGTGTTGATTAATTTCCATTCCGGCAAATTTCAGGCGCTCGATATGTCCTTTTTTAGCAAAGGTTATGCCGGATTTTTCCGTGAATTCTGGCATGACTTGTGCTAGAATATGTAGGAAATATCGAGTGGCCTGGATTTTCTCGAAAAATAATGATCTAATTTAGGTTTTTTAGTACATATATTTAATTGTACAAGTTTAATCTTTGAATTATGAACATAGGAAATGTCGTACGGACGGACGACAGCCTCCCGGGAGTGCAGCTGGTGCCACGACGATCGAGGTATGTGCGACAGGTTCGTTGAGCTGGACGAAGATCGGCGCTTCAGCATTAAGCTCGAGGAGACCTTCGATGTTGAAACGGTATGCAACGACGACAAGAGTTTTTTTTGTAATTAAGCATGACTTTAACTATTTCAACGTCTATTTTCATCTTTTACAATTCGACTAGCTTATCCCATGCCATGCAAGACGCTATGTCTTGGAGAGGATGGGTTTTGAAGACCATGAAAATTTTGAAACAAAGAAAATACACCTAAGGACCCATCGTGATATGGATTTTGAAGTAAATCTGTACAATGCTCAGAGCATAACCCATTTTGGTTGCCAAAATTGGGAAGCACTTTGCAAACTGTATGGTTTTTATGAGGGTATGATTGTCACCATGGATCTTGGTGATCCTGACATCGAGCAAGACAATATGGACATTTGGGTCCTTGTTGATACGCTTCCGATTCTACCGCAATGTGAGTTTCTCAAACATAGTTATTAACTAATTTATATTGTTTATTTCAAAATAGTTGACAGCTTATTTCCATTGACAACTTATTTTGAATCTTCAAAGAATGTGCAGAAGATGGTAGACAAACCCACTACAGTGGTGGCTCCGAATTAACTTATAAGGAGAAAAATCATCTGATCGCATTTTGTACTTTGTTTGAGAATTACAATACCTATTATCGAACTCCTCCAAATTATGGTGAATACGTGCCACTAGTGCACGTGTTGAACCACGATAACTTCTATGGAGATACCCTGGTAAGATTTTTTCTCGTTATTTACATCCGTGCATCTTTTGCATACTTCCGAAACTAGTACATCATTGCTAACTAACTACAAAGTTATTACTATGTTTTTCAACTGAAAATCCCGATGGATTGTGTGCCTCATCTGATGTATTACAATCGTCACCTTGAAGTTCTGAACATACAGCCAGGTCATCCTACGGATCTCACCTGTGCATATCGGATTTGTAAAACCGGTGAACACATGCTAATCAAAGAATGGAAAAAATGTTTGGACATTCGCAAGGAGGTTCTTAGAAGTAACATTGCTTAAAGGCAAGAATTGGAGACAGGATAATCTCCATTCTCCATAATGGAGAGTCAGGGGCTATCTTGTTTTTGCTATTTTACCTTAGAGAATATAGTAGGTCCTAAGAGAATGTAGTAGGTCCTATGAGATACAATATGTTTATTATGTGATACAATGTGTTAGAGTTGATGATGAGGAGTACTTGTGATTACGACTAGTGAGCAATTTGCTATGTGATGTCTCATTGATGAAAACGATGATCTTGAGGAGGGGTTATATGACAATGATGTATTATGATGATAAGTTGTTAATGATATGATAATGATGATGTAGCGACCCGGCCCGAATGGATCAAGTCTCTGTGCTTAAGTGTCATCCCTGGATTGGTATGTCGACACACACGTAGACTCGAGGATTTATAACAGAGGTAAATCACATGTATAAAGTAACGTAAATACTATTACCTCAATCCAAAATAGCGAAGTAACAAGGTTGTGGATTCCCATCAACACCAACGGCAAAGTTGAGTGTAGAAATCAGAATCCCTAACGTATCACTTACTGTCAGAAGATCCTGCAACATGAGATGTTGCAGCCACAAAGGGTCAGTACATTGAATGTACTGGCAAATTCACACCATAGAGCAATGATGAATAATGGCTATCTCTACATGCATATTTGGCTGGTGGAGGCTCTATGGTTACAATGTTTTTGCGAAAAGCCAATTTTTCCCTACTGCAAAGGAATAAATTTATTTAACTATCATGGTGGTTGTTAAACATTGAGAATGGTTGACAGCATTCTCAATCCCAATTAAGTAACATCATCATTAAAACCCAACAATATTAATTTAAAGTAACATGATGGGATTCACATGATAATCCAAGTACTATATACTCAAACGTCCATAACCGGGGAAACGGCTAATCATGATTAGTTTATACACTCTGCAGAGGTTTGCGCACTTTTCCCCACAAGACTCGATCGCCTCCGTTGGATTTCTCGCACTACATGATGTTTGAGAAACGGATGACCGAGACATAGTCTTTCAGAAGCGCTAGCACCTTACTATGGATAGACCGGTACACATACTTTCCCCTACATCTGCTATTCTACCCTGTAAGAGTTCGCACGACTTAATCAACTATGCCAGAGCCCATAATGGCTTGTGGCTGCACACGGAAGTTTCTAGCATGAATAATCTTATGATCCCTTTGAGCCTGGGTGGCGGTCCATAAAAAAACAGGCAATCTGGTCTACCCAGTGCCTAGACAGCAATCTGGAATAACCAGTGCCTCAATCCACCCAGATGTGTATTAATGTTGCCACCTTAAATAAACCATTAATTAACAATCTCACATCTGTCATGGAAAATCACTCACCAATCCACGTCTACTTGCATAGCATGGCAAAATAAGCAAACATAGAAGTAACTCCCAATGGTTTGGTAATAAATAGTTAATAGGTACTACCTCAATCTACTTCCAAAAACCCACAATTTAATTAGATCCTAATCATGCAATGTTTGAGGATTGATCTAATGCAATAAAACTGGGTATGAAAAGGGATATGATCAAAGTGTGAACTTGCCTGCAATGTTGATGAAGATGATTCACACTCAAAACTCTTGATAGTTCTACTCGTCACACTCCGGTCAATCTATCGTAAGCAAGCAATAGTAACCACATAAGCAATCACTCAAAAGATCGGAAAGAACGAAGAAAACAATTCGGAAAACACCAAAACCAAGCAAATAACTCTTACAACATAAAACAATTTCTAACAGTACCAAAATTATGTGAATTTGGCCTTATTAGAAATTTTAGGTCAAGAGCTTTAATTTGCAAAAAGAATCAACTAAATCGGAGTTATAAAACTCAAGTTATGATCAAACGAAGTTCAAATACTAAAGTGTTTGAAATCAAATTTTAAAACTTTCAAAAACATGTTTAAGTTAGATTACTGGATAGAGGAGATCGTAACAAAGAAGTGGGCGTTGGTTTTGTTGGAATAAACGGTGTAAAAGTTGTGACTGTTTGAAGAACAGGGACTAAACTGTAAAGTAAAACAACTACATCCAGGTCCATGGCAGAAAAATAAAAAGAAAAAGAAAAACTATACCGAACGAACGTTCGCTACCGAACGCTAACGAACGAAAACCGTTCGCTCCAGAGCCTAACTAGCGAACGTTCACTAACTAACTTAACTAAATAATAAAACCGTTCTACTAATATAAAACCGATCAAATATAAGAAAACCGGCGGTTTTATTGATTTTATCGCTCGGTGAATAAACCGACGACGGCGGCGTTTCCGGCGAAATCTTGGCGGCGAGGGCGGCGAGGCGACTCGATGGGGAGGCGACTCGGTGGTCGTTGGCGGCGGCGAGTAGACGGGAGGGGCGGCGCGTCTGCGCGCCCAACGGTGGTGGAGGCGGCGAGCGCGCGGTGGCCTTGGGCGCGGGGCGGATCTTGCCGGCGGCGCAGGCGACATCCGCGGTGGTGGGGCGGCGCGGTTAAGAGGAGAGGGGGTCCGTGGCGGCCTTTTAAAGGGCGAGGAGGGGCGGCGATCGTGGGCGAGGGCAAAGAGGAGGCCGGCGGACACTGCAGGCGGCGGCGGCGTTCTCAAGGGACTCGCCCGGTCGATGGCGATGGCGCTGGCTGGCTGGGCCTTGGCTGGCAGAGGCTGGGCCGCCCAATCGGGGAAGGTTTTTTAACATTTTCGATACAAACAAAAATAATAAAACTGAATAAATAAATATATTATATAAGCATATAATATATCAAAATTTTCAGAAAAAGATTTTCTACAACATGGACATTTTTCTAGTATCAAAATAAAATTCACACTAATTTAAATAATCCAAACAGTGCTACTTCTCTAATAAAATCCAATAAAAATCATTTTAAAAACACCAAAATTAATTCAAATTTATTTATCTCCAATTTTCTGATGTAGGGAATCATGTTACCCTATTTTCCATGTATTTTATTTTTGGAGAAAAATAATTCAAATAAAACTCAAATAACTCCAAATTGAAAATAAATTCAAAAGAACTTTGAATTTAATTCTTTGAAACTCCCAACTCATATTTCATATGTTTCGAAGAAGTCATTTTATCTTCGCTCTTGAAAATCATTGAGTTGCAAAAAGTTCCTGGGTTGGAAATATTTTCCAAATCAAATTCAAATATTTTCAACACCCCTTGTCATTTAAATAAATGGAAGAAGTCATGTCATCTTCTCTCCGGGGTTTTGTGGTGAAAAGAATTTGAATTCATGAAGATCAGAAAAGAAGATGAAAGTTTGGGAAAGTCCTTTTATTCCCTCTCATTTAACTTTCAAAAAAGTTTCGAATTCACTCACTTTCAGTCAATCAATCAAAACTATCTATTTGTTTATAACATTCCAAAATTTAGAATTTTGGGATGTTACAGATGATGATATTTATTATGTCATTGGGTGAAAGAACCGTGGATTAGTTTCAAGTGGATGTCCATCCACTTGAAACTAGTCCACGGTTGTTTCACCTACTCATTATGATGTAAAAACAGTCTCTAAATTCATGTTGTATGAAAAAATGTGTAAAGGTGTATGAAATACAACATGAAATAAAAAATAAATAAAATACTAAATAAAAGTAGTAGCGTGGGCAAGGAGGAGCGCTACTACTAATTACCGGCAGCGCTGCTCAGGAGAAGCGCTACTACTAGATCATTTTGGCAGCAGCGCTGGTCCAGGCGCGCTACTGATAGGCCTAAAACCCGTGCTGCTGCTAGGATTTTCACTAGTAGTGCTTGGTGAGGAACATGCGAGCTAGGACGCTTCCCAGTCAGAATGCCTGTAGGGTTAAGGAAGATGGCATGGGTCCAAGGTGTTGTTGAAGATTTCCGCTGCGATGATACACTCAAGACTTGACCATAATGGTCCTACTTGTGTAAAATGGTATGTATGAATGTAAGACTCTTGTTATTCAGCTTTTGTGTGTTCAGTGAGCATTGATCTCTGCGATCACTGTACACGTGCATTCGGTGATCTCGACTTATGGGTCGGGGTCCCCACACTTATGCTGAAACTTAAGTTTTTAAATGGTTGTGGGGTACATATTGGGGCAGCAATCAGTACTATCTGTCTACTATCTGGTTAATCTCGGGTGTCTACTATGAGTTTCATGTTGGGTGCAAACAAACGTTAAAGGAGCCATTATCTGTATTTTTTAACTAAAGCCATTATCTGCCTGCTATCATTGGTTTTGGGTCTATCCAAAGTTTTCTACCATCACTCTGGATTTGTGCATGCACTCCTTACAAAATCTCACTATGTTTTATTCCTATGCATGTCAGTTATTGTACACAATGGAACTGAACATGTAGAGAAAAAGATACGAGCCTTGCATGGCAATAAAATTTCATGCAGACGTTGCTCCATGGTGGGCGCAAAGGGAGCCTCCCTCCACCCATTTCGGATCGTAATCAAGAGGAAGATAACTGTTCCGAGGGGGTTCAGAAGCAGAAGACCACTCCTGTTTACCCCATGAGGTCTTCGCTCTAACTTGGCATGCTGATGTTGGTAATATCATGCATATGGTGCCTTGCATTGCTTACTGTATACATCAAAGATTTCATCTTCTTAGTTTATACATGTTTGTGTTAATGCCATCTGTTTATTTTCTTTATCGTATATGTGAATCATGCAATGCCATCTTGTTTAGCCAGGCATCATATATGTGAATTTTGCAATGCCACCCTGGTTAGCCAGTCATCTTATATGTGAATTATATCATGACATCATTTTTTACTACGTGTTAAATTTGTCAACATTTTCAGTACATTCAATTACTCTTCCTGTGCATCAGCCATTCGACACGGTCATGGAAAAATCTGGAGTGGAAAGAAGGTCTTCAGAGCAGACAATACTATCTGACGAAGCGCATGTCTTGCTGGTTACAGATAGCTCCTCAGAGGAGGATTCAGAGACAGATGACTAGCCCTATTCCCCCGTGGTGCATGCTCTAACTTGGCAGGGTTATGTTGCTCATATCGTGCGTATGGTATCTTGCATTGCTATGTCATTTGCTTAGTATAGACATGCTTTGTGTGAATGCCACCTGCTAGTGTCTAATTACCATATATGTGAATTATGCAATACCATCTTGTTGCAAGACATTATATATGTGAACTACGCAATGCTATCTTGTTGCAAGGCATTAGATATGTGAATTATGCAATGCCATGCTGTTTAGCCAAGCATCATATATGTGAATTATATCATGCCATCCTTTTTTTGTATTTCTCATTGCTTTTGTCGACAATGTTTGTATATTCAACTGCTCTTCCTGTGCATCAGCTATTTGAATTGGTGATGGAGAAATCTGGAGTGAAAACAAGGTCTTCAGTGCAGACAATGCTACCTGCTGAAGCAGATATGTTGCTGGTTACAGATAGCTCTTCAGAGGAGGATTCAGAGGAAGATGACCAGTCCTATTATCCCCCTGAGGTGTATGCTCAAACTTGGCAGGGTTATATTACTCATATCATGCATATGTTGTATTGCAATGCTTAGTTTTTACATCATATACACGATATTGAATGCCATCTCCTTAGTTGACACATCATATATGTGATTGCCCTCTGCTCACTTCCTTAGTATATAAATCATATATTTAAATTATATCATGCCATGATGTTTACATAGACAGCATGTATCTGAATTATGGCATGCCAACCCATTTTCCAAAGACATAATATAGTTATATCATCTCATCTTGTTCACATAGTCATCATATTTTGAATTATGTCATTCTATCCGTGAATTATATCATGCCATCATGTTTCCATCGACGGTATGTTTGTGATTTATGGCATGCCAACCACTTTAATAGACACATCGTATAGTTATATCATGTCATCCTGTTTACATAGTCATCATATTCTGAAGTATGCCATTCTATCCTGTTTAGTTAGCCATCATCCATGTGAAATTGTGTCACGTTATCCTGTTTAATTAGCCATCATATATGTGAAATTATGTCCTGCTATTCTGTTTGGTTAGACAACATAAATGTGAATTATTTCATGCCCTGTTTTCGTCCCTACTATCCATTGCACCTGTCTATCTTACAATGTATGTACATTCAATTACTTTTATTGTTTATCAGCCATTTCAATTGGAGGGGGTGATGGTAGTATCTGTGGGAGTAAAAACACGGTCTTCAAAAAAGATCGTGCTACTTGCCCAAGAACCAGCCCACCACACATAACCCAGAATCATGCAGATTGTACCCCTACCCAGTTGGACAGAGAACCAGCTACACCCCTTCTAACCCCAACCCAGTAGATAGTAACCCAGTTCCCGTTGACAGAACACCGTCTCCACCACAGAGCACCCAAACGCGAGCAGTTAGTAAGGCAACTGCAGTGCCCAAAGCACGAGGACCACCACTCTGAACCCCAAGTCAACGATTAAAGCAGAAGAAGAATTGTTCTCAGGTCAGGTTCCGTAGGTATGGTTCATACTACTTTGCTCTTGCATCACTGTATTTACTCATACCAACTAATTTCAAATTTGAAGGATACAATTGAAACTCCAATGGCGCAACAGGTATGTTTTAAACCTGTTTCTTTAACATGTTTGCTGTTGTAACTTGCTCTATGTTGATTTCAGTTTCAATTGAATAAAAAGCTATGTTCTCATGCCATCCACATTACAAGTGTTGTTATTGTTGTGTAGTTTCCCACACTTATATTCTGTCTATGATGCTTTGTCTTAAATAGATATGATTCAAACTGTATCTATCTTGATTTGGCAACATAAACTAGAATGATATAGACCATACAGTGACCGTACTACATAGATATATGTTTGTTTCATGTTGTTATATATCCTGTCCACCTTACTACTGAACTGGTTTACCAAAATGAGTTTCATATACTACATTGTAAACCTGTGATGTGTTTGTTTGTTTCTCTTTTAGAACGCAGATGAAATATTGGAGAAGAGTACCCCGTTATGCAATGGTAAAGGAAGTAATGCAGATAAGGTTCAACATAGTGAGACATCCCTGTTGGTCTCCAAGAAAGCTGATAAAAACTATATTGAAGACACTAAGACAACCCCAAAGTCCTGTCTTGATGTAGTGTTCGAGTTCTCGGCTACTCTCTTGGCACCAGCTCTTCAAACTCGCTGCTGAATCAGTTCGGCTTCTTGAGTCTCAACTTCAAGTTGAAAGACATCGATCGATGTTATGCGATAGGAAGTCAAGGACCGAGGAAGTCCTCGCAAAATTCAGATGCATACTTTCCGTGCAACAACAAGTCTTTGGAGGATTTAAGCGCCAAACAAGAGAAAGTTAATAAGCTTGCTAAGCATCTTGCCATCATTATGGGTACCGGGATATTGTTTCTTGAGCTCTTCAAGTGGTTTCAGTTCGGACTTGTTTTGTTTGTATGCGTTTATATGTCGCTTTGTTCCTATATTTGCGCTGGTGGCGAACTTTGATGCCCAGTGGATGTAATATGTGTAATAGCCGTGATAGCCCAGCGTAAGTTGCTTTCTTATTTATTTCCTTATTGTCTTGTTCATTTGTTTTCTTGTAGTCAGTGTAGTTCTTTTTCCGCGGTTTGCTAGTTGCCGCAATAACCTATTTTTTTAAAACTAGGCCACAATAACCATGGGCTACATATTTACTGTAGTTAACATGGGCCTCCTACGGGCCGTAGAAACAATGCGCCTTCTAAGGGCCGTAGAAACAATGGGACTTCTGCGGCATAGAAACAATGGGCCTTATACGGGTCGTATCATCAATGGGCCTTCTACGGGCCGTATGATCGGTTGGCCAAACATGGGCTAATAATAGACCACATCATGGCCGTAAATGGGCTAGAGTTGAAATCGTCCGTTCATGGGCCGACCATAACGGGCCGTCGTCCGTTCATGGGCCGTATTTGATGATGCTATGAAAACGGCCCAATATATTAACGGGCCACAAATGGGCCGACTATAACCATGGGCTGAATTTGGCCCACAAGTAGAAAATGACAGTAACGGGTCGTAAGTAAACGAATGCTGGAAATGAGCCCAAGAATAGATGGGCCCTGAGAAGGCCGAAAGATAACATGGGCTGGAAACGGCCCAATGGAATAATGGGCCGTTAAAGGGTATAAAGTGATACACTGTTCATTATGGGCCAGTTTCACCACATGCCGTTAATGGGTATAAAGTGATACACTGTTCATTATGGACCAGTTTCACCACATGCCGTTAATGGGTATAAAGTGATACACTGTTCATTACGGGCCAGTTTTACCACGGGCCATTAATGGGCCGAGAGTTACTAAGGGCCTCATATGGGCCGAAAGACATCATGGGCCATAAAATGGGCTGGAATTATATTGGACGGCCCAGATGACGATACTGGGCCTAATTTGGATAGGCCGTAAATGGGCCCTGGGTTAGCGGGCTGTAAATGGGCTATATGCGAACAGGTCGTCAACAGGCTTGCCGTGGGCCAGCCCGCCACCTTTTGAGTAAGTCAAACGGGCCAGACTTTTCATAGAATGGGCCTTTGTTGGGCCATGCCACGTGTCGACCTATCATAGGCGCTTTGGGTCCAATGAGTGGATGACATCTGTCCCAACGGTGAGCCGACACGTGTTTCCTCCAGCCAATGATGATTTTACACGTGGAAAATCCCCATTGGTCAGGGCTGTTAACGGGTTATTGGATCCAAAACCGGACCCGATAGCTTAACAGCGTTCTGTTACGGTGGATGCCACGTGTCGGTCACCCTTGATGAAAGCACTTCTGTGACGCGTGATTTATCGTCATGGAAGTGGACACTTCCGTGATGATAATTTTGGTAATGTCATGGAACACTTCTCGACAAAGACATGTATGACTATCTGGATTCTGTCATAAAATTGTCATGGATGTACATGCATGACAGAAAATGTGACCTACTGTGACAAACACGTATCATCACGGAAGTGTATTTTTTTTAGTGGCTATGGCAACCCTTTGACATATAAAAGGAGGCCCGAGGCGTACTGGAAAAGGATTTGGACTTTTTGGACTGGGTATGCACCGCAACTAGTTCAAGAGCTCAAGAACACAAAATACACACAAAGCAGGACTAGGGTTTTACGCATCGTTTGCGGCCCGAACCTGGGTAAAATACCCCCCCCCCCCCCCCGTGTTGATCCTCTCGACCCGGTCTTTGCGCAGCCCCACGCCCCGCCAACCATAGTAGGGATTCCCCGTGATCCCATAGGTGTCGTCCCTGAGCCCCAACATCTTTGGCACACCAGGCAAGGGGCGTTGAGGCTGTGAAAATCCAGTTTTAAAGTCAACTCATCGACTCTTTCGTTGCAATGGCTCCCAAGAAGAAGGCGATCACGGCGATCGGCTCGTTTGGGGCCGAACCACCCATCCCAGCGCGGGCGGGCGACGGAGCGGTCGCGGATGGTGGTGGAGGCGTGGCCCGTGAGCATCCATGACATTCTAGCAATTGGAGCGAGGCGAGCGGCATCGTGCGTGCCCTAGACGACGTGTCGTGCGCCGCTGGGCCCGGGGGCAGGGCCGTGCTGCCCACGGGTGGTGCGGCGACCTCCTGGATGCCCCAGCCGGTGCCCGTGCCGTGACCTTCCCAGGCCGCGTGTGACGAGCAACGCCGCGACTTCGGTGCCTCCGGACACCGCCGCGGGAAGAGCCCTTTGCGTCACTCTGAAGATGCACTGGGCTGGCATGCGCGCCCAGACGCTGGCGGAAACGGCGCGCGACAGCGAGACCGTGATAGAGCTCCTTCTAACATGGTTAGAAGTCGAAGCGCGTCACGGTCCACACAGCTTTCGCCGCCACCCATGCCAGTGGAAGCATTGGCACGCGTGCAACTACTCCTCGACTTCCCTCCGGCAGCGGAGAAGCTCGACGAGTGGAGGGCCACCATTCGAAGCCTCATCAGCTTCGCCAACAAAGATGAGCCGCGCCCAGCGGGGCCTTCAGGCCGGAGTTCTATCGAGCCGGTGCATGCCGGCGGTGGGAGGACCAGAGATGCTATGACCACGGTGCACTCTCCTCCCCACGGCCGCGATAGCAGCCGCCGGCTCACCGAGCCGACGCCCGCGACAATGTTTCTACGGCGTCGTCCGACCCACGAGCCCGCTGCGACCAACGTCAAGTCCTTCAGGAGTGAGCTCAGGAAGACGCTCGGACCACTATCGAGCGGCGGCGGGACGCGCGCCACCAGTCAGATAGGCGTGCGGGACCCACTATGGACCGCCCGGCGCCGGGGGGCGCCTGTGACCTACCTTACGAGGTGGGTTGTCCAGCCTTTACCCGTGAGCTGCGGCAGTTCCAGTGGCCCACCCACCACACGATCAAGCCTAAGGTCGGAGAAAAATACAACGGCAAGACTCACCTGTCAGAGTTCCTCGGCATCTACACCATCGCGATGCAAGCTGCTCGCGACGATAAGGTGCTTGCCAATTATTTCCCGTTGGCACTTAAGCCCAACGTCATGTCATGGTTGATACACGTGCCAGTGGATTCCATCTCTTCTTGGTCAGATCTGTGCCACGAGTTTGTTGGCGCCTTTACTGGAGGCCACCAAGCTCCTGGCCAGGCGAGTGATTTGCATGTCATCCCCGAGAAGGATGGCGAGTCCCAGCGCAAGTACATACAAAGGTTCAGCCGTGTGCAGTACAACATCCCAGATGTTCATCCTGCCACTGTCATCAGTGCATTCCACCAGAATGTGCACAACTGCAAGATGCGCGAGGAGCTAGCGATGAACAAGGTTAAGGATGTAGCCGAGCTGTATGTTCTAGACGATAGGTGCGCTCGGGCTGAAGAAGGAAGGAAGTACCCAGGCAAAGATGCCGGCCCGGAAACCGAGTCCACAGACGAAGATGTCGTCGCCCCGGCAAAGAAGGGCCGACGCCGCAATAGGAAGCGTAAGGGAAAGTTTGTGCTTGCTGTCGACGGATTCGGCGACCCCGGCGCCGCCAAGAAGGCCAAGGTTGACGACCCCGGCAAGGAAGTTGCCGGGTGCGCCGCCTGCCAGGCCTTGGCGGCTGCCAACAAGCCAAGGGGCTTCGGCAAGCAGTACTGCAAGATCCACCACACCAAGGGCAATGACCTCCAGAATTGCCGGCAAGTTGAGCTGCTTGCAGAGAAGTAAAAAGCTAAATATGAGAGGCGTGACAAGGAGAAGGGCCAGGATGGTGCTGAGGGGTCCGGCAAGAAGCGTGGCAGTCGAGGAGGCCGCCGCGACAAGGATAATCAGCAAGAGAGGCCCGCTCGAGGCCGCGACAAGAAGGAGGAAGATGATGATCATGTTGAGGACGACGAGTCCGGCGAGCATGAGTTCCAGAAAGCCACGGAGGCCATGTGCGTCGATGGTGGCGCCTCGCTGCACACCTCTCACCACCAACTGAAGTAGTGGGCATGTCAGGTCACTGCGGCGGAGCCATCGTTCGACGCCCAGAGGCCACTGAAGTGGTCCAACACGCCTATCATTTTTTACACCGAGGATCACCCTGACTGCACAACTGCGGTTGGGTGTTTGCCATTGTTGGTTTCCCCAACAATACGCAACCTCAAGGTGACAAAAGTGCTAGTCGATGGTGGGGCCGGTCTGAACTTGATCTCGCCCGCTGTGATTGAGAGGCTGCAAATCCCTGACGGAGATCTGGAGGAGATGAGAATGTTTCAAGAGGTCAACCCGGGGAGGAGTCAGCCGAAGGGCAAGGTCACGTTGCCCGTCACATTTGGGGGCGAGCCGAACTATCGAATGGAGAAGATCGTTTTTGATGTTGCCAAGATCCCCTTGCCCTATAATGGGATCCTTGGCCGCCCAGCACTGGCCAAGTTTATGGCGGCATCACACTACGCTTACAATACATTGAAGATGCCCGGGCCGATGAGCATCATCACCGTTCCCTCCGACAAGAAGGACGCACTCATCTGCACCGACCAACTCTACCGGGAGGCAGTTGCAGTGTCTGACGCCAAGGCACTTGTCCCTGCCGCTGAAGCCCAGTGAGGGAAGAAAACCGGCAAGGCCTCAGCCTCTGCCGGTAAGGCCCCTTCCGGAAAGACTTCCGACCCTGGCAAGGGCTCCTGCACCTCATCCAGCAAACGCGCCTCTTCAGAGTGCCGCATTACCGTTGAGGATGTGCCAGAGAGCTCGGCCAGTGGGAGCAAGAGGTCCAAGGTGGCCCTGCCAGAAAGTAAGAAGGTGCCCGTCAAGGAGGATGGCACGGGTGGAACTTTTACCATAAGCTCACCCTTGACAGCAAATAGGAAAGCGCGCTCATCACCTTCCTGCGGGCGAATGCCGACGTGTTTGCATGGCAAGCATCCGACATCATCAGCGTTCCCAGGGAGGTGATTGAGCACCACCTTGTTGTTTGTCCCCATGCGTGGCCCATCAAGCAGAAGGTCAGAAAGCAAGCTTTGGAGCGACAAGAGTTCATCATCGAGGAGATTAGGAAGTTGGAGGTGGCAGGCTTGGTCAGAGGAGTGCTCCACCCCACGTGGTTGGCCAATCCAGTGGTAGTGCGTAAGGAAAATGGGAAATGGAGGTTGTGTATTGACAGATATCAATAAAGCCTGTCTAAAGGATACTTTCCCTCTACCGTGCATTGACCAGATAGTGGACTCCACTGCCGAGTGTGATCTGCTGTCATTCCTCGACGCCTACTCAGGATATGAAAGAAGACGAGGAAAAAATTGCGTTCATCACCCCATGTGGTACGTACTGTTTTGTACGGATGCCTTTCGGGTTGAAAAGTGCCGGTTCGAAATTTCCCCGAGCAGTCCAAATTGGTTTTGAACCCCAGCTGCATAGAAATATGGAAGCTTATATGGATGATATAGTGGTCAAAACCAAGGACAAGGCCACGCTTGTGCAGGATCTAGAAGAAACATTTGCAAATCTGCGCAAGATCAACCTCAAGCTCAACCCAGAGAAGTGCATGTTCGGTGTCCCATCCGGCAAAATTCTTGGGTTCTTTGTGTCTCAACGCAGGATCGAAGCAAATCCCGATAAGATCGAGCAGATTGAGGCGCCAAGACGGGTCAAAGACGTCCATACGCTCGCCGGCTGCATTGCTGCTCTAAGTAGGTTCATCTCCAAATCTGCTGAGCCTGCCCTTCCCTTTTTCAAAGTTTTGAAAAAGGTAGGTCCAATGAAATGGACTCCAGAGGCAGAGGCAGCGCTACAGGATTTAAAGAAGTACCTCTCCTCCACGCCAATACTAGTCGCACCTAAACCACAAGAGCAGTTGCTGCTATATGTAGCGGCGACGAACCAAGTGGTCAGTGTTGCGTTAGTAGCACAGAGGGAACTTGAGGAAGAAGCACCAGTAGAAGTGGAGCCATCGGATGGTGGGCCGGGGCTCTCCCCGGCAGGGCCTGATGCCGGCAAGGCGGAACCCCCAGTAGGGCCCGGTCCCGGTAAGACAGAGTTTGCGCAGATGGGTGAAGTTGAACAGAAGAAGAAGGTGGTGAAGCACCCGGTTTATTTTGTCAGTTCCCTCTTGCAGGGGGGCTAGATCAAGATATTCTGGTATGCAAAAGCTACTTTTCGGCCTCCTTACGGCCTCGAGAAAGCTGCGTCACTATTTTCAAGCTCACGAGATCACCGTCATCACCCGCCTCCCATTGCAATGAATCTTGCACAACCAGGATGCGACTGGGAGGATTTTGGAATGGGCATTGGAACTGTCGAGCTTTGGCCTCAAGTTTGAAAGTACTTCGATAATCAAGAGCCGAGCCTTGGCAGAGTTCATAGCAGAATGGACATCAATGCCCGACGAAGAGATTCAAGAGACCACCCTTCCCGGCAAGGAGACGAGCCATGATTTGATTATGTACTTTGATGGAGCCTTCTCGCTGCAAGGTGCTGGTGCTGGCGTGCTACTCGTCGCACCCACCGGAGAGCGCCTCAAGTACGTAGTCCAGATGCACATTCCTCTGGAAAAATCAACGAACAACACAACAAAGTATGAGGGGTTGCTTGCCGGTCTTAGGATCACGGCAGACCTCGGAATCAGGAAGCTCATCATCAGAGGTGATTCGCAACTCGTCGTCAAGCAAGTTAATAAGGATTACCAGAGCCCGTTGATGGAGGCCTATGTGGATGAGGTGAGTAAATTGGAGGAGCGTTTTGACGGTCTGCAAGCAGAGCATGTTCCCCGAGCAGAGAACAGCATTACCGACGACTTGTCAAAGCGCGATGCCCTCAAGTTGCCTGTGTAACTAGGTACCTTTGTGCTTCATTTAACCCAGCCGTCCGTTGAGCCATCAGCAGGACAGAAGAAATGAAGGAAGGCGGGCTCTGGCAAGTACTTCCCCATTGATCTCCCAGGAGCCGCCGGCAAGGACGTTGTCGGGTGCCCCAAGCTTGCCAAGGGGCAGCTGAGGGAGTCCTGGATTAGGGAGTATCCGGACAGCCGGACTGTGTACAACATCCGGACTATTGAAGCGTGAAGATACAAGACTCAAGACTTCGGCCCGTGTCCGGATGGGACTTTCCTTGGCGTGGAAGGCAAGCTTGGCGATCGGGATATTATATTTCCTTCCTTGTAACCCACTCCATATAAACCCTAGCCCTCTCCGGTGCCTATATAAACTGGAGAGGTTGGTCCTTAGAAGGCTGATCACAATTACAATCATACCATCTTAGGCTAGTTCTTAGGGTTTAGCCTCTACGATCTCGTGGTAGATCTACTCTTGTACTACCCATATCATCAATATTAATCAAGCAGGAAGTAGGGTTTTACCTCCATCGAGAGGGCCCGAACCTGGGTAAACATCGTTGTCCCTTGCTTCCTGTTACCATCAGCCTTGACGCACAGATCGGGACCCCCTACCCGAGATCTGCCGGTTTTGACACGGACATTGGTGCTTTCATTGAGAGTTCCTCTATGTCGTCGCTACTGGGCTCAACGGCTCCTTCAACCATCGCCAATAACACGATACCGGACAGTCACGACGAGCACGGCTTAGACCTGCTGTGGGACAAAGCTCGGGGTATCACCCCCGCATTAACCTTGGACCTAAATCCGGAGCAGGCTGCGTTGCCTGAGGACGGAGGACGGGACCCCGCCCCGCAGGTCGTGCACTCATCGGCGTTGGAGCCAAACACGGGCCTTACCTCTGTGGTGGCCTATGACTCCGGACCCCCAGATTCGTATTCGGATGTTGAGTCCGATCCGCGCACTCCCGAACCGGTTGAGCTAGGTTGGGCTCCGGTAATGGAGTTCACCGCCGCGGATATTTTTCAGCACTCGCCCTTTGGCGACATGCTGAACTCGTTGAAAACTCTCTCTTTGACAGAAATTTCTGGGCCAAACTACGTCCGGTTCGAGTGGGAAGCAGGCGACGAAGAAATTCGTTGCCCACCCACCACCCACTTCATAGCCACGGTCGATGATTTAACCGACGTGCTCGACTTGACCAAGACATCGACGGTATGGACGACGATGCAGGAGAAGATGCGGAATCTATGGGGCGCCGGACTTCCACCTCATCACACGACGTATACATGGTGGATACGCTCAAAGAGGACAAAGGCGACAATCCGGACGATAAAACCCCCAGACAAAAGCCAAAGCGACGGTGCAGACGCCGTTCTAAGTCCAGCAAAAGTAAAAATAGTGACAAGAGCGCGAGGGATCGACATTACAATCAACTCAAGGCAACAACAACCATACGGACCAGCCGATGGAGCAGATTTAACCAGGTCACCTTGAACACAGTTCGGAGCAAACGCCCGAGGACAATGATCCCGACGGATGAGGTCATCAAAACGAACCAGCACAGGAAAATGGTCCGGACAACGATGCAACCCCGGAAAAACACGTGGAACGAGATAACCTCCACAGAAAGCTTATGGCCACCGCAAGAAGTCTAAAGAAGCAGAAGCAACGGCTCAAGGCCGCACAGGAAATGCTCAACCGTAGATGGAATAAAGTTCTAGAGACTAAAGAAAGATACGACGATGATCGCCATACAAAGAGCTATCCAAAACGCAAGCTACTGCAAGAATTCAACGACAAAGTTGTACCACTTCATAACCGCAACAAAGCGGCTACCGATCCACATGAACACCTGAATAAGAAAGCTGGCGCGGTCAGGTCCATTTATGGATCCAAAGGATGCACCCCGGCGAAGGATTACGGTCGCCAAAACGATTACGCCAATCGAATAAAAGTCCGGAATAAAGACCGGACACAACAACAGCCGACGACATGCCACAAAGACGCCCAGACATGAGGGGCTGCTCACCCCGTGCTTTATCGATGAAGCATCGACTATGAATTCCCACTGTATGCTAAACCTGTGAACATAGAGGCATACGACGGAACGATAGACCTGTGGGTCCGGATCGAGGACTTTATCCTGCACATACATATGGCTCGTGGGGATGACCTTCACGCCATCAAATACCTCCCTCAAGTGAAGGGACCAGCTCGCATGGTTGAAAGGCCTCCCGAAAATTCAATTGGGAGCTGGAGGAACTCGAGGGCGCTTTCAGGCCAACTTTCAAGGGACCTATGTCCGCCTCCGTATGTTGACGACTTAAGTCACATAGTCCAACAGCCCGAGAATCCGCCTCAAGTTTTGGAACAGATTCCTCACTAAGAAGAATCAAATTGTTGACTGTCCAGATGCCAAAGCGTTAGCAGCATTCAAACACAGCATCTGTGACGAGTGGCTCGCCAGACACCTCGGCCAAGAAAAGCCAAGGACAATGGCAGCCCTAACAAGCCTTATGACCCGCTTTTGCGCAGGAGAAGATAGCTGGCTAGCCCGTAAAGGCACCAGCGACCCCAGCACATCCAAAATAAGGGATGGCAATGGGAAGCCACGGCGTCATAAAAACAAACGCCAAAACAAGGAAGAGAGCCCGGATAACACGATGGTTAATGCCGGATTCAGGGGCTCTCGATCTAATCAGCAAAACAAGCCATCTAAAGGCAGCAAACAGGGACCGTCCGGTCTGATTAGAGTCCTAGACAGACTATGCCAAATGCATGGCACCCCTGACAAACCTGCAAACCACACGTACACAGAGTGCTGGGTCTTCAAGCAGGCCGGCAAATTAAATGCCGAACACAAGGAAAGGGAAACACCAAGTGAAGACGAGGATGAACCTCGCCAGCCGAACACCGGCGACGTAAAAATTCCCGCCAGAGGTTAAAACAGTGAACATGATCCACGCGACTCACACATCCATGAGGAGGCACGAACGCGCGCATAGAGACGCGCTCGATATAGAGCCCATCGTACTCACGCCTAACCACTGGATGCCTTATCCGATCACTTTCGATAACTTGGATGACCGAACTAGTATTCGGCGCGGAGGATCAAAGGCCTTTGTGCTTGACCCGATAATCGACGGATACCGTCTCACCCGCGTCCTTATGGACGGCGGCAGCAGTATCAATTTAATATATGAGGACACTGTCCGCAGGATGGGGATATACCCATCCAGAATTAACCAAAGCAACACCACCTTTGAAGGGGTGATACCAGGCGTTGAAGCCCATAGCAGAGGCTCCGTAGCATTGGAGGTAACATTCGGCTCTCCAGGCAACTCCAGAAGCGAAGAACTACTCTTCATCATCGCACCCTTCCAAAGCGACTATCACGCAGTGCTCGGAAGAATGGCCTTCGCCCGCTTCAACGCATTGCCGCACTATGGCTACCTTACACTTAAGATGCCCGGTCCACGTGGCGTCATCATCTGTTAGCAGACTAACGGGCGCCACGCGCATTGCAGGAACACGGCGGCCCTCGCGGCCGGACTATAAGCGGCCTCCAACATCAGAAGACATGATTGGTCCTTAAAGACCACAGACTCGGATAGACGAGTCCGGTCGCCCGGATAAAATTGAACCAGGGCACCGTATATGTAATCCCATAGTGGACACCAGGGGCTACAAATACTTAACACAGTCCCACAGTTGGCTCAACCTTATGGGCAGGCCAACATCTTACACTTTTATTATCCATCACATACTTATGTTGTACTCTTCTACGAGTTTTCCTTTTTCCACAGACAACGTTCGCGCGATACCCTTCCAGGATACGGCACAACGGAGACAAAGGCGCAGACGTGCAGCAGGGCCCCGTTCAACAGGTTTCTTTTTAGATTAAGCCCATGTGTAAACCTTTTTTATTACCTCTTGTTGTTTAACCATCCCATGGGTTCCATACGCACAGAGGATACTGCCGTTTTTGGCATCTCGCCACGACAGATTAACACATGTACCTGGAAAAACAGGGTTTATAACGAATGTGCATTCTTGAGCCCATCGACTATTATAAAGTCCGAATACCCTCAGGAGTGTTCAGCGTCACGAGCTTGGCCTTATATGCAGCAGCTCCGAATCATGTCTTTGGTCAAATGTTGGGTTTGCCCGGCTCCTGGGTTTGCCGCCTTATGTTCATTACTATCGGCTAAGGTGGCCAAAGGAGAACTCTGCGATTGTGCCTCGTTATTCGGGACGAGCACCTCAAGAGAGAAAGCCGGCTTAGATGTCATGATACAACGAGAGACTGTTCAACCACTCGAAGACTTATCGAGAATCTTTAGGATCCCTCCAATTAACGAAGGACCGTTTCCGGTCATGTACACACGCCCGTATTCGGATGCACGCTGAAGGTACCAGGGCTACATAGTAGCCCCAACATTAAATTCCATGGCTAAGCGAAAGTGTTACAGCTATATAGTCCGGTTGCCTAGTTCGGGCGTCGATCACCTCCTTTATGGACCAAGGCGTTGGATCAAGTGTGATTAAGCATATTTTTATAACACCCCGCATTGCTGCGTGGGGGATGAAATAACGATCGCTATCTTTGGATTAAACATTCATATATATATATATATATATATATATATATATATATATATATATATATATATATATATATATATATATATATATATATATATATATATATATATATATATAAATGGCCACACAAGGGACACAATAATACTTTCGGGCGAAAAGTATAAATATAGCCTTATAACCAAACTAACATTGTTTTTTACAATGATTCGATTCATCACTCGAATAAGAAATTCTTTGAGCACTGCGCCTCTATTAGGCGGGCACCTTTTGTGACCTGTGCCAAGTAGTGCTCGGCCGGATACTAGCCCCCCGCCGGATCTTGGGTCACTATAATATTGGCCTCCATATCCGTCCAATAGGCTTTAAAGCGGGCAAGAGCCATCCGTGCACCCTCTATGCACGCCGACCTCCTCATGGCGTCGATCCGAGGCACGGCCCCAAGGAACTGCTGCACCAAGCCAAAGTAACTATCCGGCTTAGGCCCTTTCGGCCAAAGATGGTCTATCACAGACTGCATTGCAAGACCGGACAGCCTGTGAAGCTCCGCTACAGCAGCAATCTTGTCATTTAACGGCAGCGGGCGAGTGGGAGCATTGAACTGCGACCAGAAAAGCTTCTCCACCTCCTTATCACCCTGACCCTCGAAGAACTTGGCGTCGGCCCGTACTTTTCGCCAAATCCGCTATCTGGCGTCCGTAGGACTCAGCGCCCATCCGAGGGAGTGCCGGATCGAAAAACTTCGTACGCGGCAAGTAGGAACCTCCAGCCATGATTTTACCGGCCTGTTGAAGCTCCTCCCACGCACCCCCGAGCTCGGTCCATATTTCCTTGGTGGCATTGTGTGCCTTGTCCAGCTTGGCCAAGCTATCCTTATGCTCCTTTTTAAGGAACTCATACCAGTCAGCGGCATTCTTTAACTCAATAGCCATTTCGGCCATCTTTTCCTCGCTTCGGCGATGAGCAGCCTGTTCGGCTCTCAGTTCCTCGGTCGCCTTTAGGGCAGCCGCATTGCTAACCCGAGCTTGTTCCTTGGCTTGGACAAGTTCTTCCCTCAGGGCCTCCACGGCAGCAGCACCATCTGCAGTCCAAACATATTACATTAATATCATGTCGCCTCCATATTTTCCTATACAAAGGAAGGCAGAGCGCATAACTTGTGTTTTGTCTAGCCGCTCGTTCACCAGCGTGATATCGACATCAATCGAAAAAATTCGCCTGGTCAGTTCGGAAACTTCGACGGACTGGTCGGCGGCCGGACTCACAGGTACCTGCAAGTGTTTACAGCGCAATCATTGATTTATGATCCCCCGTTTGCTGCCTAGGGAGTGCAACCAGAGTCTTAGGGGCTACTATCTATATGGACCACACCTAATGTGTGCCTCACAGCCAAAAACAGTGTATTCTTCACTACATACCTCAAAGCCTCTAAGCAGACTTGCAAATGCTTCATTCAAACCGCTTGTAGCGGAGGAAATCTTCTTGAGCACCGCGCTCATTAATGAGCAGTGCTCCTCCGAAAGCGCAGCTCGCTCCAGTAGGCCCATCAGTACATCCGGCCGGACATCAAACTGTGTCGGACCCTTCCCATTGCCCCTCGTGGGAGCCAAATGCTCCGGGCTCAGGGGGGCTGACACATTGGCTTCCGGCCTTGGCAGATCCGGACTCTTCCGTGACGACACCTCAGTGCCGCCCGCTTCATGAGCCGGAGAAGTGGGTGGGGTCTCGCTCTCCATCATCTCCGGAGGAAGATCCCCCGAAGACGAACTCTCTTGAGAAGGGCTGCTAGCCGGACTGCGAAAGACGAATCCTGGTTATTGATCTAGGAGGAATGCATTACCTTCGAATTAAAAATTAACTTACAGCTCGGTGGAGGGCTGGCCCATTGGTGGGCACGATGCGGTGAGGGTGCCCGTTGGGCCAGAGCCCCCTGGTGTTACCTTTTTCCCGGGTTTGGGCATCTCCGTCTGCGAGTCTTCGGAGGTGGCCCTCTTCTTCCCGCGCGGGGAGGAGGCCTTAGCCTCCCCTTCCCGACTATCCTCCTTAAGGGAGGCAACAATTCCCCGATTCGGATGCGTAGCGTGTGAAGCTCGGTTTCTTCGTTCTTCCCCTTGTCTTCCCCTGAGTGCATTCTGCTGAGCACCCGGTCAAGCATCTTGGCCATGGTGGGACCAGGCGAGCCTTCGGGAAGTGGCGCTAGCCATTCCTGGCCACGGATGATTTTCAGAACAAACAATCATAAAAAATACAAAACACGGTGTCCGGTATCAAGTTTACCTACTTGGGTATCAAGTTTACCTACAAGGTTAATGTCCCTCTCAAGGAGCTCTCGGATGCGGTTCTGCAGTACTGGAACATCACCAGCGGACCCCAATTCCATCCTACATCGGTCCAAGATGCTAGTTGGGACGGAGGGCCCGAGCGGAACTCGGGGGCGGCCACCCACTTTGTGCCTCTGGGAGCCGTGACATAGAACCACCTCCGCTGCCATACATCAGATACTTTTGGGAAAGAACCCTCTGGCCACGGGGCATCGCCGTTCCTGCTTATTACGACACCTCCGCACTCCACATGTCGCCCCTCGATCATCTTCGGCGTCACATTGAAGGTCTTGAGCCATAAGCCGAAGTGTGGGGTGACATGGAGAAAAGCCTCGCACACGATAATAAACGACGAGATATGGAGGATAGCGTCGGGAGCCAGATCGTGAAAATCCAACCCATAATTGAACATGAGCCCCCTCACGAAGGGATCGAGGTGAAACCAGACCCTGAGAGGAAGTGTGGGGCAAAACGACACACTCGTTGGGCTCCGGCGTGGGGATGACCTGCCTGGAGCGAGGGAGCCTGTGTCTTTGGATATCTGCGGTCAAGTATCCGACCTCCCTAAGCTTTGCAATGTCCTTCTCTTCAATCGAGGAGGCCACCCACCGCCTTGAGGGTCGATCCGGACATATTGGAGGATTCGGAGGGTGGAGCTTAGGTTTTGGGTGTTAGAACTTCGAGGTGAGAGAAGGCGCGATGAAGGTGAAAAGGAGGCGTAGGTCTCGACCCTTTATAAAGAGGGTGAATATCAAGAGTCCCGGTGTGACCGTTTGAGGCTTAGCTAAAAACACACGGGTTATACCAACACCCGTCGGGGTCACAGCGTGCTCATATTGATGGAAAATCCGTAATAAGAGGAACACGACCTCTGCCCGACGGGGCGTGCCAATAAAACCGCCTAACACGAGTCGTTGTGGGGTAGGAAACGTCAGTTCGCGTTGGACCAAGCCCCGATGCAAGGGCACGAAGATTGCCAGCAAATCAGATCTATACTATACGAAGATCATCTTGCAGATCCGGACACGGTCTACGTGTTCGATGACCTATTTGGAGTATTCGGAGGAGGAACCCGCCCTGCAATGCTGAAGACAAGGCTGCGCCTGGTTTAGGGGCTACTGAGGGAGTCCTGGATTAAGGGGTATCCGGACATCCGGACTGTGTACAACGTCCAGACTATTGAAGCGTGAAGATACAAGACTCAAGACTTCGGCCCGTGTCTGGATGGGACTTTCCTTGGCGTTGAAGGCAAGCTTGGCGATCCGGATATTATATTTCCTTCCTCGTAACCGACTCCATGTAAACCCTAGCCCTTTCCGGTGCCTATATAAACCGGAGAAGTTGGTCCTTAGAAGGCCGATCACAATTACAATCATACCATCTTAGGCTAGCTCTTAGGGTTTAGCCTCTACGATCTCGTGGTAGATCTACTCTTGTACTACCCATATCATCAATGTTAATCAAGCAGGAAGTAGGGTTTTACCTCCATCGAGAGGGCCCGAACTTGGGTAAACATCTGTGTCCCTTGCTTCCTGTTACAATCAGCCTTGCGCCGACAGATCGGGACCCCCTACCGAGATCCGCGGTTTTGACACCGGCAATGACAACCTCCGGCGAGGAGGGAGTCACAGGCTAAGGGGTCCTCGGGCGTCACATCACATTATCCATGGGCGGATGATGGGCTATGAAGACATGAAGACCGAAGACCATACTCATGTCCGGATTAGACTCTCCTTGGCGTGGAAGGCAAGCTAGGCGGCCAACTGTGAAGATTCCTTCTTATGTAACCGACCCCATGTAACCCTAGATCTCTCCAGTGTCTATATAAACCGGAGGGCATAGTTCGGATAGGACACATTCATTACCATATATTCATAGGCTAGGCTTTTAGGGTTTAGCCATTACGATCTTGTGGTAGATCAACTCTTGTAATACTCATATTTATCAAGACCAATCAAGCAGGAAGTAGGGTTTTACCTCCATCGAGAGGGCCCGAACTTGGGTAAACATCTGTGTCCCTTGCTTCCTGTTACAATCAGCCTTGACGCACAGATCGGGACCCCCTACCCGAGATCCGCCGGTTTTGACACCGACAGCAGCAACCTCCGGCAGGGCTGAGGGAGTCCTGGGCTAAGGGGTCCTCGGGCGTCCTGTCTGTTATCCATGGGCCGGACTGATGGGCTATGAAGACATGAAGACCGAAGACCATACTCATGTCCGGATTAGACTCTCCTTGGCGTGGAAGGCAAGCTAGGCGGCCAACTGTGAAGATTCCTTCTTATGTAACCGACCCCATGTAACCCTAGATCTCTCCAGTGTCTATATAAACCGGAGGGCATAGTTCGGATAGGACACATTCATTACCATATATTCATAGGCTAGGCTTTTAGGGTTTAGCCATTACGATCTTGTGGTAGATCAACTCTTGTAATACTCATATTTATCAAGACCAATCAAGCAGGAAGTAGGGTATTACCTCCATAGAGAGGGCCCGAACCTGGGTAAACATCTTGTCCCCCGTCTCCTGTTACCATCGATCCTAGATGCACAGTTCGGGACCCCCTACCCATGATCCGCTGGTTTTGACACCGACATTGGTGCTTTCATTGAGAGTTCCACTGTGCTGTCGGCAAAGGATTCGATGTCCCCTTCGGTTGTCAGTAATGGCGCCATTCAGGGAGAAACCTTCCTCCCCGGACAAACCTTTGTGTTCGGCGACTTCGTACTGCGGGACAACTCGCTTGGCCATCTGGAGCAGGTCGATAGTCATGCCCCTGGCCATCAGGTTAGATCTGGAAGCTTGAACTGCGTCATGGATACTCGCGGAGACTTGATCTCCGATGGATTCAAGACTGCGGCAGTCGCTCCCCCTCTCTCCGATGAACATGACTTAAATCTGTCATCGGGTCACACCCAGGAGATGGATCCTATTGCTGCAACGGCCTCGGGGCAAGCGGTCGTGCCCTTGAGGCCACAAAGTCCAGAACCTTTGGAGCCGCTGCGGACTCGACATCCTGCAATATTTGCGTCAATGGAACTCCGGACTCGTTTTCGGCTACACGTTCCAGATCAGACGCGCCTGCGGACACCGAGCTGGATCGGTTATGGATTTTCGAATTTGGCACCGCAGACTTCTTCCAGCACTCGCCTTTTGGGGACATACTAAATTCTTTAAAAAACTTATCCTTGGAGGAGGACTCACAGCCGAACTATGTTCGGGTCGAGCTAGAGACGGATGGCGAGAATTCGCTTCCCACCGCCACCCACTTCATAGCCACTTGTGATGACTTAACCGACGTGCTTGACTATGGCTCCGAAGACATCGGCGGTATGGACGACGATGCCGATATGGAGCAAGGCCAAGACCCTCCATTCACCGAACGTTGGACGGCTACGTCTTCGTACGACGTGAACATGGTTGATACACCCAAAGGATCTGGCGACGACAACGAAGATCCAGATACGAATAAAACCTTTGAGACTCAGTCCAAGCGTCGACGCCCCAAGCGTCGTTCTAAGCGTCGTCACTCAAAGGACGGCAACACCGGCACCGGAGAGAATAGTACTCCAGGCGACACCGAAAACAATGAAGACCCTGTCGGAGCTACATCCAAACAGGAGGAACATGACAACATGCAAGACAACCCTGACGAACAGACCATAGAAGATGACTTAGAGGACGACAGCTACCGTCCACCCTCCGAAGAGGAGACAAGCCTCGGCAACGAAGACTTCATCGTGCCTGAGGATCCTCTGGAGCAGGAGCACTTTAAGCTTCAGCTCATAGCCACTGCAAAGATCCTGAAAAAGAAACAGCAGCAGCTTCAAGCTGAACAAGATCTTCTCGTCGACAGGTGGACAAATGTCCTGACAACGAAAGAATACGGCCTCAGGAGCCCAACAAAGAGCTACCCGAAATGCAGACTACTACCTCAATTCGATGAGGAAGCACCAGATCACACATCTCCCTTGCGTAATGCCGAACGACCACCACGTGGTCGAGATAGGGCGGCCGACCGGCCACCCCGCGACCGGGATAAAGCAGCAACTCAGGCCGAACAGCAGCCTACTCCACCGCCTCGTAAAAATAGAGACGAAAGAGTTCGTGGTCACATGTACGACCTCCGGCAAATCCTGGACGATTGAGCAGGACATACAAGATCGATCTACAGATCGCGAGGGCGTGCCTCGAGGCACGACGACGGCTACCTATTCGGACGTGATAAATCTAACCACGCCGGGCGAATACATGAGCGGACTCCGTCGAACTCGCCACGATGTGGCCCGATATAGAGCGCCCGTACACCTCTCTACGCTTCACGAGATGAAGTAATGGATCATGAATTCCCGAGGGTTCAAGCTGTCAACATTGAATTATCTGGCACTGTCGATCCGGCAGAATGGATCAAGGATTTCATTCTCCATATCCATATGGCTCGAGGAGATGACCTCCGCCATTAAATACCTCCACTAAATCTCAAAGGGCCAGCTAAAGCTTGGCTCAACAACCTTGCTGAAAATTCTATCGGCAGTGGGAGGACTTAGTGGAAGCCTTCTGGACAACTTCAGGGGAACATATGTCCGGCCACAGGGCGCCGATGACTTAAGCCACATAGTTCAATAACCTGGAGAATCAGCCAGAAAATTCTGAACTAGGTTCCTAACCAAAAAGAACCAGATCGTTGACTGTTCGGATGCCGAGGCCTTAGCAGCCTTCAAGCATAGCTTCCGTGACGAATGGCTAGCACGCCACCTCGGCCAAGAAAAGCCGAAGTCCATGGCAGCCCTCACAACACTCATGACCCGCTTTTGCGCCGGAGAGGATAGTTGGCTGGCCAGTAGTAACAACACAGCCAGCGAGACAGGCCCCTCCGAGGCCAAGAATAACACTAGCAAGCTCCGACGCAATAGACACAAACGCCGAAGCAACGACAACAACACCGATGACACCACGGTCAACACCGGATTCACTGGCTCCAAGTCCGGCCAACGGAAGAAGCCCTACAAAAGGAACAATGAAGGATCTTCCACGGGCGGGCATACTCGACCGTCGTGCGGATATCGGCACCGGACAAGCAAGCTAAGCATACCAGCGAGATTGTTGGGTTTTCAAGCAGGCTAGCAAGTTAAATGCGAAAACAAGGAAAATGGATCACAAAGTGAGGATGAGGACAAAAGAGCCCGGCAGCCGAACAACTGAAGCGAAGAAATTTCCCCTCAAGTCAAAGCGGTGAACATGATATCGCTATGCACATCCCCAAAAGGGGCGTGGCGAGCATCTAGGGCGATCTCTGGCGGATGAGCGGTCGCCCCAAAATTCAACCCGTGGTCATCATTCCCGATCACCTTCGATCACCGGGATCACCCAACTAGTATCCGCCATGGCGGTTTAGACGCACTAGTCCTCGACCCAATTATTGACGGGTTTCACCTAACACGAGTCCCGATGGACGGTGGTGGCAGCCTCAACCTGCTTTATCAGGACATAGTGCGGAAGATGGGCATTAACCCCTCGCGAATCAAACCAACAGAGACTACCTTTAAAAGAGTCATACCAGGCGTAGAGGCCCGCTGTATGGGCTCAATCACGCTGGAAGTGGTCTTTGGTTCTTCGGACAACTTCCAAAGCAAAGCGTTAATCTTTGATATCGTCCCCTTCCGCAGCGGCTATCACGCACTCCTCGGACGAACCGCGTTTGCTAGATTCAATGCAGTGCCACACTACGCTTATCTCAAGCTCAAGATGACCGGCCCACGTGGCATCATAACAGTCAATGGCAATACGGAACGCTCCCTCCGAACAGAGGAGCACACCGTCGCCCTAGCAGCAGAAGTACAAAGCGGCCTTCTCAAGCAGCACCATAGTACGGCTGCCGAGCCCTCGGATGTCATTAAGAGGTCACGGACTACACTGCAACAGGACGGCACGGCTCGTCAAGAGCTTGACTAGCAATCCGACCTCTGTCCCAGTCCCAATGAGGTAGTGGCATTCGTACCACGCGTACACAATTACACACTCAAAATTCCATGGACATCGACGGAGGCACAAGATAACCCGGGGTCTACAGTTTAGTCAGACAGATCCCGGACAAACATACTTTTACCTTTTTCTTGTTTCAGGTTCCTTTTCCAGCCGGCCTGATCGCAAGTACTTTAGAAGGATTGGCATACAACTGAGGCAAGCAGCACAGGTGTGTAGGGTAACCTTTATACGTTCTTCTTGATGATATTCAAACTTATTTCTCAGGACCCACACGCTGCCCCCTACTGATCCCGACATGTCAAATAGCCCGGATACTTCTTGCACCATCTATACAAGATACGCTTTGACGTATCCATCCAGTTACAATAAAAATGGTTCGTGGCCAAGTCTCTGTGGTTTTCGCTTCTTACTTTGTTTTATTTCGATCCGCTTATTTGCGGCATCGATGCTCTTCTGTATGTTTTATTCGCCAGGGGCTACTAGTCGCCCCACAATACGGCAGCGAAGTCTGAAAACTTCTTATATATATGTTTGGCACCCCGAATTTAGCATTATATGCATTGGCTCCGAATCATGTCTTTGGTCAATAGTTGGGTTGCCCGGCTCATGTGCTTGCTACCCTACGTTCCACTCTATCGGCTAGGGTCGTAAAGGGAGAACTACTGCGATTGTGCCCTGGCCTTGAACAGATGAGCACTTCAGTAGAGAAAGTCGGCCCGACCGTCATGATCTGACGAGCGGTGTCAGCTGTTCGAGGGGTTACCAAATCGTTGGAGATTTTTTGTGCGTCATCGAAGATCGACACTTCGATCGGATCTTGACAAGACCACAACCTGGACGGGGGCTGCACACTTGCTTAATTATAAAACTTCTATGGCCAAGTGAGGGCGTTCAAGCCATACAGTCCGATTGCCTTGTTCGTTGCACTAAACAACTCCTCCAAAGGACCATATAATTGGATCAAGATTGTTTAGAATCCATCCCGAACACCTCAAATGCGACCCACGTGAGGCGTAGCTGTTTACGACTAGCCAACACTCATATTACAAATAACACGGCCGCACAGGAGGAAACAATTTAAAGGATAATAAAATTATTTTACAAACACCGGCTTTGATCCCATAATACAAGGCAAAGGCAACATGAATACATTTATTCAAATACAATGTCCTGCGAATATTTGCGCCGCCACAAGTCGAGACCCCTCTACAACATCCGCGAAATATCGCTCGGGTGTGCGGTGCTCCTTGCCCTCCGGCAGCCCGCTGGCAACTTCAACAGCGTTCATCTTCGCCCACCACATCTTGCAGCGAGCGAAGGCCATACGGGCACCTTCAATACAGGCGGAGCGCTTGATGACGTCCATTCTGAGGGTGGCCTCCACCAGACGCCTCATGAGTCCGAAGTAGCTGCTGGGCATAGCTTCGGCTGGCCATAGCCGGATTGTCAAATCCTTCATGGCTAGTTCGGCCACCCTGTGTAGCTCCACCAGCTGCTTCAGCTGATCAGTGAAGGACACAGGATGCTCTGGCATCGCGTACTGCGACCAGAATAGTTTCTCCGTAGAACCTCCACCTTCGGCTCGGTAGAACTCTACAGCTTCTGATACGCTGCGTGGTAGATCCGCAAAAGCCCCTGGGGAACTCCGAACCCGGGTTAGTAAAAGGTATTGCTTCTCCGCATACTTGCTTTGCATCTTAAATACCTTACCCGCCACGATCTTCTTGGCCTCCAGGATCTCCTGGAGGGCGGCCTGGGCCTCATTCCGTGTAGTCTCCGTGCTCTGAAGAGCCATGGTGAGCTCGGCCTCTTGAGCCGATGCATCATCCTCCAAGGTCTCACATTTTTTCACCGCATGATGAAGTCATATACCTACCCAAGGTCTTGATCTTTCTTCTTGAGCCTCCTCCGGTTTATGCATAAAATAAGTACATCTTTTACTTGCGATATTTTTTCCTTTTGCAAACTAAGTTCCTCTCTTTTACAGATGAACAACGTGCTACAATCGTCGGGATCACGGCTGCGCGGAACCTGGCGCCAGACATGCGGTGAGGGACCCGTTGCAAGATTCTTTTCAGATTAAGACCATCGTAAACCTTTTTCTTGTCTCTTGTTGATATACATCCCCGGTTTCTTACTATAACCAAGGAGGAGGCTGGCGTCTTGGCATTAGCCGCACCAGAATTTTTAACGCGTCACGTGGACACGGGGCTTAGGGCATTATTCTGCCCGTTTTTATAAAGACCGAATACCTTAGGGGTGTTCGGCGTCTCGATTTAGGCCTTATATGCATCAGCTCCGAATCATGTCTTTGGTCAAATGTTGGGTTTGTCCGGCTCACGTGTTTTGCTGCCTTCGTTCCGTTCTATCGGCTACTTGCCAGCACCGGAGAGAACTCTGCGATTGTGCCCGGTTCGGCAGGCGAGCACCTCGATAGAAAGCGAGCAGGTGTCATGTGATATAGCGAGACTGGTCAACCACTCGATGACTCATCCAGAATGTTTAGGATTCCTCCGCATTAACGAAGGACGGTTTTCGGTCAGGCATATCGCACCCGAATTCGGGGAGTCTCGGTGCCCGAGAGAGCTATATAGTAGCCCCACCCTCGAACTCCTATGGCTAAGTGAAAGTGATAAAAGCATTATAGTCCGGTTGCCTAGTTTGCTTTCGCTACCACCTCCTTAACAGGACCAAAGCGTTGGATTAAGTGTGAAAAAGCCTTCTTTGCAAACACCCCGCACTATGTGCGTGGGGGCTGAAACCAGGACTGCCATCTTCGAGTTATATATACATATACATAAATGGCCGCCTGAGGGAGTAGTTTACTACTTGAGCGCACAAGTATAAAAAGCTCTTATATTATATTGAAACATTGTTTTCAAAATCATACATGTCATTTAAAACATAATATCCTTGAACCTTCTGCGTCTCTTAAGCAGCGCGGAGCGAGACTTCCTCAAAGTAGTGCTCGGCAGGTACTCAACTTACATCCGAATCTTGGGATGCAACGTCGGTGGCCTTCATCTCTGCCCGGTATGTCTTGACACGGGCCAGAGCCATCCAGCGCTCCCTCAATACCACGCCCGACCACTTCATTGCGTCGTCGCGGTACGCGCGCAAGGCTGCTGCACTAAGCCAAAATAACTCTTGGCTGGAGGTCGCTGGCCACAAATGAGTCATGACATGCTTCGCTGGCAGAAGTCCGGATAATCGATTCAGCTCGGCCCATTACGGCCAACGATGCGATCAGCGGAAGAGGCGCTCCGGACTATGGAATTGCGACCAATATAGCTCTTCCATACGTGCCCCTTCTAGCCTCGGAAGTGCTCAATCGCGTCGCGGCGCTTCGCCGCTAAAGTGCGGATAAGCATCCTCGAACTCTAGAACTTGTCCAATTGAGCATACTTTGGATCCATATATTTCCTCCCCTGCGAAAGCGGTTTTCCGGCCGCAATTGCGGCGACTCAGCTCCTCCTTGGCAGCTCTAAAGCGAAATGGGCATTCTTGGATTCGGCGGCGGCCTTTTTAGACCCTCTTGCTCCGGCAGCGTTCTTTTCAAGAACCTTGCAGCGATCGGTAGCATTCTTCAACTTTAAGCCATATCGGCCATTTTCACTCTTTAACCCGGCGCTTAAGCGGCCCATTCGGCTGGCTGCCGGCGTATAAAACTGGCTTAAGCATTACTATTTTGGCTTGCTCTTTAGCTCGGCGAGATTCATGCAATCCGCTCTCCAGCGGATCACGATCCTTTAACCACCCGAAGTACCCATTAGACCACGGTGATCTTACGAGATAACCGCTGTCGCGAGCAGATCCTTGACTCCTCGGGCCGCACACCACTTGGCGGCGGACCGCCAGCCCCTCGCCGGACTTGGGGAACCCTCGCGGCAGCGACACCTCGGGATACGTCCGCCTCGCATGAGGAATGCGGCAGGTGGAGTCGTTTACGGCTCTCCATCATCTCCGGAAGAAGATCACCCGAAGGATGAGCTTTCGGCTGAAGAAATTTGAGATCCGAACTACAAAGTACAATTCGGTTATCTTCATAAATAAATCTGAGGATGTTCCTTATTCACAAGACCCTTCTTTTCACTTACGGCTCATTGGAGGGCTGGTCCCCTAGGGGAAATAGTGCGGCTGGGTTACTTCCCAGCGCCGGACTCTCTGACGAAGATTCCTTTCCCTTCTTTGAGGCCTTGACCTCCGGATCTTCGAAGCGGTCCTCTTCTCTCCTCGAAAAGTGGGACTTTTAATCCCTCCTTCCTTGATAGCCTCCTTCCTAGGAGGCGGATTGCTTCCACGCTCCCCATACGCCTTCTTCAAAATGTGGCGACCTTCAACATCTTGGCCAGCATGGGATCCGCGTGGTCTCCGGGAGGAGCCGGACACCTTATCAACTTTGCCTTGGCTATCCACTCCTGTTCAAAAGCGGCTCCTTTAAAGGGCATATATATATATATATAATGAATGAACAGCTTGTCAGATTACAGAGACTACTTACACTGAAATGTCTGGGCGATTGCAAGCTTAGTCCTGCGTCCTCGGTCAGATCGGGACACTTCTCTTGTGATCCGAAGAGCAGTTTATACATCTCCACGGGCGTCGTGCCCATAAAATTTTAAGGCTCGTGGTCCCTCGGATAAATTCCCACACAGGCGGAGGCGGCGTTTGCGAGGCAGGCGCCGGAATCAAGCGCAACCTGCGCCTGCAGCTGTGAGATTGATCTCTCTTTCTTGTTAGGGTCTCGAATACGGACCTGCAACAAAGGCGTCCTTGGGCGGCCCCAGTCGAGCCCCTTGTTGACCCATGGCGCCCGGCCGCTATGGTGGACCTGGGCGGAGGCGGAAGCATCCACCCATTTGGTGCCCACAGGGGCGGTGATATAAAACCACTCCCGTTGCCTGAAACCAAGCTCCTCTTGAAAAGAGCCCTCGGGCCCACGGAGCATCAGCACATTTGCTTATGACCGCCCCTCCTTTTCGCTTGTTGCCCTTGATCATCTTTGGCTCCACCTTGAAGGTCTTGAGCCACAATCCAAAGTGAGGGTAATATGGAGAAGGCCTCACATACAACAATGAATGGCGAGATATGGAGGATGGACTCGGTTCAAGTCATGGAAATCCAGCCCATAATAAAACATGAGGCCCCGCTACAAAGGGATCCGTCGGAAGCCTAAACCCGAAGGAAGTGAGACACGAACACCACGTTCTCGCCGGGCTCGGGAGTGGGAATGACACTGCCGGGCAGGCAGCCTATCGAGATCTCGCCGGTTAGATACACGGCGTCTACGCAGCTTTAGCACATCTTCTTACGTGCGGAGGAAGACATCCATCGGCCATGCTGGTGGGCCGGACATCTTCGAAGGTCGAAGCGCCTAAATCTGAAGCTTTGGGTGTTAGGGCACCGGAATGGCGAGACTTCGATGGAGGTGTAAAAAGAAGAGGACCTTGGTCTCATTATAAAGAGGTTGAATACCAAGAGCCCACCCGTGGTCGATTAGGACTTCGCCTTTGATAGAGGCGTGCCGGCCAGACGCGGTTGATTGAGTTACCACGTCCGTATTGATGAGAATCCCGGAATAAGGGGGCACGATCTATGCTTTGATAAGGCGTGCCAAGGAAACCGCCTAACTAAAAGGCGCTAAGGTGGAACGGTAAAAACGATTCATATAAAGGCCTGGCGGTGGTGTGATGTCACGCCCGCGGAATACGTCAGCAGATCTGTGCAAAATTATTCTCTCTCGGTGGTTATGTGGAACTTGTTTTTGCAGTCGGACACTATCACAGTGTTCAAAACCTTCTATGAAGTATTCGGAGGAACCAGCCTTGCAATGCGAAGACAATATCGCGCCGGACTCGTCGTCATTGAAGCCTGGTTCAGGAGACTCTTGAGGAGTCTGGACTAGGGGGTGTCCGGATAGCGAACTATCATGGCAATGGGACTCCAAGACTATGAAGATACAAGATTGAAGACTTACGTCCCGTATAGGATGGGACTTTCCTTGGCGTGGAAGGCAAGCTTGGCGTCTGGATATGTAGATCTCCTACCATTGTAACCGACTCTGTATACCCCTAACACTATCCGTGTCTATATAAACCGGAGGGTTTTAGTCCGTGGGAACGAACAACAATCATACCATAGGCTAGCTTCTAGGGTTTAGCCTCCTTGATCTCGTGGTAGATCTACTCTTGTACTACCCATATCATCAATATTAATCAAGCGGGGAGTAGGGTATTACCTCCATCGAGAGGCCCGAACTAGGTAAAAACATCGTGTCCTTGTCTCCTGTTACCATCCGCCTAGGCCTTGCAGTTCGGGACCCCCTACCGAGATCCGCCAGTTTTGACACCGACAATGGCACTCCTCTCCCTCCTTGAGCTCCACAGGGCTCCACGTCCTTAGCCCTGAGCTCCGCACCTTGGCATGGAGCTCACATGTGCAACAGCTCACCTGTTGGACTCCGTGATCTGCTTTCTTGCGCCTTCATGGGCGCCGGATAGAAAGAATGGGAGAGAGAAGCAAAGAAGCGAAAGCTTGGTGAAAGGCAACGCAATCTCTTTTGGAAGGCGGAGGGAGCAGAAATCTTTTGGTTTTCACCACGGTAAACCACCGATCGGCGACTTCTCACATCAGGGAGCAGTGGGTTTTACAGGCGGGTCATGATGACTAATTGCTGCAGCGCTATCCGTCAAACAAAAATTTAAAATCCTGCCGCGCTTCCTGTCAATCAAAAATTAAAAATCCTGCGCACCCAAACACGAGCAACGCCATGCTGGATATTTCAATTTACATGCCGGAAAGTAGATGAAAAAAGGGGTGAAAAAACAAATGTGGCGGTGGCCTAGCTAATCGGTTGAACTAGCCCAACTAGCTAGCCACCATGATTATTGATGTACTTTCGTGGGAAAGGTAGTCTTCGTGATTTGACGGCTGATTTACTTGCTTGGTAGCTATGACGAGGAGGACCCGAAAAGCGGTAGGGCGTCCCGTCGGGAAAGAATATATGCATGCACCACGGGAGGACCCCAAAACGTAGCGGTAGGGTGTGCCACGTCTCGGCAAGGAGGAAAAAATGCGTAAAAATACTGTATCGGGCGTAGTACCTATGGTTCGACCTCGTGACCCACGGTCGATCGAAAACACCCCACTAGCCAGGCTTCATCATGCAAGCGTGGCAAGAGGATAGATGTGGTTAGCTCGTCTCGACCAGCCTGGCGTCTCTTGTTCTAAGCGATTCTTCTATTTTCCTGGCTTTTTAGTTGTATGTACCACGGCAAGCTACGCTCTTCGTGTGTGCCCGTGCAAGGTTAGCGATGGAGAAGAGATATTGAGATCGCGGACTGGGACCCACGATGAGTGAGACAACGGTCATGCGCGTGTTGAGGCACTCGCTCTACTCTACTCAACGCGAAGTCTGTATAAAATCAAGTTATGGGACAAAGCCAACAACCGTTTGTTTTTTAGCTATCGACTTACGCTTTGTAGTCCAGGTTGCCGGTTGAATCTCGTCTTTCAGATTTGTTAGTTTTGGGTCCAAATTTGATTAATGACAAGTGGGACACCGGTGTGTTGTTCGATATTTCGAGTGTAGGATGGTTTTTGAATGAACACTTTGGCGGTTAGACAAATAGCGGCACGAGTTACGTATTTTGCAAGTTTACAAACAAAAATGACAGCGGCATAGAATATCACATCCACCCGCGGCTTAGATACTATGGTGATCGAAGTTTTACACGTTGGAAGTGAGATCAATGTCTTGGGAGTATTCTTTGTAATTATCGCAATTTCCAAACTCTCAAAGGTTTTTTGCAACAAAACATTCGGGGCCTCGTGTGTGCTGCGCATCTTGATCAATGGCTCCCGGTGCTCATATTAGGTGCTCCCGTAGCAATTACCGCTACGGTGATATGAGCATCTAGGTCATATGATCGATGATCGGATGGCACATCATCGTAATACTTGTGCTTTTCTAGCATTTCCCAAACTCTATCAACCCGTATATTGCAAAACATTCAAACCTCCTACTACGGGCCGTTAGATCTCGGTGAACTTCGTATCACCATATAATCTACGGTCGGGAGCACCTCATACTCTCCGATGCGAAAACATAAGGTGCTACTCAGCTTGGATGCTTCTGATGATCTGAGCTTGAATCGTTTGATCCCGAGATCAATGGCATCAGGCAGTCTTTATGCACATGGCGGTGGCGAACTCTTTTGGGGCTTTCTGCAAAAACCATTCAAACCACCGAGGTGTTGGGTCACAAATCCGCGCCTCAGAAACTTATATCACCAAAGCATCTAAGGTGTGGTAGCACATGATATTCTTATACGGAGAATATGATGTCCTCCTTCATCTTAGATGCTCGGTGATCTGAGCTTCGAGTCGTTGGATATGGGATCAAGGGCATCTAAGTAGTTTTTGTACAAATTGTGTGCAATTCTTAAACTCATCAAGGTTTCACGCAAAATATTAAGACACATCATGTGAGCTGTTATATCTCAGATTTACAAGCTCCAAGCAACTAAATATCGGCATATAGCATCTAAGGTATGGGGGCACATGATATTCTCCCGGGGAGGAGGGGTGGGGGGTGCACAACCAATCGGTGGTTGGGATGGTGGGGATAAATATAATCTAAACAACTCTAAATAGAGCTCCACAATTTTATCTAAGGTCGAAGGGTTGACCCCCGACAATCATAGCTCCGCCTAAACACAACATTTGCATGTATTGTAGTACTAGACTTAATATTCATGTTTAGGTTCATGTTCATTTAAATATTGAGCTGAGGACCATGCATGTCTTACATTTACTCCTTAGTTCCTAAATATTAGTCTTTTGGAGGCTTCAAATGGACTATCACATACAGATGTATATAGACATATTTTATAGTCTAGATTCACTCATTTTACTCCAGTATGCAGTCACTTGTTGAACTCTCTAAAAGACTAGTATTTAGGAATAGAAAATATTTTTAATTCGTGTCATACATGCATGGTTTGGAAAAATAGATGCATTATACCCAGCGGCGTACCGGCGGACCTTGGCTCATGTTGATCCTAAAAAAAGCAAGACTCGTGTCGCCCGGTGGCGTCGTGGTACGTACATTAAACAACCCCAACCCGTCGAACCTCGGCGTTTCAGTCGAAATATCTGGCCAGAATTCCATCCCTAAAATTTCCCTCATGTCCTCGGTCCATAATGACTACCGATGAACAGCGGAGGATGCTTTATAACTAGACAATGTTACCTACGTGCGAGCCGCAGTTCAATTCCCTAATTAAGCTGCTCGTCAAGGTCACCCATCAACTGCATTGCCTAGTACTACTACTACTACACGAGGATGAGCACAGAATTGAGCCCGTTTGTTCGTGCCTAGTACTTGAGTTAATATATCGGGCAATGCACTAGTATGGAGGATTATCCTTTTACTCTGCATATATAACTTTTACGAAGTCTAACTAAGAAAATATTTGACCAAATCCTTTCTTAAAAATACAACAGGAGAGATGTGCGGCTTGAAAATTTATTGCATGATGCAGGTTGTGATATTGATTGAATCCTAGATCTTAAATTTCAGAAAATCAAAGTGAGCATAAATTCTTGGCTGAGCATGGTCACGTGATATGGCACAAATATTACTTAGTAAGTTTTTTCTTCAATTCAAGACAAGCTGCTTATGACAAGTTGCACAAATGAAAGACCTAGGTACTTTGGAACAAGACCTGTCACGTTAAATGACGCTTTCACTATTGAAACCGTGGCATTCACGTGCCACCAATCCCGCTTCTCGTCGGCGGTGCGTCCCAGCAAGCGTGTGAGTCGGCGGGGAGGCGTCTTGAGCAGGCAGCTCGCGGCTGTCGAGGGCGTCTTGAGCGGACCGCTGTCTTGACTAACCGGGGCCGAGCCGCTGACCGAGGCTCCGCCGCCACCATCGTCCAACTGCTCCCACTTTTAATGTCGCCGGCGCCGCGGTTTTAAATCAACCCCTTTACCGGTATCACTACAATCCTCCTCTTCCTCTCCGATTCTCCGTCGTCTACCTCCAACTAGCCAGACCTAAATATGCCATGCCGCATCGATGGTCTACCCTTAGTGTTCCGATTTCACGAGAAGACACCCATTTGAGTGTCAAGAACACAAAGCGCTTTGGGGCGATGGAATTGGCCTTGCGGGGAAGGCCGCTGTCCGCTCCGTTCGGCTCCCGTCACCCCAACTGCGCGCGCCATCCCCGTGGCATTGATGGTGGGAGCCGCACATGTCGCCGAGCTTGATGCGGGGTTCCACAAGGTCCCGCCGACTTTCCGCGCGCCCATGCACCTGCCGGCGCATGCGCCTGCTTGCGATGCAGCAGCCAGCAACGGCGTGTCGGTGCCCGATGCACCTGCGGCGCATCTTCTGTCGCATCTACAGCGTCTTGCGCCCGTGCGGTGCCCGTGCACGAATGTCTCCACAGCGCGTTAGCGGCGCTGTCGCGAGTGCCCCCTCAGCGGAATGGATGGCGCGTCGACCGCTTCCTTGCACCATCGCCGATCGCCTCCTCCGGCGATTGACTCGCTCGAAGTCGGTGTTTGGCCTTCCGAAGCTAGAGCCGCGTCCGAATGCGCCAACAACGGCGCAAAAGCGCGCGTCGCCGTCGATTCGGTGGCGATGACACACAGCGGAGAACCGCTTCCCACGAGCGCCCCGGCCGCCGCGTAATCTAAATTGCCATGAGCGTTGGTTGCCATGCAAGATCGAGCGTTTATCATTTCCGTTTATTATATCGATCGTCATATAGTTTAAAAGTGGTCAGACTAAGCGAAATGTATGGTTTGATCGATTGAATGTTCTGCTAGAGCTGTATCAAATTAAATATAAAATGTCATCAAGCCACATGTATTCCTTGTCATCCAATGACCTAGACTGCTTCAATGTCGAAGCGCTCAACATGTTTAGCGTGCAGTTAATTTCATGCCAAAAATAGTGCTAATCACATGACAACACGCCAAATAATATCCTATTAGTTAATATCCGCATGCACTTCATATACTTCCAAATTAACGTGCATTGCATTACTACTTGACTAGTGCTGCTAGTAGGTGGAAACTGGTGCCATGACATTAGCAGCGTCCAGATATGGTCAATAGCAATATCGCTGAGTTTTCCCTGTTTGCCGTCGTCCTAAGCGCAGAAGGGAGGAGAGAAGCACACATGGAACCCACCCGATAAAGTGAGGCGAATAGTACTAAAAATAATATTACATGTTATCCATTAATTAGGTTGTGGTAATATAAAAACATTATGTGAATAAAGGGGTACAACAAACATTGCTATTCTCATTATGTTGCCTATTGACGTCGGCTTGAAGGCCCGGTGGCATGTTCGATCCTCGTCCTTTATTTTTAATTAGTATATGGATCCAAATTTGTTTCATGACATGTGGGCCCCTCGGTGTGTAGTTTGTAGCACTTTAATTTGTGGGTGAAATTTGTTCCATTCAAGTGGACTATCGATGTGTAGTTTTGTAGGTTATTTATAATAATTAAAGAGAACAACATAGTTTTTCAATAATAACATGGTGCGACGTTGAAGGAGAGAAAGGGCGTGTGGGAAGGCGATGACCGAGCAGAGAAATCAACTAGGGGTTAAGTGAGTTTAGCGGTGTTTGGAGTAGTTGTGGGCGAATGCTGCAAAAATATAATCTAAACCGACGGAATAAATGCCTACACAAATTAATCCAAGGTTGGAGTGCCCTCATAATGTAAATAGCTCACGGCTGAGGATGGATGGATAGTAGCTTCAACACGTGGAAGATATGGTGTGAGAAGCGAGGTTAATCGAGAGAATATAGATAGAGATACAAAGTGAGTGTGGTCGACATTCATTGAACAAATATATATGCTCTGGAGAGATATTGTCCAATTGAGCTTTTGCAAGGGTGAGGGCTATAAGATAGAGCTTGAGAGATGATCCGATCCGCAGAGCGTGTAGATATATTTTGTGCGTGGGAGGAAGCAAGGTCAACCGATCACATAGGGTAAATCGTGCAATCGAAAAGAGTGAGATGGGTTGGAAGAGTGACCTAGATAGACAGTCGTGAGAGAGTATACAATGTGAATAGGTCGAATTGGGCTCAAACATGGTGATATATCATTTTTGTCAGAAAAAAGCAGGTCAATCGAGACATCACGGAGAGAGAGAGTGAGGTAGTGGCCCACCATGATGTCCGAAAGAGTGAAAGCGGCGGCTTGGATGGACTGACCTAGATAGACAATCTGCGTGAGAGAGTATAGAGTGTGTCGATGTCGAGGCCGAAGAGAATATATCATTTGTGTGTGAAAGAAAATGGGTTAAGAGACTCGAGATAAAGAGGCGAGATTGGCGAGTGTGGCCGCCTCTTGGAAGAAAAGTGAGATAGTCTTGAGGAGTGACCTAGATATACAGCATGCTTGCGTGCGCCACGAGAGGTTGAGGGCTAGATAAAATGCATGTATTTAAGCGAGAGAGGGAGAGGAGGGAGAGAGCTCGGCATGGGGTGCAGATGGCGGGTGTGTGAGGAGTAAATACATTTGGTAACAAAGTGGAAAAAGGGGTTGTGTAGTTGAGAGACTTAGAGATCGAAACATGGAGAGAAAGAATGAGCGTGTGTTGAAGCCGATAGCTTCCTAAGGTGGTTAGGAGAGGAAGATTAACGTCTGAGGAAGTATGTAGCGTTTGTGCGGGGGGAGGGCTAAAACAACATTTGAATGTACATAGTGCGAGACTTATCTTGATGTTTCAATTAAAGTGTACATTGTAAGATTTGAACGAGGACCCGAGGCATCACGGGTAAATTATTTGGTCGTGCCATACTAAGTTTGAAAAGTTGACATTGACTCAATTTGTTGTGCTATTTTGTAGGTCATATGTTTCAATCCATCCAAAAGTTTTCTCACTACCATGGTGTTCATCATATACATATGAATTTGTATTAAAAAGTAAGCGTGGATACGGTGAAATCACGAAATCCACGTTAGAATTTGAGATCACTCTGCGACACACACTCTAATTCAAAAATCTAACTCGTGACACACTCTAATTCAAATAACTAATTATGTGACACACATCTAATCACGTTAAGCGTGGTTACCGTTTGATTTTTTTCAAATAACTCCTCATTAATTAATTTATTGTACTCCCTCATTTCACTTTTATAAGACCTTGAAGACATTTCAGACAATGTGCAAAACAATTCATTTAAGTTATGCGAAGCGACTTACAGTGAGCGGATGGAGTATCTCATTGAATGACTAATTATTGCAAGGAAAACACGGCCATGTTATTACATACAGATTTGTTTGCAAATGAAAGAAGATTCATTTGCATTCTCAAATAAGCGCACCGGCGAGACCAAGGAGTGTGTAATAAATTGAATCTTTCTTCCGTGCCTTAAAGGCAATGACTTTGGGTAGTGACATGTGGGCAGCAACTTCCAGGCCCACATGTCATGGAACCCTAAGAACCCCTAAAACACAGGCATAGTCTGTCGGGGTATGCGTGTAGCCGGACAAAGCATAACACCCAGCCACCCCCCCTCCCCCAAAAAAGGGCAGCGACAATATAAGTTCGCTTCCATGTTTGGATTGAAATATCTGGCGGCTAATTCCAGCCACAAAATCTCTCTTCTCCACCGTCCCCTTCCGCCCAGATTGCTCAAATCCTAATTCGCCGCCAACCCTCGAATACGCCATCTCGTCTCTTTCCCAAACGTTCCCCACCTCTGCTCGGGACGGCAGCGAAGGCGGCAGTGGCGCAACCACCGCACGGGCTACCTCATCTCGCCCTCGTCCACCGCTTGGTGTCCACCGACAATGCGGCCGCCGCCAACAGCGTGCCTCCACGGACACGAGTTCCACCGCATCAGTGCGCTTCACCGGCAGCGTCTCCCAGCTCACGGGGCTACTTCACGAGCACATCGTCATTACCTCACGCCCTCGAGGCTGTTGGGGCTTCACTGTGGTCTAGTCCACATATCGTGGCGCTCGCTGCTACTCAAGATCTGCATCGTCTCTGTCAGCCAACGCTAAGCGCATCACCGTCAGCAGCTCTGAAGTGACCGCCTCTAGCTAGGCAGCATACTAAGCGCGGCCCGAACTAGGTATCCACATCACTCCCTTGTGCACTATTCCGATGTTGTTTGGGTATCCTTTCACTGCTCTCTTAGCTTACTGCGCCTTTGCAACTCGACTTTAACTCTTATTTCTTACGGAGATATCATCGAAACAAGCAAATCCATTTTTAGCGAAGCATGGCGGCACTCGGGATCTGGTACACATCACGCACCGTATAACCTTGTAAGTATCTGTCCTCGGTACAACATCAAGTTCGATTCCTCTTATTTGATCAACCATTGCCGTGTCGACGTGGGGATGCAAGGAGCACAAGGCCTGCACATCCAAGCAAGTGGTAACATGGACTTGTACATGGAACATCCCAAAGCATAGCGAGCTGCGATGAGCACAGCCTGGAGCTAGCGTAAGTCCACACATTTCATTTAATTAAATGCGGCATTACGTGTATGATTTGTGTGCGATGGCTGATCCACGAATTCAAGTTACAGGCGAATATTTAACTTAGAAAATCTGAAGGCACTTGCACTCAGGAAATCAACATAACTTGATAAATGTGAAGCTACATACTTTGAAAACCAGCTAATGATCCAAAGTAGTTCGGATTATAAACACTAAATGATGCAAGCACCAAAAACACAAAATGCAACATGGTGTACAAGGACTACAAACATAGTGCATACACTTGAATTATTAGTTCTCGGCTGAAAATATTGAAGTGTAATTGCATGTATAACCAGTCGCAAACTGCATATCAATATATCTATCACTGCTAAAGTATGCCAATAGTTTCAAACAAAAGATTAGAAAAGTATTTATGCTATGTTGTCATGATCACGGGGACTTTACGATAGATGGCCTCAGCGTTTCCTCAAGCTATGAAAATGCACTATAATTTGCTTGTCATCAATGCACGCAAATATCTGTCTCTCTCAACATAGTAGATCGTCATTAGACACTAAATCCTTGATTGAGCTTGCGAAATGCTTGCATTAGATCCCTCATTAGACACTATATGTTCATCACCGGAGCATGTAAAATGTTTGCATCAAATCCTTCATTAGCGAGTTTGTTCATTAGACACTTCAGGCTCAAGAACAACATGAGCTTGTATGTTTGCACGGAAACTTGATTAGATACATCAGATTCATCGATTCGGTATTGATTGGGGGAGTTATAAAATAAGTAGAAATTGGTTTCATTTTCTCATAGATTCCCTACATACAAAGCAGTTTTACAACACCGTCGGGTTTAACTATTAGCTGAAACGAAGAGTTGAATTAGATATAATCAGGGATGTGATGTACCTGCTCGTTAGCATGCTACTCTTGCAAGATCACGACAGTCTGTTTGTAAGCTGATGCCATGCCCGTCTTTGCCGCCGCTGCCTCCCATGAGCTACACCCGGGTTGGATCTTCATCTTCTTGTCCTTGTTAAGCAGAAGCCCGGCGGCCGCCTCCAGCGGTAGCGAGGAATCGTCCCGATCGTCGGCGGCTGGTTGAGGAGTGACAAAGCTGGAGGATGGGCGAATGAATTGGGATTTTTCTGTTGTCGATCGATATGGGGAGGCGCTTCGTTTGGGCCTGAGCACTGCTATAGGGCCTGCCTTGCATATGTTATTGGCCCATCAAATTGAAACATTTTCTTCATTTTTACATTGCACTACTGCGTGCATTGGGACGAACAAAACTAACGAACCCTTTGGGCGACTCAAACTAGGTGCACACTTTCCGGCCACGAGGGTAGCCGCCCTCTCAGCTATGGTGGCGTCGCCCTTATTAAATGTACGATTGGATGGTGAAAAATATTCGATGGCACTTTTTTTACCTGAGAATGGTTGATTGCTTGTTTCTATGGTAAGTTAGCCAATAATGTGAAGGATGCTAGTCTTTTCATCCTATTTTAGATTGCCTAGATCTCGATATGCAAAAGTAATTGCATAAAATATACAGCAAAAGCGATTGTGATGTGTTTGGCTACAACTAGTCGACTACCGTCCTCATATAACATATCAAGGGCCTTGCCATCTTACCCAGTTAACCATTCGACTTACCCATGCGGTGTGTGGGAAGAAAAAAGTATTGGGACTCCAAGCAATTGATGCCATGGACTCCTTCGTACAACCTTGTAAGAGAAAAAAGTTGCAGCGTGCTGCAAAGAACTAAGCGTAAGTTCGATTACGCTTCTCGGAATTTTAGTTAGCCACTTATTGCAAAATTGTTCAATTCGTTGCTTGGCTTAATTTAGTTTACTCTGATTACATAATGGCACAGCACATTAACTCATATTGGCAAAATTTCCTTGACGTGAGTTACAATGATGTTAATAACTACTTTTCAACATCAATTGAAACTCTTTAATTCCTTGTTTGTTTAAGCGGTTTCTTTGTTATAACTCGGTTGAGATGTTTTGCTAACTTCAACTTTTGAATCAATGAACTTTAATGGCAAAAGCAGGTTAGCCCAAGATCAAGGCGAGGTCCCCATGGACGTTGCATCATCCTGGCAGTGGCTTTTGACCTAATCGTGCTTTATGGTGCCAACTGCTGATGCTCTAGAGGCTAAACTAGTGGTGAAAGAGTGCATACGCACTTAGAGATGAAGTTGACATGTTGAGAAGGAAGCAGCAAAATCTGCGATACTCAAGAAAACCATTAAATATTTGGTGGATTTCAAAAGCAAAAACAGGTGACCCGACAGTTATTAAGGTCTGAAGGAAAAAAAAATTAATTCCTACTTGGTAAATCATAGGTGAAATGTTCTTTCCATAGTTGAATAACCTTTGTGTTGTATGTTCATGTAATCAATCAAACCATTTGTTTTAGAGATCATGTAATAATTGTTTTTACATTTTTTGGTTTGTAATTTTATTTGAGCACAAGTGCGTATTAATTGATAAGACTTGGATACATTTCATTTGGATTGTTGTGCTTGAACCTACAAATATGCCAATCGGGCTGAATGTGCATTCAGGCAATAGTAGTAGTATAGATGGACCATAAATTAGCGCATCGGAAAGGCCAAGATCTTTGGCTAAGGATGTTGTTGTAGCCAAAAAAAAATCGTGACATGAAAAAGCTTATAGTATGTTCAGTTGATATTATTGAATCCATATATATATAAAATGTTTATGTATTCATTAGTTGTGTTTGAAAACATACCGATCCGCCAGGGCGACGGTGCAGGTCGATCGCTACTTTCTCCTTCGAACTACGCCACAAGTACAGCGCGGCGCCCATCCCGATCCGCAGAAAGGCGATGAGAGTGCAGGTCGATTGCTACCTTCTCCTTCGGAGCTGCGCCATAAGTACAACATGCGCTCCATCCCGATCCGCAAGGGCGACGAGGTACACCTCGATCACTCCTTCTTCTTCACCTGCAAGAGCCACAAAGTGTAGGCTCAATCGGATCCACCCCGTGAGTTGCATCTCAACCATTGAAGCATAATCCGAAAGTGAAGAGCAAAGTTCACTCGAAGGCAAACAAAAGCATATTTTGACGAGAAGTAAAATTAGATAGCATCCTAAGGATGCAGTACCTGTGCCTCAAGCACTGCTAAGGTTTATCGGTTACAAAAAATCACTTTCGGCATTCCGAGGCAAATTTAAGGTAGAGCATAGAAGTTTTTACTCCTCGGTGGAGGACCGAAGGAGCCACAACTGGTCAAGGTCGATCCCATCGGGCGATCCGGGTGGCAGCGGGCGATGAAAGTTTCCATGAAAGATTGGAAATCATACTTCTTAGTGTTAGCAACTCGAGGGCCGCCAGCTTGTCCTCCAGCCGCTTCCTTGCGGTGGACACGAACCGAGACAAAGCAACATCGGCACCCTTTTGCGTAAGACTTTTTCCATTCTTGCACTCGACTTGGAACCTCTTCATCGAAGCCATTATGAGTCAAGGTCATTACGAAGCTTATCAGGTCGGCGTAGGGTTCATCGATCCGCATGACACCGCAGCTTTCAATGAGCGAGATAGTCCACCACTCCAGCCGATGCGAGACTCCATCTGAGCACGCTCATAAGCGGCTTCATCCTTCACGGGATAGTTGATGGGGTCCAGGCTTGTCTCCACTCGACCGTCTCTTCTTCAAGTTCTGACGAGTCTGCAAACACGACTCAAGTTCAAGATAATGGTTCTATGGTGAGTCGATGATGACAAATCAGTCGGATAAGAGGATTTACCTTCAAGCATGAGGAATAGCTTCTTGGCGAGCCCTCCCGTGATAAACTCCAAATTGTTCCTCCTCCACGCGATTCGCCAACCTTGTCGGTCGTGAGCAACTTTGTTATTCTTAAGTCGGCTAGCCTCCTTGTTGGCAGCTACGAGAGCAACTCTTGAGGTTGGTATTCTCCTCTTCGAAGCTTTTCCGACCGAGGCGGTTTCTCTTCCGCGAGCTTTGTTTTCTCCAAAGCTTTCTACGTACCTCTGCAAGGTCTTGGTCTTTCTTCTTGAGCAGCCTCCGCTTGTCTGCGCAAAATAAGTACATCTTCCTTACGATATTTTTCCTTTTTAAACTAAGTTCCTCTCTTTTACAGATGAACAACGCGATACCACCCATTCAGGATAATGGCACAACGGAACACAAAGGTAGACATACGATGAGGGACCCGCTGCAAGGATTCTTTTCAGATTAAGACCATGCAAAACCTTTTCTTATCGCTCTTTGTTGATATACATCCCCCGGTTTCTTACTATAACTAAGGAGGAGGCTGCTGCCTTGGCATTGGCCGCACCAGAATTTTTAACGCCAGACGCGGACACTAGGCTTAGGGCATTATTCTGCCTGCTTTATAAAGACCGAAAACCTTAGGGAGTGTTCAGCTTCTCGATTTAGGCCTTATATGCATCAGTTCGAATCATGTCTTTGGTGAAATGTTGGGTTTGTCCGCCTCACGTGTTTGCTGCCTTACGCTCCGCTCTATCGCTAACGCTGCACTTCGGGGAACTCTCGTGATTGTGCCCTCGTTGGTAAAACAGAGCACCTCAATGAGAAAGCCAAAATTGACTGTCATGATATAGCTAGAGACTGGTCAACCACTGGCGATGACTCATCGGAATGTTTAGGATTCCTCCAAGATTAACTAAGGACCGTTTTCGGTCAGGCATATGCACCCCTCGAATCGGGGAGAGTGCGGTTCTCTGTGGGCTATATAGTAGCCCCACCCTCGAACTCCTATGGCTAAGTGAAAGTGATAAAAGCATTATAGTCCTCTTGCCTAGTTTGCTACGCTACCACCTCCTTAACGAGGACCAAGACGCTGGATTAAGTGTGAAAAAGCGCCTTCTTTCCCAAACACCCCGCATTATGTGCGTGGGGGCTGAAGCCAAGGACTGCCATCTTTGAGGTTATATATACATATACATAAATGGCGCACGGGGAGAAGTTTACTACTTGAACGCATAAGTATAAAAAGCTCTTATATCATATTGAAACATTGTTTTCAAAAATCATACCTGTTATTTAAAACATAATATCCTTCGTACCTTTGCGGCCTCTATTAAACAGGCGCGGGCATGACTTCTTCAAAGTAGTGCTCGGTGGTACTCGACTACTGTCTCAATCTTGGGATGCTGCGTCAGTGGCCTTCATATCTGCCCAAGATGTCTTGACACGGGCGTAGCCATCGCGCCCCCTCAATACACGCCGACCACTTTATTGCATCGACACGCTGTACCGCACTAAGGAACCGCTGCACTAAACCAAAATAACTATTGATTTGGGTCCGCCGCCACAAATGAGTCATGGCATGCTTCATGGCAAGTCCGGATAGTCGATTCAGCTCGGCCCATTACGCCAACCGATCGATCAACGGAAGAAGGCGCCCGGGACTATGGAATTGCGACTCAATATAGCTCTTCCTTCACGTGCCCTTCTAGCCTCGGAAGTGCTCAATCGCGTCCATGGCGCTTCGCCGCTAAGTACGTATATAAGCATCCTCCGAACTCTAGAACTTGTCCAATTGAGCATACTTTGGATCCATATATTTCCTCCGCAGTTGAAAGCGGTTTTCCAGCCAAGCAATTGCCCCGGCCCGACTCGGCTCCTCCTTGGCAGCTCTCAAAGCCAAATGGGCATTCTTGGATTCGCCAAGCGCCTTTTTGAAGTCTTCTCTGTTCGCTGACGCCTTCTTTTCAAGAACCTTGCAGCGATCGGCAGCATTCTTTCAACTTCTAAGCCATATCGGCCATTTCCTCTTGCTTCGAAGGTGAGCAGCCCATTAGCTTTTTAGTTCTTGGCCGCTTCTTAACAACCGCAGCCAGACATTATTGGCTTGCGCCTTTAGCTCGGCGAAGTTCATGCAATCTGCTCTCGCCGGATGCGATCCTTTCAACCACCGTTACTCCATTAGAGCACGGTGATCTTACGAGATAACCGCTTTCGCCTGAGCAGATCCTTCACTCCTCCGGCCGCTTTTCACTTGGCGCCGGACCTTCCTACCTCGCCGGACTTAGGAATCCCTCCGCGACGACACCTCAGGATCGGCCCGCTCTGATGAGGAATGCGACTGGTGGAGGCGTTTAAGCTCTCCATCATCTGGGAAGAAGATCACTAGAAGATGAGCTCAGCTGAGAAGGCTGAGATCCGAACTACAAGGTACAATTCGGTTATCTTCATAAATAAATATGAGGATGTTCCTTATTCACAAGACCCCTTCTTTTCACTTACGGCTCATTGGAGGGCTGGTCCCCTTGGGGAAATTCAGCGGTTGGGTTACTTCCCAGTGCCCGGACTCTCCGACGAAGATTCCTTTCCCTTCTTTGAGGCCTTGACCTCCTGGATCTTCCAAGCAATCCTCTTCTCTCTCGAAGATTCGGACTTTTAATCCTCCTTCCTTGATAGCCTCCTTCCTAGAGGCGGTTGCTTCGCACGCCCCCTTCGCTTTCTTCATAATGTGCGACTTCAACATCTTGGCCAGCATGGGATCCGGCGTGGTCTCCGGAGGGAGCCGGGACACCTTATTAACTTTGCCTTGGCTATCCACTCTGCTCAAGAAACGCTCCTTTAAAGGGCATATATATATATAAAATGAATGAACAGCCTGTCAGATTACAGGACTCCTTACACGAGTATCTCAAGGACAGAGCTTAGCTCCTCAAGGCCCTCGGCCAGATCGACACTTCTCTTGTGATCCGAAGAACAGTTTATACATCTCCATGGGCGTCGTGCCCATAAAATTTTGGAGAGCTCGTGATCCTCCGGATTAAATTCCCACAAAGGAGGCGGCGACAGCAGGGGCAGAAGGCGCCAATCAACATAACCTGCGCACCACTGTAACCAGATTGATCTCTTTCTTGTTAGAGGTCTCAATACGGCCCCGCAACAAAGGAACGCCCTTGGGGCCCCCAGTCGAGCCCCTTGTTGACCCATGACGCCGTACCGCTATGGTGGACCTGGAGCGGAAGGCGGGAACGCCACCCATTTGGTGCCCCGGGAGCGGTGATATAAAACCACCTGCGTTGCCACAAACCAAGCTCCTCTTGAAAAGAGCCCTCGGCCACCGAAAGCATCAAGACATTTGCTTATAACCGCCCCTCCGACTCGCTTGTTGCCCCTTGATCATCTTTGGCTCCACCTTGAAGGTCTTGAGCCAAATCCAAAGTGAGGGTAATATGGAGGAAGGCCTCACACACGACAATGAATGACGAGATATGGAGGATGGACTCGATTCAAGTCATGGAAATCCAGCCCATAATAAAACATGAGCCCCGCAAGACAAAGGGATCCGCTCGGAAGCCTAAACTCGAAGGAAGTGAGACACGAACACCACGCTCGCGGGCTCGGGGAGTGGGGAATGACCTGCCCTCAGAGCAGGGAAGCCTATCACGAGATCTCGCCGGTTAGATACCGGGCGCCTCGCAGCTTTAGCACATCTTCTTCATACGGAGGAAGACATCCATCGGCCATGTTGGTCGGAGCGGACATCTTCAAGGTCCGAAGCGCTGAATCTGAAGCTTTGGGTGTTAGAACTTGAGCGAGGCTAACTCGATGGAGGTGTAAAATAAGAGGGCCTTGGTCTCATTATAAAGAGGTTAAATACCAAGAGCCCACCCCGGGTCGATTAGGACTGCGCTTTTGATAGAGGAGAGCGTCGACGGCAATCGGTTGGAGTTACCCACGCCCGTATTGATGAGAACCCGGAATAAGGGGCACGATCTATGCTTTGATAAGACGTGCTAAAGGAAACCGCCTCGCTAAAAGGCGCTTAAGGTGGAACAGTAAAAATCGATTCATATAAAGGCTCTGGCCGGGAATGTGATGTCACGCCGCTGAATACGCCGCAACAGATCTGTGCAAAAAATTATTCTCTCTACGGTGTTATGTGGAACTTGTTTTGCAGAGTCGGACACTATCCTGGTGTTCAAAACCTTCTATGAAGTATTCGAGGAGGAACCAGCCTTGCAATGCCGAAGACAATATGCGCACCGGACTCGCCGTCATTGAAGCCAGGTTCAGGGGCTACCGAGGAGTCCCTCGACTAGGGGTGTCCTGACAGTGAACCATCATGACGGCCGGACTCCAAGACTATGAAGATACAAGATTGAAGACTTCGTTCCGTGTCCGATGGGACTTTCTTGGCGTGGAAGGCAAGCTTACGCATACTGGATATGTAGATCTCCTACCATTGTAACCCGACTCTATGTAACCCTAGCCTCGGTCCGTGTCTATATAAACCGGAGGGTTTTAGTCCGTAGGGATCTAACAACAATCATACCATAGGCTAGCTTCTAGGGTTTAGCCTCCTTGATCTCGTGGTAGATCTACTCTTGTACTACCCATATCATCAACATTAATCAAGCAGAGTAGGGTATTACCTCCATCGAGAGGGCCCGAACCTCGGGTAAAACATCGTGTCCTTGTCTCCTGCTACCATCCGCCTAGACGCCTTGTTCGGGACCCTCACTCGTGAGATCCGCCCGCTTTGACACCGGAGAATGGCACTCCTCTCTCCTTGAGCTCACGGAGCTCCACGCCCTGGCCCCGAGCTCCGCATCTTGGCATGGAGCTCTGTGTCCGCCTCACCCGGACTCAGGATTCGCCAAGCCGCCATGGCACCAGTAGAAGCAATGGGAGAGGAAGCAAAGGGGCTAAACGGCTGAAAGGCAATGCATCTCACGGAAGGCGGAGGAGCGGGAATCTTTGGTTTTCACCACGGTAAAACACCACGACGACTTCTCACATCGTGGAGCAGTGGTTTTACAAAGGAGTCATCGTGACTAATTGCTGCCGCCGCTGCCCCGCAATCAAAAAATTTAAAATCCTGCTGCCGCTCCCTGCCAATCAAAAATTAAAATCCTGCCGCACCCAAACACTGAGCAACGCCATGCTGGATATTTAAATTTACATGCCGCAAGTAGATAAAAAGGGGTGAAAAAACAAATGTGGCGGTGGCCTAGCTAATCGGTTGAACTAGCCCAACTAGCTAGCCACCGTGCTTCACTGATGTACTCGGGGGAAAGGTGGTCTTTCGTGATTTGACGACTCATTTACTTGCTTCGCGCCACGACCGAGGAGGACCCGAAAACGCGGTAGGGCGCCCCACGCCAGAAGAATATATGCATGCACCACCGGGAGGACCCCAAACCGCGGTAGGGTGTGCCACGCCTCGCACGGAGGAAAAATGTGCGTAAAAATATACCGTGACGACGTAGTACCTATGGTTCGACTCGACCCAGCCACCTCATCGAAAACACCCCACTAGCCACACAGCTTCATCATGCAAACGTGGCACGGAGGATAGATGTGGTTAGCCTGCCTCGACCAGCCACAACGCCTCTTGTTCTAGGCGATTCTTCTATTTTCCAAGCTTTTTTAGTTGTAATAACACCACGGCAAGCTAGCGCCGCCTTCGTGTGTGCCCGCAAAGGTTAGACGATGGAGAGAAGAGAGATTGAGATCGCAGACTGGGACCCACCAAGAAGTGAGACAACGGTCATGCACGTGTTGACGAGGCACTCCTCTACTCTACTCAACGCAAGTACTCAGATAAAATCAAGTTATGGGACAAAGCCAACAACCGCTTGTTTTTTCAAGCTATCGACTTACGCTTTGTAGTCCAGGCTGCTCAATCTCGCCTTTCAGATTTGTTAGTTTTAGGTCCAAATTTGATTAATGACAAGTGGGACCCCGTGTGTTGTTCCGATATTTCAGTGTAGGATGGTTTTTTGAACAAACACTTTGCCGTTAGACAAGTAACGGCACGAGTTACACGATTTTGCAAGTTTACAAACAAAATGACAGCGGCATAGAATATCACATCCACCCCGCAGCTTAGATACTATGGTGATAAAGTTTTACACTGCTGGAAGTGAGATCCAATGGCTTGGGAGTAGTCTTTGTAATTATGCGCAATTTCCAAACTCTCCAAAGGTTTTTTTGCAAATAAAACATTCAGCCCTCGTGTGTGCGCTGCATCTTCGATCCAACGGCTCCCGGTGCTCATATTAGGTGCTCCCCGTAGCTTAATTACCCGCTACGGTGATATGAGCATCTAGGTCGTATGATCGGATCGATGGCACATGCGTAGTACTTGTACTTCTCAAGCATTTCCCAAACTCTATCACCAGATATTGCAAAAACATTCAAACCTCCTACTGTGGGCCGTTAGATCTCGGTGAACTCGATCACCATAGAATCTACGGTAGGGAGCACCTCATACTCTCCGCGCAGAAAACATAAGGTGCTATCGCAGCTTGATGCTACGGTGATACGAGCTTGGAGGTCGCTTGATCTGAGATCCAATGGCATCCGAGCAGCCTTTGTGCTTGTAAGCGCGGGCTCGAACTCTTTTGGGGCTTTTCAAAAACCATTCAACCACCGAGGAGGTGTTGGGTCACAAATCCAACGCCTCCAAGAGCTTGTATCACCAAAGCATCTAAGGTGTGGTAGCACATGATATTCTTACATACAGGAGAATATGATGTCCTCCTTCATCTTAGATGCTACGGTGATACGAGCTTCGAGGTCGCTGGATATGGGATCAAAGGGCATCTAAGTAGTTTTTGTACAAATTGTGTGCAATTCTCCAACTCATCAAGGTTTCCTGCAAAATATTAAGACACATCATGTGAGCTGCTATATCTCAGATCTACAAGCTCCAAGCAACCTCAGATCGGCATATAGCATCTAAGGTATGGGGCACATGATATTCTCCCGGGAGGAGGGGTGGGGTGCACAACCAATCGGTGGTTGGGAGGGTGGGGACAAATATAATCTAAACAACCCTAAACAGAGCTCCACAATTTTATCTAAGGTCGAGGGTTGACCCCGACAATCATAGCTCCGCCTAAACACAACATTTGCATGTACTGTAGTACTAGACTTAATATTCATGTTTCAGTTTCATGTTCATTTTAAATATTGAACCGAGGACCATGGATGTCTTACATTTTACTTTCTGTTCCTAAATATTAGTCTTTTAGAGGCTTCAAATGGACTGCACATACGGATGTATATAGACATATTTTAGAGTCTAGATTCACTCATTTTGCTCGTATGTAGTCACTTGTTGAACTCTCTAAAAGACTAGTATTTAGGAATAGAAGGAGTATTTTTGAATTCGTGTCATACATGCATGGTTTGGAAAAATAGATGCATTATACTCAATTGTGCATCAGCGGTACCTTGTGCTCATGTTGATCCTAAAAAACCGGGCTCGTGTCCTTCGGTAAGCATGTCGTGGTACGCATTAGCAACCCCAAACGGTCGAAAGCCTCGGGCGCTTCAAGTCGAAATATCCGGGCCAGAATTCCATCCCTAGGGAAATTTCCCCATGTCCTCGGTCCATAATGACTACCGGATGAACAAATCGGAGGGATGCTTTTAGTAACTAGACAATGTTACCTACCGCGTCGAGCACGCGGTTCAATTCCCTGCTGCTCGTCAAGGTCACCCATCAAGCTGCATTGCCTAGTACTACTACTACTACACCGTGGATGAGCAATGAAATTGAGCCCGCTTTGTTCGTGCTCAGTACTTGAGTTAATATATCGTGCAATGCACTAGTACGGAGGGATTATCCTTTACTCTGCATATATAACTTTTCTCAAGTCTAACTAAGAAAAATGTTTGACCAAATCCTTTCTTAAGAAATACAACAGACAGATGTACGGCTTGAAAATTTATTGCATGATGCAGGTTATGATATTGTTTCAATCCTAGATCTTAAATTTCAGAAAATCCAAAAGTGAGCATAAATTCTTGAAACTGAGCATGGTCACGTGATATGGCACAAATATTACTGTAAGTTTTTCTTCAATTCGAGACAAGCTGCTTATGACAAGTTGCACAAATGAAGAGCCAAGGTATTTTGGAACAAAGACCTGTCACGCTATGCTTAACGCTTTCACTATTGAAACCGTGGGCATTTACGTGCCGCCACGAGTCCCCGCTTCTCATCGGCAGGTGCCGCCCAAAGCAAGCGTGTGAGTCGACGGGGAGGCGTCTTGAGGCAGGCATCACCGCCCGGTTGCCGTGGAGGCGTGGCAGCAGATCACAGTCGTGACTCACCGGAGGCGAGCCTTTGACCAGTTCGCCGCCCACCGTCGCCCCAACTGCTCCCACTTTTAATGTCGCCGGCGCCGCAGTTTAAAATCAACCCCGACTACCCGGTATCGCTACAATCCTCTCTTCCTCTCCGATTCTCCGCTGCTCACCTCCAACTAGCCTCGACCTAAACGTACGCCATGCCGCATCACGATGGTCTGCCCTTAGTGTTCCAGCTTCGAGGAAGACACCCACCGGAGTCTCAAGAACATAAGGCGCTGGGGACGAGCTTGAACTGGCCTTGCGGAAGACGCCGCCGCGTGTCCCGCCTCCCTGCTCCGCTCCCCGTCACTCCAGCTGGCAGCCGCCATCCCCGTGGCATTGATGGGCTGGGAGCCGCACATTGTCGCCGAAGCTTGATGCCACGGGTTCCACGAGGTCCTCGCCGACTTTCACGCGCCGCACCTGCCGGCGCAGATGCCCAAGCGATGCTGCAGCGACGCGCGCGGCATGTCGTTGCCGATGCACCGCCAGCGCAGATGCGCTGAGCGTGCCACGGCGACGCAGCGCCCGTGCCGGTGCCTGTGCACGAATGTCTCCGCCGCCGCTGATACGCTTTGCCCTCGCGTGGTGCCCTCAGCGGCATGGATGGCCGCCGCCGACCGCTTCTTTGCACCAACGCCACCGCCTCCTCCCGCCGAGTTGACTCGCTCAAGTCCAAACATTTGGCCTTCCTTGAAGCTAGGCTAACGTCCAGAGTACGCCAACAACGGGCGAAGACGCCGCCGTCGCCGCGGTCAGCGGTCTCGACGACACACGTAGCACGGCGAGGAGCCGCTTCCACACGCGAGACGCCTCGCCGCCGCCAGCATCTAAATTTGCCATGAAAACGCTCGATTGCCATGCTTAAAATCCGAACGCTTATCATTTCCGCTTATTTTATATCGATCGTCATAATTTAAAGTCGGAGTCGACTGAACGAAATGTATGGTTTGATCGATTGAATGTTCTGCTAGAGCAGATCAAATTAAATATAAAACGTCATCAAGCCACATGTATTCCTTGTCATCCAACGACCTAGACTGCTTCAATGTCGAGCGCCAACACGCTTAGCGGCAGTTAATTTCATGCCAAAATAGTGCTAATCACATGACAACACGCAAATAATATCCTATTAGTTAATATCCGCATGCACTTCATATACTTCCAAATTAACGGCATTGCACGCATACAATCGACTAGTGCTGCTAGTACGTGAAACTGGTGCCGTGACTTGTGAACGCGCCCAGATATGGTCAACGGCAACATCGCCATGAAGTTCTTCCTGTTTGCCTGCAAGGCCTAAACGCGAGTAGGAGGAGAGAGAGAGAGCACACATGGAACCCACCAGTAAGTGAAGGCGAATAGTACTAAAAATAATATTACATGTTATCCATTAATTAGGCTGTGGTAATATAAAAACATTATGTGAACAAAGGGGTACAACAAACATTGCTATTCTACGATATGTTGCCTATTGACGCGGGCTTGAAGGCCCGGTCGCATGTTCGATCCTCGCCCTTATTTTTTAATTTGTATATGGGTCCAAATTTGTTTCATGACATGTGGGCCCCTCGGTGTGTAGTTTGTAGCACTTTAATTTGTGGGTCAAATTTGTTCCATTCCAAGTGGACTATCGTGTGTAGTTTTGTAGGTTATTTATAATAATTAAAGAGAACAACATAGTTTTTTCAATAATACCATGGTGCGACGTTGAAGGCGAGAAAGGACGGTGAGAGAGCGATGACCGAGCCAGAGGGAAATCAACTAGGGAGTTGCGTGGGTTGCAACGGTGTTTGGAGTAGTTGTGGGCGAATGCTACCAAAATATAATCTAAACCGACGGAATAAATGCCTACACAAATTAATCCAAGGTTGGAGTGCCCTCATAATGTAAATAGCTCCGCTTTATGAGGGATGGAGAGGTAGTAGCTTCAACGCGTGGAAGATACGGTGTGAGAAAGCGAGGTCAATCGAGAGACATATAGATAGAGAGACAAAGTGAGTGTGGTCCCACATTCATTGAACAAATATATATGCTCGGAGAGATATTGTCCAATTGAGCTTTTGGCAAGGGTGAGGGCTGTAAGATAGAGCTTGAGAGATGATCCACATCCACAGGCGGTAGATATATTTTGTGCGTGGAGGAAGCAAGGTCAACCGATCACATAGGGTCGCCGTGGCGATCGAAAGAGTGAGATGGGTTGGAGAGAGTGACCTAGATAGACAATGTGCGTGAGAGAGTATACAATGTGAATAGGTCGAATTGGGCTCAAACATGGTGATATATCATTTTGTCCGAGAAAGAGCAAGGTCAATCGAGACATACGAGAGAGAGAGAGAGAGAGAGAGAGAGAGAGAGAGAGAGAGAGAGAGAGAGAGTGAGCGTGGCCCACCATGAGGTCGAAGAGGGGGCGGCTTGATGGACTGACCTAGATAGACAATCTGCGTGAGAGAGTATAGAGTGTGTCGATCGAGGCCCGAAGAGGGAGATATTTCATTTGTGTGTGAAAGAAAACGAGGTTAAACGAGACTCAGATAAAGAGAGCGAGATTGAGCGAGTGTGGCTCACTGCAAGGAAGAAAGAGTGAGACAGTCTTGAGGGAGTGACCTAGATATACACGTTTATGCTATGCAAGCATGAGAGGTTGGGGGCTAGATAGGCAATGCATGTATTTAGCGAGAGGGTGAGAGGAGAGGGGGAGAGAGAGAGAGAGCTCTGCATGGGGTGCAATGGCGGGTGTGAGGTAAATACATTTGGTAACAGAGTGGAAAAAGGGGTTGTGTAGTTGAGAGACTTAGAGATCAAACATGGAGAGAAAGAATGAACGTGTGTTGGAAACCGATAGCTTCCTAAGGTGGTTAGGAGAGGAAGATTGACCGATACAGAAGTATGTAGCGCTTAAAGGGGGGGGCTAAAACAACATTTGAATGTACATAGTACGAGACTTAATATCGATGTTTCAATTCGTGTACATTGTAAGATTTGAACCGAGGACCGTGCATACGGGTAATTATTTCAATTCGTGCCATACTAAGTTTCAAAAGTTGACATTGACTCAATTTGTTGTGCTATTTTGTAGGTCATATGTTTCAATCCATCCAAAAGTTTTCTCACTACCATGGTGTTCATCATATACATATGAATTTGTATTAAAAAAGTAGCGTGGATACAGTGAAATGCGAAATCCACGTTAGAATTTGAGATCACTACGCGACACACACTCTAATTCAAAAATCTAACTACGTGACACACACTCTAATTCAAATAACTAATTATGTGACACACATCTAATCCACGTTAGCGTGGGTACCGTTTTGATTTTTTTCAAATAACTCCTCATTAATTAATTTATTGTACTCCCTCTGCTCACTTTTATAAGACCTTGAAGACATTTCGCACAATGTGCAAAACAGTTCATTTTAAGTTGTCCAAACGACTTACAAAAGTGAACGGATGGAGTATCTCATTTCAATGACTAATTATTGCAAGGAAAACACGGCCATGGTAATACATACAGATTCGTTTGCAAATGAAAGAAGATTCATTTGCATTCTCAAATGTAGGCGCACAGTGCGCACCAGGTCGATGTCGGGTGGACGCCGCTCGCGTTTTAAAGGCAACTGCTTTAGGATCGACATGTGGGCCAGAACCTGTTGGGCCCATATGTCATGGACATACAAAGGCAGGTGCCTTAAGGCACCAAGCATAGTCCTGTCGGGTGGTCGCAGTGTCTGACGGACGCATTAGCACCCAGCCACCCACCCCCTCCCCCAAAAAAGGACGACGACAATATAAGTTCGCTTCCATGTTTCGATTGAAATATCTGGCGGCCCCAATTCCAGCCCTGCAAAATCTCTCTTCTCCACCGCCCCTTCCGCGCCCAGATTGCTCAAATCCCTAATTCGCCGCCAACCCTCGAATCGCCTCGTCTCGCTCTCTTTCCCCACCGTTCCCCACCTCTATGCCGGACGACGACGACGAAGACGACGGTCGCTTCACCACCGCACCGAGCTACTCTCATCTACGCCTCGCCCACCGCACCGGTGGTCCACCGACAACGCCGCCACCGAACCGACGCGCTCTCACGTACACCGAAGTTCCACCGCATCAGTGCGCTTCACCGACGCCGCCTCCCAGCTCACGGGCTACTTCACCGAGCACATCGTCATTCTCCGCCCCGAGGCCGTTGGGGCTTCACCAACGGTCTCGCCCACTGCATCAGAAGCGCCCGCTGCCACTCAAGATCTGCATCCGCGCTGCCAGCCAACGCCAAGCGATCACCCAACGGCTCAAGTGACCCGCACTTCTAGCTAGGCGAGCATGCCCAAACGCCGCCCGAACTAGGTATCCACACATCACTCCCTTGTGCACTGTTTCGACGATGTTTGGATATCCTTTCACTGCTCTCTTAGCTTACACGCCTATGCAACTCTGACTTTAACTCTTATTTCTTCCGAGATATCATCCAAACAAGCAAATCCATTTTTAGCGAAGCATGACGGCGCTACGGGATCTGGTACACATCCTCGCACACCAGATAACCTTGTAAGTGTCTGTCCTCCCAGACAACATCAAGGTCGATTCCTCTTATTTGATCAACCATTCGCCGTGTCAAAATGCGTGAGGGGATGCAAGGAGCACAAGGCCTGCACATCCAAGCAAGTGGTAACATGGACTTGTACATGGAACATCCCAAGCGCAAGCGAGCTGCAATGAGCCTCGCATAACGAGCTAGCGTAAGTCCTCGCATTTCATTTAATTAAATGCTGGCATTCGTGTATGATTTGTGTGCAAAGTGGCTGATCCACTAATTCAAGTTACCAGTAGAATATTTAACTTAAAAATACGAAGGCACTTGCACTCGAAATCAACATAACTTGAGAAATGTGAAGCTACATGCACTTTGAAAACCAGCTAATGATCCAAAGTAGTTCAGATTATAAACACTAAATGATGCAAGCACCAAAAAACACAAATGCAACATGGTGTACAAGGACTACAAACATGGTCTGCACTGCTTGAATTATTCGCTCTACGGCTGAAAATATTGAAGTGTAATTGCACGTATAACCAAAGGCGCAAACTGCATATCAATATATCTATCCTGCACAAGTATGCCAATAGTTTCAAACAACAGATTAGAAAAGTATTTATGCTATGTTGTCATGATACGGGGACTTTCTGGTAGATGGCCTCGACGTTCCTCAAGCTATGAAAATGCACTATAATTTGCTTGTCATCAATGCCTGCAAATATCTGTCTCTCTCAACATAGTAGATCATCATTAGACACTAAATCCTTCAATGAGCTTGCAAAATGCTTGCATTAGATCCCTCATTAGACACTATATGTTCATCACCGTGAGCATGTAAAATGTTTGCATCAAATCCTTCATTAGCAGTTTGTTCATTAGACACTTCAGGCTCAAGAACAACATGAGCTTGTATGTTTGCACCGAAACTTGATTAGATACATCGATTCAGTCGATTCAAGATTGATTGGGGAGTTATAAAATAAGTAGAAATTGGTTTCATTTTCTCATAGATTCCCTACATACAAGCAGTTTTACAACACCGTCAGTTTAACTATTGGCCAGAAATTGAAGAGTTGAATTAGATATAATCAGGGATGTGATGTACCTGCTCGTTGCGCATGCTACTCTTGCAAGCTGCGACATCCTGCTTTGCGCAAGCTCGATGCCATGCCCGTCTGCCGCCGCTGCCTCCCACGCAGGCTACACCTGTGGTTGGATCTTCATCTTCTTGTCCTTCCGTTAAGCTTGAAGCCATGGCGACCGCCCTCCAACGAGGGCGCGAGGAAGTGTTGTGTCGGTCTCATCAACAGCGGCTAGGTTAGGAGCGAACCAAGCGGAGGCTGGAGCGAATGAATTGGGATTTTTCCTGTTGTCGATCGATATGGGAGGCGCTCGTTTGGGCCGCGAGCCTGCTATAGGGCCTGCCTTGCACTTATGTTATTGGCCCATCCAAATTGAAACATTTTTCTTCATTTTTTACATTGCCTGCTCGTGCATTGGGACGAACAAAACTAGCACGGGCCAACCTGGACGACTCAAACTAGGTGCACACTTTCCAGCCACCTGAGGTGGCCGCCCATACCAGCCCCTATGGTGGCGTCGCCCCTTTTTGCGTGTATGATTGGATGGTGAAAAATATTCCAGTGGCGCTTTTTTTACCCACGAGAATGGTTGAATTGCTTGTTTCTATGAACTGAGTTCGCCAATAATGTGAAGGATGCCAGTCTTTTCATCCTATTTTAGATTGCCTAGATCTCGATATGCCAAAAGTAATTGCATAAAATATACAGTAAAAGCCAGTGTGATGTGTTTGGCTACAACTAGTCTGACTACACGTCCTCATATAACATATCAAGGACGCACCATCTTACCAGATTAACCATTCGACTTACCCATGCAGTGTGGGAAGAAAGAAGTATTGGGACTCCAAGCAATTGATGCCATGGACTCCTTCGTACAACCTTGTAAGAGAAAAAGAAGTTGCAGCGTGCCTGTACAAAGAACTAGCGTAAGTTCAGTTACCTGCTTCTCGGAATTTTGGTTAGCCACTTATTGCAAAATTGTTCAATTACGTTGCTTGGCTTAATTTAGTTTGCTACTGATTACATAATGGCACAGCCTGTTAATCATATTGTAGATTGCGCCTATCTATGTGTTTGATACTTACTGTTAAGAATTACCTGTTTTCCTTAACTTAAATATCTACTTGTTTGTTTAACTGCATTGCTGCTGCAACAGCGGGTTACAATGATGTTAATAACTACTTTTCAACATCCAATTGAAACTCTTTAATTCCTTGTTTGTTTAACTGGTTTGCTGTTATAACTCCCAGTTGAGATGTTTTGCTAACTTCAACTTTTCTGAATCCAATCGGAACTTTAATGGCAAAACAGGTTAGCCCAAGATCAAAGAGCGAGGTCCCCATGGACGTTGCATCATCCCACAGCAGTGGCACCGGCCCAATCGTGCATTATGAATTGCCAACTGCTGATGCTCTAGAGGCTAAACTAGTGGTAGAAAGAGATTACTTCGCACTTAGAGATGAAGTTGACATGTTGAGGAAGCAAACAGCACAATCACAAGCAGACTCAAGACAACCATTAAATATTTGGTGGATTTCAAAACGAAGCAAGTGAGACTCGACCAGATTGTTAAGGTCTCAAGGAAAAAGGAAATTAAATTCCTACTTGGTAAATCATAGGTGAAATGTTCTTTCCATAGTTGAATAACCTTTGTGTTGTCTGTTCATGTAATCAATCAAACCATTTGTTTTAGAGATCATGTAATAATTGTTTTTTTTTTTTGGTTTGTAATTTTATTTGAGCACAAGTCTGTATTAATTGATAAGACTTGGAGACATTTCATTTGGATTGTTGTGCCAGACCTACAAATATGCCAATCGGGCTGAATGTGCATTCAGCAATAGTAGTAGTATAGATGGACCATAAGTGGCACGCATCGGAAAGGGCCAAGATGCTGGCTAAAAAAAGGATGTTGTTGTAGCCAAAAAAAGTACAGCGGCCTGGCTTATGTATGTTAGTTGATATTATTGATCCATATACTATATAAGTGTTTATATGTTCATTAGTTGTGTACATTATTGGTTGATTGACTCGGTATTTGAATCTTGATACATCGCTTGTGTACATATCTAAATGGGAGTACACATTATGTTGCGTGTGACATTTGAGTTGGACATAAAGTGTTCCAAATATTCGAATTCACCTTAAACTGGATTCTAGCTTACGAATTGAGTATCGGCATTTGTAAATCATATTCATATATGACAATGGAATACATCTTTGTCGTGCTTTTGAAGATATATAAAAACACATAGAATGATTTATAGAGATTCGTATAGGAATACAAAATGGATTCGAATTTAGTTGCCAGGGTAAACGTGGATGCTTATTGTCCCAAAATACGAAAGAAGCGACAGAATGTCCACTCCCATGTCGTCTACCCGAAGCCAAGTGTTTGGGAGATGGAAATTACTGTCTACCCCTTACACAGACAATCCATCGGCCCGATTTCCACTACTCTCAATAGGGGTAGGTTAGTAACTTCAAGTAGACGTGACACGACCGCCTCTGAGCCCATTCTGACACGGTGGGCCCAAACATGGGCGGCAAAATACATTTGATTCAAGCTCGTTCGAAAGACCTCTATTTCTCCCTCCATTTCCCCATTCATACACGGTGGGCAGCAAAACAGACTCGACTCGGCCGAAATCGATGTAGGCAAATATTTTCAATAGGGGCAGGTTTGTAACTTCACTCAGACGTGACACAACTGCCCTACCTGTCAGCCCCGTTTATACACCATGGGCGCCAACCATGGGCGCCAACCACCCTCTCCTCGCCCAAAATCGCTCTGGGCAAATATTGGCGAGATGCGAGATTACCGTCCTATCCCCAACCGACGAGACGTCCAAATTTTAAACGGGGGCTAAGTTTGTAACTTTCCCATATTTCGAATACGGTAGCGTCCCAAAACATGGTTCCCCGACCTCTCCCTCCATTTTCCCATTCATACACCGTCCGCTAGAACACCCCATCCCCACACCAGCCTCCGTCCGCCACCCCATCCATCGCCTCCGTCCTCCACCACATCCATCGCCACCGCCCTCCACCATGCCGGGCGCCTACCAAGACCCGCGTCGTCCCATCGCTAGAGATGGTGGTTTCTCATCCACGGCGACGGACCAATATCCTTGCATCGCGTCCTCTCGCTTCATCGGTGTCGCCGTCCTCTTTGCCGGGCCGCTCACATGACCTTCTCTTCCACCGCAACGGGACTTATCCCCGATGCACCCGCTCACTTGTCGCAGAGATCTGCTTCAACGCCACCGACAGCCATCGCACCCCGATGCCTGGGCAGGCGCCGCAAGAGAGGTGGTACTTCATATCTCCTCAACTTTTGATCTCAACCAGAAAATAGATCTTAACTTGGTTAATCTACTTTTTTAGCTCTTAGAATTTAGTTCTTAGTTCAAGCAAACAATGGATGCTAAATATCATTTCTCCGGTTTGCGCTTCAAATCTGCCATGGCACAGCCATAATCTGATTTAATTGAACATGCTTAGGGTTTAATTGATCATGTTGGTTACGTGGTGGTTTCTTTAATAGAAATCGGAGGAAAACCCTCTTTTGCTAAAAAATATGCTTAGAGTTTCCCCTTTTATGATCACTATCTGATCGAGATCGTGCTTCGTGTCATAATATCTTGCTCCACCATCAAGCTAAACAAGCTTAGTTGTTTAAATACGAATATGATATTATTAAAATAGAGTTGTTTAATTTGTCAGCTAAATGTTCCTAAATTAGTTTCGAAAATGCATGTTCGCCGCTCAGGTGTGTATCTCTACAGGGTGCCCACGGTGGGCAGCCCACCACAGGAATTTGGGTCGCCCCAGGCCCGATTCCCCTCTGTTCGCTTTGTGTGCTTCGATCTCTACTACGCCCCAGCCGCTTTGCCTCGGCGCGACTTGCCGTCCCCGGACGGCATGACTCTAGGAGGAGACGCTGGACTAGCAGGAGGCCAGGAGCCGCTCGCCCAACAGCGTCCACTACAAAAAAAAGACACATCCGTGACATTTTGGGCCGAACGAAAAAAAATTATGTCATACATATGACACTTCTATGACGGTAATTATGACAAAACCCGGTATCATCATAGATGTGGTGGGCTCCTACTTCTATGACAAAAAATCATGACAGAAAATGGGCTTTTCGTCTTGGGGGGGCCGGAGACGCAGTTGCATGACATTCTTTGGGCTGTCCATGACGGAAAAAACCATGGTAGAAGCGAGGGGGAGGAAAATTTCGAGGAGTTGCCGGTTACGGTGGGAGGTCGGGGGCCGAGCGATGCGCGTTTCTCGTGTCGTCTGTAGCGTGTGTGCGAGCATTGTCTCTAATCGAACCGAATGAGGCGTTGGGGTCTAACTGAACCCGGCGATTACTACCGCAGCTACATTCATCGAACCCGAGCGATCGATCGATGGCTGTTAATCGAACCCGATGGGCGGTTCGCCGCTCTGCTGCTAATGAAGCCGACGATTGGATGAACAAAGAGTGTCGCGGGGATGTTGGATGAACGAAGAGTGGTGGCGTTGCCTCTAGATGAAACAGGACCCGTGGTGTGGAGGGCTAGATGAATAGTAGGCGGTGGAGGGGTGGCCATGGAGGGGTGGTTGAATAGGACCCCGTGGTGTGGAGGGCTGGATGAGCAGAGAGCGGTGGAGGGGTGCCCGTGGAGGGTGATTGAACGATGAGCCGGTGGAGTAGCGCACGGTGGAGGCTGGATGAACAGGAGCCCGTGGAGGCTGGAGGAGGTCGACAGTAACCCGTGGAGGCTGGAGGAGGTCGACGGTGGAGATGAACAGTATCCCGTGGAGTCCCGTTTTATGGTACGCCACACCCCTCCCGATGAACAGGACCCCCGTTTCGACCGTAGCGCTCCAACACAAGTCTGTTTCATCCGTTTTGTGGTACCCCACACCCCTCCCGATCAACAGGACCCCCGTTTCGACCGTAGGAGGTCTGTTTCCTCCGTTTGCGGTACGCCACACCCCTCCCGATCAACAGGACTCCTGCTTCAATCGTAGGGAGGTCTGCTTCGCCGTCCGCTAGGCGATGCGCGAGCCCCTCCCGATGAACAGGATCCCGTTTCGAACGTGGCCGGTCGAACACAAGGTCGTTTCCTCCGTTGTGTAGTACGCCAGGCCTCGTTTCCATCGCCTGTCCGTCCAAGCCCTCCCGATGAACACGACCACGCATTCCGTTCCGACCCAGCCGGTTTGGCTCCCCATGAACACGACGACGATGTTGTTTCTCTGTTCCGACCCAGCCATGTACATGAGCCCTCGCCGTACGTATGCACGAGTAGGCGTTCGAGACCCCGCCCGTATGTACACATACGTGGCTGTATTTTCTTTCTTGCACCACTGGTCGTTTATGCGTGCGTGCACATGCTACGTGTGCGCCTCTACTACTGCGTGCGGCGCCTCTACATAACCGGTATGTGCGCATACGTTCGCGACCGAATGACAACGCTACGTGCGCTCGACCTGGTGGGTCCCGTACCGGGCACTTCCTTGCATGCGAAGATGTATCGAGTGGGTCCCGGCGGTCGGGTGAATCATTTTTTTCGGACACACTTGCTTGCGTGCGAAGATGTAGCTGGTGGGTCCCGGCAGACAGGGGGAAACGTTTTTTTCGTGAAATACGGTAGCCCGTCCGGTGGCTCCCCGCTGTCAGGTGGAGGAATACCTATTTTGCGCGTAATAAGGAGGCACTTCCTTGCTGCGGCCGTGGACCTAGCTGTTAGCCTCTCCACGCACAGTCCACGTCCAATGGAAGCCATTCCTTGACCACCTTGACCACTCCGCGCCGAGAGCACCAAGGCGGTGGACGACGGCGAGGCCTAAGAAGGGGACGACGCGGAGCAGGGGAAGACGCGGCAGTGGATGCCGCAGAGTGGAGTATGAGGTTCACTCGTTGGTGTGGTGTGAGGTAGCGTCGCCCATACAGAATAAGAAGGGCAGGTGCGTAGAGGATGTCCTGGCCATCGGTGGGAGTAGTAGGGGGCGGTGATGTCGGTGGGAACGACACCTATGGGATCACAAGAATCCCTACTACGGTCACAAGGCGCGCGGGTCGTGAGAAGAAGCGGATCAAACAGATAGCACACGGTTTCCTTATCGAGTTCGGACGCGAGGATGCGTAAAACCCTACTCCTGCTTTGGTGTTTTGTTTATATGTGTTCTTGGACTAGCAATGGGGCATGAGGAGCTCCAAAAGCCGAATCCTCCTCCTGGTCGCCTTGGGCCTCCTTTTATAGGGAAAGGGTTGCCAAAGTGGCACATAGGAGGTGGAAAGGTCTGATGATGCGAAGTTTATCCTCGCATTACATGACAAGGCGCCTTTAATGTGTCTTGCTTAGGTGTCCTTGCTTTATCGGGGCGGGGAGAGCCTGTCTCGTCCGTCTCCGCTCCCTTCAGGTCGACACGCACCACAGCCAGCGATGCCCGTGGTGCCATGTAGGCGAAAAGGCAGTGAGGTGGCGCAGGTGGGTCTCCACAAAGATCCACTTGCCGCCATTGTTGCAGTGCCAGCCTGGTTGGCTCGGCGATTGCATGTGAGCGGTGGTGGAGGTTTGATTGGCGTGGGCCTGATGGTGGCCCTACGGGTGTTCTTGGCAAGGGCCTCGCCGTAGCCCCGGCAAGGGTCCTGTCGTGGCGCCTGCTGTCATCCCCGACAAGGCTCTTGCCGGGGGCCTTGTGGTCCTCCTTGGCTGGGATCCCGCCAAGGGTCGTTGAAGGAGTCCCGGATTAGGGGGTGTCCGGATAGCCGAACTATCATCGTTGGCCGGACTCCTGGACTATGAAGATACAAGATTGAAGACTTCGTCCCGTGTCTCGACGGGACTTTCCTTGGCGTGGAAGGCAAGCTTGGCGATACGGATATGTAGATCTCCTACAATTGTAACCGACTCTGTGTAACCCTAACCTATCCGGTGTCTATATAAACCGGAGGGTTTTAGTCCGTAGGACGAACAACAATCATACCATAGGCTAGCTTCTAGGGTTTAGCCTCCTTGATCTCGTGGTAGATCTACTCTTGTACTACCCATATCATCAATATTAATCAAGCAGGAGTAGGGTATTACCTCCATCGAGAGGGCCCGAACCTGGTAAAACATCGTCTCCTTGTCTCTTGTTACCATCCGCCTAGGCGCACAGTTCGGGACCCCTACCCGAGATCCGCCGGCTTCGACACCGACATTGGTGCTTTCATTGAGAGTTCCTCTGTGCCGTCGCCATCATGTAGGATGCCTCATCTCGTCTTTAAAGACGATACTATCGCCAAAGGAGCCTTGGCCGCTGGCCAGACTCTTCGGCTAGGTGGTTTTCTTATGACCGCCAGTCCGGCCACCGCGCTGACGATGACCTCTCAAGTCATCGAAACCAATCTCCATGTTGATTCGGAACTTGCCGAACAGTTAGATCCGATCGAGCTCTCCTCCGTAAACGAGCTCTTGGATCGCATCGCCGCTCTGGGAGTCGCCACAGACTACGACCGGATCGGGCCTAAAACCGATCTGAGAGAGATCAACTCTCCCCAGGCTACCCATCATGTTGCTGTGATAGAGGAGCAATGCGGAGATTCTTCTTCTATCTTAAGGACTAGCTACGTCCGGATTCCCAATCCCTCCATGCCGGATTCCCGCAGAGGAACGGATGTCGATCAAGCCCTGAACTTAAAGTCAGGCGGCGGGTTGGACTCATTGGATAACACTCAAGAATCGAAACTTCTGTGTTCGGAAACTTCTCGGCCCCTGAGCCCTAAATTGGATGGGGTTCCGGATCTAGATCCACCCGCCCACCCAAACATAAGCGATCTCTCTCGAATTCGGCAAGAGCCCGCTGAAGCGATTACATCATTCTTGGGCCGATTCCTCCCGGTTATGAACAGGATAAAGGACTGCCGAGAGGAGGACGCAATCCCAATTTTCTGCAATAATTGCACGGACAAGGGAATCCTAAACGCCATAAGTTATCACGAAATTACACACTTTGCTGACTTGGTAACCATAGTACAAAAGTACTGTGCGATGGAGAGCGCCTGGAAAACCGAAAGTAAATTTTGGGATAATCCGGCCCCGAACACAACCCTAGTCCAAAATAAAAGGGTGCATCATTATCAAGCACCCAGGTTAAATACCAAAAAAACAAAACCCCCTAAGGGTGCGGAACGTCTTTGGAGGGTTGGCTAAGCGGACCTGCAAAATTCACGATCTGAGGGCACCACTCCAACTCATAGCCTTGAGCATGTTGGATACTACGGCAGGTGGCCAAAAGTGGCGAAGAGCTTCTAGCTTCGAACCCCAGCCCAGCAACACCAATCACGGTGTTAATAGTCTTCGAGACTTTCGCATCAAATAACATGCAAAACGAACACTCCATAACCTTGCGAAGTCTACCAAGTAGCAACAATAAATCCATGGGTGACACGGCTATTACCTTCAATGCCGTGATGAACCCAAATTCGAACAGCCCGAGCACCGGCCGCATTGGTCCTCGGTCCGATAGTGGATGGCTTTCGCCTACTAAGGTACTCATGGATGGCGGCAGCGACTAAACCTCATCTATGAGGAAACCCTCCTAAAAATGACAATAGATCGGAACCGCATTGAGCTGAAGTAGCACAACCTTTAGAGGAATAATCCCTAGCCGGAAGCATGCTGCACAGGAAAAATTACCTTGGATGTAGTGTTATTCGCCCAGACAATTCTGGTCCGAGGAGGTCACATTTCAAGTGGCCCGTTTAACAAATGGATATCATGCTTTATTAGGGCGAGAGGCATTCACAATTTTTCAAGCTATACCCCATTATGGGTACATGAAGCTTAAAATGCCCGGACCTAACGGAATAATCACTCTAGCTAGTGATCCGAACATAGCACTCGGCGCCAAAACAAGACAGCCGCACTAGCCCTCGAGGCCTTGTCCGAAGCCCTAGCGGCCGAGGAACTCACCATGATCGCTCCACGGTGAATAGGGACAATGTGATACTTGATAAAAGATCCAAGTCCACCTCTTTTAAACCAGCGGATGAAATAGTCAAATTCAAGTCCACCCAGCGGACCCCGCAAAGCGGCCTCCATTGGGGTACAATTAAACCCCGATGTAGACGCTGCACTACGAGAATTTCTCGAGAAAACTGGGACATCTTTGCACGGCACCCTTCAGACATGCCAGGAATCCCGTCGGCTGGCGAGCACAGCCTAAATATCCTAAAAGGATTCAAGCCGATCAAACAGGCTCTTGGCTCTTTTCGGACCCAAGAGGCGAGGCCATGGGAGAGGAGCTAGCCAAACTTTTGGAAGCCGGATTCATCGAGATATAAAACATCCGGACTGGCTAGCAAACCTGGTGATGGTACCAAGAAGGATAAATCCTGGCGCCTATGTGTTGATTTCAAAGACCTTAATAAGGCTTTCCCAAAGGATCCCTTCCCCCTCCCTCGAATAGATCAAATTATTGACGCTACAGCAGGACATGACTCATTGTGCTTCCTCGACGCGTACTCCGGCTACCACCAAATCAAGATGGCGGACACAGCATGTTCAAAAAAACCCCACCCTCCCGGATAAGAAAGAGGATTCTAGGAACATACTGTGCGCGTTTCAAAATGCTGTGTTAGGATGAGAAGGAACAAGTGTGGCGTCTCGCCGAGGGCACAGTAACCTGTAGGGTACTCGCACTTTGGGCACTGCAAATGAAACACACTAGATTCAGTAGGAAGAAAAATGCATCAATGGTGGCGGCTGCCATCCTAGGATTACCTGCGACCAAAGGACTTGGATTTATCGGGGATGGATGAAGAATTCGTACATGGTTCTCCATGAGAAAACCCTATGCAATCACCGAGAGGGGGTTTTCTCTGAACAAGCAGACGAGGGAGAAGGGGATTCAGGCCCGGTGAAATATTGCCACCGTCCGTCCGAGCTTCTGCTTAAGCTGGAAAGGGGGGGTTGTGATTTGATGGCTCATTGGGCATTACTGCGGCGCTACGACCGGGGTGTGTCTACCGTGAAGTTGTGCACTCTAATTTGTGCATATGGCACGTGGACCCTGTTGTCGGTTGCCCCACATATCAGCGAAAGGAAGTAGAAAGACAGGAGTAACTAGTTACACATAAATATATATTTTGACAGAGAGATACTCCCTCTGTAAAGAAATATACAAATCTTTTATATCACAGGCTCACCTTGCGAAAATATACTCCCTACGCAGCATACGGGCATTATGGGGGTCCAGCTTTTTTTATGGGGGTTCAGCTTTTTCTTTTTGAGGGATATATGGGGGTTCAGCTGAGAATATAATACTCAGATAGGCTCACGGTTACGGACTTTGGCCCGCAGCCGACCACTGCATGTTTGGGGGCCCATGTGTTTTACCTCAGCGCTTTTCATATTGCAAGCGATCGGTGCAGCGCTGGTTTTAGATGTCTTTGTCATAAAGCGAATACACAAAATTGAATAAACACGACAGACTGTTGGAATGAAATCAAGCAGCAGTTCCTAACCAGCAATCGAGTTGCAATTCTATCAATGATATACCATGTGATAAATAATATTGTCGTACTACTTATACACACAGGACACTTGTTTCACCATGCGAGATTATTACATCAAAATCTCTCGGAGGATAGATCAGTTCGGCGATTCGTGCTGCTACTAAAAATTTCAAAGTTGATTTGGACCAGCTCTCCTTGCGAGAAAGTTCGATTTTGACATCATCCCCTACTGCAAGATATGATTTAGATTTGAACCTTGACCATCCTTTAGCATCAATCATCATGCGACCATCCTTTGTACTTACGGTATATTGAGCAGGTTCATTCACACCAAGGCTGCGCATGGTAAGAGAAACTTGGCATGATGCGCCCAGATTGTTGAGCGACTCCTTGTTGCTCTAGGAATTCTCTGTTTGCAAACAAGAAGACATACCCAAACAGTTAGATCAACACATGAATCATGTGAAACAACATGGAAAGAAAAAAAACGAAGCACTTGGGCCAATGCTTACCAAGAAGGTGGACATGTCGGTTTTGTAAGGACTTTGGTATATGAAGTCGAACGCAGCCAGATCTATTGCGGTGCAGCTGCACGGCGGAGCGGATGCAAGTGCAAGTGTTGGTGCAGGTGCGAAGCCGCTGCTGCTGCGGAGATGGTGCTCCTTGTAGAGCTGGTGCGGTGTCGGAGCGAGTGCCGGTGTCGATGCCCGATCCTCCGGTAGATCAGACGGATCTGCTGACGCGGTCGGTGCCCAATCCTCAGCTGGATCAGACTAAGCTGTTGCCGCTGTCAGTGCTAGAGCAACTGCCGGTGATCGATCTGTGTGAGACAACAGCGATCGTGTCTGGTCTGCTATGATCAGCTTTCTAACTTGACTAGGATCCGTGACCATGATCCAGTTTTTTTTCTTCATTTCTTTTAAACACGAGAAGGACTAATTGTGGCGTTTTGTTAAACCAAATGCAGTTCATCATAGGGATTCAGCTTGTACTCGGACAACGGTGATCAATTTTTCGAAATATAAGTGATGGGCCGGTGACTTACGTTCTTGACCGACATAAGTGAAAACTCAAAAATAGCCATCGTAGAGCAAACCAAGCGGTTTATACGTGATGAATGTCATATGGCAAAACCTGCATCATAAAATTGCAGGAAAAGAAAGAAAACATGACATTAAATCAATAAGATTTAGACGGTAAATCAATAAGATTTACTTGATGTGACATAAGCGAATCCTTACCGAAAATCACTATGTTGAAGTACTAAGCAGAAGATTGATCATCCAACTCGCGTGGCATGCGGGGGCCCGCCTACTCCCACAGCAGGACAGTCAAAGGTCGTGACAAATCGTATGGACCGAACATCCATGGGATGGAAATCCTGGTGGGTGCGATAAACCCTGCAATGCATACAAATATTGGAGTGTAACCATAATTGATAAACCGTCCTCACAAAAATATGATCTGGATACTTCAAAATATCTGGTGAATTGAGTGGACGGACATTAACATAGACCGTTCTCAGGACTGACCACACACCAAAAGCGGCAGTACTAATAAACAATACAGGGTTCACAAACACAAATCAAGTACTGAACAATAGTACTTACTACAGACAAGCAAAGTTGCACTAACTAAACTCTGCAGACTATTTCTTGCCACCGACCTACGGGATGAAACCCGCATAACTTACTAGGCCATGGACTTCGTGTGAGGTGTCTACATGCACCATCACCATCTTGTCAACCTTGGAGAACCTAACAGAGTGGTCTTTCCACTCATAAACATGATGACGAAGACAGGCCGCATCAAATTTGTTGGGAAGCTTTACAAGAACCACACCCTTCGTAATCGAAGGCACAACCAGGAAATTGTTGTGGTAAAGTACAACCTTGAGAACACGCCTGACAACAATGCTATAGGAAAACACTAGTTCAGAACACGTGGCGACAAGGACACAACAGCTGGATAGTTCAGCAGTAGAACTCATCATCAGGTCTTCCAGTTCACACAGCATGACTTTGAGAACTTCATCTACCGCGGGCCTGCTTCTAATTCAAACATAAACCATATTTTATTACTACCTCCGTTCAGAAATATAAGATGATTTTCGATATTATACTCCATATATGACTACATATATGCACAGAAATTAGTGAACAAAGACACTAGAACATTTCTTCAAAAGGAATTACAACAGAGGGATTACATGCAATATCCATAACACAAGTTACTGAGGCAAATATAACCTCTTAAAAGGTACTAGCATTGATGTTCATAAAATACTCCCTCCATCCCAAAATTCTTGTCTTAGATTTCTCTAGATACGGATGTATCAAGTCACATTTTAGTATTAGATACATCCGGATCTAGACAAATCTAAGACAAGAAATTTGGGACAGAAAAGAAGTTAAAGTAATCTATAAGAAATCAGTGTCAACCTCTCGCATGTTTTGGTCAAAAGAGGAATTTAGAACCGTCATTTGGCACACTAAAATCACATGCAAGATCACCCGAAAGTTGTACTACGGTACTAGTATTGTGTGTTAGATGAAAAACACGATCAAGATCGAGAAAAGATCGTCAACAAGAGACATTACCTGGTCTTGCTTAATGAGGGATCCCAAGAGGGGGCTTGGACAGGCGATGGCTTTGAGCTTGTCTGCGTAGTCTCGGCGGGGTGCTTGTGCTTCTTTGTACCATGAGCCTCGACGGTTTTGGCGAGCCATAGACATCACGTCGGCGGTGCTCGGCATCCATCAAGAGAGGAAGCTGAGAGAGAAGAGTGAAAGGAGGAGCGAGATGAGGGAGAAGCGAAGCGAGTGGGGTTTTCTTCAAGAGAGGAAGCTGAGAGAGAAGAGTGAAATGATGGTTGCTTCGTCCGTCCAACTTCTTCTTTGGAAAGGAGGGGGTTTTGTGATTTGTGGCTCATTGGGCATTCTGCGGCGGTTCGATCGGGGTAGTCTACCGTCACTCTACTATGGAGTAATTTAGTGCATGGCTGGTGGACCCAGTGCTAGCTATCCCTACGTCGGGAAAGTGAGTAATTTAGTGCATGGCTAGAGGAGTATCCGCGCGGTAGAAGCGTGTCCACTTTTGTTCATTCGAAGAAAAAATGATTACAGCAAGCGTTTCCACTCTTATGGCGGAGGAGTCTGCAAACACGGCAGCCACTTGAACATACAGGTGCTCCTACTACTAGGCATGTGCGATGGTTCATCGTCGATACTACACAATCTTGTTGCTAGTGTAGTAAGATATGACGATAAAAAATGATGTTGTGCACATATCAACTACTCCTATATGTAACATAGTACCTCTTTTATTCTTTTCGACTGTCCGGTCGAGAATGAACGGTGAGATCAATGTTAATAGAACTAGGTCCATAGCGCACGGAGAGTATGGTGCTACAGTACTCCACGAAACATGAACCATATGAAGCACGAATAGTGTTAGGCAGGGTGTATGAAGGGTGCACAGGATGGGAGCAAAAGTTACCTTCTCGACCCACTTTTGGGTGTTTGGCAGAGTGCATGAAGGGTGCAGGAGTCCACACTAGTAGGTTGACAAAAATACATGAAGAGGAAACAACTATATTGAGATGAGAATGCAACCAAACACACCCACGCTTTGTGCTCTGATGGTGATCTGCACCGTCGAGTTTGATCCAATGGTCATGTTGCACCGAGACATGGACATGCCCATGCGAGGCGCCTAAACACCACCGAAGTCCCTTTGCTTCTCGAGGCGCATGACGTTGGTGATGCAGGGTGTAACCGGCCGCAGAGCCCGCTCCCGGTCGATGGGAGCCAACTCATCAAAGACGGCATCCAATGGCACGAATGGATTCTGGTGACGGAGCCCTAAAAGGATTCGCTCGGCAACGGCGACGGCAGCCCGCAACCCCTCCTTGTCCAGCTCAGCCCCCACCATCGCGCGGAGACGGCTCAGCTCCTCGGAGATATAGGTGAAGCAGGAGACCAGGTCGAGGAAGCCGCAACTTCGTTGAAGTTGACGGGTGGTCGAGCAGGTTTAGCCGACAGCGAGCATCGTCGGCGCCGGCACGACGGTAGGCATCGCGCAGCTGCAACACGTGTGTGGCAACTTGGTTTACCAAGTGGTGAGGCGATCACGGACCTCGTCACGATCGGCCGCTCGCGCTCCGGCCCGGCTCCTGACGGCCTATCATATCTCCGCTTTACGCAGCAACACCGCCCGATGCCTCGAGCATCTTTGTGGTGGACGCCCGCCGCTTTCGAAGCTCCGTGAACTCCCGCACATAACGGAGGAGCATGGCTGAGGGAGTCCTGGACAAGGGGGTGTCCGGATAGCTGAACTATCATGACGGACGGACTCCAAGACTATGAAGATACGAGATTGAAGACTTCATCCCGTGTCCGGATGGGACTTTCCTTGGCGTGGAAGGCAAGCTTGGCGATCGGATATGTTGATCTCCTACCATTGTAACCGACTCTGTGTAACCCTAGCCTGTCCGGTGTCTATATAAACCAGAGGGTTTTAGTCCGTAGGACGAACAACAATCATACCATAGGCTAGCTTCTAGGGTTTAGCCTCCTTGATCTCGTGGTAGATCTACTCTTGTACTACCCATATCATCAATATTAATCAAGCGGGGTAAGGTATTACCTCCATCGAGAGGGCCCGAACCTGGGTAAAAACATCATGTCCCTTGTCTCCTGTTACCATCCGCCTAGACGCACAGTTCGGGATCCCCTACCCGAGATCCGAAGGTTTTGACACCGACATTGGTGCTTTCATAGAGAGTTCCTGCGTATGCGTCACCTATAGGCCCGATGGCTCCTTGATCACCAACAACGGCGGTCCAGGGTGAGACTTTTCTCCCTGCGGGCCAATTAACAGCCATCTGGAAGCGGATCGAAAGCTACGCCCGCCATCAGGTCAGATTTGGAAGTTTGAACTATATGGCGATATCCGCGGAAACTTGATCTTGACGGATTCGAGCCGCGACAAGCGTGCCGCCTTGTCTCGATGGGCATGATCTAGCTCTGCGGCGAATAGTGCCACAGGCCGCACTGACATCCGCTCCGACCCTTAATCCGGGCGGATTCCCGATCGAGGACAAGTGGTTGGACACCGCCTCGGGGCTACAATCTCTGGCGTCGAGCGAACTCCATCCGTGTCCTTTGTGAAGACCTCGACTCGAGTGCGGACTCCTCTCCGGACTCCAGACCCTCCGCGCCCGCCAATCGAATCCGATTGGGCGCGGTCATGGAGTTCACTGCGCGGAAATCTTCCAAAGACTGCGCCTTTGGCGACATCCTGAATTCACTAAAGTCTCTCTCTTTATCCGGAGAGCCCTGGCGGACTACGGACAGGAAGGTTGGGATGTGGGCGTCGAAGAAATTCACCGCCCACCCACCACCCGCCGTAGCCAGCCGAAAGCTTACACGGCGTGCTCGATTTCGACTCGAGACATCGGCGGTATGGGCGGCGATGTAGGAGACAACCATGAACCAGCGCCTATAGGATGCTGGACAACCACTTCATCCCATGATGTATACATGGTGGATACACCTAAAGGAAATGAAGACGAGGAACAGCGGGACGCTACGAAGGACAAATCCCTCGAAAAGTAGTCCAAACGGCAACGTAAACGCCGAACCAAGTCCCACCTCAACAGAGACCCGGCCATAGAGCAGGGCGAACCGGTGGACGACGAACATGCTATCGAGCAAACGTCCGAACAGGACAACTTGGATAAACAACCCTTCCCTGGCGAAGACAACAGTCCGGACGATCTCACGCCGGACAAATTGTTGGAACAAAATAACCTCCAGAAAAGGCTGCGTCGCCCGCTGCGCGTAGCCTGAAAAAGCAGCGGAAGCTCAAAACAGCGGAAGATGCACTCGAGAATCAGATGGGCAGAGTATTCAACACCGAGACAAGTACGCGACGATCGCCGAACAAAGAGCTACCCAAAGAAAAAGCTACGCCCGAATTTGATGAGGAGGCCATAGAGCCCCACAATCAAAAACTAAGAAGGCCACCAGTCGGATGGGCGACCCCACGGCAAAAAGAGGCGGCAAGCGGCGCGCACACAAACGATCGCGATCCGCTGAGGATTCACATCAAAAGGATGGCCCGATTAGGTTCATCTACGGGCCAAGAAAGCAAGCTCTTCAAAGCAATGCAACACGCCAAATATCTGAACATCACGGCACACCTAAATATAGAGGCGCCAGCACACCCTAGGTTTCACCGATGAGGTCTTTGGATCATGAATTTCAGTGAGTTCAAACCCGTAAACATAGAGGCATCTGACGGAACAACAGACCACAGGTATGGATTGAGGATTACATCCTCCACATACACATGGCTAGAGAGGCGATCTCCACGCCATAAAATACTTACCCTTAAACTCAAAGGGCCAGCTCGGCATTGGCTTAAAAGCCTCCCGAAAATACCATTGGAAGCTGGGAAGAGCTCGAGGATGTGTTTGGGAAAATTTTCGGGGACCTATGTCCGCCCTCACGGATCTGAGACGATCTAAGTCACATAACTCAACAGCCGGAGAGTCAGCCGGAAATTTCTGAACAGGTTCCTTACTAAAAAGAACCAAATAGTCATTGTCCGGACGCCAAGCCTTAGCAGCCTTCAAACACAACGTCCAGGGCGAATGGCTCGCCAGACACCTCGGCCAAGAAAAGCCAAGAACAATGGCCGCATTAACAAGCCTCATGACCCGCTTTTGCGCGGGAGAGGATAGCTGGCTAGCAAGATGCAGCACCAGCGACCCAAGTACATCCGAAATCAGGGATGGAAATGGGAAACCACGGCGCAACAAGGACCAACGCTGGATTAAAAGGAACGGTCCAAAGAGCGCGGCAGTCAATGCCGGATTCAAAAGCTCACGGCAGAACAAAAAAAACTGCCCCTCAAGGACAATAGCGATGAGCTATCCAACTTAAACAAAATCTTGGAAAAGATACGTCAAATCCACAGTACTCCCCGGAGGCCTGCAAACCATACCCACAGAGATTGTTGGGTTTTCAAACAGTCCGGCAGACTCAACGCCGAACACAAGGGGCTCGACACACCAAGTGAAGATGATGACGAGCACCACAAACAGAGCCCCGGAAAACAAAAGAATTTCCCTCAAGAGGTTAAAACAGTAAACTCACTTCACGCGATCAAAGGGAAAAAGCAGGCGGCACCCACTAGAATGCGCCGCCGCACAAACTACCCTAGCGAATTACCAACACTTTTGTCAAAACCAATCACCTTCGACCATCGGGACTATTCCGAAAGTATCCGAGCAGGGATGGACTACCTTGATATTGGATCCGATAATCGACGGATTCCAATTTACACACGTCCTCATGGATGGTGGCGATGACATAAACACGATATATCAGGACACAATCCACAGGATGGGGATAGACCCAACCAAAATTCGCCGTAGCAACACCTCCTTTAAAGGAGTAATGCCAGGCACATATGCCCATTGTACGGGCTCCATACTGCTAGAAGTTGTGTTCGGTTCATCCGACAACTTCCGTCGTGAAAAGTTGATCTTCCATGTCGCCCCGTTTACAAGTGGCCATCAAGCACTATTAGGACGCGAAGCTTTCACCCGCTTTAACGCAATACCGCATTATGCATCTCTAACACTTAAAATGCCTGGTCCACGCAGCGTCATCTCATTGAAAGGGAGTATTAAGTGTTACTTGAGCACGGAAGAATGTGGGACTGCCATGACAGCCCCACACCTATCCGGCTCCGCTAGTCAAAGAACCCGAATAGGTCATTCAAACCCCGAACATGGCTAGACGAGTCCGGCGCCTACTAGCGGCATACCCCATACAAGGGGCTGCATGCATGTATCACAAGAGACAATAAAGCTCAATCTTAGTCACTTCTTCGAATCGTACTCTGTCTATTTAATATAAAGTACATCTTTCACACAATCTTTTTTCCTTTTTAAACTAAGTTCCTCTCTTTTACAGATGAACAACGTGCGACACCCGTCCAGGATACGGCTACGGAGACCACGGTAGCAGGCGTGCAGTAGGGACCCGTTGCAAGGATTCTTTTCATATTAAGACCCTGCGTAAACCTTTTTTACTGTCTCTTGTTGATATACATCCCCGGGTTTCTTACTATACCGAGGAGGAGGCTCGCGTCTTGGCATTGGCCGCACCAGAATTTTTGCGCGTACCTGGACACCAGGGGTTTAGGGCATTATTCTGCCCGTTTTTATAAAGACCGAGTACCTTAGGGAGTGTTCGGTGTCTCGAGTTAGGCCTTATATGCATCAACTCCGAATCATGTCTTTGGTCAAATGTTGGGTTTGCCCGGCTCCTGTGTTTTGCTGCCTTACGTTCCGTTCTATCGGCTAACGCAGCACCAGGAGAACTACTGCGATTGTGCCCCGGTTCGGCCGAGCAAGCACCTCAGTAGAGAAAGCCAAAAACTGACTGTCATGATATAGCGTGAGACTGGTCAACCACTCGATGACTCATCAGAATGTTTAGGATTCCTCCGCATTAACGAAGGACCGGTTTTCGGTCAGGCACATACGCACCCCGAATTCGGGAGAATGCGGTTCCCCCAGGGGCTATATAGTAGCCCCACCCTCGAACTCATATGGCTAAGTGAAAGTGATAAAGCATTATAGTCCGGTTGCCTAGTTTGCTACGCTACCACCTCCTTAACAGGACCAACACGTTGGATTAAGTGTGAAAAAGTGCCTTCTCTGCAAACACCCCCGCATTATGTGCGTGGGGGCTGAAGCCAAGGACTGCCATCTTTCAGGTTATATATACATATACATATACGGCCGCACAGGGAGTAGTTTACTACTTGAACGCACAAGTATAAAAAGCTCTTATATCATATTGAAACGTTGTTTTCAAAAATCATACATGTCACTTAAAACATAATATCCTTCGAGCACTGCGTCTCTATTAAACGAGCGCCCGGCAGGACTTCTTCAAACTAGTGCTCGGCGGTACTCGCTTCGTCCGAATCTTGGGATGCAACGTCGGTGGCCTTCATATCTGCCCAAGATGTCTTGACACGGGCGAGCCATCCGCGCCCCTCAATACACGTCGACCGCTTTATTGCGTCGATCGCGATACCGCACCAAGGAACTGCTGCACTAAACCAAAATAACTCTTCGGCTGGGGTCCGCCTGGCCACAAATGAGTCATGACATGCTTCATGGCAAGTCCGTATAGTCGATTCAGCTCGGCCCATTCGGCTAACCGATCGGTCAACGGAAGAAGACGCTCCGGACTATGGAATTCGACCAATATAGCTCTTCCCTTACGTGCCCGCTTCGGCCTCGGAAGTGCTCAATCGCGTCATTGGCGCTTCGCCGCTAAGTCGAGATAAGCATCCTCCGAACTCCACAACTTGTCCAATTGAGCATACTTTGGATCCGTATATTTCCTCCGCAGCAGAAACTGTTTTCCAGCCGCAATTGCCCCGGCCTGACTCTGCTCCTCCTTGGTAGCTCTCAAAGTCGAATGGGCATTCTTGGATTCGGCGGCGGCCTTTTTCAGGCCCTCTTGCTCCGCTTGACGTTCTTTTTCAAGAACCTCGCAGCGATCAGCAGCATTCTTCAACTTTCTGGCCATATAGGCCATTTCCTCTTTGCTTCAGCAGTGAGCAGCCCGTTCGGCTTTTAGCTCTTCGGCCACCCTTAAAGCAGCCGCATTACTATTTATGGCTTGCTCTTTAGCTCGGGCGAGTTCCGCCAGGAGCTCCTCCACAGCAGCGGCACCATCTGCATTAAGCATACAAATAGTAAGACATGGGTGTCAAGCTCCCTTACCAGGTGTCCGCGTAGAAGTCGCATACCTTGCGACTCGTCAAACCGTTTATTGACCAGAGCGATGTCCGCATCCGCCTCGTCAAGTTGCCGCTTTAGTTCGGCATATTCATCAGTCCGGCTGGCCACCGGACGCCCTCCACCTGTTTAGGAGCGGCGATATGTTATAATCGAGATTTTGATCCTCGGCATCTGTCAATTTTGACAACATACCGAGTCTCGAAACTACTATCTATCTGAGGCGCATTCTATATGCATAAGCGTCGGAAGGTACATCATTTTTGCGTACCTCAAACCCCGTCGATAAGCTTCGGCGGCTTCATGCAATCCGCTCTCCGGATGCGATCCTTTCAACCACCGTACCCATTAGAGCACGGTGATCTTCTGAGATAGCCGCTCGCCCGAGCAGATCCTTCAGCTCCTCCGACCGCACACCACTTGGCGCCGGACCTTCCGGCCTCGCCGGACTTGGGGGAACCCTCCACGACGACACCTCAGGATCGTCCGCCTCGCATGAGGGTGCGACTGGTGGAGGCGTTTCACTCTCCATCATCTCCGGAAGAAGATCCCCCGAAGACGAGCTCTGCTGAGAAGGGCTGAGATCTGAACTACAAGGTACAATTTCACTTACGGCTCGTTGGAGGGCTGGTCCCCTTGGGGAAATAGTGCGGCTGGGTTACTTCCCAGCGCCGGACTCTCTGACGAAGATTCCTTTCCCTTCTTTGAGGCCTTGACCTCCGGATCTTCCGAAGCGATCCTCTTCTCTCCTCGAAAGACGGAACTTTTAATCCCTCCTTCCTTGATAGCCTCCTTCGTAGAGGCAGTTGCTTCCACGCTCCCCCCTTCGCCTTCTTCATAAGGCACGGCCTTCAACATCTTGGCCAGCATGGGATCCGGCGTGGTCTCTGGGAGGGGAGCCGGACACCTTATTAACTTTGCCTTGGCTATCCACTCTTGTTCAAGAAACGGCTCCTTTAAAGGGCATATATATATATAATAAATGAATGAACAGCCTGTCCGGTTACATGACTCCTTACCTGAGTACCTGGGCGATTGTAGCTTAGCCCTGCGTCCTCAGTCAGATCCGGAAACTTCTCTTGTGATCCGAAGAACAGTTTATACATCTCCACGGGCGTCGTGCCCATAAAATTTTGGAGAGCTCGCGGTCCCTCCGGATTAAATTCCCACAGGCGGAGGGGGCGACGTTTGCAGGGCAGAAGGTGCCGAATCAACATAACCTGCGCCACTGCAACCAGATTGATCTCTCTTTCTTGTTGGAGGTCTCAAATATGGCCCTGCAACAAAGGAACGTCCTTGGACGGCCCCCAGTCGAGCCCCTTGTTGACCCATGACGCCAGCCGCAGTGGTGGACCTGAGCGGAAGGCGGGAAGCGCCACCCATTTGGTGCCCCTGGGAGCGGTGATATAAAACCACTCCCGTTGCCACAAACCAAGCTCCTCTTGAAAAGAGCCCTCGGGCCATGGAGCATCAACGCATTTGCTTATAACCGCCCCTCCGCACTCTGCTTGTTGCCCCTTGATCATCTTTGGCTCCACCTTGAAGGTCTTGAGCAACAATCCAAAGTGAGGGGTAATATGGAGGAAGTCCTCACACACGACAATGAATGACGAGATATGGAGGATGGACTCCGGATTCAAGTCGTGGAAATCCAGCCCATAATAAAACATGAGCCCCCGCACAAAGGGATCCGTCGGGAAGCCTAAACCCCGAAGGAAGTGAGACACGAACACCACGTTCTCGCCGGGCTCGGGAGTGGGGAATGACCTGCCCTGGAGCAGGCAGCCTATGCTCGCCGGTTAGATACCTGGCGTCTCGCAGCTTTAGCACATCTTCTTCCGTTACGGAGGAAGACATCCATCGGCCATGCTGGTTGGAGCCAGACATCTTTGAAGGTCTGAAACGCCTGAATCTGAAGCTTTGGGTGTTAGAACTCGGAGCGCGAGGCGAACTCGATGGAGGGTGTAAAAAGAAGAGGGCCTTGGTCTCATTATAAAGAGGTTGAATACCAAGAGCCCACCCCGTGGTCGACTAGGACTCGCCTTTGATAGAGGAGGCGTGCCGACGGGCATGGTTGGGTTACCCACGTCCGTATTGATGAGAATCCCGGAATAAGGGGGCACGATCTATGCTTTGATAAGACGTGCCAAGGAAACCGCCTCACTAAACGCGCTAAGGTGGAACGGTAAAAAAACGATTCATATAAAGGCCTGGCCGGGGTGTGATGTCACGCCGCGGAATACGTCAGCAGATCTGTGCAAAAATTATTCTCTCTACGGTGTTATGTGGAACTTGTTTTGCAGAGCCGGACACTATCCTGGTGTTCAAAACCTTCTATGAAGTATTCGGAGGAGGAACCCGCCTTGCAATGCCGAAGACAATATGCACGCCGGGCTCGTCATCATTGAAGCCTAGTTCAGGGGCTACTGAGGGAGTCCTGGACTAGGGGGTGTCCGGATAGCCAAACTATCATGACGGCCGGACTCCAAGACTATGAAGATACAAGATTGAAGACTTCGTCCCGTGTCCGGATGAGACTTTCCTTGGCGTGGAAGGCAAGCTTGGCGATACGGATATGTAGATCTCTTACCATTGTAACCGACTCTGTGTAACCCTAACCTGTTAGGTGTCTATATAAACCGGAGGTTTTTAGTCCGTGGGGATCGAACAACAATCATACCATAGGCTAGCTTCTAGGGTTTAGCCTCCTTGATCTCGTGGTAGATCTACTCTTGTACTACCCATATCATCAATATTAATCAAGCAGGAGTAGGGTATTACCTCCATCGAGAGGGCCCAAACCTGGGTAAAAACATCGTGTCCCTTGTCTCCTGTTACCATCCGCCTAGACGCATAGTTCGGGACCCCCTACCCGAGATCCGCCGGTTTTGACACCGACAATGGCACTCCTCTCCTCCTTGAGCTCACGGAGCTCCACGTCCTTGGCCCGGAGCTCCGCACTGCCATGGCACCAGATAGAAGCAATGGGGAGAGGAAGGAAAGGGGGCGAAACGGCTGAAAGGCAACGCAATCTACGGGAAGGCGGAGGGAGCAGGGAATCTTTTGGCTTTCACCACGGTAAAACACCAGTCGACACTTCTCACATCAGGGAGCAGTGGGTTTTTACAGGCGGAGTCATCGTGACTAATTGCTGCCGCGCCTGCTCCCGTCAAACAAAAAATTTAAAATCCTGCCGTGCCTGCTCCTGTCAATCAAAAAATTAAAAATCTTGCCACACCCAAACACCAGAGCAACGCCGTGCTGGATATTTAAATTTACATGCCGGCAAGTAGATGAAAAAAGGGGTGAAAAAACAAATGTGGCGGCGGCCTAGCTAATCGGTTGAACTAGCCCAACTAGCTAGCCACCGTGATTCACTGATGTACTCGGCGGGAAAGGTGGTCTTTCATGATTTGACGACCGATTTACTTGCTTCGGCGCTATGACCGAGGAGGACCCAGAAAACGCGAGGTAGGGCGTCCCACGTTAGGAAGAATATATGCGTGCACCACCCGGGAGGACCCCGAAACCGCGCGGTAGGGTTTGCCACGTCTCGGCACGGAGGAAAAATGTGCGTGTAAAAATATACTGTATCAGACGTAGTACCTATGGTTCGACCTCGGGACCCAGCCAGTCGGTCGAAAACACCCCACTAGCCACACAGCTTCATCATGCAAACGTGGCACAAAGGATAGATGTGGTTAGCTCTGTCTCGACCAGCCACAACGTCTCTTGTTCTAGGCGATTCTTCTATTTTCCTGGCTTTTTTTAGTTGTAATAACACCACGGCAAGCTACCGCCGCTCTTCGTGTGTGCCCGTGCAAAGGTTAGACGATGGAGAGAAGAGATATTGAGATCGCAGACCTGGGACCCACCAGTAAGTGAGACAACGGTCATGCACGTGTTGACGAGGCACTCGCTCTACTCTACTCAACGCAAGTACTGTATAAAATCAAGTTATGGGACAAAGCCAACAACCGTTTGTTTTTTCAGGCTATCGACTTAGGCTTTGTAGTCCAGGTTGCCAGTTCGAATCTCGTCTTTCAGATTTGTTAGTTTTAGGTCCAAATTTGATTAATGACAAGTGGGACACCCGTGTGTTGTTCCGATATTTCAGTGTAGGATGGTTTTTTTGAACAAACACTTTGCGCGGTTAGACAATTAACGGCACGAGTTACACGTATTTTGCAAGTTTACAAACAAAAATGACAACGGCATAGAATATCACATGCACCCCGCAGCTTAGATACTATGGTGATACGAAGTTTTACACCTTTGGAAGTGAGATCCAATGGCTTGGGAGTAGTCTTTGTAATTATGCGCAATTTCCAAACTCTCCAAAGGTTTTTTGCAAATAAAACATTCAGGCCTCGTGTGTGCCGCTGCATCTTGATCAACGGCTCCCGGTGCTCATATTAGGTGCTCCCGTAGCTTAATTACCGCTTCTGGTGATATGAGCATCTAGGTCATATGATCGATGATCGGATGGCACATCGTAGTACTTGTACTTTCTGCACATTTCCCAAACTCTATCAGCCGTATATTGCAAAAACATTCAAACCTCCTCATGGGCGTTAGATCTCGGTGAACTCGTATCACCATAGAATCTACGGTGCGGGAGCACCTCATACTCTCCCGTCTTGAGAAAACATAAGTTGCTATCGCAGCTTGGATGCTACGGTGATCTGAGCTTGGAGGTCGTTTGATCTGAGATCCAATGGCATCTGAAAGCAGTCTTTGTGCTTATGGCGATGGCGAACTCTTTTGGGGCTTTTACGCAAAAACCATTCGAACCACCGAGGAGGTGTTGGGTCACAAATCCAACGCCTCGAAGAGCTTGTATCACCAAAGCATCTAAGGTGTGGTAGCACATGATATTCTTACATACCAGGAGAATATGATGTCCTCCTTCATCTTAGATGCTACGGTGATACGAGCTTCGAGGTCGTTGGATATGGGATCAAAGGGCATCTAAGTATTTTTTGTACAAATTGTGTGCAATTCTTAAACTCGTCAAGGTTTCCTGCAAAAATATTAAGACACATCATGTGAGCTGTTATATCTCAGATTTACAAGCTCCAAGCAACTCCTATCGGCATATAGCATCTAAGGTATGCGGGCACATGATATTCTCCCGGGGAGGAGGGGTGGGGGGTGCACAACCAATCGGTGGTTGGGAGGGTCGGGACAAATATAATCTAAACAACCCTAAACAGAGCTCCACAATTTTATCTAAGGTCGAGGGGTTGACCCCCGACAATCATAGCTCCGCCTAAACACAACATTTGCATGCACTGTAGTACTAGACTTAATATTCATGTTTCAGTTTCATGTTCATTTTAAATATTGAACCGAGGACCATGGATGTCTTACATTTTACTCCCTTCGTTCCTAAATATTAGTCTTTTTAGAGGCTTCAAATGGACTGTCACATACGGATGTATATAGACATATTTTAGAGTCTAGATTCACTCATTTTGCTCCGTATGTTGTCACTTGTTGAACTCTCTAAAAGACTAGTATTTAGGAATAGAAGGAGTATTTTTGAATTCGTGTCATACATGCATGGTTTGGAAAAATAGATGCACTATACCAAACGGCGTACCAGCCAGACCTTGGCTCATGTTGATCCTAAAAAAAACCGGGCTCGTGTCCTTCGGCAGCGTGCGTGGTACGCACATTAGGCAACCCCAACCAGTCGAGCCTCGGCGTTTCAAGTCGAAATATCTGGCGGCCATAATTCCATCCCTAGGAAATTTCCCTCATGTCCCCGGTCCATAATGACTACCGATGAACAACGGAGGGATGCTTTAGTAACTAGACAATGTTACCTACCGTGCGAAACGCAGTTTCAATTCCCTCGATGCGCTGCTCGTCAAGGTCACCCGTCAACTGCATTGCCTAGTACTACTACTACTACACCAGGATGAGCGCAGAATTGAGCCCGTTTGTTCGTGCCTAGTACTTGAGTTAATATATCGTGGCAATGCCTTTGGTATGGAGGGATTATCCTTTTACTCTGCATATATAACTTTTCTGAAGTCTAACTAAGAAAATATTTGACCAAATCCTTTCTTAAGAAATACAACAGGGACAGATGTGCGGCTTGAAAATTTATTGCATGATGCAGGTTATGATATTGTTTGAATCACGGATCTTAAATTTCAGAAAATCCAAGAGTGAGCATAAATTCTTGAAACCGAGCATGGTCACGTGATATGGCACAAATATTACTTATAAGTTTTTTCTTCAATTGAGACAAGCTGCTTATGACAAGTTGCACAAATGAAGAGCCTAGGTATTTTGGAACAAAGACACATCACGTTAAAGCGAACGCTTTCACTATTGAAACCGTGGGCATTTACGTGCCACCACGAGTCCCCGCTTCTCTTGGCGGTGCCGTCCCAATAAGCGTGTGAGTCGGCGGGAGGCGTCTTGAAGCGAGCCGCTGGCGCCCGGCTGTCGAGGCGTCTGGGCGAACCGTTGTCTTGAACTCACGGGAGGCGAGCCCTTTGACCAGGCTCCGCCGCCCACCATCGTACCAACTGCTCCCACTTTTAATGTCGCCGATGCCGCAGTTTAAAATCAACCCCGCACTACCCGGTATCACTACAATCCTCCCTCTTCCTCTCCGATTCTTCTGTCATCTACCTCCAACTAGCCTGACCTAAATGTATGCCATGCCGCATCGCGATGGTCTACCCTTAGTGTTCCAGTTTCCTGAGGAAGACACCCAGCCAGAGTCTCAAGAACAGAAGGAGCTTTGGGACGAGCTTGAACTGGCCTTGCGGGAAGGCGTCGCGCTGTCGCTCCGTTCGGCTCCCCCCGCCCCAACTGCGCCAGGCGCCCATCCCGTGGCATTGATGGGCTGGGAGCCACACATTGTCGCCGAGCTTGATGCCACGGGGTTCCACGAAGGTCCCGCCGACTTTCACGCGCCCATGCACTGCCGGCGCATGCGCCCTTGCGCGTCTGGCAGCCGCGCCACGGCCGTGCGGTGCCCGATGCACCTGCCAGCGCATGCGCCTGCGTGCTGCAGGCGTGTCGCGCGCCTGCTGGTGCCGTGCACACGAATGTCTCCACCGCGCCGTTGACGGCGCGTGTCCCAGCGGTGCCAATGCCCCCGGCGGCATGGATGGCCGCCGTCGACCGCTTCCTTGCACCATCGCGATCGCCTCCTCCGGCGATTGACTCGCTCGAAGTCGAACATTTTGGCCTTCCTTGAAGCTAGGCCAATGTCGAGAAATACGCCAACAACGGCGCAAAACGCCGCCGTCGCCGTCGGTCGATGGCCGACGACGACACGAGCACGGCAGAGAACCGCTTCCACAGCGAGACGCCCCGCCGCCGCCGCGTAATCTAAATTTGCCATGAAAAATGTTGGATTGCCATGCTTAAAATCCGAACGTTTATCATTTCCGTTTATTTTATATCGATTGTCGTATAATTTAAAGTCGGAGTCAGACTAAACGAAATGTATGGTTTGATCGATTGAATGTTCTGCTAGAGCCGTATCAAATTAAATATAAAACTTCATCAAGCCACATGTATTCCTTGTCATCCAACGACCAAGACTGCTTCAATGTCGAGCGCTCAACACGTTTAGCGTGCAGTTAATTTCATGCCAAAAATAGTGCTAATCACATGACAACACGGAAATAATATCCTATTAGTTAATATCCGCATGCACTTCATATACTTCCAAATTAACGTGCATTGCACATACACACTGACTAGTGCTGCTAGTAGGTGAAACTGGTGCCTTGACTTGTTAACGCATCCAGATATGGTCAATGGCAATATCGCTCGCGAGTTCTTCCTGTTTGCCCGTGCGTCTAAACGCAGAAGGGGAGGAGAGAGAGAGAGCACACATGGAACCCACCAGTAAGTGAAGGCGAATAGTACTAAAAATAATATTACATGTTATCCATTAATTAGGTTGTGGTAATATAAAAACATTATGTGAACAAAGGGGGTACAACAAACATTGCTATTCTACGTATGTTTCCTATTGACGTGCGGCTTGAAGGCCCGGTCGCATGTTCGATCCTCGTCCTTTATTTTTTAATTTGTATATGGGTCCAAATTTGTTTCATGACATGTGGGCCCCTCGGTGTGTAGTTTGTAGCACTTTAATTTGTGGGTCGAAATTTGTTCCATTCCAAGTGGACTATCGGTGTGTAGTTTTGTAGTTATTTATAATAATTAAAGAGAACAACATAGTTTTTCAATAATACCATGGTGCGGCGTTGAAGGAGAGAAAGGGCGTGTGAGAGGCGATGACCGAGCAGGAGGAAATCAACTAGGGGAGTTGCGTGGGTTGCAGCGGTGTTTGGAGTAGTTGTGGGCGAATGCTACGAAAATATAATCTAAACCGACCGGAATAAATGCCTACACAAATTAATCCAAGGTTGGAGTGCCCTCGCAATGTAAATAGCTCCGGCTTTGCGAGGATGGATGGTAGTAGCTTCAACACGTGGAAGATATGGTGTGAAAGCGAGGTCAATCAAGAGACATATAGATAGAGACAAAGTGAGTGTGGTCCGACATTCATTGAACAAATATATATGCTCACGGAGAGATATTGTCCGATTGAGCTTTTGGCAAGGGTGAGGGCTGTAAGATAGAGCTTGAGAGATGATCCGATCCGCAGGCGTGTAGATATATTTTGTGCGTGGGAGGAAGCAAGGTCAACCGATCACATAGGGTCGTCGTGCAATCGAAAGAGTGAGACGGGTTGGAGAGTGACCTAGATAGAGCGATGTGCGTGAGAGAGTATACAATGTGAATAGGTCGAATTGGGCTCAAACATGGTGATATATCGTTTTGTCCGAGAAAGAGCGAGGTCAATCGAGACATCGGAGAGAGAGAGAGAGAGAGAGAGAGAGAGAGAGAGAGAGAGTGGCGTGGCCCACCATGAGGTCGAAAGAGTGGTGGCGGCTTGGATGGACTGACCTAGATAGACAATCTGCGTGAGAGAGTATAGAGTGTGTCGATCGAGGCCGAAGAGGAGATATATCATTTGTGTGTGAAAGAAAATGGGTTAAGCGAGACTCGGATAAAGAGAGCGAGATTGAGCGAGTGTGGCCCGCCGTCTTGGAAGAAAGAGTGAGACAGTCTCGAGGGAGTGACCTAGATATACAAGCGTGCTTGCGTGCATGCATTTAGAGGTTGGGGGGCTAGATAGGCAATGCATGTATTTAGCGCGAGAGGGTGAGAGGAGAGGGGGAGAGAGAGAGCTCGGCATGGGGTGCAATGGCGGGTGTGTGAGGTAAATACATTTGGTAACAAAGTGGAAAAGGGGTTGTGTAGTTGAGAGACTTAGAGATCGAAACATGGAGAGAAAGAATGAATGTGTTGGAAACCGATAGCTTCCTAAGGTGGTTAGGAGAGGAAGATTGACCGATCAGAAGTATGTAGCGTTTGTCTTGGAGGGGGGCTAAAACAACATTTGAATGTACATAGTCGAGACTTAATACTAATGTTTCAATTCGTGTACATTGTAAGATTTGAACCGAGGACCAGGCATACGGGTAATTATTTGAATTCGTGCCATACTAAGTTTGAAAAGTTGACATTGACTCAATTTGTTGTGCTATTTTGTAGGTCATATGTTTGAATCCATCCAAAAGTTTTCTCACTACCATGGTGTTCATCATATACATATGAATTTGTATTAAAAAGTAGCGTGGATACGGTGAAATCACGAAATCCACGTTAGAATTTGAGATAAACTACGTGACACACTCTAATTCAAAAATCTAACTACGTGACACACTCTAATTCAAATAACTAATTATGTGACACACACTCTAATCCATGATAGCGTGGGTACCGTTTGATTTTTTCAAATAACTCCTCATTAATTAATTTATAGTACTCCCTCTGTTCACTTTTATAAGACCTTGAAGACATTTCGGACAATGTGCAAAACAGTTCATTTAAGTTGTCTCAAACGACTTACAAAAGTGAGCGGATGGAGTATCTCATTGAATGACTAATTATTGCAAGGAAAACACGGCCATGGTAATACATACAGATTTGTTTGCAAATGAAAGAAGATTCGTTTGCATTCTCAAATGTAAGCGCACCAGGCGAGACCAGAATTCGATGTCGGGGTGGGCTGCTTGCCGGTGCCTTAAAGGCAACGCCTTTGGGTGGCCGACATGTGGGCCAGCAACCTGTTGGGCCCACATGTCATGAACACAAAGGAGGTGCCTTAAACACCAAGCATAGTCTGTCGGGTGGTCGCGTGTGTCGGACAGACACGTAGCACCCAGCCACCCACCCCCCCCCCCCAAAAAAGGGCAGCGATAATATAAGTTCGCTTCCACGTTTCGGATTGAAATATCTGGCGGCCCCAATTCCAGCCCTGCAAAATCTCTCTTCTCCACCGTCCCCTTCCGCGCCCAGATTGCTCAAATCCCTAATTCGCCGCCAACCCTCGAATCGCCCCTCGTCTCGTCTCTTTCCCCACCGTGCCCCACCTCTGTGCCGGACGACGGCGACGAAGACGACGATCGCGCTTCACCACCGCACCAGAGCTACCTCATCTACGCCCTCGTCCACCGCACCGGGTGGTCCACCGACAATGTCGGCCGCCGCAACCGACGTGCCTCACAGACACCGAGTTCCACCGCATCAGGTGCGCTTCACTGACGACGTCTCCCAGCTCACCGGGGCTACTTCACCGAGCACATCGTCGCACCTCCGCCCCGAGGCCGTTGGGGCTTCACCAACGGTCTCGTCCACCGCATCGTGGCGCTCCGCTGCCACTAAAGATCTGCATCCATGCGACCAATAACGCCAGCGCATCACCCTCTGACTCTGAAGTGACCGCACTCTAGCTAAGCGAGCATGCCCAAATGCCGGCCCAAACTAGGTATCCACACATCACTCCCTTTGCACTGTTCCGGCGATGTTTGGATATCCTTTCACTGCTCTCTTAGCTTACGCCTATGCAACTCGACTTTAACTCTTATTTCTTACGGAGATATCATCGAAACAAGAAAATCCATTTTTTAGCGAAGCATGGCGGCGCTACGGGATCTGGTACACATCACTGCACACCCGTATAACCTTGTAAGTATCATCCTCCCAGACAACATCAAGGTTGATTCCTCTTATTTGATCAACCATTCGCCGTGTCAAAAATGCAGAGGGGATGCAAGGAGCACAAGGCCTGCACATCCAAGCAAGTGGTAACATGGACTTGTACATGGAACATCCCAAGCATAGCGAGCTGCGATGAGCCTGTACAACGAGCTAGCGTAAGTCCCTGCATTTCATTTAATTCATACTGGCATTCGTGTATGATTTGTGTGGAGTGGCTGAACCACGAATTCAAGTTACCAGGGAGAATATTTAACTTAAAAAATACGAAGGCACTTGCACTCCGGAAATCAACATAACTTGAGAAATGTGAAGCTACATGCACTTTGAAAACCAGCTAATGATCCAAAGTAGTTCAGATTATAAACACTAAATGATGCAAGCACCAAAAAACACAAAATGCAACATGGTGTACAAGGACTACAAACATGGTCTGTACCTGCTTGAATTATTCGTTCTCTGGCTGAAAATATTGAAGTGTAATTGCATGTATAACCAGTGCACAAACTGCATATCAATATATCTATCCTGCACAAGTATGCCAATAGTTTCAAACAACAGATTAGAAAAGTATTTATGCTATGTTGTCATGATACGGGGACTTTCTGGTAGATGGCCTCGACGTTTCCTCAAGCTATGAAAATGCACTATAATTTGCTTGTCATCAATGCCTGCAAATATTTGTCTCTCTCAACATAGTAGATCGTCATTAGACACTAAATCCTTCAATGAGCTTGCGAAATGCTTGCGTTAGATCCCTCATTAGACACTATATGTTCATCACCAGGAGCATGTAAAATGTTTGCATCAAATCCTTCATTAGCAGTCTGTTCATTAGACACTTCAGGCTCAAGAACAACATGAGCTTGTATGTTTGCACGGAAACTTGATTAGATACATCGATTCGATCGATTCGGTATTGATTGGGGAGTTATAAAATAAGTAGAAATTGGTTTCATTTTCTCATAGATTCCCTACATACAAGCAGTTTTACAACACCGTCAGGTTTAACTATTGGCTAGAAATTGAAGAGTTGAATTAGATATAATCAGGGATGTGATGTACCTGCTCGTTGCGCATGCTACTCTTGCAAGCTGTGATTGTGCATTTGCATAAGCTCGATGCCATGCCGTCTTGCCGCCGCCTCCCATGCAGAGCTACACCCAGGGTTGGATCTTCATCTTCTTGTCCTTCCGTTCGCTTGAAGCCGGCGACCGCCCTCAACGAGTAGCGAGGAAATGTTGTGTCGATCTGTCGGTGGCTAGGTTAGGAGTGAACAAAGCCCCGGAGGATGGAGCGAATGAATTGGGATTTTTCCTGTTGTCGTCGATATGGGAGGCGCTTCGTTTGGGCCATGAGCCTGCTATAGGGCCTGCCTTGCACTTATGTTATTGGCCCATCAAATTGAAACATTTTTCTTCATTTTTACATTGCCTTCCGTGCGTTGGGACGAACAAAACTAGCAGGCCAACTGGGCGACTCAAACTAGGTGCACACTTTCTAGCCACCGAGGTGGCCGCCCATACCAGCCCCTATGGTGGCGTCGCCCCTTTTGCGTGTATGATTGGATGGTGAAAAATATTCCGTGGCGCTTTTTACCCACGAAATGGTTGAATTGCTTGTTTCTATGAACTGAGTTACGCCAATAATGTGAAGGATGCCATCTTTTCATCCTATTGTAGATTGCTTAGATCTCGATATGCCAAAAGTAATTGCATAAAATATACAAGAAAAGCCGGTGTGATGTGTTTGGCTACAACTAGTCGACTACACATCCTCATATAACATATCAAGGACGCACCATCTTACCAGATTAACCATTCGACTTACCCATGTAGTGTGGGAAGAAAGAAGTATTGGGACTGTATCCAAGCAATTGATGCCATGGACTCCTTCATACAACCTTGTAAGAGAAAAAGAAGTTGCGGTGTGCTGTACAAAGAACTAGCGTAAGTTCGGTTACACTCGCTTCTCGAATTTTAGTTAGCCACTTATTGCAAAATTGTTCAATTACGTTGCTTGGCTTAATTTAGTTTGCTACTGATTACATAATGGCATAGCCTTTTAATCATATTGTAGACTGCGCCTATCTATGTGTTTGATACTTCTGTTAAGAATTACTGTTTGCCTTAACTTAAATATCTACTTGTTTGTTTAAGCGCATTGCTGCTGCAATGAGTTACAATGATGTTAATAACTACTTTTCACATCAATTGAAACTCTTTAATTCCTTGTTTGTTTAACTGGTTTGCTGTTATAACTCCCGATTGAGATGTTTTGCTAACTTCAACTTTTACGAATCAATCGAACTTTAATGGCAAAACAGGTTAGCCCAAGATCAAAGAGCGAGGTCCCCATGGACGTTGCATCATCCCACAGCGATGGCACCGGCTAATCGTGCATTATGAATTGCCAACTGCTGATGCTCTAGAGGCTAAACTAGTGGTAGAAAGAGATTACTCGCTACGCACTTAGAGATGAAGTTGACATGTTGAGGAAGCAAACAACACAATCACAAGCAGTACTCAAGACAACCATTAAATATTTGGTGGATTTCAAAGCGAAGCAAGCTGAGGCTGACCAGATTATTAAGGTCTGAAGGAAAAAGGAAATTGAATTCCTACTTGGTAAATCATAGGTGAAATGTTCTTTCCATAGTTGAATAACCTTTGTGTTGTCTGTTCATGTAATCAATCAAACCATTTGTTTTAGAGATCATGTAATAATTGTTTTTTCTGTTTTTTGGTTTGTATTTTATTTGAGCACAAGTCTGTATTAATTGATAAGACTTGGATACATTTCATTTGGATTGTTGTGCCAGACCTACAAATATGCCAATCGGGTTGAATGTGCATTCAGCAATAGTAGTAGTATAGATGGACCATAAGTGGCATGCATCGGAAAGGCCCAAGATCTTTGGCTAAAAAAGGATGTTGTTGTAGCCAAAAAAGTACAGCGACTGGCTTATGTATGTTAGTTGATATTATTGATCCATATACTATATAAATGTTTATATGTTAGTTAGTTGTGTACATTATTGGTTGATTGACTCGGTATTTGAATCTTGATACATAAACTTGTGTACATATCTAAATGGGAGTACACATTATGTTGTGTGTGACATTTGAGTTGGACATAAAGTGTTCCAAATATTGAATTCACCTTAAACTGGATTCTAGCTTCGAATTGAGTATCGGCATTTGTAAATCATATTCATATATGACATGGAATACATCTTTGTCGTGCTTTTGAAGATATATAAAACACATAGAATGATTTATAAAGATTCATATAGGAATACAAAATGGATTCAATTTAGTTGCCGTGGTAGCGTGGATGCTTATTGTCCCAAAATACGAAAGAAGCGGCAAAATGTCCACTCCCACGTTGTCTACCCGAAGCCAAGTGTTTGGGAGATGGAATTACTTTCTACCCCTTACACAGACAATCCATCGGCCCGATTTCCACTGCTCTCAATAGGGGTAGGTTAGTAACTTCAAGTAGACGTGACACGACCGCCTCTGAGCCCATTCTGACACGGTGGGCCCAAACATGGGCGGCAAAACACATTTGATTCAAGCTCGTTCGAAAGACCTCTATTTCTCCCTCCATTTCCCCATTCATACACGGTGGGCAGCAAAACAAACTCGACTCGGCCGAAATCGATGTAGACAAATATTTTCAATAGGGGCAGGTTTGTAACTTCACTCAGACGTGACACAACTGCCCTACCTGTCAGCCCCGTTTATACACCATGGGCACCAACCATGGGCGCCAACCACCCTCTCCTCGCCCAAAATCGCTCTGGGAAAATATTGGCGAGATGCGAGATTACCGTCCTATCCCCAACCGACGGGACGTCCAAATTTTAAATGGGGGCTAAGTTTGTAACTTTCCCATATTTCAGACAGGCGCGTCCCAAAAACATGGTTCCCCGTACCTCTCCCTCCATTTTCCCATTCATATACCGTCCGCGCTAGAACACCCCACCCCCACACCAGCCTCCGTCCGCCACCCCATCCATCGCCGCCGTCCTCCACCACATCCATCGCCACCGTCCTCCACCATGTCGGAGCGCCTACTGACGCGTCGTCCCTTTGCTAGATATGGTCGTTTCTCATCCACATGACGGACCAATAGCCTTGCATCGCGTCCTCTCGCTTCATCGGTGTCGTCGTCCTCTTTGCGGGGCCGCTCACACGACCTTCTCTTCCACATGCAGGGACTTATCCCCGATGCACCCGTCTCTGTCGCAGAATCTGCTTCAACGCCACCGACAGCCATCGCACCCCGATGCCTACACGGCGCCGCAAGAGGTGGTAGTTCATATCTCCTCAACTTTTTGATCTCTACGGAAAATAGATCTTAACTTGGTTACTCTACTTTCTTTTCAGCTCTTAGAATTTAGTTCTTAGTTTGAAGCAAACAATGGATGCTAAATATCATTTCTCCGGTTTGCAGCTTAAAATCTGCTATGGCACAGCCATATACTCTGTTTAATTGATCATGCTTAGGGTTTAATTGATCATGTTGGTTCCGTGGTGGTTTCTTTAATAGAAATCGGAGGAAAACCCTCTTTTGCTAAAAAATGCTTAGAGTTTCCCCTTTTATGATCACTATCTGATCGAGAATCGTGCTTCGTGTCATAATAATCTTGCTCCACCATCAAGCTAAACAAGCTTAGTTGTTCAAATCTGAATATGATATTATTAAAATAGAGTTGTTTAATTGGTCACTAAATGTTCCTAAATTAGTTTCAAAATGCATGTTACGCTCGGGTGTGTATCTCTCTGAGGTGCCCACGGTGGGCCGGCACACCTGGAATTTGGGTCGTCGAGGCCCGATTCCCCTCATTACTCTTGTGTGCTTCGATCTCTACTAGCCCCGGCCGCTTTGCCTCGGCGGCGACTTGCCGTCCCCGGACGGCATGACTCTAGGAGGAGACGCCGGACCAACAGGAGGCCAGGAGCCGCTCGCCCAACAGCGTCCACTACAAAAAAAGACACATCTGTGACATTTTGGGCCAAATGAAAAAAAATTATGTCATACATATGACACTTCTATGACGATAATTATGACAAAACCCGGTATCATCATAGATGTGGTGGGCTCCTACTTCTATGACAAAAAATCATGACAGAAAATGGGATTTTTCGTCTTGGGCGGCCGGAGAGCGCTACTGCATGACATTCTTTGGGCCGTCCATGGCGAAAAAAAACCGTGGTAGAAGCGAGGGGAGGAAAGTTTCGGGAGTTGCGATTCACGGTGGGAGGTCGGGGCGATGCGATCGCGTTCTCTCGTCGACGCTGGCGTGTGTGCGAGGTATTGGCTCTAATGAACCCGAGTGAGGCGTTGGGCTCTAGCGAACCCGGCGATTGCCTTTGCGAGGCTCACGTTCTTGAACCCGGCGATCGATCAATGGCTGTTGGCTGAACCCGATGGAGCGGTTCGCCATCTTCTTTGCTAATCAAGCCGATAGATTGGATGAGCAGTGAGCATTGCGGGGATGTTGGATGAACGATGGCTGCGGCGTTGCCTCTAGATGAACGGGACCCGTGGTGTGGAGGGCTAGATGAGCAATGAGCGGTGGAGGGGTGGCCGTGGAGGGTGGTTGAATAGGACCCGTGGTGTGGAGGGCTAGATGAGCAGTGAGGCGGTGGAGGGGTGCCCGTGGAGGGGTGATTGAGCGATGGCGGTGGAGTAGCGCGGTGGAGGCTGGATGAGCAGAGGAGCCGTGGAGGTGGAGGAGGTCGTGGTAACCCGTGGAGGCTGGAGGAGGTCGACGGTGGAGATGAACGGTATCCGTGGAGTCCGTTTTGTGGTACGCCACACCCCTCCCGATGAACAGGACCCCCGTTTTGACCGTAGCGCTCCAACACAAGTCCGTTTCATCCATTTTCCGGTACGCCACACCCCTCCCGATCAAAAGGACCCCCGTTTCGACCGTAGGAGGTCCGTTTCCTCCGTTTTGCGGTACGCCACACCCCTCCCAATCGACAGGACCCCCGTTTCAATCGTAGGAGGTCCGTTTCCTCCGTTTTGCGGTACGCCAGGCCCCTCCCGATGAACAGGATCCCGTTTTGAACGTGGCCGGTCGAACACAAGGTCGTTTCCTCCGTTGTGCGGTACGCCAGGCCTCGTTTCCATCGCCTGTTCCGTCCAAGCCCTCCCGATGAACACGACCACGCATTCGTTCGACCCAGCGGTTTGGCTCCCCATGAACACGACAACGGCGCTGTTTCTCCGTTCCGACCCAGCCATGTACACGAGCCCTCGCCCGTGCGTATGCGCGACTAGGCATTCGAGACCCGCCTGCGTATGTACAAATACGTGGCTGTATTTTCTTTCTTGCACCTGGTCGTTTATGCGTCGCGATGTACATGCTACGTCGCGCGCCTCTACTGACGCGTCGGCGCCTCTACAGCGACCGGTATACGCGTACCGTTAGCGACCAGAATGACAACGCCACGTGCGCTTCGACCAGGTGGGTCCCGTATCGGGCACTTCCTTGCGTGCGAAGATGTATCTAGTGGGTCCCGGCGGTCGGGCGAATCATTTTTTGGACGCACTTCCTTGCGTGCGAAGATGTAGTAGTGGGTCCCGGCAGACGAGGAAACATTTTTTGCGAAATACGGTAGCCCGTCTGGTGGCTCCCCGCTGTCAGGTGGAGGAATACCTATTTTGCGCGTAATAAGGAGGCACTTCCTTGCTGCGGCCATGGACCCAGCTGTCAGCCTCTCCACGTACAGTCCACGTCCGATGGAAGCCATTCCTTGACCACCTTGACCACTCCGCGCCGAGAGCACCAAGGCGGTGACGACGGCGAGGCCTAGGAAGGGGACGACGCGGAGCCGGGGAAGACGCGCAGTGGATGCCCACGCGTAGAGGAGTATGAGGGTTCACTCGTTCGGCTGTGGGGTGAGGTTGCCGTCGCCGCAGAATAACAGGGGGTGTGGGTGCGTAGAAGGATGTCCTGGCCATCGGTGGGAGTAGTAGGGGGCGGTGATGTCGGTGGGAACGACACCTATGGGATCACAAGAATCCCTACTACGGTCGCGGGGCGCGGGGTCGTGAGAAGAGCGGGTCAAACAGATAGCACACGGTTTCCTTATCCAGGTTCGGGCCGTGAGGATCCGTAAAACCCTACTCCTGCTTTGGTGGTTTGTTTATATGTGTTCTTGGACTAGCAATGGGGCGTGAGGAGCTCCAAAAAGCCGAATCCTCCTCCTGGTCGCCTTGGGCCTCCTTTTATAGGGAAAGGGGTTGCCACAAGTGGCACATAGGAGGTGGAAAGGTCTGATGATGCGAGTTTATCCCTCGCATTACCGACAAGGCGCCTTTAATGCGCTCTTGCTTAGGTGTCCTTGCTTTATCGGGGGCGGGAGAGCCCTGTCTCGTCGAGTCTCCGCTCCTTTCGTGTCGACCGCACCACGGCCAGCGATGCCCGTGGTGCCATGTAGGCGCATGCAGCCGAGGTGGCGCGATGGGTGGGTCTCCACGAAGATCCGCTTGCCGCCACGCAGTGCCGGCCCGGCTGGTTGGGTCGGCAGCTTGCATGCTAACGGTGGTGGAGGTTTGATTGGTGTGGGCTCGATGGTGGCCCTACGGGTGTTCTTGGCAAGGGCCTCGCCCGTAGCCCCCGCAAGGGTCTTGCCGTGGCGCTTTCTTGTCATCCCCTAAAGGCTCTTGCGGGGCCTTATGGTCCTCCTTGCTGGGATCCCGCCAAGGTCGTTGAGGAGTCCGGATTAGGGGTGTCCGGATAGCGAACTATCACCGTTGGCGGACTCTGGACTATGAAGATACAAGATTGAAGACTTAGTCCCGTGTCCGGACGGGACTTTCCTTGGCGTGGAAGGCAAGCTTGGCGATCTGGATATGTAGATCTCCTACCATTGTAACCGACTCTGTGTAACCCTAACCTATCGGTGTCTATATAAACCGGAGGGTTTTAGTCCGTGGGGCGAACAACAATCATACCATAGGCTAGCTTCTAGGTTTAGCCTCCTTGATCTCGTGGTAGATCTACTCTTGTACTACCCATATCATCAATATTAATCAAGCGGGGTAGGGTATTACCTCCATCGAGAGGGCGAACACAGGTAAAACATCGTGTCCCTTGTCTCCTGTTACCATCCGCCTAGGCACAGTTCGGGACCCCCTACCCGAGATTCGCGGTTTTGACACCGACATTGGTGATTTCATTGAGAGTTCCTCTGTGCCGTCGCCATCAGGTAGGATGCATCATCTCGTCTTTAAAGACGATACTATCGCCAAAGGAGCCTTGGCGCTGGCGACTCTTGACTAGGTGGTTTCTTATGACCGCCCGATCCGGCCACGCCCGACGATGACCTCTCGAGTCATCGAAACCAATCTCCATGTTGATTCGGAACTTGCCGAACAGTTAGATCCGATCGAGCTCTCCTCCGTAAACGAGCTCTTGGATCGCATCGCCGCTCTGGGAGTCGCCACAGACTACGACCGGATCGGGCCTAAAACCGATCTAAGAGAGATCAACTCTCCCCAGGCTACCCATCATGTTGCTGTGATAGAGGAGCAATGCGGCGATTCTTCTTCTATCTTAAGGACTAGCTACGTCCGGATTCCCAATCCCTCCATCCCGGATTCCCGCAGAGGAACGGATGTCGATTAAGCCCTGAACTTAAAGTCAGGCGGCTGGTTGGACTCATTGGATAACACTCAAGAATCCAAACTTCCGAGTTCGGAAACTTCTGAAGCCCCTGAGTTCTAAATTGGGCGGGGTTCGGATCTAGATCCACCGCCCACCCAAACATAAGCGATCTCTCGAATTCGGCAGAGCCGCTGAAGCGATACATCATTCTTGGGCGATTCCTCCTGGTTATGAACAGGATAAAGGACTCCCGAGAGGAGGGCGCAATCCCAATTTTCTGCAATAATTGCACGGACAAGGGAATCCTAAGCGCCATAAGTCGTCATGAAATTACACTTTGCTGACTTGGTAACCATAGTACAAAAGTATTGTGCGATGGAGAGCGCTCGAAAACCGAAAGTAAATTTTGGGATAATCCGGCCCGAACACAACCCTAGTCCGAAATAAAGGGTGCATCATTATCAAGCACCGGGTTAAATACCAAAAACCAAAACCCCTAAAGTGCGGAACCGTCTTGGAGGGTTGGCTAAGCGGACCTCCGAAATTCACGATCAGAGGCGCCACTCCAACTCATAGCCTTGAGCATGTTGGATACTGACGGCAGGTGGCCAAAAGTGGCGAAGAGCTTCTAGCAGAACCCAGCCCAGCAACACCAATCTGGTGTTAACAGTCTTGAGACTTTCGCATCAAATAACATGCAAAACGAACACTCCATAACCTTGCGAAGTCTACCAAGTAGCAACAATAAATCCATGGGTGACACGGCTATCACCTTCAATGCCGATGGCGAACCCAAATTCGAACAGCCCGAGCACCGGCCGCATTGGTCCTCGGTCCGATAGTGGACTGCTTTACCTTACTAAGGTACTCATGGATGGCGGCAGCGACTAAACCTCATCTATGAGGAAACCCTCCAAAAATGGAAATAGTGGGAACCGCATTGAGCGAGTGGCACAAACTTGAGGAATAATCCCTAGCCGGGAAGCATGCTGCACAGGAAAAATTACACTGGATGTAGTGTTCGGCTCGCCGGACAATTACAGGTCCGAGGAGGTCACATTTCAAGTGGCCCCGTTCAACAGCGGATATCATGCTTTATTAGGACGAGAGGCATTCACAATTTTTCAAGCTATACCCCATTATGGGTACATGAAGCTTAAAATGCCCGGACCTAACGGAATAATCACTCTAGCTAGTGATCTGAACATAGCACTCACGGGCGAAAACAAGACAGCCGCACTAGCCCTCGAGGCACTCAAAGCCCTAGCGGCGAGGAACTCACCGCGATCGCTCCACGGTGAACGAGGGACGATGTGATACTTGATAAAAGATCCAAGTCCACCTCTTTTAAACCAGCGGATGAAATAGTCAAATTCCAAGTCCACCCAACGGACCCGCAAAGCGGCCTCCATTGGGGTACAATTAAACCCTGATGTAGGCGCTGCACTACGAGAATTTCTACGAGAAAACTAGGACATCTTTGCACGCACCCTTCGACATGCCAGAATCCCACGTTGGCTGGCGAGCACAGCCTAAATATCCTAAAAGGATTCAAGCCGATCAAACAGGCCCTTGGCGCTTTTAGAACCAAGAGACAGGCCATGGGAGAGGAGCTAGCCAAACTTTTGGAAGCCGGATTCATCGGAGATATAAAACATCCGGACTGGCTAGCAAACCTGGTGATGGTACCAAGAAGGATAAATCCTCGCCTATGTGTTGATTTCAAAGACCTTAATAAGGCTTGCCCAAAGGATCCCTTCCCTCCCTCGAATTGATCAAATTATTGATGCTACAGCAGGACATGACTCATTGTGCTTCCTCGGCGCTTACTCCGTCTACCACCAAATCAAGATGGCGGAGCAGACCAAGCTACAACACATTCATCACTCCATACGGCCCGTTCTGCTTCAACACAATGCCCTTTGGGCTCAAAAGCGCCGGCGCAACATATCAGCGCATGATTCGGACATGTCGGCAAACAGATCGGCAAAAGCGGTGGAAGTGTATGTAGATGGCGTGGTCGTCAAAACCAAGCACGTCGAAACTCTAGTAGGCGACTTGAGGCTCACATTCGACAATCTTGAAAATATGACATCAAGCTCAATCCGGAAAATCGTCTTGGCGTTCCAGTAGGAAAGCTCCTGCAGGCTTCATTGTGTCCGTAGAGGAATTGAAACAAACCCAGCCAAGATCCGAGCTCTGTCACAACCGGATATTCAAAAGACCTCAAGCAAATACAAAATTGGCGGGATGCGTGGCGGCTCAAAGCCGCTTTATTTCCCGTTGGGAGAAAAGGCGTTACCCTTTACGCCTCCTCCGCCGCACCGAACACTTAGTGGATGGATGCCGCCATGGCGGACTCGAAGAGATAAAAGCCATATTGGCAACAAATCCGGTCTGGCCCACGC